>OZ020606.1:96404128-97651627 GCA_963971545.1 Philophylla caesio | reverse complement strand
TGTGATCATCTCTTTCGGGTATTACGAACAATGCATTGATATATGTATGCACGCGCTTAGGGCACGTCTTCACAAGGAAAGAGTTGATGTCCTAAAATATATGTCAGAAAATATATTGTCAATGAAGACCGCTTATTTCTCCATGTCAGCAATATATGTCAGAGTATATTTCTTTGTTACTTTGACAGCTAATTTTTCATTTGGCCGTAAATTTCGTGGGGTCAACATCGAAGATAGTTATATTCAGCAGCAAAAACTGAGTTGTTTTCTATTGCATTTATTCATTTTAACGTATTTGAGAGGAAAATAACTATTTCTTGTAATATTTTTAGCATATTTGCGCTTTATTAAGTAAAGCGAACGTACTTCTTTGACGCCATCTTGCATGCGTATGTCAAGACATTAAACTGGCCACGTAGAAAAATTGGAAATATATTTCTCATATTTTCCAGTCAAAGTGACATATGTTAGAACATTAGCTATTTTCTGTGCACGTAAGCAGAAAATTTGCTTAGCAACCCTCGGGAAGCCCATTCGATTCTAACTCGAAGCTAAGATTTTTATTTTTGTTTTTATAAACAGACAGGTCGTCGTCATTTATACCCATTCGGGTATAGAATTAGTTCCCTTGTGACTATTCCTGGACTCATCCTAGACTAATCGTGAATAGAAACAAGACAAAAGACTAAAACTTCTTTCCACACATACATACCTACTCGTTGACGCATGTAAGTAATTCAAAATAAGAGAACAGACGGTTGCATTAACTGGATCGGTAAGTGAATCTCGGTAAGAGTAAAATCAAGGACCAGCTAAGGGTCAGTGGTGTGCTTAGTGCATATATATGTACTCGTGTGTACGTTTGTATGTTTATAATAAATGTTCATGTGTTATATTTCGTTGAATGAAAGGGGATGAGCTTTGTATACTTTTCTAAGACTCTCTTAAATCAGCAAAAATGTATGTAAGTAAAAATTGTGCAAAAGTAATTGAAATATGGATTTGAATTTATGTATAACTATGTATATGTTGATACGCAAGTAAAAACACTGCAATTTACTTTTCGATATTAAAACTTTTAAGTGTTTTTGTGCCATGTGGCCACAAATTACTTAGCCGCAACGACTTTGTTTAGCTGACGTACAAGTATTTGTTACAAAAATATAGTGATACACAGTTTTAAGTGGTTTGCTAATGTGTGAAAGTTTCTGAACTTTTTACAAAATAATTTTACTTCTAGTTTTGAAGTTTTAAAAACGGTGTATTTAAACAAAAAAGTCCAAGTTGCCTTTTCAAAGATCTATGTACACATATTTTCTTTAGACATCCCGACAAAATTCTAATTTTGAACAATATTATAAAAAGTTTATAAATAACTATAGTACATTTTGTTGACACTATTGAGTCACAATAAAAAATTGCATATCTAACAACCAAATTTCAATAAAAACAGTTAAACGCAAAGAATTTTTCTTTTTAAAATTTGTATATATCTACATATATGATTTATATTCTTTGACTTCTTTTAAAAAAAGTCGGCAATTATCCGTAATTTTTTTTCGGTTAAAAATAAAAGTTAAAATATGACTTTTAAATTTTTGAATTTTATTTTTCGGTCAAATACGTCAGTTAATGAATAGAATAAGCATATTTATTATGCTTTTACTCCTAGTCATAACGGTTTTGCATTAAGAAAAAAATACATTCGACATTTGCATTGCTTTAGTGCATCGCTTCTTTATTTATCATTGCACATTTCGTTATCATTCATATGATAAATGCCAAATGTCTGGTTTTTACGTAGCAACAAAATGTTTTTAACTTGAACAGTTACAGTCAAATCCAATAGCCATGCAATTTCAGTTTTATTTTGCCTGAAAATATAAAGAGAAGTATTAACTTTATATTTCACTTAAAAAAGTCAAATTTTGAAAATAACAATAATTTACTGACTCTTTTGAAAAAAAAGCATACAAGCATTCAGTGTCGTGAAACTGATCTTCATCAATAGTGTCCGAATAAAAAAATTAGTATGCATTAATGTAAATATGAGAAAATAACTATTACCCCATCTTCTGTATTTTGTATTTTTATGTATTATGCGTGTAAAATCTTTTATACTCGCACTCGAATATACGTAAATTACAATGAATTATTAAAAGTGTTTAACCTTCATACTCATTCGATTCAGCTAAAATTTTACTAACCTAGATTTCAGTCTCAATTAGTATACCTTTAAGCAACAATTATTTGCCAAATTTAATTGATTTTTATGTAGTCTGTTTTTTATATAGTCTGTAAGAATTATCTGTGGACTGAAATTGTTATATAAATAATAATAATATAAAAGCTCGTTGTTGGGCCGAGCTTCTCCTACCATTTGTGGCGTGCGTTTTTATTTTGTACCACTAATGGAGAGACCTACAGTTTTGTGCCGACTCCGAATGGCAGATGTGTTTTTTGAGAAATAGCCTCGGAGATTTGCCATTGCCTGCCGAGGGGTGACCGTCGAGGGTTGACCGCTATTTCTTCGATTTAGAGTTTATTTGCCCTGGCTGAGGCTCGTTCCGCGATCTCTGTGGCAGGGCGAGTCATAACACGCACCGCTACGCACTCGCGAGCGTCCACAAATACATAAAAAAATAGATAAAAAAAAAACTAATATGAATAAATCATTGGAGCATTGGATCGGTAATTGCCTAAAACTGCAGTTCTATTCAATTTCAACAGGTTTTCTGTTTTTTCCCAACTTATCGAAAATGTCGGTGCCATGGATTGTATCTACCAATAAAAACAACTACTACTTTTCTCTGTAAGTAAATTATGATACAACTGGATGCTCCAAATATTTTACCTAGGGAAGTGAACAAATAATCGATTTTAATGATTTTTATTTATATCGATTATTTTTTTCTTATTATCGATTTTTTATCTTCGATTTTTAATAAATCGGTTATATGAATTTTGCATTTTAAATTGGTTTTTGTAAATAATGCCATCTGTGCGATGGATAGAGAAATGGAAAGTATAAGTGAAAACTTATTGTGTTTTAAGATATACTGAACATTTGTAATAATTATAGTTTTCTTTACTTTTTTGATCTGAAGTGATTTGTTTTGTTTTTTAGTTTTGTAGTTATGTGTCTTGCTTTCGTTGTTTTGTACTATTTTCATAGCATTACAATATTTAAGAGGACTGAAAATGTGTATATAAATAATTCTTATTTGTATTTATAATTTAAAGTCTTCCTTTTGGTTATTTTGTTATACTTATTATCGTAAAACGATCTTTATTTGAATCAATTGTACATAATATACTTTCACAAATATGTCGAATAAGAATTTTTCGTTAGAAAAAATCGAAGTATGTTCTAAAATCGATGATTTCTCTAAAAATCAATTTTTTATTGCAAATCGATTTATCTTGAAAAGAAAAAAATCGATTATTATTTAGTCGTTTTTATCGGCCGAGTGTGCAGCTGTCCACTGTGTGAAGCTTTGTATAGGGAACTTATTGGGGAACTGTTCTAACTGTACTTACAAAAGTAAAAAAATTGAAGTTTCCCTACATACACCAGCCAGCTCTAGCCCCTCATTTTGAGTGATTATTTAACTTCCACGAAGAGCTTACCAGCTAAGTACGTTAATTTCCTCAATAAATTTTCTCGTATCCATTGCTGCATTTAGAAGCAAATAAAATTATAATTTCAATACCATCATGTACTATCGTGGCCAGCACAAAGCTTTCAATATTAACAACTTAATGGACCTTTTGTGCAAAAGGCAATTGAAAAGTCACGCATTTAGTCAAGTAGCTTTTTAAGTATTTTTTTCCGTACATTTTTGCCCAGCTGCAATGAATTTTTCATTGGCAGTTTTATCACAACTTTGTAAATTTATAGCTACCCAGCCGACGTTGGTAGGGCAAACCGCCGTGCCAGGGAGACTTGCTGGTATGTCCTCCTTCTTTTGCCCGATTCAACCGACAACTTGCAATAAAAATGAACCTTATCATATTTTAATTTTATTCATGGACACAGAAGTGCTCTCTCCATGAATTTGCATACAGTGACTTGGTCATTGCTTATTTTTAAACACATTTTCAAACTGTTTTTATAAGGAGGCGGTTGGATTACTTTTTTTTTACTTTAATTTCCTTTTCTTTTGTATATGTATACGCGTGTGTGTATGTTAGTGTGCGCAAGGTAAAATTCGTAAATCGCTTGCATTGTCACTGTCTATAATGCCAATGAGGGTGCACTTCTTTCGAGACAAATTGATAGACAGTGAGAAATACTTAGTAATAGTTCCACTGCAATTTGTTGTAAACAGTTGGCGACTGTCTCACGAGCATCACGTGAATGCTTTTGTGAATAGACACAAACTGAGGAGGATAAATGTTCGCTCAATAAATTGTTTGCGTAATAATATTCAATCGCAGTTTCGTAGCAGAATATACCAATAATCATGACAGCAGCAATAACAAAATTTCTCTGATTGAAACGAGTAACATAGTTAAAGAGTCGCGTTATCCAGCGAGAGTGGGAGAGTATCGGAAATATCTTTTTAATATAACAACAACAACACAAGCGCCAGCATAATCAAAACCGGCATTTAAGACCAATCATTATTTCCGTTAGCTTAAAAATACGAGGAACGGCTGATAAGTTACTGAATTTGAGAACTTTGTAGAACGTTCAACCTGTGGATCTTAGGATTGAAGCTAGCGATTTGTTTACTGATATACTTCATAATTCTATTAGAATTCAAGTGAGAGATAAAGATTAATTCAAAAGCATTTTTGTCGAAATTTTTATGTTTTATGTAATAAAAAAATTAGTTTAATATATGCCGATCTGATCTTACTTCATAAAAACAAATTTGCTTTGATTTTTTTTGCAAGGTTCGTTCATATCGCTTGCGTTGCGAAAAATGCCTTAGAGAGAAGGGATTTAGAAACAATCTCCGCCCTGGGCCCAATATTTTCTTCTACAGAATATTTAAAAAAAGATGTGTGAATGAATACTTTCAAACGAGATAGGGATAAATGTGACCGCATAAAATCATTTGTCAAACTCTTAAAAAAAAACTGTTTGATAAACAAATAAATAAATAAAAGTAAATCACTAATAACACGGGTCAACAAAAGTATTAAATTTCGATTCATTAGCTCGTAATTAGACAGAAAAAAAAATATATAGCATGAAAAAGTTTGTTTTTGTATTTATCATGTTTTCATTGTATTGGCCTTGATAAAGTTGTTCGAAGCTCAAAATGTCCTGATGAAAACGTTCTCCTTGCCATCTAGAAGCAAACTTTATTTGGAAAAAAGGTATTTTCTTTTCGTTTTTGTTCATAATTAACCAGAAAATCATAAAATAAACTTTTGGACGAAGAACGAAATTTTTTTCGAAAAGTCGTGTAATTAACAATTTTATTGAGCTCAAGGCCAGTTTATGGAAGATTTTGTGTGAAAAAAAAACAACAGTTTTTAATGGTATAAGTTATTGTACTACTTCGGAAATTACCACATTTTATCATCAGGCTTTTTATTTAATTAAAATTTTTTTTATTTTTTTTCACCACTTTCCCAGTGGCTGTTGTGTTTATTCCATCTTCCTTAAACAAACCAACTACAAACAAGAGCAACTGATCTGCCGCTATTTAAACTTCTTTGTGTGGTTGTTATTTGCTGTTTTTTTTCACACAAAATCTTCCATAAACTGGCCTCGAGCTCAATAAAATTGTCAATTATTAAAACATTTATTAGGCCAATAGAAAAATAACAAACATTTAAATAAATAACTAATATTTTGTTGTACTGTTCGGAGCTGGTTTAACTTTCTTAATTAAAGTTTAACCCTTGTCGAATAATAGTATAGTTTAAAAAAAAAACTCTGGTTGCGGCTTAGAAAATTTCAAAAGCGTTTTTTTTTTGGTTTGAAATAAGTGAGGCAAAATTACAGAAATGTAAGGAATGTTATTCAGCTCTCTACTTTTTTTTTTTTTTTTTTTCAATGTTTTCAAGGTTTTCAATGCGGCAATACTTTTTCGGAGTTAGTCTTTTTGAAAGCTGTTACTTGATTTATACTCAGTTTGGTTTGCCATTTCAAGACGCCTTGCAAGAGAATATTCGCGGCGGTCTTTTACCCGAAATCCTTTTGAAAGCCCAATGGCAAACCCTTATCTTTAAAATAAAGCTAAAGTCTTGGTCATATTATTAAATTATATGCGTTTTATTTCTTCTTAAAAACCACATGCACCAAATTTTAGAATCATAAATGGCAAATTCAAGAATTTACTAACAGTTTTCCTTCACGAATTTGTTGCTGTTACAAATTCTGTGATCAACAATTGATACGGTATAGAAATGTTTGGCTTTGTAATGGCTTCTAAAGACATTATTTCACCGTTGCCACTACTCAGTTTTTCATCATAATGTGCATATGTGCATATGTATATAGATTTAATACATTTATGTGTTTTCCAAAAGTTTTTCTGCCAGGAGGGTTATTTGGTTGATAGGTGAGACGGGAAAGTAAATTTAATTAGTGCCCAGTAAAATAAAACCTCATACAAATATTTTCCTTTCCTTCAATTGTGGATCTTTTCTAAAGCTTTTGTGGCTCTTATCTGCTTAGCAAATTGCACTAGTTGCCAAATCAAATTAAGCAAGTCTGCTCGCAAATTTCCACTTACAAACTGCTCGATGTTGTTGCTATCGCCAATATTGCTACTAAATAGCACTTCAGTTGTTGAAATATTTCTTGCCAGTTTATTGTTGCAGTCGTTGCGGCAATTGTTGTGTAGCAACGATAGTTTTTGTTATTGCAAAGTTCATAAATCATAAATTGTTCAACTACTTATCATCTTCATAATCCAAAAATTGTTGTTTGCGAGTATTAAGACGATTGCTATCCGTATTTGCATACAGACTTGTTTAAAATTTAAGCAGCAAAAATTCTTTGTAGTGCGCATGATAATGCAGAATCGAACAAGTCGAAAACAGAATTGCTAACTTTAGTAGCACACTTTAATTTAGTAACTGCCTGGGACATATCCTCGTTTAGTAATCGCCAACGATTCGTTAGTCTTTTAGTCGCTCAATCGTAATACACCGAAGAAGCGTTAGTTTTCAGCAGCACAACAGCGGGGTGTGTTTAATGGTATTAGTCCCTATCTTGACATCCCAAGCACTTGTAGTAGACTTCTCGAACTGGGTTCCTTTGGTTATCAGCTCAAACTTTTCCCACTTGAGCGCATCGCATTCCTGCATTACCAAGCAAAATACGTAATTATGAAGTAACTGATAAACAAATTACTCATATTTTGAACAATACTGTATATTCAAAGTTATACATTCATTAATACATTCCTGTGGATAAATATATACAAATACTTATGTGTTCAAGTTCTCGTTGATATCCAAGCAGCTTGCAACGGTTTGTTGCAAGTAGCGTTGTATTATTGCCATTGTTGAAGTGTTCCACTTATGTATAAACGTTACATTTTAGTAAATGGATAAGTACTTAGTAGTAATCAATCGATTTATTTTCTATGTAGCTCAATAATCACACCGCGAAATACTTTGTAGAGTTCAAAGCGCTTAGAGGAAGTTGTAATTTTTTTTTGAAAATTAATAAGTCGAATATTGCTGATAAAGTTGGGCAGTTTCCTACAAAAAAAAAACATACAAAAGTAGTGTTTATCTTGTCATAATAACAGTTTTAACCCTTTGTCACTATTTTCTACGGCTACGGCAAATTAAAAAAAAAAAATTTGGAAAATTATTTATCGCATAAAAACAGAGAAAGGAATACATTTATGTCACTTATAGATACAATTTTATTTTTATTTGTAATTAATCGCAATAAAATGATGATAGTCAAATGTGAGATAGCTTTTCAAAATTATTTACAACTGTAAATAATAAAATTTTCATTTGGTAGTTGATATTAATAGTTTAATACAGAACATGAACAGAGCATGAACATTTTTTTTTTGGTATTTGAGATTTTATTGTTTTTATATATTTTTTTGTTTATATTTTTTAAAATTTTAAATTTATTTAATTTTTATTTATTTTTCTCCTTCAAATAAACCTTCCAAATAAACAAATATATACTTTGTTTTCAGTGGCATTTTTTCTTTCACCAAATTAAACACTTAACAAAAACATGAAAGGCACATCAAATAAGAAGGCGAAAAATCTTTGTTTTTTATTTTTTATTTAATTTTAATTGTCAAATTTTGTATTTTGTTTAGATAATAATGATTTGATTTGATTGATCAAATATTTTTAAAACCTTAGCTTTTAAAAGTAAAAACAAAATACACGGAGCTCAACAAAAATACACCGACCTACATATTTAAATTTATATATGTACATATGTACATACATACATACATATCTTCAATACTCGTTTTGAAGAATTTTAATTTCGATATTGACCAGGCACAATCAACAGTTTCCGACTTTGATCTCAAATTGAGTTCGACCTCAATGTCGACAATTTGAATTCTTCAAAACGAATATTGAAGCTTTATTAAATACTGGTCCTATAGCTTATTAAAATAAATTTTCAAAATATATGTAAACTTCAAAGGCCGATAAGCAAAATAGCAAAATTTTTAAAATCATATAAAATAAAAAAAAATATATCAAAAATTTTATTACAAAACTTCCCAAGCACAAGTTTCCCTGAGTATCTAACAATAGTCTGCACCATTGCCAGACAATTGTCGACAAAAATCAAACATTGTCGCTATCACTTTTCAACAATTTCCAAAATCGCTGACAAGCATTTAAGTTTAATTATTATCATTTTTATTTTATTAATTTGGCGCCCATATGTTATCTTTCCATCTGTTATTTTGTTTACGAGCTACATACACCTCTTATACTATATGTATTATCCGACTTAATTATTGAAGTGGCGACAAATTGAGAAAGAAAAATGAACTTGTATTTTAAAATTCATTCTTCAGCAAACTTTAAACTCTCCGTCGTTTAACAAATGCATGACAAAATCTGACAGACTCGGCACTTTGCCTGTAAGACTTACATATCTGTATTGAAGATATGAAAGACATCATAGCAAAATACAATAATTCTTGAAAATCTGTGTATCCTTCTAACTGAAATAATTTATTATTTAGTTACTAAATTAATATTTCAAAATAATTCAATGAATTGTTAAAAAATATTTTTAAGTCGCTTTTGATTTCACTTTCCAAATAATAATTCAAGTATGAAATTTGTATTTATTTATTTTTTCATTTAAATACGAAATTTGAAAAGTGGTATTATTTCGTTTTGTTATGAAGCTCTTCAATTTATACTGTTGTCAATTGCTACAAAAGAAGAATTTAATGTACCGTAAAATATGATAGACGATAAATATTAAGTTGCAAAAGGTATGAAACGCCAAGGTAAGACGTTGCAACATTCTTCAACGAATTTTTCTAATAACTATATATGTACATAAAAAAAAACATGAATGTGGTAAAGTAGGAATGAACAAGAATGCATAAGTTAAAACTAGTAAGCAACAGAAAATATATATAAGGCGCTCTTTATAATCATAGTAACCGATAGAGTGAGACAGTGATTGAAAGGCAATGAAAGTGAAAAAGGTGAATTGAAAGTGAGAGATGGCAAGGTAATACGTGCACATGTAAGTACAAGTAAATATGTACATATACAATCAGATACAAGGGTATACCATATACTGGTATTGAGCAATTTTTATATACTTTTTGCATGTTCGCAAGCGACCGCCTGCAGCTGCATTTTCACTTTCGAATGCACAAACGAGTATCTATGTATGTACATATAAGCTTATAAAATAAGATTTGCAGCAAAAATTGTTTGCTTACATGGACTTGATTTTTATATGACTCTTTTATGAGAGCAACAATTTTCCCCGCCGTTAGAGTTAAGTATGCACAAACACGCAGCTCACTTGTGACTATGAAAGCATTTTGCTGGAATAACGAGCTTTGAAATCGACTCTCACTTATATAAAAGTGTTGCAAATAAAGTGCAATATAAAATAAATGTAGGCATTAAGTAGATTCTATGAAGTGGTTTAAAGTATGTATTGTTAGTGGAGATAGCGGACGCAATTATTTTAGGTACTGGTTCGATTTTTGAACTGCTTCAAAAATGTATACTGCGCTGGTGTGTGTCATAAATTATAAGGGGTTTAGCGCTAACCTTACGTGATCTAAAATTTTCATTCTCCTATATGAATTTTTTATAAATACGAAGCTACCAGAGCGGTGCTACAACCATAGAAGAGCCCTTTTTGCGTTTCAGGGCAAACAAGCGTGCTGCCAGCCGCCCACATAGGCAAAGTAAAACGATGTGGGTTAAACTGAGTTAGCAAACTGCATTTATGTAGGTTACTTTTGGTATCAGTCAAGTTCTATTATCACAGCAATCACCGAAAGTTTGAGCCATAGACACTACAACTGACACTTGATGACAGCATGACAACTTCTTTCGTCACTCAGGGTGACAGCTCGCAAGCTCACTTAAGGGAAACGGCAAATCAAGATGATTTGGAGCAAAAGTAATCTTTTTTATCCACAGGATCGTTGATCGTTGCTAGTCAAACTAATTTTTTAATGCATTTGCAAATTTCCCAACTTTGGTTTTGATCAGATATGTTACCATGCATTTCGTACGTTTTTTTCTTTTCCGTTTTGAAGCTCTTTTTTGACTCAAGTTACATTTCTAAAGTTTTTTTTTGTTTTTTAAGGGCTGGTAGAATAGTTATTTTTGCTTCTTCATACGAGTATTACCATCAACGGCTTACGCCTCAGTAGCTTCGGTGCCAATAAGTTTATGGCCCCTCATAAGTGAATCATTATCGACATATCGACTTTTATTGCAGATGTTGTTGCGGGAATTGTGTTGGTAAATTGACTATCACAGTTAGCTTAGAAAAAGTACTAAAAAAATGGACCGTCGGTACCACTAGATACGGCCCCGTATCAACGGTCATATTCCCAAAATTGCTTAATTTTCTTTTCTTAATTTTTTCTGATAATAATAACGATTCAAAAATGGTCATTGATGAAGTTTTTTAAAGTGTTATTCATCAATGCAGTTAAACAAGAATTCTACTTTGAATATAGTTTTAAATAGGTATTTTTTGCTTGTTTTGGACTGAATAGACGGCATTCGGGATCGAAGAGCTTATCATATATATTCGTTACAGTTTTTCTTCCTGTTATATCGCGTGGCGTGATCTCAATAAAAAATTCGTATCGAAATCGATTTGATATTGAGCGCAGTAATCAGGGCGATATTAGTTGGTTGGATCAAATTTAGAAATAGAAATTCCCTCACATTCTTTTGACACATTGGTCAGAAACTTTTAGCTCTGATCACAATATAGGTGGACATTCTAGATAGACGCTACCGGATTACATATGGACATTAAATTATTGATTTTAGCGCTTGCCTATAAATGCTCTAGTTTTTTTTTCTACGTTTTCAACACAAATATATTTTTAGTTTTTTTCTACGCTTTCAACACAAATCTATTTTTGATAATTTTGTTTTTTGATTCAGGATATTTTTTTTCCATCTGTCAAATGTGTTTTCAGCTAGCATATGTTTAGGAAACTTAGTATACAACGTTGGCAAATAGAAGTTTACTTAAACAAAAAGATAAGGGAGAGAAAGCAGGTTGTTAGCAAGAAGGTGTTATTTACGCCTTTAGACGAATACCCATATTATGTCAACGTCTTACTTACAACTACAGCTTACCCTAAGGAATACATATCTGCCAAAAAATCTCTCTGAATAGTGAGAGGTGTAATTTAACAAGCCTCCATAACTCCCTGGACCGCTTTCCGTCTACAAAATACCAAAGATCCCAACCACTTTGCATACCTAGAAGTTTGCGAAGCTTTTGTTGACTAAAAGCTATTTTACCCAGGAGTAGAAGAGCTCCCCGCTTTACACGAGACATCATCTCATGAATTTTGAGATATCAAATATTCCTAGTTCGTTTTCTAACGTACGATCAACAATTTTGTTCAACATATTTGCCTAACAAATCAAAAATCTGTAATTAGTTTAAAGTTCAGCTAAACTTGTTGTAAAAATTTAAATTCTATAGCTTTCTTTTAAAACAACATTTTTCTCAATAACAATGTCGGTTCGTCTGAAAATTTGGAAACGCTCTTTTGGTTAATATAAAAAAAAGAAGTAATGAAATTCAAATGTTCACAACTATTTGGGTGTACTTCAAAAAATAAAGTGTATTTATTTCAAAAAATGTTATAACAAATTTTTGTCCCCAACATTTTCACCAAAACTGGTAAATATTCAGAAAAAATACAAAAAAATTTAAGCGTTTGCAGTAATTTGGAAAGGAGTAAGTTAATGGCACTGCTGTGAATAAAAGTTTTATTTTCTCCAACATCAACACTTTCGCCGCCTTTCCGCTTTGTTAAGTACATTTATTATGGCGCAAAAAAGTCTGGAAACAAATGCGAATACATATCAACGAACACAGGCGCCTGTTATATTTGTAATGATATGCAAATGTGTACACTTTAACCCTTCCACACTACTCGACGTTCATATGCATCAAGCTCATTTAATTAAAGTGTGCCCCAGTTTGCCGCTCACTTTAAGTAAGAGGAATTCACTCATACACTTGCTCATTTCACTTATTCATTTACTCATTCGTTCACTCACGAATTTCGTCAAATCAAATTAAGTTATATTAATGTGGAAATATGCAAATTGTTTTTGCTTCATGGCAGACATAAACTTTTTATGGCCTCCTAGGCATGTACATATGTATGATTGTATGTTAGTACGTCGGTGAGAAAGCATCACCAGCCAGCCGCCATCGTCAACATCATCAAAGCGGCACCGCACCTCATTTCCCTCCCTTTTTTGCCACAGACACTGGCCCTGCCGCGTTGCATGTTAACATTTTGCTCGTTTTTACGCACCGCTTTGTATACGATTCTCGCCAGCGTTTTTGCTTTTGCTGCTACTTTCTACGCCGCTGTCATGGTCGCAGGCGCTTTTATGTCTGGCGCCAGTCATGTGAGCTCCTAGCACTTTGCAGTCCTATGCATTTTCCTCATTCCCTATTTCTTGTGCTCTGTCACACTGAAACCGCGCGCTCGCTAGCGGCATTTAAAGCTCGGCGGCGCGTCTGTCCGCTGGCGAAGTAGCAGACATTTGTAATATCGTTAGCAGCGTAGTCCATTAAACTCGAAAGCCAAAAAACTGTAATGGGCAGTTTGAGTGGCAGGCGCATTTGGTTGAGCGCTTATATGGCGAAAACGGCAGGCGGTGACCGCGCGCCGTGCCGAAATCAACCAACAACAAGTTGGACAATTTCGAAATACCAATTGTGGACAAACTTGCATTGCAACGGCGCACGCAGAGTTGGGATAATAGACGCCATTGCACTAATAGACGCCCTTCACGTTTTCAGTTTACACTACTGGCCATACGCTACTGACCGCCGCAATTCTTTGGTTAATTAAGACATTTCAGGCGCTTCACCGCGCTGCCAATTTGAAAGTTAAACGCTCTATGGTGTTCGCATGCGCTTAACTGTGGCGTGCCGTGTTGCATTCTACTTACCAAACGTTTCTATGTGCAGTTTTGTAGTTTACAGTTGTTGTTCATAACTCATTCTTACACGAAATATGCTGCCCCAGCTCATATTCGCGGTATGCGTGACAATTAAAAGAAAAAAAAAATATTGTTTATTGTCACTGTAAACGCCTATGCATTTTAGCCGAAATCAGCACGACCATTGGAAACTCTGAGTTAGATCAAACTCCACTTAACTTGATATTTCCAATGCAGAAATATGCTTTTCATTTGGCACCGGCAGCGACTAACGCGTTGAAACTTGCAGAGCTGGTGGTTACTGGTTATTTATTCGCTGCACTTTGTTTATGGCCTTGCACCGCTCATAATTTAATGGTTAACAGTGAATCTTGTCATCGTAATAATATAATCTTGAAAACAAAAAAGAGCAAGTATGGGCAGCAAATCAAATTCAAACTATGAATTAAAGGAGTCCGACGATAGGGAACGTTCCTGATAGAAATTTTGTTTGATATCAAATAGCAAACCAACAAGGTGTAAAAAGTCTCTTTTTGATATATAAATTAAGTTACGAAAATGTCATTACCTGATAAAAACAAATTTTGTAATAACTTGCGCCACATTCAATTCTCTAGAATTTTTTTTAAATTTCATTCATTATTCAAATGGATTGTTGCGGCGCCTTATGTGTAATGCTTCCGGTCTTTCGGTGCTATGCACTTGTTCGCATCTTAATATTTTTTATGTTGCTTTCTATTTAGCGACGGCAATGACGACAATGACGACAATAACGACTAAAATGTGCAAAAAAATTTAGCAGCACAAATGCTTTTAACGACCAACGGCGAGAAGTGCGCGAACAAACTAAGCAATCAACGAAAATTGCCGCTTTTTCTGTGAAGTGACGAGGTATTAAATAGACCATACAATAGATGCTAAAATGAGTGCATTGTTGTTGTTATTGTGACCATGTAATAGTAATCAGGGCTTTCTAATCAAAGCACCTGAAATTTAAAAATTGACTGTTGGCAGGATGTCATGTTCGCGTTGTCTGAAATGGTAGAGGCGTGACCAACTCCGCAATTACCTACATATCTACACACGTATAAGCCTAAACCAATTACAATACTGTAAAATTAGCAATGTGCAAAGGCAGGTTGTAGAATCTGTAGTAAATATGCAGATTCATTCATACGACTACATATGCCTCTATTTATATTTTATCTCTCATCAAACGGGAATACTCTATCGGTTTTTCCAAAAGTAATACTCGGAAGTACCTAAATTTTATTGATTTCAATTTCTAGTGATTAAATCTAAAAAAATTAAGAAGTCCTTGCAATTTACATGACGTACTTCTATTTTTGTGATCCATTCACTTCGCACCATTTTCAAGTTAAGAAATGACCGTTCTTTAAATAAAATTAGCATTTCCACCGAGTTTTTTAATTCATACACCGTTCAGCGGTTTGCTAAAGGAATCCTAAAAATATTTTTAGACTTTAATATAGTCCTGAAACCTTTTAATTTGAAATAGTACTTAAATCCCCCGAAACTGCGTAAGTATTTCCCTAAAAATGCGCAACATATTTTTTTTTGGAAAAATGCAAAAAATCTCACCGATATCGACGTCTGCCGCAAATTTAAAGTGTTCTTAAATATTATTTAATTTAATTTCTGAATGTAAAAATCGCGCTAAAACTGTGTTAAGTGCTAAATTGGTTTCCTAGTTTATAAAAACGGATGATTTTGTGCGAAAAGAACTTATTTGCCAACAAGGCTTAAAAGACATTCCTACTATTTCAATGAAAAATCGAGTTTTTTTTTATTTTCATGTAGAAAAACTCATAAGATAAGACGGAACGACCGGAAATTAAAAAAAAAATTGTTTCAAAAGTTATGCGACTTTTAAAATGTAAGGTCATAGCTTGCAAAATATTAGTTCTATCGAAAAAATTATGAAGTACTTTTTTATAGACAAAGAGTCAAAGATTTATAGACATTTTTGCTTTTTTTTAAGTAAAATTTTTCATTATTTTGTTAATAAAAATATAATTAATTTGTTGAAAAATCATGTTTGCACGATTTAAAAATAAAAAAAACAATATATTTGATAGAACGTATGTATATCAAAGAATAAACTGACAAATTTTTAAAGCGTGTCTCCTTATAGCGCATGAGATATTATTTTTTCTTGAAGCAATGTTTAATGAAATCAAGTGTTTTGCTGAGCACATGCGGGTATTAAAACCATAAGTTGTAACAAGCAACGAGCACTTTGAAAACGTAAAAACTTAATAATTTTACGTTAACTCATTTAAAAGAATAATAAGTTTGAGGAGTATGCGCCCGTATCTTTTATATGATTTTTGAAAAGAAGTTAAGGTGTGCTTATCTTCAATAGTTAATAATTATTATCTGTAATTATTTCTATCCAAAAATATGTCTTGCGACCTAAGGTTTTGCTCGCAAATTCGTTATTGTCTTTCATTCTCTTAAAAACGTTCTCTTGTCATTAAATATAATTTAATAGATAGTTCCCATCTTCGTCGGTGTCAGCTCTAAAATAGTTTTCATCTTACTAAACTTCTTCAGATATTCACGCCATAATTCCCACAAAAAATTATATATGTAGTCTAGGTATGTATAATTATCAAACTTTCAAAAATTTGCGCCGACAAATTGCGAAGGAGCATACAAATAAATAAGAGAGCAATGAGAAACTTCGCATAGGTAAATTGAACCCCTTTTGGGGAACTGAGGGTTAATTGCGCATAAGCTACAATGTTAGAGGTATGCAAGTAAAAATAAAACAGAGAAAAGTATGTATCTACAATTTGGCTTAACACGCTCGATTGACCGGGTGACAGTTATTTGCAAAATGATTTCAATTGCTTTGGGTATGCGAAGAATTTCGGACGAAATGAATAAGAGTGACACAAAATATATTCAGCAATGGTCACAATAACTATGGCAAATTGAAGGAAAATCGAAATAATTGCACCACCAAAATTTATTAAAAAAACATACACAATGTTTTGTTTTGTAAGCACGTAAACCAAACGAAGAGCTCTCATTTGCGTACTCCTTTTGGGCTAAAATAGTCTGGATGAGCCAAATGTTGTCAGCAAGTGGGCGTTAGCGTCGGCGTGCGTACGTACAACGAAATATATTAACCCAAAATAAAAACACCAAACTGGATGCGTCCGTTGGGGCAGTCCAGTGTGGATAGTGCGAACAGTGCAGACAGTGCGGAAGGTCGCCTTATACGATGTAGTAAATGTTTTGGCTACACAATTTTCATAATGAACCTTGACCACGCAACTAAACATTCCAGGCGGATGTCAATAGAGTAAAATATGTGCGCGGTTTCGTAAAAGGATTTATGACTTGACGCTTACGCAATGCGCAGAATATGTACGTAAATGTAAGTGTGCGCATGAAAATATTTGCTACGCGCTAAATGTGAAAGCTTCAATGCGATGGGTCGATATTGTAAATATAGGACAATTAGGCCAACGTCAATAACTTTGCCACTGACCTAATGAGCCATTAAGCCGTTACAAAATTCATTAGAGTTAATAGCAAGCAACGCTAAGCGTGCGAAAATCCATTTCCGCCGACTGTAAATTTTATATTTCTCGTCACGCATACCAATAATATACCATATCTTTACAACAAACAAACCCAAGAAATCATTATTTATCGATGTACTATAATGATTGCAACAACAAAGCCGAATGCGAGCATTTCACATACATATCTATAAGAACAACAATAATAATAAGAGTTTGACATACTTTATTAGATATTGCATTGACATTCTTATTATTTAGCGTCGTGCTTTTAAGCGTCTTAAATTAGAAGCATTTGCTTTCACATACATATTTCCTTCCTCTAATGAAGCGAATTCATTGGTCGCGCTATTACTGGACAGCAATAAATTACTATTTGAATTGCGTTGACGATGTTCGCACATATTTTTATGAATATGTTTGTACATTGTTGAGCAAAGGCCGGATCCATGAGTAAGTTTACGGTCGAAATTACATATATTCAACGGAGTTTTCGAAATACTACATGCGAAAGAATTGGAAAGTGCCCCAACCCAAAAACGAAACTACGGCGAAAAATATGTCGAGCCAAGTTCTATGCTGACGACGCGACAGTAATGGGGAACTAACTCGGGAATAAGCGGGTCTGTGAATAGTGGACCCTCCGTCCATGTTTGCAAGACGGAGCTCTCTTGCTTTCTAAGAAATATAACACACCACGTTGCGAATTTGATGTAAGGATAGATGGAGAAGAACGCAGTCGCAAACACTTCATCAACAAAATATAGATTTGTGTACAGACCACTAGATGGTTTTTAAGCTCACTGCCATAGAGGAAGCTGCTACTATATTCTGAAAAATTAGATCTTAATTGGAGTCTTCATTGTTGGAATTCAGTTCCTTGTAGACTTTTCTACATTTGCTGGGGTGCAATCTCTACAAACCTTAGCTCTCATTTCTTCTTCGATGTTTCGCTGAGCTTTCACAATTATTGTAACAGTATAAACAAATTTTATTCGTAACGCAAAGGTCTGTGAACCGAAACTCAATGGTAGTTGCACGGTCAGTTCGAGTCATATTTGAGCTTCGGAAACTTGACAATGCGCAGACAGGTTTCGGTTTGTCAGTGACAATTGTATGTCAAGGATGTAATTAGAATACAAGATCGAAAATCTCTTAAATTGGAGTCTTTATCAATAATATACTGCCTATTAGACATATCGGGCTTGACTCGCGAACTTTTATGTATACGTTAGAATTTTGGGCAAATGACTAGAGAAACTATAGTCACTAAGTATTGCACTGAGTAAGGGTAACCTATGCCAAATCCTTTATAAAGAAGATCATGTAATGTGCGATAGTAAAGTGATCTCTTCCTGGCCGCGACGTCAATGGGCGAACAAATTTGTGATTTCACTTGAACAATTGAATTGTGGTTATGTCCTCGCATATTTTGGGTGAATAATGATTGATTGAGAGAGTATGTAAACCTTGCATATTGCAAAAATACGACATACAAAATTTATTTACATTTACACAGTTACGCCAAGTATAAGTAGATATGCTCGTATTCAACTTTAAAATAATAATAAATGGCGCGAGCTTTCGTGGCGCTCTTATATTTGAATAAAATTGCATACAGTTTCCTACAAATAGTAGTAAAAACACAAATAACTATGGAATTTCCATTATTCTGAAAATCTTCGTTAGAGTTCTAACCTCCGCCTGGTCAGTAAGCTGGTAAGTCAGCTCCTAAAAAGCGAGTAAGAAGAAATTGAGAATCAGAGAGTCGATTAAAAAGAGTCATAGTTGAACAGTCGTGAGGTGCAGTGTTCTGAAATTAAAATACATTTTAAAAATATTAATTTGATTAACTGATTAATTGAAAAAAAGTGTTCCTGACAATACAAAATTTCTCATTTAACAACGTAAAAACAACTACACATCTTAAGGGTTAAGTTCCCATAAAGTAATAGTTGTTCCGATTCCTGTTTTAATACAGACATTGCAGTTTTGTTCAAAAAATTTAAGCAATGGATAATTTGTCTAATCCGAAATCCGGTTGGAACGTATTGCTCGGCGCCTACAACACAATTACTCATTGCACACACAACCATATTTCTTCAGGCTTAAAGCGTTGGGTTCCGCAAATTTATATTTCGTTCGCACGCTCATGAAAGGGAACATGTGTATGTACGAGTACAGAAAATTGCCAAAATAAATATTTTCTATATTTCATATCAAGTTCGACTTGTTGTACCAATAAGAATGTAAGATGAATGACGTGACGCTGTTGTTGCATACTACGTGTTGCGCTTTTGTAAATAAGCTAGTTTATTATTGTAACACGAAATTCTATTTTAAACGCAGTTACACATCACCCTTCGGGTTTATTTCCACTTCTACTGATACTCACGTTGCTCTTAGCACTTTCACTTAAGCATTCCCTTAACCTCGCTGTCATATTGACTCGTCTCGATTACGGTTTACAGTCACTCAGCACCTGACATTTCATATGTCATTTCGTAAGTCAGTACAAAAAAAAAAAAAAATTGAATGCAAGAAAAATATGAAACTGGATTATAAACTCTACGAGTGTAGAGTCATATATACTCATATCTATGTATGTATGTATGGAAACCCACGCCCTAGGATAACGCAATATTGTAAATTAACAAAAAATGAATTTTCGAAGAAAATTTTCAGCTTCACATGTCGCGTGCATGTGTCATTGTGTACGAGTGCACCAACGTGCCGTGCCATTTGCCTTTTCGTTACTCAGATATGTACTTTAAGATCAGTCTGCCGGTCTTTCGGTTTCGGCATTTGCATGTTAAAAACAAAATGTATGTAGGTATGAATGTATGCATATTACTACAGTTAATTTTTTATATCTTCTTTAGCGCCTTCCACTTATGCCTGAGTCACTGATTGCCTGCCTGCCTGTTTAAGCCGCTTTTTGCATCCAATGCAGAAAACCTACGTAAAATCAACTACTCTGTGAACTCAAAGCGATATTCTTGTGCATCTCAAGGAGTTTATAGCCTAGATTTTCAATATGAATTCGTTTTCAACTTCAACTCCATTAAATTGATTTATATATTACTTCAACAATGAGATCTAAAAGTCTTAAAATATCTGTAAAACTTCGGCAAATAAAGGGCCGTGAAAAATCATTTTTTACAGTAAAAACTATAAACATGAATATTTATTTAATAAAAAAAAATGCATACATACGAGTACATCGATTATAAAAATTGCTTAAAATAAATTTCTTCTAGGGATGGGCAAATGAAGAAAGTATATCGATATGTATCGTATAGATATTTTTAAACAATATCGAATAATTTTAATATATGTATAGTAAGAAATATCGACAGTGAAAAAATTATAATTACCATATTTGGCAGTTTTATAAGTTGTATTTATAATTAAAATACATATTTAAGTGACTATCAGCCGTGCTCCCAGTTTCACATTTCAATTCCACAATGTGATTTTAAAAATTTCCTGTGAAAGTGAATTAGTGTGCTCCCAATTTCACTAATTTCTTCGCATATCACGTCATTCCTGTCACACATATCGATTATCGTTGTGGCAATTCACAAACAGCTGTTGTCGAAATTTCCCTTTCGGATTCGGCTATGTATTATTTTTTGAGCAGCCATCAGCAATACAGAAATGTCATAAATGGCTGCTACAAACATCAAAGAATATTTAAAAAATTATTCAAATCGAAAATCATTAAACATTTACACACTTTGTTGGTGCAGTAATTAAGCTACTTGCATTAGTCTGTAAAATAGTGGTATTTATTCTGGTCACCTTATCTTCTTGTTTCTCTTCCAGTTTTTTATTTTTTTTTATCTTACATTCTAATTTTTCTTATATATTATTATTACTTCTTGTATGTTAAAGTGAATTACTTCTGAATAACCTTGAACGACATTGGTCATATTGTTTAACTAATCTAATAAACCAATTCACAAAAATGTATGTGAATGTGAAATTGGGAGCACCAAACCGAGTCCACAGGGAAATTTGTGAATGTGAAACTGGGAGCAAGGCTGTATAAGTTAAATTTTTATTAGAATCAAAATTATTTATACAAAGGTTTCATTTGAAAATTTTCCTCAAACCAATATTCGTCGGCTATAAACAGCAGAATTACGCATTATTTGATGTGCTGTTAACCATCTTCTATTAAATATTTTAAAGAAAATTCAGAAAGAACCGGTGTGACATGACGAAAACTCATCGAAAACCCTATTTGCTTTGATTTTTTTTTGTTTTCACAAACTATAATAATTGCTCAAGGCCAGTTTATGAAACTATATGAAAAGGGATATTACGCACAGTTACGTTCGAATCAAATCAAATTAATCTTTAGAGAACTCAAAAAATATCGAATTTGATACAAATTTGATATTCGAAAATAAATATCGAATATCGATACATCGGGATTAAATATATCGACGTAAATATTCATTACTTTTTTTTAAATCTCGATAATCATTTGTATAAAAACGATCGCTTGACT
The DNA here is from genome assembly GCA_963971545.1 of Philophylla caesio. Lineage (NCBI taxonomy): Eukaryota > Metazoa > Arthropoda > Insecta > Diptera > Tephritidae > Philophylla > Philophylla caesio. Next base: position 97,629,931 of record OZ020606.1, on the reverse strand, counting down.
GTTACAAAGGCAACTAAAAATCGAACTTTGTCCTCAGCGAGTTTTCCTACAAAACAGTCAGTATTTTGAAATACATAGTTAATTAGCTGTAGCAGCAATAATATTAATACAGATATAGCTAACAATAATAAAATTAAATACCTTTATTTCTAATAAGTGTTCAAAACTAATAAACAAAACGATTTTGCAAAAAAAAATATCAAAAAAAATTTAAAAAAGAATTTTTTGAGGGAATTTAATCCAGAATGAAGTTACGGGTAAAATGTTCATCGGAAGTGCATTAATAAAAAAATATAAAATGTCTCTCATAGGGCAATTATTTTCATCGGCATTTCGCTATGTCGCTGAGTTCAGAAATCGAATCTCAGACAGGGCAGGTAAAATCTAAAAAAAAAGCTTTTTTTGTTAGCGGTATATTTATACCAAGAAAAAGCTTCGCATACATTTTTTTGTAGTTTACTTAAATCCTTTGGATACTACTTTACAATATTACATCTGCATCAAAACAAAATTTCAGCTTTAATTTATAAAGGCTAAACTGGGTGACTTTCAGTAAATCGATTTATCATGTGCTCCCAAGAGAGCGTAGAGAGCAAAACCATGTACACATTTTTTTGAAAATAGTAAATTGAATTGAGGTAAATAGCCAGTATCTAAGCCACTTAAGCTAGCTCGGCTTAACTCATAATACGATTGAAGTTGGCAAGTGGTTAAGCCTAACGATTAAAATCCTGCGTACATCTACAACTCCCTTCTTGCTATCAGCAATCCATCAACGTTCATTTATTAAACAACGTTTTAGCATTTTCGATTAGGTGTTTTTACTTTTTCCTAATTTATTTTTGCTGCTTGACATGCATAGACTTTTGCAGCCACTTGCACATTCAATTGTTTTTCTTTTTTTATTCATTCTTTTAACATAGCACTTTTGCATTTTCCCACCATACTCGTACACTTGCTTGCTTGTCGTGCTATATCTGCGTCATTGTGTTGTGTGTGAGGAAAGTAAAAGAAAAAAAAAACCACAGACATATTTTCCAACTCATTTACTGCTCCTATGAAGCAAATAAAATGCAAATATCATTTTATTACCGAAGAGCGAATTCATGTATCAGCCAGCGCGTACACACCCGCATTACAACAACGCGGCATCTCAGCAAGAACGGCGGGAAATTGGCTTACAAAGTTGGATGTGGGTGCGTTGGCTGCATTTAACAGGAAGGAAAAGATATTAAACAGCGCATACAAACATTGTAAAACGACTGGCGGCTACCGAAAGATACTTGGTTTGATGACTGTCAAGGGGTTGATGATGATGCCTGATTCGGTAGGGTGGGTCGCAGAATGTGGGTGATAAGTGAAAATGGTGCAAAAAGTGACACAGCGAAAACAACACAATCTTGCTCGAGAATAAATACTTACACTTGATAAAAAAGGAGTTTAAATGGAGGGCATTTCGTAACATGCAACATTTTTAAAGTGATATACAACTAAGAAGAAGAGTTTTAAAAGCACCGAACGTGTTCAGAAAAGAGCTTAAAAAAGCAAGTTCCACTAAGGTTCTCGAAAATTTGACAATAACAAAAACGTTTGCTGATAAGCATTGCGCCAATAAACTAGTTTGGATTGACAGCCTCTTAAAAAAGTAATTATTTAAAAAAAATGCAATATTCTCATGGAAATTTTGTTAATGATTTTTTACGTAGCAAAGTGCGGCTTAACTCAAAAACAAAATTTGGAACGCCTTTATTCAGCGTTTTATAATATCAGTGTTTTATTATCGTAATATATGACTGCTTTGCGTAATAAAAAGGTCCAACTTCTGAAACATCGACAATATGCCACAAAGTATTCAGATGTGTCAGTGTGTAACATAAAAGACCGTTACATTACAAAAACGAGTGTGAATGAGCATTAATTAGTGAAGAAAGCGGATTCAACAACGGATTTTTTTCGCAAAACTTTTCAGATGAACCCTTTTATTTGATCAACATTACTTATTATTGTTGTGGCGTTAAGGTTGTCAAAACACACGCAGAGAGAGAGAGAGAAAGAGAGAGTTTCGTATCATGTCAATAGTACTTACGGAGGCGTGTTCAAAAACTTGCAAACTTCTTAAATTGCTGATATTTACACCACACAGAGAGATGTAAATAGTAATGGCTACTGCCAAACCTGCAGCCGTTGCGCAGGACTTTCGAATATCGACCGTAATACGAGTATGTAGCGCAGTTAAAGTTGCTTGCGCTCACAGAATTTTTTTTATTTTAATTTTTTTTATTTATTTATTTATTTCAGTCAATTGAACAATAAATTCTTACTGACTATAAGACAAAATGACTTAAGACTAATTGAAGTAAGTATACAATAAACTATGTACTGCTCCACAAGATAAGGACGGTTCGTAGTTTTGAACATCATTTAGTTCCGAAAGAGTCCTCATTAAGGGAGCATACTTTGCATAGTTAGATTTTGTAAACCCGAGGTAAAAGACTGGAACACTGCGTAGACTACGCATAGGAACATTAAAAGTTATTCTTTCTAAGAGGTTAGGGCAGTCAACTAAACCACACAAGAGCTTGGTAACAAAAGAACAAGCAAGATAAGCATATCTGTTATTAAGAGTTTTTAAGTTTAAAAAATGGCAGCGTGATTCATAGTACATCTTCAAAAGGATTGTCTTTCGCACCAGTTACAGATAGCGCAGTAATAGCTACGGTCATACCTGTTCTCTTTGCGTTTTCCTTTTCTCTAAAGTTGACTTTGTTTTATATTATTTTTAGTTGAAAACGACCAATAGTCTAACCTCTTTTTCGCGTCGATTAAGGTGGCTTCACCTTGCCCCTATCACGCACAACTTTCAAGATCACATGTGATCTGCTCTTAATCACTTTAGAAATAGAAACGACTTTTTAGGTGAACATCACATACATTTCTTGTTTCATAATTTATATAAAATATTTTTTATTTAAGTGTAAAATATATTTTTTTAAAATAATATGCAATTAAAATCGGTATTTCGGTTCTAAACCAAAAAAGTTCCAAATTCTTCGAATTATCAAAGTTTTTGAAAACATAAAATATTATATGCATAATATGCATGTGCAGGTAATTTATCATCGCTTACCAATTTTTCTAATAAGCTACATCATACTTATCACCTATTAAAAACTTTTTCCTCTAATGTATGTACATATGGATGTAGTATGGCTCAAACAAATTAAGGCAATAAATAATACGAGCGAGGGGTCTTTTTTTGTCTGAGTATATGAAAATGCTATGTGAGAGCATATATAACATATACACTCGTATATGAACGAATGTTAATAAAGTTGTGAAGTCATCTTGCGGCTGCAAACCATTTCTTTGCGACAGTCATGAAAAAATTTTTGACACATAAAAACTTACATTCATTACTGCATACACTCAGCGAATGTCATTTCGTTATGAGTCTATGTAGTATATCCACTTGTAAGTTGCGATGGAGTTTGAGATATGGATAATATGGCGCCAACTTGCATAATTCAATTACATCCGATATAGACTCATAAAACTAAATCAAAAGAAAACAAAGCGTCACGCTTCATTTATTTTTATGCGTCCGCAAAGTGAACTTGCCGCTATTGTGCTTCAAGGCGACCTCTGCGTCGAGCGAAGAGGCATTGACAAGCAGCCAAAGGCAGCAGGCAGCCAGTTAACAAACTCGGCAGCTGGGCTTGCCGTCAGTGATCGGAGCAGACAACCAAGGCGCCCACACACACTCACACAATAGCAAATCTGACGTCTAGGAAATCGAAAAGCGCTACAGGCTGTGGCGAGACATACGCATACATATATTGTAGATGTTGGCAAAGCAACTGAAAAAGGATATGAAGGAGGCGTCAGTCAGACAACCTGCCAAACAGAGTGAAGGCGGAGTAGTAGGAGTCGTCAGCAGCCGCAGTGCTGAAATGGAATAAGAGTTAGAAAAAAACTTAAAAAAAAAAATACAACTAAAAAATAAACGGCAAGCAAAATCATGTGGAAGAACCTCAGTGCTTAAGTTAAACGCTCATCATAACACAACAACAACTCAAACTCGCTGATAGAGCATTAATTATGACACTCGATAGATGCTTAATAAGTACATAGTAATCCTATAATCGCTTTTTGTTTCTGCCGTGTTTTAAAAAACTTCTTCATGAGAATGCTATATAGTTAAAAGATAAATTCATCCACAAGACGACGCAGTGGTTGAGATATTTGCAAAACTGGTTATTGTGGTTTCATTCGTTTGATATTTAGAATAAATATTACTTGAATAAGATGAAAAAGCTTCCCGAAATAAATATTAGAAAAAATGCCTTTTATGAATATTCCATACATAAATAACAGCGAGGCACTCGAAGTGGTATATAAATGTGATGAGATATGGTGATATGATGACATGTTTATGTGATGCGATGATGTGATGTGATGGGTCGATGGGAAGTTACCTACGTCATAATGAAATGTGATCATCTGAATCGAGGATATGATGTTAAGAGATATGATACGATTGAATCAACGGTCGCAACGTTGAAGACTTGCATTAAGTGTTACGTATTGAAGATAACACCGATCAGGATACCGCTACTCTAGTTTTGCTGAATTTGACAGAATCAGCTGTTTGCATGACGTTATGCATTTCATTAAAAACTACTTGAAATCGCATTAATCCAGTAAAATTTACCAAATGGAAACAATATTAATAACTATACTGGTAGCTTTAGTGGAAAATATTTAATTTTCTATTGTAAACAAGTTACCAATGCGCCAAAATAAACGGCCATCTAGTACATATACTACATACATAAAGAATAATGACCATGCTACTAAACCAAAATTATATGTTTTTCGTACTTGCGCATGTGTATCATAAAATCAAATTTAATTGATATTCAACGGACGCTTAAAAAATAAATATTAAAATAAGAAACTTTACCACAAAAATATAAATATACTAAAAAATAGAAAATATGAGTTTTAAGACATATAAAGTAAGCATTAATAAAAATTTTCAACCGAAATATAAAGCTGCGATATATGAAAAAAATCAACATAAATTACTCTTAAGATAGCTGATAAAAGGTGCTTTCGATACATTTTTTTTTTGGCGAAATGAAAAAGGTACAATTAACCAAACTTTGAGGTTTATTTATACAATCAAATAAACTATATAATATGATTTTTTTGATCCAAATTATTGAAAAACGTCGGAGTTATCCAAGGTGCCGTAAATCATTTTCTTGCAAAAGTGGTCAGTTTGCAGAAAATCCTTGTCTGAAACAGGTTTCTTCTTATTTTTTATACTTTTTCTGGGTCTATAAACCTCAGATCACTGGGAATTTTTAATTGTTTTCAACGTTGCTAAGGCTACATATGATTTTTAACGTCATTTTTTATGTAACTTAATTATAAAAATATTATATAATAAATTATTTCTTTAATTTTTGAGGTTCACATAGAGAAGATTTTCATAAGCTACAAAAAATGAACGTTGAATCGCGTTAATATCTTGGATAGTTTTTTTTTTTTAATAACGCCCGCTAGATTCAAAAACATGGTTTTGAGAAAATGCGCTACCAAGTTTTTACTTACCACTGTTTGGAATTCAGCGCTGGTGTTTTTCACACATATTTTTAAAAGTTAGGCGCATCGATTAATACATATTAAAAAAAAAAATCGATTTTTTTATTGCGCTAGATGGCGTTACCCCCTTCAGTTGTGTTACGAGTATACTCGTATCAGAAGCAAAGCATCTGTATATACCAGTTACCGAAATTTTTGAATATTTTTGTTTAACAAATTATTTACACTGGTTTCTTAGATTTACATATATTTTTAAGTAAATATATAAGAATGAATTTCTCTGCTTTATTATTATTATTATGCCGTATTTTTGTTGTTGGCACATGTCATTTGTGTTTTGGTTTGTCGCATATTATAGACTGTCATATACATAGCCGCCATCGATGCCAGAGCCGCAATAGCATTGTACGAAATTATGAAGTTCTTAAGATAATAATGCGCCAACACTTTGCACTTGGCAAAAATTCAAATCATTCGAAGTGTAGTAGACTACTTCGCAATTTTTTTTTTATCCTTTTATTCGCTCATTCAACCATCTTAATGTGCCAACTTTGCTTGCCTTGCCATTTATGATACAATGTGAGTCTGCGGAAGTGTTCAGAGAACTAAAAAAAGTAATTTTAAACGCATAAAGATTTTCATTTAGACAGCTAAGAATTTGAGTAAAGTTAATACACGCAAGCACACGTATGTATATTCTTATTGCATGTTTATTGAGTTATTTCATATTACAGTCTATGGAACCTGTTTTGTATACAAAAAAGGGTAAAATCCACAAAACCACTAGTAAATAACTAGCAACCGATTTCACTATTAGCCGTCATCTTTTGTAACCGACTTGTAAAATAACACTAGGTAGCTTATCGTATAGCGTGGAAAGCAACAACGAAAATAATCGAGTTGAGTTGAAATAAGCGGGTTGGAATAAACTCGCTTAAAAAATAGCCGACCTCATTGAAAGTGTTGGAAAGTGAGAAAGTGGTGCTATTGTGAATAATCATTGGAAAGTACCAAGTGAAATTGGAAAATTTTTGCTAACCATCAAAATAAGTAAAAACCCAAGATAGAGCAGACGTAAGTAAAATCGCCTCTTATAAGAATTACTTATTTTGTTAACAAATTTTACAAACGATCATTAATTTTGACAGACTAGTGTTGTAAAGTGTATTCAAAATATAAAAGAATTGATTATAAGCGAGTTGGACGTTCTTTTGCTAGTCGCTTACAAAAGATGACGACTATTATTAAACTTTTTTGTAAAATTATTGTCAAACAGCCGGAGTCAATGTTAGTCCACTGTTAGCATTCTCAGTTCCCCGTTAAGACGCCGCTGATATAAAAATGTTAGAGAATCGAGTTTTATTTCAACGTAAACTGTGTGTGTTAAAACTATAAAAAATAAAATTACAACGAAAACACGATAGCACATTAATTTAAGAAAATGCGATATGAGTTTTGCTTCAATGAGCCTAAGAGTGTGAACTTTCCCATATACGCCTCTTCGCACTTGTCTGCTTAATATATTTTTTTTAGCTAGAGCACACTCTAGCTTCATTGCCAACAATTATATTTTTCCACACACTAACAACATTATTTATCGTGCGATAATTGGAAAGTCATTGCTACGTTCTGCAAAATAACTCATTTTGGCTTACAGCCAACTCCCAAATATTTTAAGTGTGTAGAAGGAGAGTATGCGACTTAAGGATATGAGCTGCAAGTCAAGTATGTGATCAATGCTTAACACTTAAGTGAGAATAATGCATTGGTGTAAGATGTAAATATATACACGGGTGCATGTAGAGATGTACCAACAATTCCTCGAATAGAAAGTTGTATGTATATAAACTTGTGCTACGAGTTCATAGCACATTTATTTGTATTTTGTACGAGTATATAAGTAAAGTATGTATATGTAAGTACGAGTATATAACCAGGAAATTTGCGATAGATATCTGCTGCATGTCGCACCAGATGTTGCCAAAATAATGATGAACAACCGAAAATAATCTATTTAAACAGACAACAAACATGTGCCTGAATATGCTCTGTATGTTCAAGAACAATATAAATTATGAAAAAAAATAGCTTATCACCTGCAAACATTTATTATGCAGCAGTAGAAATTAAGTCACTTTTAAATTCTTAATTTAAATGTTCTCTCTTATTTTATGGCACTACAACCGTTTGCCGGTTTGGGCCGAGATCAAAAAGCTTCGATAGTTCCCTCTTTCCACTTTCCTTCGCGAAACCTATATGCTCCATAGAATTTTCGTTTTAATTCCCGTCAAGCAAATCACATTGCGGGTTTTCATATATATTAGCCAAATAAAAAAATTAATAAAAGAGATATATATATTTTTTTTTTTTATTTGATAGAAAGCAATTTATAAAATAAATATTTCAAATTTAATTAGGAAGGTGAATTATGCAAAAGCATCGGTTGTATTTAAAAAAAATTATTTCTCAGTTATCCTTGTTTTGCGATTTTAATATAAATATAATAAAAAGATATTTAGGAATATTTCCCAGTACAAAGAAATTGAATATGCAATTTGAGTTAACTTCACGGCCCCTTAGATTTTTTTTTCATATAAAAATTATCGTTTCTGCTAAGAAAGCGAAAATGTTCACTATCCTGATTGTCATGATTCAATAATAAAAGGTTAGATCGATATTGACAAGGGAGTTTTGACATTCCCGTATAAAAGGTTGCATATACGAAGTATGAAAAACGGGTAAATAATGCATTCCCTTTTTGTGAAACTAGGAGTAGCATAGTATGGAAAGTTTGCAAATAGTGGTAGAATATAATATGTTAATTTTGACATATTTGCAAGAAATTTTGTGCTTAAATGGCAATAAAAAATATTATTACCTCAATTAATTAATTTAACTGCTATTTAGTAAGAATATTAAAACTGAAAGCTAAAATTATGTTAGGCTCTAAAATTTTTTTCAATCACAAAGTGGTTATGAGTCCGAGTTTTAAAATAAAGAAGCTTTTTCACATCATTGCTGGTGCTTATGTGTTGGGTACATGCAATGGGGGTTTCTATGGCACGATTTTATTTCTGCGCCATTAAAATTTTCAAAATACCAGCTCCAGGCTTTTGATTATAGCCAAAAACTCGCTAGATGGCTAGGTCAAGGTGCTTCCGGACACTTCCTTAACCCAAGTCAACGAAGCCTCATTTGCATTATTTTGCGATAAGTATAGCTTTCTTACTACGAATAAGTTATTTATTCGGTTTATTCCTTTTATTTATTTACCATCGGTATCAGCGTTATTCTTAATATTGTGATCAACCCCTGGAGGGTGAAAGGACCAAACATTTTAATTCCGATAAATAGTTAGTGACTATATGGAGTTAATGGAGTTGTAAGAAAACCACAATAATTCGAAATTTTAGAAAAAAATCTTTATATGTTAAAAGAAAAATAAATCAAACTTCATTACTCAATAATTTAGTTCTTACAAATTCTTGTTTTTGGCATTTGGATGATTATTATGTCACATTGTTTTTAATTTATTTAAACCCATTCCTTTCAGAAATAACAAAACTTTCCACTTTGTCACATCGAATTTATATGCGCGTGAAAAACGAGACGGGGTCAATCTTGTAATCAGAAAAAATGCTGTAAATAAAATCCAAATTTAAACTTATTGTTTACGCGCACATTAGAAACAAAAAGTGTTGCCTGTGAGTTTTTCGTATTAAATAGTTTTGAGGTAACTACTATTATTATTTTTAAGAAGCAACACGGTTTTGATGCTAAGGGAGCCGTTTGACAAAAAGTGAGGGAGCTAGCTGTTTATCGAGCTAACCTTTTATAATGAAATCATGCCTGATTGTAATACTTTATAATAACCTTCACCTGAAATATCAAGCCATTCGACATATATTTTAAAGTGATTGCTGATTTTGAAACCTTTGTAAGAAAAACAAGCAGAAGACAAAGAAAAATTAAGAATGTTTTTTGTTCAGCTTAATGTAAAATATAAAAAAAAACTAAACATTTTCGTATATACGTTTATATCAAATCTTTTTCGTCCAAAAACTATCACAATATTAAATTTTGCATGTTGTTTAACTAAAATGCATTCAATCTGTAGAATGTGACGAAACTCCACTGCAAAATGCTAATGCATGTTATATTCAAATATTTTGGAGACTATAGCCTAGCTAGAAGTTTTCTTTCAAATTAGGGTATTTTCAGAATATATGAATATATGGAAAAACTTCTTAAAGATCTTTTTGGGAGATTACCCTGCCTTAAGAACAAAAGGTGCATCATAATAGATCTTTTAGCGGGTCGTATGATGATAGAAGTATTGGCATTTAAATCACATTTAAGTGTTAAGTACTGCTTTCTGAGCGAAATCCAGGCTTTAAAAAAAACGGTCGAATCTGTAAAAGTAGCCGCTTTTGCGGAGATCATCATATTTCCATATCAGACTTCGTTTCCATTCTACAAATTACTCAAGAAACATAGCACAATCTAAGGAAAACGTAAAAAAAACATATTTAAATTAAGTAGACAAATATTTAATTTGGAAACTCCCGCTGCAAAAGCACAATAACAAGTGAATAGACTAGGCAGAATACGAACGGTTAACTCACATTTATTCAAGCAATCGCTTAGGCGTGAAGTAAATATAAAATTAATAATTCATTGCGTGTGCTGTGACCCGTGATTGCGGCACCACACTATTTACGTACACACAAATTTATATGTGTACCCACAATTATAAGTGTCCTACTTCACTGTTTGGCTACACATAATTTTTCCACTCGCCTTGGCTAACAACTACTTTGACCACATTGTAATGGGAAATTATCTCGCGTAAGCTGTTATTCACATGCATACGAGTACTAGAAAGTTTGTATAAAAATGTGCGTTTGTTTATACTCGTACGATAGTTTGCAGACGGTTGCGCGCGCCAGCTGGCCGCCTCATTATCGGCATGTCTGAACAACCAGTAAGTCCCACTGCCGCCCCTGAAATCGTTTTGCTATCAAGTTGTTTCCCATCGCTTGATTGTCATTGCTATTATCTTCATGTTTTTCTTCGCTTGATGTGAACTTTTTGTGGAGTAACTCTCTTAAATATGTACAACTTTTAGTCGCATTTTACTTAATTGTGTGTTTTTTTTTTTTTTTTTTATTCGGTTACGACCAGGGAGGAGGAATCTTCATAGATACGAGCCGATTTGCCTCCTGGCACCTACGGACTAAACCCAACCTCCTTCGTACGCTGGGCCTGTGGCACCCCTGCGGGACTATCAATTCCGATATTACTTCGCAGGGCAGGCACTGGACTTAATTGTGTGTGTGTGTGTGTGTCTGTGTGTGTGTGATAACATGTGTGTTTTGGAAATGTCTTGCTGGCCATCGCCCATTGTTCTGCGCCATTTTATTATAAGGACACAATATGGCAAGAAAGTGCATAGCCCTCCTCGGCTCCAATGTGATTTGTACCGAGAAGGGAAAGGAAAACTTACAAGTACAGTGTAAAAACACACTCTTGCATGCATATTTGGAACAAAAAAATATTTTTTTTGCAAAATACAAAAAGGGGTTTCATATCAGTTCTGTAAGCAAAGTAAATAAGGAGGACTTCCCAGGTAGAGTGTAATGTTTTTCTAATGCAAACATTTTCTTTGGTTTGCGCAGTTATTTATAAACGACTATATTGTATTTTTTGTTGCGTGTATTATTTTGGATTTTGAAATACATTTAGGAGTAAAATTAAAAAAAAAATTTATTTTATATTTCTCTTTAAATTTCCTCAGCTACTGCATGACTGAGTGTCTGTATTGAAGCTAAAAAAAAAATCGTTTATTCAAATATAAATTTTTATATATTAAATCAATAAAAAAATTAAAATAAAATCTTGGGTGGACAAAAGTAGCCGTATAAATTAACATTTTCATCAAAGTTTATATTTTTAAAACTTTTTGAATTTAGAACTTATTTATCCCAATGTAATATTTGATTTTTGATAAAATTTTTCTTACACACTTCTAACATTTCTTTAATATAAAAATTATATATATTTATATCGAATATAGCGCAAGAGAGTTAGTGAAAAAAATTAATATTCATTTGTATTCACTTGAATCTTGCACTTAAATTCTTTACTGCAATTTAAGTTCACATTTTTATGTTTGACTACACCAAATGTGAATAACAGACCACTGTGCGATGCGATTCGTTGTTTGGCCTGCTGTTACGTGTCGTGTCTACTAAGCTTGGGTCATTTATTTTCCAGTTCCTGCATTTTAAACTCAAATTCATTTCACACCGCTGCTGCATGTTCGACATACATACATACATACATATTTCATCTCACACTCCAATTTAGCTTTTAATACTAGTACATACATATAAATATCCCTGTTTCGGTACATTTGTATATGTATGTATGCCTTTTTTTTGCAATGGGTTGTAAGAACACTTGCAAGACAATAAATGCATTTGTATAAATGTTTTTTTTTTTTAGAACAGAAGTGTGAAGGTACTGGTCACGTGCCCGTTATGTTTACAATGTACATTAAAGGATTTCATTTCTTCTATTGCAGTGCATTGAAGCCGACAATGTGAAAGTAAAATACAAATAAGGAAGAGTAATAAAAGAAGAGTAATTTTAAATGCTTTTTTTTCGTTATTGAGGTGGGATTTCGAGTTCAGTTTTCATTTGAAAAGTGAGCGAATGTTCGTATTATTAAAAAGAAAAAAAAAAACATCGATCGAGTATGAGTTGGTGCAAATTTTCACACTAGCTTGTCTCGATAGCTATCATTACTCCGTACTGTGCGGGTGCAGTACATTTTGATATGAGCCCCAGGTATTTGCTGCCAATTTCTGTACCTACAAACATAGCAACAACAAAAAGTTTTCTGAATGGAGCGGTGGAATATACATATATACACATTTTCTTTCTTTCAATGCATTCATCTGTTACCTCCATACAAATATACACATTTCGATGTTTCGATAAGTTTGTGTATACATTAAAACAGAGTTCTCTTTTCATATTTGCTTTTAAATAAGAAGCGCTGGGAGCCAGTAAAGTGCAGGAGGAATTTTTTTTATCTAGGATATCGAAATACACCGCATGCTGCAAAGCTAATGAAACACCTCTTGCGCTGACCTACCTGATCGAGATTATCGGGATGAATTAAATAATATTAATTTCTCAACTGAGCCGAGGGTGTTTATACTAGTGCTCCTTTCTTTGCTAAATAAGTCATCTTTCGCTTCATTTCCCTTAATAATAGTAATAATTTTTTAACTTTTGAATAACTTTCGAAAGGGTCACATCGCTCGATCATTCTGTTCGTCCTGGTCTTGAATTGTGTGCTCGTATTTTTTAACAGACTGTGGGCCAGTATGGTATGATTTTATTCGGTGTCTTAATTTACTTGGAGTTAAGGTAATCTCAATAACATAAGGCAAGTGCTCCGTAAATATTGCGAATTGGCGTTGCCAGGTAAAGTCTGAGCTGATCAACGAAAAGGGGAGAGTTTTTTGGTTTTATTGACACGAAATGTTTGATGGTGCCTATGCTACTTTTGAAATTGAAGTTGCACATCTATCGTATATCAGAGATTTTATATATAGACCTACCTACTTATAAACCCCGAATGATATTCACCGAGAGCCAATCATTACATTTTACAAATTTAGCGCCGTCAATCACTTAATTCGACTCAGAAATAATAATAATAATCCCAATGGTTTTATGCCTCCATACCCGCCCGACCGACGCGAGGGGCGCATCCGCATGACGCCGAGTTGTGCCGAGTCATGAAAGGCAGAGGTTTGTTAAGTGTCGAGATCTAAAACTGTTCAGCTACAGAACAAATGCTCATCATGTATGTATTAATTATTGAGAGAATTGAGTATAGTTTTCTTTATGTAAAAAAGTGAGTCTGAAATATCAAAAGAACCGGAGTGAGTGTTAAAATCCTGACACAAACTACGGAGTGGCTCATTTAACTCAAAATTGCTTTTACATGGCTTCAGAAAGAGAGGCCGGAAATGTCATGGAATTCGGGAGGGAACGTTTAGTTTTATTTCGCCAAGAAGAGATGGGCTATAGATCAAGGCTGTTAGTAACTTAAAATACTACGCCTAGCATTTATCTGTGACTAGCAAGTGTAGGAAGATTAATGAGTTTTTAACGACTTATATATGGCAGCAGGTTGTACTGAGAATCCCAACGAAAATTTCTTAAAGCAAAAAGCAGAAATTGTTTTTGAATTGACTCTATTCGGTCGGAATGAACTTGATAGCGCGGGTTCCAAACAACAGATCCATATTCCAGTATGGACCTCACTAACTTTGTGAACAGAGCCTTCATGATGTAAGGGTCATTGAATTCTTTTTAACACCGTTTTACAAATGCAAAAACACCCTTGGCTTTGTTAACTGTAACATTTATGTGAAGATTAAAAATAAATTTCGGGTCCATTGTAATACCAAGATTAACAAAGTTAAACACTTGTTCGAGGTTATGGTTAAATATGTCACAAGAAGGTGGTTGAACTGCCCTTCGAGAAAAGCACATTACTTTAAATTTTTTAAGGTTTAGTGGCATGCAATTTACTTCACACCAGTTAGTCATGGTATTTAAATCCGCTTGTAGTAAGGACCTTTCCTCAACAGAATGATACGATCTAAAAAGCTTTACATCATCAGCATACAATAAAATTTTTGAATAATTTGTTACAGAAGGTAAGTCATTAATAAAAAGTAAAAACAGAATCGGACCAAGGTGACTTCCTTGCGGCACACCTGAAAAAACATGAATAATGTTTGAGGAACTATTTTTAAAGAGAACTCGTTGTGTTCTGTCAATGAGGTAAGAAGAGATCCAACGAAGGAGATTAGGTTGAAAACCAAGGAGATCGAGTTTATGGATCAGTAAAGAGTGACTTACTCTGTCGAATGCTTTACTAAAATCAGTGTATATAACATCAGTGTGCATAAATTCTCTGAATCCATTTGAAACATGAGTTGTGAACTCAAGCAAGTTTGTAGCGGTCTTCTAACATCTTCGCACCTCTTATCAAAATCTGATCGGCATGACAAGGTTAAGCTATGTATGTAGTCGCTACAACAGCAAAATTGTAATTGTAATAAATAGTATTTAAAAAATAAATAGACATACTACAATCAAAACGTATTTTCCCTAAATTTTTTTTAATATTTCCAGAATTCAAGGTTTTAGCGATAGCTCTTCACTATTAAATCGATGTGAAGTTTGGGTTATTATTCTTCTAGTAAGTTTAAACCGTGTACTAATATACTTATATAAAACGTTTTAAAATTTACCCAAAATCACTTCTAATTGATAATTCCTATGCGGTTACAGTTAGAACAAAAAGCTCCACAAACCCTCATCACTTGTAATCCCTTAGCAAATACTGTTGACAACTTTTTAAATACGCTTTTCATTCAAAAAAGAAAAAAATAAGATATTCAAAAAAAAAACGTTTGACCGCCCACTGCTTTAACAAATGCCATTAAATTGAGCATAGCGAGACACAGTTTACGCAAAAATGAAAAAAATGAAATCTCCAAAGTCGATTCATTTGCATTCAAAACAATCAACATTTTTTGGAAACATTAGAATTTCCCTGCCCAAAACGAATTTTAACAAACCTGCGGGATATGCAGCACATCGAACTGGCGGGGGACCAACTAATTTGTGATACATTTAAAAAAAATGGGTAAAAAGTGGGACGCAAATGGAAAGGAAATTAGACATTGAACAGGAGAAGGAAGTGAGTAGAGAATACTGTGCTGCGGTGTTCTTTGCTACTTTACTTATTCTAATATTTTTTTTTTGTATATTTTATTTTTGTGCAACTCACCCAAACTCTGCTGCTGACAAGCTGCTAAATTAATTAAACTTCTTCAATTTTAAATTAGTGCTTCTCGTCATTGCAGCAACAGGAGACTCAAAAAAAAAACAGAAATTGTGATGCAGTAGCAATAACAACGACTGCAGAATTCCAAAATTCTAAATTACGAACTTAAAGTAAATACGGACGCAATTGGCAATAATTATAATACGAATAATAGTGAAGGTAAGCAACAAAAATATAACTCGAAACGAAATATTATGAAAAAAAACACACAAAAGTCGCACAAGAAGTTTTAGAAATTAAAAAAATGCAAGTGTAGAAGTGGAAATGTAAATAAAAGCATAAGCTATCGATTCAGCGAGTCACACATAACTTCATTCATCAAGTCAGCAAAAATAACCGCATCCTTCTCCACTACACTACACCGCCCATACAATCCTTCCATTCAAAATTTTAATTGATGAACATTTTCCAGTAAATCAACTCAACGGAGATTGCAACACTCGCAATGACGTTAGGTGATGGTCAGGAATTTCGAAAAACGCTGATTATGCTGGTAGTGATAGCTAAAGAGCGACGCCAGTTTTCAACGAAATTGAAAGATTTACCAAGTGGCCGCGATGAAAAGCTCTAAAAACTGTGGTAAATAATTTATGCTTTGAAAAAACTGTTGAAAGCAAGTAGTGCCAGCGAAGAATAAAGGTTTGGTAAACAAAATAAGTAAATGAAAAGTGATTTAAATGAAGTCAATGAATATCTACTAGCTTGCTGTCCTTGGAGCGCAATATGCAAATGTTGTTGCAGACAGGAACCCTGCTTTAGTAAACTCAAAGTTGACACCGAAAAGAGATTAGCATGAGCGACGCAGTGACAAGTATGTAAAGAAGGTAATATAAGAACAAAGGCGAAAACTTTGTCAAGTTAAAAAGGTAGTGCGATGAGAAGGAAGATAGTGCGAACTCAAGCATCTCACCAAAAAAAAGAGCTGCGCAAATAAAATGTCTAAAATGACGAAAAACCACCCTACCAGCCCAACTCATTAGCGGTGCTAAGTTGCAAGCGGTTGTGTGAAATATGTAATGTGTGGAAGGAATTATGACACAAAATTCGCCTGTGGTTACTTGCCTCCGTTTGCGCTCCTCCTTCTGCTAAAATCACCAAATACAGCCAAGGAGCAAAGCCATTTATGCAGCACACAAGCAAGTCGATGGCGTACCATTATGTTGGTAGATATTCCTGAACAATAATGCGTGGCAAGCAAGCAGGTAGCAAGCAGTAAAGAATCCAGACAAAGCAAAAATAGTGCAACAGTTGCATTTATGAAGCAAAATAGCAACAGAAAATTGAACGAAACCTACAGCTAAGCTAATGACAGCAATGAGTTCGAAAAGCAACCAGCCCACGCCACTACCCAGGCGCTCGCTGTTGTAAATGGATGGCAAGCAGGAAAAGTTTGCCCTTTTCCACCGCTACTCAGTTCAGCGCCCTACTCAACCATTTGCAACCGAAACTACATAAATGCATCGCCAGCTGTAAATGTTCCATTGAAAAAAGCGTATGGAAATGCATGCAAGTTCGACCTTGTAAACTTAAAGTAGGGATGACTTAGAACTAGAATGTTTACCCTCTAAACTGCGTTGCCAACGTAAACACCATAATGGCTGTTAGCAACCAGAAATGCATACAAATGCAAAAATGCAAGCTATAAAAGTAAACGAAAGAAATTTGTAGATTACTCTAAGTTGTTATGAGGACGAAAAATATAATTCATGCGAAGCGTAATGAAGAACTTAACATAGCTGTTGTACCAATAGCAATCACAAATGAAACCCGTCTTTTCCGGCAGTCTGTAGGTGCAGGCCCGACGCGATCAGGGAATGAACGGGGTCCACAGTAGGGATGGCAATTTTGGTAATTTTATTGATCCAATGAAAACAAAATCCCGGGATCCCTAATTTTACGAAGTTTTAATTCGTAAATTTAAATTTGTCAAAAAATGTAACACGTCTGTAATCGTTGTATTATAGAATTACACAAAATAACATTAATAGAACAAAGGACGATTTGTTGTAATTCATGCATGTATGTATTTATTGGTATCTTCTAGAATAAAAAATAAATAAACGTAAAATTTGACAGACACAAAATAGTTTATACTTCAAGTACAATTATAAATATTTGCTACAGAAGCAATTGTACCTACATAAAGTATAATATTTTTTTAATTACTGTTTGAAACCAATATTAAATATTAAGTACTATCATTTAGTAAAAAAAGAAATACATCAAGTAAAAATTAAATAGATCACCCATTCCATTTTTAACGATTCCGAATTATTCCTTATTTTGATCAAATTCCAATCTTAAAGAAATAAAAGCTTTAGTGTGTTGGCCTTCAAACTGGACCTAAATTTGTTGAATTGAAAATCTGCAGTGGTAAAGCATCTACTCAACACTTGTTGGTTGGATTGTCGACAAAAAGTTAAATGCTCTCTGTAGGAATTATTGGACATTGCGAGCTGCTCTCTAAAACTGATGCAATTTATCTTTTAAACTGTTTGCCATATTCTCTTCAAGCACCTCGTCGTTAGTTCTATTAACATCGCTTTCATAGTAAAACTCATTTTCATATTCTCCAGCCCATTTATAATGGCAAGGGCTTAACAAAGCGTTTAGGGAGTTAACAAGCCGTGTATCGTAATACAACAGTTGTAAACTTGTTGTTTATGTTTCGCATGTTAAATTTTCTTATTTCAATACAATTCTGAAAGGTATGTTTAGCGTGTTATTTGTTTTATTCGATCGGCTCTTTTTGTTTTAAATCATTTGAGGTTTATTTATGTTTGAAAAAAAATTAAATTAAAAATTTTAGAAATAAATGGCTATTAAATTCACTGTTTTCTGCAATTCCGGGATTTAAATAGGCTGATGCCGGAATATTCGGGTGTTGAAAAAGGCCGGGATCCCGGGATTGACATGCCTAGTCCACAGGGACCAAATATTGAATCTGGTGCGAAATTGCTGGAAAAATGTGGTGTTAACAAAATAGGTTTAATATCGCATCTATTCGCTAATAAATATTATTTGTTTATTGCAATATCAAGCACAAGTTAATAGTTGTAATTAAAAATTATTGATTGTTTGAAGTTATTTTTTTACGACCGAAGAAAGTTAATAAAATTATTTATTTTATTTTAATCTAAAAAGCAAGTATTAATAACTGTTCAAATTTTAAACATATTTGTTTTGTTGTTCGCTAAAAAATGTACATTTAAAAGAGAATCTATAAATAAATTATTTTTCGAGTAAATTTCAATTTTTTTAAATAATTTAGCTACTAATATCGCTGATTTCTATTAATATTCCACATGCTTTGTAAAGAATAACTATTAGGCTTAAAAATAATAAAAAACAAAGCGCCTGCCAATTTTTGGCGATTTTTTTATATTCAGTCGAAATGTCCTTTCTAAGAAAAACATTGTTCAATGTTTGCATAAACGCCCAATATAAGAAAAATTAATCGGGTACCATTATAGAATATGTAATGAGTAAAATTGGAATAGAATAGAAGAAGATATTATTGAAAAATACGAAAAAGCAAAACAAAATGTACACAAATTCAGTTATGAGAAACAAATCCCAAGCTAAATATGAAAAGTCGCTAAATATTAACATAGATTTTGAGATCACTGACACAGATTTTGAAGTTGGTGGCCCCCCTTCCTCTGGTTCTCATGAACCAAAAAAAAAAAATATTGCTGAAAAAAGTAAGAGAATGCAACTTTTAAATGTTTCTTCACTTGTAAAACAAAATTTCAAACACGAAAGATTTCGCGTGAAATAACGAAGCAAAATTTATTTCAATCTTCAGTAGTATCTTCGGATCTCATCAAATCCTTCAATTGTAAAAATTCTTTCAATTATCGAAAGTCGGAACCTCTATGTCACGCTGGGGAAAATTTAAGAAAAGTTAAAAATGCTTGTATTTTTGTACCTATTAGAAAAATTGTAAAACTGGTAACTTTTGATTAATCTGTGTAGTTTGCCAAAGCTTGGTCGCATTAGCGACGAATTATGTCCACCTGTAATTCATATCTTCAGCAGACATATTCACATTCAAAACTAAAAATTACCTGCATATAAGAAGAGAAACAACCAGTCTTAATAAAGCTGCAATGCGGTTGCTGCGTGTTATTGAAAACTCAGGGCTGCCTTTACAAATTTAACAATTTCCAATCGACTCAGGTTAAGATATAAGAAATCTGTCATGAAATGAGTGTTCTCGAGAAGCCCATTAATGTCATAGGGACGTATGTTCTGTTCGGTGGTTTGTGTGAGTTTAGGTGTAAAAATAAATAATTTAAAACAAAATGTTATCTAAACAGTGCTCTCCAAGAGAATTGTATTGCCTCCCGTTTCACTCTCACTCAAATGTCAAACTTTCGCCTCTGTTCGAACGGGCAACCGGCTTGCGCTGCGCATGTGCCCACTCTAGCTAATACTCGGCCACTTGCATTTCACCCGTGTTAAGACGCATTATAAGAAGAGCAAAATAATGTGCTGCGCAAACTGACGCGCCTCTATGGTGGCTTTATAATGTAAACAACTATTTAAAAAAAAATAAAAAGTTCAGTCGCACCTTAGCATTGCCGTTAAGTGGTTGACGCTGCGCTTAGCAAAAGCGCAAAGCGCAAAGTGGCAAATGATCACTTAAAAGGCTGAAATACGAGAAAGCAAGTGATAAGAAAAATATGCAAACTAAAAATGCCAAAGGCGTTATGGCATGCATACGAACTCTAGGGGACATAAGCGTGGAGCGTCTAAATTGTTTTCTGATTTAAAGAGACTAAGAGACTTAAAACGCTGCATTGGACTTGTAAGTAAATGAAAAGAAAATATTTATAAAAATATTGGACTCCATTTTTATACGTTTTTTGGTTTTGAAAGTTATTGAAACTTTTTTTTGGTTATTGTTTGGTAAAGTAAGTTAATTTTCAATTGTATTTTTGACTATTTCTTCGATGTCGAAAATAATCATGCAAGAAGACTGCTATACATTTGAGCCTTGTGGTCAGAGTACAGATCGGAATTACTTGCATCAAATATATAAACAAGTGAGCTCTGGATCATATTTTCGAGATTTGTCTGGCAGAAATCAAGGAAAAGTAATGTATTCACGGTGGTTGACAACGGTCTATAAAAAATTATATGAAATCACACCGAACCCCTCAGCTTACTTAATAAAAATCACCGAATATATTCTGAAAGTTAATGTTTCTTTTTAGTATCGTAAAAAGAGAAAAGGTCCATTTAAGCAAGGACTATACCATGTTTATAAACTATTTGAGTTTTTTCGATGTTTGAGCTCTGCTGCTAAGAATATTATTCACCCATTAATCAAAGCAATTAATTTGCTGCACATCCTGAAATCCTATCGTTAGTGATTATGTACCATACAAGTACTTATTTAGCCATCGTCTCCTCTTCATTCGAAATGAAAAAGTCTACACGGTTGTGCATTGTTTAATCGTCGGGCTTTTTGACACGCGAATGTAGTGCCACTGCTAAAGGCACTCAGTATGATTGATTATGACTGCGTTGTGAATTCATGGTAAGCATTAAGCATTTTTAATTATAAATAACGACAAACATATATGAGATTAATAGAGAATGCAACAAACTACGCTGCCCACGGCAACCGCCTTCTGATTAAATGAATTAAATAATATAATCGTTTAAATTTTACAGCGCTAAAACTAACTTAAAAATGGTATTTTTTATATTTTGGCCAAATGTCGCTTAAATTTAAATGTACTTAGCGCGCGTTGAAAAACCGCACTTCACTGCTTTTGTTTTTGCTATTTGAATGCTCACTTTGATAATCGCTTCCCAAACCCATTGCCACACACTTCATTGCATCGAAAAGCGCGATAGTCACTATTAACGCTTGGTATTAAGCGCCCTGACAGTCTTACTGCACGTCTTACGCTGATGTACATATTATAAGTTTCCTCACTAAACTTCACAACAGTAGAAAAATTCGTTTTGCCATAACTTTCCATTTACGCTTCGCGCTCAAAAGAACAACCTTTTGTTTATCAGTTGATGTAATTTGACCGCGCTCATGGAGATATAAATATTGTTTTCCTTTATCTCTTTTATATCAATATTCATAAAAAAATGGTGTAGCTTTCTACTGTAACAGAAACTTAGTTAGGTGCTCGCTAAAAATTAAGCCGCATTATAAGGATAAGAGTGTTAAAAGTTTGCACAACATCGCTTTAACACAACACAACAAATGCTTTTAGCCAAGCTATTTACCTGGATTTAAATCGTGAAAAACAGCTGCGCCAAGCTGACTCTAAGTATAAAAGAACATAAAAAACTCGATAACTAGAATCACAGACGACCGACTTAAGCATCGAGTGCCACTAAGCGATGGAAAAATTAACAAAACCCCAAAAGCTTCTCATATTTCAACATTTACTTTGCTGCATTAGCCCAATTCTAATTGTTGAGTATATGGTTGCGCACTTCATAACAAGAAGATATAATAAGCACGAAATATCCCTAATCGAATGCGCGCTTAAGCAAAAGAAAACGAGGGACATCTACATACTTACATGCATGTAAATAAAAGTTCAAGTGTCCAATTACTAAAAAATAATGGCCAACAATTTTTTACAAAATCAACGGTAATACCTGGGCATCCTAAACTTGCACTTAACTGAATTGAAAATTGTTGAATTGTTTTTTTAATTTTCTACAAAGTTATAAACTTGATTTTATATAGTTAATGTTTTATAATGAACTGAATTTTAATTGAAAAGTCTTAAAAATATATAAATAAATATAAAAAGTGGTAAACTACGAGTATGTCATTTTGAATGCTGTTTCTAATTAGTTCACAACCACCTGTGGATATATACAAACAGCATTAAATAATAAGGACCTCCACTGATTTTTGTTTTCGTTATTTTTACGAACTTCATTATTTTTCATTTAAATATTTTTGAGCTTTAAGGCAGATTGGTTTATTGGAAAATTATTAGGAAAAAAACAACAATACTCAAAGCGGTAGAAGTTATAGTACTATTTCGGAAATCACCACATTTCCTCATTAGACTTCTTTCTTCTTGGCTTCTGCGGGAATCAAACCCGCAACAACATGCGCAATACTTAAGCCGGCAGCTAAACGCATTCAGTTTAGCTTACGCTGTGTGAGCTGTTGTTATTTTTCCTGCTTTCCCTTCACAACTTACTTCAATCAAGTGCGGCTGTACTGCCGCTATTTCTACTTGACTGCGTAGTTGTGGTTTGTACAATTTCTATTTTGTTAGAATTTGTTTGTATAAGGCTGGCAACGCAAACACGTTTGTAAGAGTATGTATGCGGTACGTTTCACAAGCAAACTTGCATTTTTATCTGATAGGAGACAATTTCGTAACCGTAGTAAACTAAACACCCAATTAACAACTGATTAACTAAAAAAGCCAACTGATAAGATTAAATTGAGAAAATACCGTAAGCATTAACAAAAAAAATCTCTAAATTTAACGCCAATCGCGAATAAAAGATTACCACATGTCCAACTGAAAAGATACTCTACATACAAAAAATCCGCATAAATTTGCGAAACACATTGAACCGCCCACTTATCCACATTGGGAACCATACACAATGGATCACGTTACTAAATTTCATAAAAATAATAAATTTTACAGTTTGCAAAAGGCAAAATATTCTTATTT
The DNA here is from genome assembly GCA_963971545.1 of Philophylla caesio. Lineage (NCBI taxonomy): Eukaryota > Metazoa > Arthropoda > Insecta > Diptera > Tephritidae > Philophylla > Philophylla caesio. The sequence continues at coordinate 97,606,690 of OZ020606.1, read as the reverse complement.
TTATTCAATAGCCTGTAGCATCAATGTTTCAGCTACCATATAAATGATTCATAAATTCCAAAATATCGCTTGTGTAATTTTATTATAATTATTCCTCCCTAATACACAACAAAAACAAAATTGCTTCGCATTTATGATTTTTCCTTTGATAAAGCAACCATACATATATCGTTGCTACCCATATCACTTCCGCATCTCCAATTCAAATAATCAACAATATTGCTCATACGACCCGGTGGACTGTGGTTGCGGCTGTGGTGGCCATCAGAAGTCTCATGCAGACCCACGCATGCAGCACCGTTATGATGTTAGAATTTGAAGATTAATTTTTATAATAAACGCCATAAATTTCATATTACGTCGCATTGTTCTGTCATTGTTTGTGTCAAAGTGTCTCCGTATATACCAACAGTTTATTTTTTTTTTTCAATCGTCATGCTTATTCCATTCATGTCGAAAGGAACATGAAATATTATTAAATCTCCATTTTGCGGGAAGAAATATTTGCTAAACCATCCAAAAATAGCATTTCAGAAATTATGGCACAGCCGTTGGCTGCCTGAAAGCATTAGGATTTGGATATATTAAAAATTCACAATTCAAAAAATTCATCTACTCAAACAGCATTCGGTCTTTATACTCATCGACCTCAGTTATTCATCGCTGCTCAATTTAATTCTTATGCTAAAGGCGTGGAGTAGATTGCTAAATATTTATTGAGGTGCAGTAAACAACATTTTTCCAACGAATAAAGCAGTAAAAGTAATGTTATTTAATTTGTATACCTTTCATGGAAATGGTATATTAACTTTGGTCCAAGTTTTGTAAGTACCAGAACGATAAGAGTTATACCCATCAAAACGTATACCGATTTCATCAGGGAGACGAGCTGAGTCGATTTCGCCATGTCCGTCTGTCTGTCCGCCTGTCCTTCTGTCCGTCTATTTGAACGCAAACTAGTCCCTCAATTTCAGAGGTACGAGTATTTGAATAAAACTTAGCAGTCTGGTGCCTGTACGTATATATAATTTATTAGACATTTGTCGGAACCGGCCCGATCGGACGACAAAAACGTAGATATGAGTCGATTGTTCAGATATTTTATTTTGCTTCATAACTCCTTTATTTAAGAAGCAAAAGTTGAAATTTTGCAAGAAGGTCCGCTGTTCTAAGCTCTATAGAAGCAGTTAAAAGCATATAGATCAAAGTTATATAACATACAGCTCCCATACAATTGATAGTTCAGATATTTCATTTAGCACGAAAACACCTTAATTTATGCTGCTTAAGTATTGAAAATTTGCACAAAGAATAACTATGAGAACTATTTTAGCAGTGCAAATCGTTGAGATCGGATAAATATAGGTTAGGTTAGGTTAGGTTAGAGTGACTGTATGCATGAGCACGCTGGCACACTTAGACTAATATTACCTATTGTGACACCACTGGCGTTAGCTATTTGTATTTCCTCGCTTAGAAATTGAGCCATCCTGTACGTTTATGCGGGAAATATATGTGCGTAAAAAACGCATGCGTTGACGCAGGCTTTACGCGCGTAAAACGCAAGGTGAAACACGTGAGCGTTTTTTTCTGTTTTGACAGATGGTTGCGGCAACTTTATGTTGTTTATAAATTTGCACCTCCATTGTTTATAAAATGTATGCAGCTGTCTAATTTCAGCACAGCTGTTTCACAAAGTACTGCCAATTTCACCATTTTAAACTTGGCAGCACTGGTGACGCACGTAAAATTTTAATTTGGAGATAACATGCGTTGCGTTAAACGCGTGCGTCAATTCATGTGTTCGATCTCAAAGAAACCAGTGTGTTTAAATTTTGACGCAGGCGTTTTTACGCACATGTGTTTCCCCCTTTAATGTAGGATAAAAAGTCAAGAATGCTTGCCGAGTTCAAGTCCGCCAAACAGCCCATGAAATGACATACATCAGATAGTTCAGATATTGCGTTTTTGGTCATAACTCCTTCGTTTAATCAGCTAGACTTGAAATTTCGCATAAATATTTATTATTCTTGGGACAATTATAGCAGTCAAAATCATTAATATCGAATAAATATTACAAATGGATCCCATACTATTCTTCCATTCATGAAAGACAGAAAAAGACAGGCTTTTTCTACAGGTTTTTTTAATTTTTGTTGCTTGAAATATCCCTCCTTCCACATTTTATTTCATAAATATATTATTTTGAGACTTATTTTGAGACTTAAAAAGTTTATCGCTAGTCGTCGCTGGAGTTGAAATATTTTGAAACTTTATTTTGAAGGTGGGTCCTTGTTCACATTCATAACGTAAGTATATTCGCAATTTTTTAATAAGCATTACCTCACTCAAAATTGGGTTGTAAATGACAGTGAATTAAAATTAAAATATTACTTCTGCTGAAAAAAAATTGATTTATATATATAGAACTTAAAGAAGTTATCAAATTGCGAAAAAATTAAGTGAAGTGTTCACTTTGAAACGTCAGATATGGGAATGAGCATTGCAAATTAAATGGACTCACAGGTTTAGAAATTATTAAAATCGTTAAGCATTCGTTGGCTGAAAATTTTAAATCATATTACATATTTTACTCTCATAACACATTTGCATTTCGCAAAAAAACTGGAGACTGTCGTTCCCAATTCGTTAGATAGAATTCATCGTTGCCCATTAAGAGAAATATATATATAGGTACATATTTTCATTAATTCATAAAATTTAATTTTTTTAATTATTGCAATTCTTTTTCTATCAACTAAAATTAAATGTTACATTTCAATTTTCTTTCAAATTTAATAGAATTACATTTGTGAATGTGTGTTGCAGCACTTTTCGAAAATACTCTCCAAATAAATATTTTCTTAAATCCCATAACATTGAACACAAATGTAATAGTACTTCAATTTTATATTATAACTACCTTTTTTAAACAGTTGGCATTTCTCTATTTTTTATGTTGAAAATCATTCTGAGTTTATAGCGAACCAATCACAACAGAAAATAGTCAAATTGGCTAAGCCGTCAAGTTTTTACCCAGCTGAAAAACGAGCTAAATATTTTTAAAATAAATAAGTTTTACAAGGTACATAGAAGATAATGAATCCGATGGTTTTTAAATAAGCCGCACATAAAAGCAGAAATTTTCAAAACAAATCAAAAAGAAGTTTTCTCTTAGTAAAAAAATTTGTAAAAGTAAAAATGGAAACATTTTAATATTCAATTCCACAATAAGCAAAAGCCAAACAATTTTTCAAAACGTATTTTAACTTCACATAAAGGTTGCATTTCATTACACAAATCTGAGTTGTGCCAGCAATTAAGTTTAAACGTAAGAAAATCAAAATGTGAATGCTTGTAATATTTCAATTTTGTGATATGATTTTATATAAAAGTGCTTTATTTGCAACAATGTTGACTTAGTAGCCTTAAAAAAATTCATTGTTGTTGATGCTTGTTTAATCTGAAAGGAAATTGTTAAAACGATACTTGAACTGTAAATACAGTTTAATAAAATTTATTTCGAAATTTAAAGTGGACCATTTTCCTTTTTCGACTTGTACACAGCATAATTCAACATCATAATTAAATTCTAGTGTACAAGTTTCAGTGGTTAAGGCATCACGGCGTACACACACATTCATACACATAGACATATGTATGTATGGCGGTTGGTTTTACAGCGCGGCTAACAGCTGGTCCAACAACATTCAAAACATTGCCGGTAGACCAGCATAAGATTCAAGCTCCGATAACGAAACCACGCAGAAACGGACAGCCAAGCAAAAAGTTTAAATAAATTCACGAATATTGAGAGGGCAGCCAAAGTGAATAAATAAATGTACCGCTTACTATAAGGAGAAGAGTTGAAGAAGTAAATATAGGAATGATCGCCAACGAACTTTGCTGCTGCCCCGTACAAGGACTCAACTGTTGTCCGCGAAGCGGTTGTTTTGGTCGCTGGGTCGATGGGTCGCTTGGCGGCTCGCTTGCTTGCCCGCTCGCTGTGTTGATGAACACTTTCTTGTGCTTCCGCTTGCACTTCCTGCCATTTCCGTTCTTGTCTCTTCCACTTTTCCTTGCCTTAGCATTGGGTTTCAGTACATACTTTTTTGCTGCTACCTGATTATTGTTGTCGTTCATTATTGTTGTTTCTTTTGCCAGTTTTTTAAACAATTTCCTATTTTGTAGTCATCCGCGATGCTCGCCAGCAAATTGAAAATGACAAATTCATTTGAGCATCGAACACTCTATGCCAAAGAAGAATGAATAATTTAACTTAGCAACAGTACCTAGATGAGGAAAAGGGCGGTCGTTGGAGAAAAAGGATGGAGAAAAGTCCACAGAAGAGCAAACCAACGTCCGACTTCATGTTTTGAATTGAAAATAAAGCAAGGCAAAAATGTGTTGCAAGTTGCAATAGCTTTTGAAAGAAGCCAAAGGTGCCTGTAGTATTGTTGCATTGAGAAATTGCAAGTAAAGCATCCGTTTCCGTTTGCCATTTTGTATCGCCTGATAAAATCTAACCACAGACAATTGAACACCACCAACAATATAAAATATAACCGCATCCAGCAGCAGTTAGGGGGAAAGGCGCGATGAAACTAAGGCAGAGAAAATAATGGCGGCCTTTTTAACACCGTAATGATAATGTAGTATTAAAATAAATTGCTTTTGAATTAAATATTTTATGAAGCAGTAATTTTGTCAAAGGAGAGGAGTTGACAGTGTGTTAATCGTAGAAAATGTGGGAATATGCAGGTCCACAACGAATTAAAAAAAATTTAATAACTGAAAGCAAGTGAGTCCAAAAATACGAATGCCAGACTTAAATTATACGTTTTTATATTACGAAAAAATTCAACGTAAGGGATAGAAATTTAAGTAAGAAAAGTAAGAAAAGCTAAATTCGGCCAAGTCCGATTTTTATATACCCTCGCGATGTATTTTTGTATGGGCGGTGCCCATAATTTAAAAAAAAACCCTGTTTCTTTGTTTCAAATCGCTGCCAGTATTAAACTTTACTCAACTTGTTCCAATAAATACTTATGTTCCGATTTCAAAAATTATTGACGGTGATGCTAGTGATAGTGATCAAGGACAATAGGTTCACCAAATTTTGTGACGGTACCTTACATCGTTATTGAGATACCTACAGACGTTTTTTTATAAGTGAGCCCATTTTTCCAAATTTCATAAAAATCAAGTTTCTTAATTAACTATCTCTCTAAATATCAAACTTTAATTAATATGTTCCAATAGATAAAGAAGAAACGAAATTTTTGCATTTTCCAAATTTCCTTTATATATATGAGCGTGGTTATGATCCGATTTCAAAAATGTTCTACGATGTCCACCAAATATGACGATACCGTACATCGCCCCTTTTTCAAAATTTCATAAATACTTAATTTCTTAGTTCAAAATCACTCCAAATACCAAATTTCACTCACTTTGCTGTAATAGAAACCGAAAAAACGGAGTTTTTGGAGTTTTCAAAAACTTCCGTTATATGAAAGGTGGGCGTGGTTATTGACCGATCTTGACCATTTTCAATACCAACCTACCAAATTCATTGAGATAACTCAAGTTATTGTAACAACGGACAGGCGGACGGACGGACGGACAGACAGTCAGAGCTAAATCGATTTCTCTTTTCATTCTGATCATTTTAGTATATATTATATGTCTATATCTATCTCGATTATTTTTTGATGTTACAAATAACCGTTATGCGAACAAAGTTATAATACCGTTGAATACAAGTACGCTCGGGTATAAAAATCGTATTAAATATAACTAACAAATGTTAACCTCTTTAAAAAAAATATATTATCTCAACTGCGTATGCACCTGTGATTAAAATAACTGCACGCAGCGTACTTTTTTGCTTTTATTAAAACAAGTATTATTTTCTTTTAAGACACTGATAATGAAAATTGTATATCTTTTCACATAAGAATTCTTAAAATTTTTTATTTCTTCACTAAAATATCGGATGTTCAAAAAGTATATTGTTATCGTTTGAATGTCTAGTTTTGATACGATGAAAAAAAACTGTAAAATCTTTCAGTCAAAAGTTTAAAATTTATTAGAAAGACTTTTTATACCATTAAATTTGTGTTAGTTTAGTCAAGGTTTTTAGTTTTTATAACTAGATTCTTGATAACTTTCATTAGCTGCCAGTTTTTATATTTCGTTTTATACATACTCTTCGTGATAATAATAGTGTTAATATAGTTTTAGCCTTAGAAGAGACAGAATTTTTTTTTGGGTTTACAGTGAAAGATGAAATTTTGCTTGTAAAATTAAAATTTCTTATATTCAATAAATGTGCGAAGCCAGCGGTAGAACCGACATGAACCTGCTTGTATTGGTTCATTATTCTCGTTAATTGCTGCTGGTAGTGACTGAGTGTTGGCTCCCAAATATCTTCGTTTTGGAACTTATTTATTATTTACTTACTCCAATAAAACAAAACTGCTGTCAACATTTTCGTTTACTCTTTGTAAAATGTGTCAATTGTGAAGCCATCATCAAGATATGTATGTATGTAATTGTAATACTTCCAATGCGTATTTTGCGTATTTACACCTGTTTGTATGTATGCATTTATGTGTGGGCTACAAGCCTTTTCATTGCACAGATATCAATTATAGCTGATATGTAGTGATGACGACATTATCTCTGTCATAACATTGAAGTGAGTGTAAATCCGTTTGTTCTTGCCATTGCATTAATTCATCCTTTCAAGATATGTATGCACCTGATATAAATCCTGCCTGACGTCAACGTTTCTGTGACAGACAAATGCCGCAGATAATAATTTTTAAAGCTCATTAAATGGAATTGGGAGAAAAGACATATCCACGAAATCGAAAAAATACCATTTAAATCTTTCCTTCGAAATCGTCACTTCAAAGTACGCTTTAAAATCCTAGTGTTGATGAGGGAATGCTAGTTTAACTTTTACAACAAAACTGCAAAAAAGCGCTCAAAGAAATGATATATAAAATATCACTTAAAGAATACTACAAGTAGATATTCCAAATTTTTAATTTTACAGTTACTTTTGGGGCATTAAGTGCACTAAAAATAAAGAAGAATATTATAATGCTAACAAAATGTATATCTATATACATGATTCAATTATTAAAGGTTTGGTAACGAAGCAGCTAGCTCCCTCACTTTCTGTCAAACGGCTCCCTTAGCATCAAAACCGTGTTGCTTCTTATAAATAATAATAGTAGTTACCACAAAACTTTGTAATACCAAAAACTAACAGGCAACACTTTTTGTTTCTTTTGTCCGCGTAAACGGTAAGTTTAAGTCCGGGTTTTAATGACAACATTTTTTCTGATTACACGATTGACCCCGTCTCGTAAATATTTCATGTAAATGTGTATAAATGACGCGCTTTTTCATTGAACGCTTTTGCGCATAGAAATGTGACGGACTGGAAAGTTTTGTAATTTCTAGAAGGAATGGGTTTAAATGAAGTAAAAATAATGTGACATAATAATCATCCAAATGCCAAAGACAAGAATTTGTAAGAACTAAACTCTTGAGTTATGAAGTTTGATGTATTTTTCTTTTAATATATAAAGTTTCTCTTTCTAAAATCTTGAATTATTGTGGTTTTCTTACAACTCCATTAAAACCATATAGTCACTAACTATTAATCGGAATTAAAATGTTTGGTAATTTTAACGTCCAGGGGTTTATCACGACATTAGGAATAACCCTGATACCAATGGTATATAAATAAAATGAATAAACCGAATAATATATTTGCCTTATACCATAAAATCATTTAGTTCATGGGACAAATAGATTGAAAAATTATTCGCTAGTTAAAAATTAAAAAAAAATATATCTACCAAGAAGTACATAATTATTTCAATTTTGTAAGCGTAGCTATTGTATTTCTTAATTTAAATGAAATGTCTTTGAAATTTTTAATTTAAAAAATCACTCACATTTCACTACTTATTATTTACTTTTTAAGAAAGGGTAACAAAATCTAGCCCGTTTTTCATACTTCGAAAAACAACCCTTAATAAGGGAGTGTCAAAATTCGAATGTCATTATTTACCTAACCTTTTATAATTAAATCATGATCTATATACATAAACATATAAATGATAAAGAAGACAAGAAACATTTATAAAGATTATTTTCCCAATTATTATTTTCCCAGTTATGCCTACTACAACTTCAGATAGTCAGCAATGTTTTTTATCTATATAAGACCGTTTGCCGATAAATGGGATGTCTTTAAAACCTGTTTCGCCTTAGAATCAAATCCATTTCAGCCATTTAGATAATGATACTTTGAAGCTCTTTTATTTCTAACTTCTCAAAGAAATATATTTAATTCAATCATCGTGGTTTTGAAACTCGTTGGCCAGACCACCAGACCAATGCCGAGTGCAGCAACCTAGCGGCTTGTAGTTTCTGTCATGCCGACTGTTACAAAATCTAGTATTTTACAATACAGTCAAGTGTTTCCAGCGACATTAGGAATTTATCTTTGCTTGCAATGCAATAGTGGAAGTATTGCTGGGCTTTAAAAACAAATAGTAAGTCCTTTCAAAGTGGTCTAACGGAGAACGACGAACCAAGTTTATAAGCTTTAATTACAGCATTTTGAAAAACTCAGCGGTAATATCGCGAAATCGGTTCTTTGACGGTAGGCGGTTTAGGCCAGGCTCAAGTTCTGCTATTACTGTTTTGTTAAGCCTTGTTTTTGATGCTAACTAATGGTAAAAAAAAAATCTTCTACGTGCCGAAGGAATTTAAAAAAAAAAACGAATGCAAATATATTTGTGGCAGTTCTTCACTCCCTCGAGTGGAACTAACAAATCGTGCATATCTACTGCTCTGTAGTGCTTATCAATTTTAATTAAAAAACTAGCTCTTTCACTGCTAAAATTCGTTTTTAATTTTTTTTTTGTTATAAATTTAACGTTATGATACTATATTCACCTACTTTCAACTTAATCGCCCATTTTCATCTCTTTGAATTCAGTAAATGTGCCAACCACCACAAAATTTATGTGAAATTTCTCTTTTGAATTATTGATGGATGATGAATGCTGGTTTCTTTCTGCCATCACAAACATATTCGTTTGTATGTGTATTTGTATTAAGTGCAATTTGTATCTGAAGCTATGTTTGTGCACACATAACATACATTTGTACGAGTATTTATGTATGTACGAGTATGTATGTTAGCACGTCAGATTGTGTAATATTTATTGAGATAAGTACTCGTGCATAAATATGTGGACATGTGCTTCGAAAGTGGTGAGCACTTCAATGCGTTAGTAATGTAAATTTGTATTAAACACACACACACACACACACGCGCACATTTTGCATCTAGGCAATTACATTTTCCGTTGGTTTAGTTACTCTTACAACGAATGTGCTATGCCATTTGGAGCTGTTGGGCTATTTAGTATTGCTCTTCACAGCCCCACATTTCCTAGGTTACAGCTTTTAAATGCTTTCGGTTACTTAACATTTAGTATTCGTTTGCTTTTTTTCTGCACTTGCTCTTGTATTTGCCATTAAAACATTTTTGAGCAAATATTCCCAATGAAAGTTATGCGTTTCATATGTTAAGTGTTTACATATTGCATTTTGGATGAGAAACGCTTGGTGTGCATGAGTTGTTTCAAGGTTGCGTGCGTTGAATCGCCACATTGCCTCCCTCAACGTGCTGTAATTTCTTTCGTTCTAGCGCACCCATTCATTCATTCATCTACTTATTTGCTTATTCACTCAGTTATTCATTTTTGTTAAGCAAAGTGTTTGCTTTGAATCAGAATTTCCTATTGCTTTGGTCTTTAAACTGCAGATAATGTTATACATATACACACATGCATGTACACTCTGTTCACAAATTATAACTCACACACACGTATGGACACAACTGGACAATTTATTTATCGTAAAATTATAGAAAATTATTTTAAATTTAAGTCATCGTTGATTCTCTAACAAACATCATTAAAAAAACTTTTTAAATTTTATAAAAAACATAGAAAACATTTCTCAAAATTTCATCAAAACTACCAACTTAAAAAAAAAATATTTTTGGGTATGCAGAGAGATAGATCATTCAATTTTAGTACAACAAAGTGCAAGTTTCTGGTAGCTATGATTTACAACTGATTTTTGGCAATTGTTTCACTGACGCTCTTTCGCAACTCCTTCCCTATGAAAATAATAGCGTTTTTGCGTTATACCGAGAAAACTAACATTCATAAAAAAATGTCAAAAAATCAGTGGTAACTTGAAGACACTTAAAATTTGAACTTTCTCATACTAAAATTTAATAAGCCAAAAAATGCATACTCACATAAGTTCTAAAAACTTATTTAAAAAGTTAGAAATTTTGATTAGTCATTGCACATTTTGTAAATAGTGAAAAAAAAATGGTGTTTACGGTGAATCATATCTTACTTGAAAAGTAATTTTCATTAAGTAGACAAAAATAAAGTGCCCAAATCTTCATCTATAATTTGTGATAGTTCGTGTTTATTTCTAAGAGAACACTTGAAATGTAATAAATCGTATATTACAATTATGTGACACCAACATATGTATTGTCAAATTTCGATTATTTATTTTTCTTTTAATTCATGTCTACCTTTTTTCGATTAACATGTGCATAATTTTCTAAGAAAAACTATGTAAAGTAAATTCGAAAAATGTGAGTATGCAGTTTTTTAAACTTTCCACTTTAATATAATCAATTGTAAATTTCAAGTGAATACAACTCACTATTGTTTTTTGTATAAATTATTTACCACCGCCATTCCGTAATTTCACAAATTCTTGAGCATATGTGGAAAAAATTGCGGAATATTTTTAATAAAAAGATTGTCGAATATCAACTATATCTATTATCTTACCACATGAAACTTTCATTACAAAGAATTCTTAACATATTTTTTTTAAGTTAAAAGCTGTTATACAATATTTTAACCCATTTTTCATATTTTCCACTGATATTTTGAATTCTTTCAATGATCGAACTTTTGATCAAAGACTTTTGGAAGAATATTATTTCAATTTTCCGCTTTGTTATTTAAATTCAGCAATTTAATCGATTATTTCACTATTTATTTATTATATGGTCGTACTTATTCATAGGAAATATTTATTATAAATCCATCCAACAGGTGCAATAATTCCATAAAATTCGTTTCAAAATTGATTACAAACCAATTGTTTTAATTTGCAAAGTATTGCCAAATATCAATTAAAGCAAATCAAATTTGTTTCGATTTGCAAATGACCTTAGAAAACAAAATCAAAAATTAATTACAATTCGTACAAATCATACAAATTGGCGGCAGGCAACTGACAACTTCTATTGTGTATGAGTATAATGTAAACTTCAAATTGGCCATTGAAATTTTGCAATACCCAACTGCTGAAAAGTAATGAGCTGAAATACATAAAAGGCTCTGCTTGCCATTGTACATCTGTCACATACATACAAATGCATTTATTTTAAAGTTCAATTCGAAATTCGCTGCAAAGCTCGATTATTAATTGCAAATACAATTCCTAGAAATGAGCGTTCAGTGATTTCTCTTAATGATTTTTTTAACAAAATAATATTCTCTAAGTGTTTTTTTCAAAGTTAATTGAAATAATATTAATAATATTTCGTCGATTCAGATAAAAAACAAAAATTTTAAAACACACAAATATTTAGCAAAATTACCAATTCTTAAATTAATTACACAGGTTTACAAGCGTTTCTTCATGTATTAAAATTGAAGCTTTGATAGTCCAGTTTTTTCTAGCCTACAATATTATGAACTCAATTGCTTTGGTGAAAACTCTTTATGCTTTTATTCAATATTTATGCTGTAATACTGCCTGATTTCAAAAGCGAAAAAAATTAAACAAGCACAAGTAAAAAAAATAAATAAAATAAAATATAAATCAGCTGATCTGGTTACTAATTATATGAGTTGGTAGGACAATGGGAATTTTTCAAAAGGAAATTCCCTGCGTGCGTGAGTATTAGGTATGGCTGAAAGGGACAAAATTATTTTCTTTTTTCCAAAGTAGCGGAAGTAAACTATATAAATGTATCGGCGATATCATAGAAAAAAATGCGTACTTTAAGGCTTAAATATGCTTGTAATTTCTGTGTGAACTTTTGCCAAATTCATGTATTTCTTGTTCTAAAAAATATAAAAGAAAATTCAATCAAAAAACTATAACCTTGACATTCAGACTCAAAAAAGTCTGACTGTTTAGTGTCCATTAAGTTACAAAACTTGTGTCTGCTCCCAAACTACAATTCGGGTATTCGTTATACGAAAATGAAAGAAATTGCGGGAGGGCGTCAGTAAAAACTTTCAATTTGTAGCTATTTATTTATTTTAAGTGCAAATTATTTATTAGAATTGAAATCGCTCACGCAATTAACTACTATATTTGTTTGCACACTCATAAAAAACGTTACCTCATGATTTTGATGAAGTTTTGTTTAAATATTTTTTAATTAAAATTTTTTTTGTGTATTTGTTAGAGAATGAACTTTTCTTTAATCGTAATATAATTTAAATATCTGAGATCAATATAATGAATGTGTTCCTAAATAAACATAAATATGTATGAATCTACTGTATGTTTGCTATGGGGATGGATTTGCCATGCACCCAATTAATACCATCCGAACTTGTGTGCCTGGCATCTGATATTGGTTTTCATCTGACACCAAAGAAAATTAGTTTTGCAGATTTTATTTTTTTCACTTAATCTGCCTCATGCCTTTAGTTGGAGTCATCTTGTACTCTTCAATAATTAGATACTAATTGACATAAAGCAATTCCGGTTTTTAATTTTTTTCTTAAAATTTCGATTCGAGTTTAATTTCTGAAAGAACTTATTACTTATACGTTTACATATGCTACATACATACATTTGTGTTCATACATAAATCAAGTTGATTCGCAGAAGAGTCATTGAAGCATGTTGCAATGCTGCTATCGATATGAATTGTTGCAATGCTGTTATCGGTATGAATGGAAGTCCTTAGAAATTTACAGAATATTCATTTGTTATGTGTTATGTATGTTATGTGCACATGTGCATAAATGAGTGATACGAGAGCAGGCAGGAATAGAAACATCGAAGGCATTTTGGCTTTACTACATACCTTTCCTAACATCAGACGAGCATCGCTGGATATTTGGATATCATATGCATATGTACGAGTATATTCGTACGCACCTACATACATACATATTCCATGCAAATACTTACATAGATGAATTTTTACCACAAATAAACATAAGCAAATGTGAGTGCATGTGCAGTAGAGTGTGTGCATTCCAACGCTTGTGCGCGTCACTGGGTGAAGCTTTTATTGAAATGTAAAGAATTTTATTTTAAATTTTTCTGCTTGCTGGCTCGAGAATTTCGCGCATTTAAAAACTTTTTGTTGGCCGCCACGCGCACACCCGTTTCCGGCTTGATCGCTTACTGAGAGACGCCCATAAGGGCCACAGCAATCAAGTCCTACTGCCGCTTGACATTCGCTTAGCGAAAATTTGAAAATTTTAAAATGAAAAGTTTATTGCACAATAAATGCATCCACGAATAGAACGTACATCACATTTGCTCCAATATTTTCCATATCACAAAAGTACCAACGCAAAGCGGAAATGCGCCACTCTTGCTGCTCCTCCACAGCGTTTGCATCCTTGCACTTCCTGGATATTATTCTAATGCAAAGCATGGCTGGCGTGCTTACGAAAAAAGTTTGCTGAAAGTCGTGGGTAGATGTTTTTTGTGAATAACGGAAGAGCATACGCTTATTTGCAAATAAACGTAAACTTGTTGCTTAGTAACTTTTTATTCATCTGCTCAAATCGGAGCTGAAATATGTAGATGCTTGTTTGTGTTATTGTTGTTGAAAGTGAGCGGTCGCTTTGGAAACTGTTTCAAACTGAACGAAAGCAAAATCAGCAGAAGCAAAAATAATGCACATACACAATTTTACTTGGAATATTTTTACATGGCAACAAGCAAAAATCAACGGCAACTTTTTACCTTTTAATAATTTTATTTGTTCATTTTCGTTCATTTTGAATGCAAGTTTTTTCTTAAAGTAAACCCATACATACGAGTATAAAAGCTTCAAGTTTTGAACTGAAATCACAAAAATTTTAAATTTAAAAAATTTTAACTTTTTAGAAAAAATGTGGGTTTATAGTTCATTAAATTTTAACATAGAAATGCGCACGTGACGAGTGGCTAAATTATACCGTCGATTTTGGGAATAATTTTCACTGAGTATGTTGAGCTTATTTTTTCACTTAAGCCTAAATTTTGGTTTGTTTAAAACAAGAAAAATATCAACAAAATTTCATTAAAATTTCAATACCTACAACAGTTAAAATTTTGTTTAATATGCAACTTAAAATCATTTTAACTTTCAAGAATCTTCGAATAAATGTTTTTTTTCGCAAAGTTTTGAGTTTTTTTTCTTAAAAAAATTTCATTGTACATATTTGTTTTTAAAGGTAAAAGAACACAAGAAATTTAAAAATGGGTGGTTACGCATGTCCCTTCCTATATAAGAATAAAACCAGAAATTGTAAAGAATTGTGTTGACTGGGTCGATGTAGCTTGGTTTGTAAGGATATTCTCAACATACTCGTACTTAATGAAACTGTGCGGAAATGCATAGAACACTTAGCGATAACAACAGCAGCTGCCAAGCTTTTGCTGGAAAAATATTATTTCCGCGTAAATTTCACAATTCAGCTTCAGAAACTTTAATACAATAAAATTAAAAAACAAAAAAAAATATAAAGTAAGACTTGTGAGCATCTGAGCATAAGTGTGTAAGTAAACCTAAGGCTTTTTGCTTTGCATGTCTATCACTACAAATACATACATATATATAATTGTACCTTCTTGGTAATTTTGAAAAATTTTTCATTTATGCAATATCCTCCTATTTTAAAAAAATAGAATAAAAATTGATTTGAAGAGGCTTTTAGACATGTACATAAATACGAGTATATAACCTACAACTCATTATGATATAATTGTTAGGAGAAGTCGGTATTGACAAATCTTGACAATTAATTATGTATATATATATTATATATTTTTTAAATAACAAATTGCCACTCGTTAAATGTATATAAATACAACTACAAAATTTTTTTTAAATTATAGATATACTATGTCCCGAATTTGAAAGTACTACTTGAGCTCGAAAAGACGACTTGAACTTAGTTAATTTCGCTGTGTTAGCACAGAAGATTGAAAGTTATCCTCACTGTTTAATAAAAATTAAAAACTCATTAATGTTTTTAGCGCTCTTGAAGTCGAAATATTGCTCTTGCGGATAAAAAATAGAATCATCTTAGGCAGAAAATAAAATGTTGGTCATTAGTTATGTTGAGTACGCTCACTACGTGTTAAGGTAGAGTAAATTTATGTGTGGTGAGTTTAGATATGGTGAGTTTAGATATAGTGGGTTGAAACATGCTACATTTAGGCGTAAGAGTCTTGTTGTTCAAGAGTTTGTGAGTTTAGTTATGGCAAGTTTAGGAGTGGTAAGATTAGGGTGGTGGGTTTTTGTGTGAAGGATTTAGACGTGGTGAGTTTGAATGTTCACAGTTAAGATTTGATGAGTTCAGGAGAAGGTAGTTTAGGAAGTGTGAGTTTAGGTGTAGTGAGTTTAGGTCTTCATGAATATACACGATAATTGCTGTAAGAAGAGTATCTAAAGCTATTAATCTGATATTAACATTTTTCTCAGAAGTTTGATCTTTACTTTGAAACTCATTTTGCGTAATAATCATGTTATGAAACTTAAAATTGTTTTATTTTCAAAATAACTTTCACTTTCTAATAAACTTTAAAAAAAAATTGATTTAAGCTCTATTTTTTCGTTTAAGAATAACAATATGTCTGGTTATTTATTTGATTCCAACAGCCATCTGTACACCTATAGCGCGTATGTATGTCCATACAAAGGCAAAAAATAAGTAAAACATACGGAACATGGCAAAGCACCAAAAGGAAGCAAAACTTTCTTCGCATGTTACTAAATAAAATCAAAGAATACAACGTTAACAATAATAGCGGCAATGAAAACTAGCAAAAAACCACTTAACACCAATTTCTCGGCCTTGTAGTTATACAAGTGTAACAATTTAGTAAGTCGAGCTGAGGTGTGCCACTTGCCACAATTCAAAGTTTCTGTGCATGGAATTCTATTTCGCTTCCGTTATTTTTGTTAAAGCGGCAATTAATCAAATTTCAGTTTAATAGCAAGATTTGTATAAGTTTCGAGCAAGTTCTGTGCACGAAATCGAGTATAAGAATTACTGTCAACTTTTTCAGAAAATTTTGTAGAATATTCATTATTTCAGTAAGTTACTCGTATTTTTACTACATAAATGAAATAAGGGTAAATAATAGTCATACGACCCGACATTTATGAAACACGAAATAATGAAATACAAAATTGTAGTGAAATATTTTAATTAACTCCACAAATAATTGTAATATTATATTGTGCCAGATAAAAAATTTCAAATTAAGAAAAAGTATGCTTGAATTAATTTCCTCTTAAAATTGTATGCCTTACTGCACTATAACTAATCAGTACAAAGTATTTGTTATTGAAATATTGAGATATTATGTTGTTTTAATAGTGCCGTAACTGAATTATGTTGACTTACATTAATTATGCATACATATTCGAAAAAAAGCCTTATGCTTCTGCTATGTTTTACTAAGTGTTGACATTTAAATATTATTTTTATAGATATGTAACATTTAATAACACTTTTCAGTTGAAAGCAATTCCTTTTCAATTCTTCTCAGAAATTGTGCCAAGCATTTGAATCAAATTTTAAGTAGAAGTTTTATTATATTATTTCTATAATTACAACTACATTTAAATCAATGCATCCCGTAACTTTCGAGGAATTTAAGAAAACAAACCGCCACCTCTTAAATTTTTCATCTGGCTCTTTGAGTTAATTAAGCGGTTTAGGTTTATATGCTCGATTTTTATGTGGATAGAACTGCGAACGCCGCATAAACGAGTATGAACAATTTATAAGCTGGGTTTTTGGAAACATCCCATACAAAAATTGTCTAAATATAAACCACGTCCTTCTCTATTCAATGCACGGAACACGGAGGTATGGACAAAATCAAAAAAATAGTAATAACTTCCTTTGGAATAACCATGACTATAAAAATAGGGCGAAAGAGCAAAGTAAACATTACTTGGACACCACCCACGAGAACCACTTCGCAGACTCACTTAAAGCCCAATGGAGTCCGCTATTGCCTCGCAAAAGAATAAAGTGCGTTGATAATTGCCGACATATAGCCAGATAGGAAAAAGGAAATTACAACAACAACAACAACAACAGCTGGCAATCCAACAAAAACAAAAAGGATTTTAGTCTCTACAAAACGCGCAGCTGCCACGACACTTGTCAGCACACCACAGCCTTGTACAACCAACTGTGGATGAAAACAAAAAACAAAAGCTGTAAACCGATAACCAGCAGAATGACATTGAGCAGCATTAAGGCGCATTGCTGATGACATCCTTACCAATAGCACTGCCGTAGGCGTTGCATACTTTGAGGAGTTGCAGATAAATTGTGCCGGGAAAAAATACCAGTCGCAGCTCCTCGATCCTGGCTGTTCGTGATTGTGCGACACTTCTGGTGAAAGTACTGGTCAATGACCAACAAACCAACAAGAACACCAACTCCAAAGCAACAACAATACCAACAACAAAAACCAGCATGTGCAAATAGTAAAAAATTAGGAATGTAAAGGAATTAAATCACAGTGCTTGAAGGATACGAGCGTTGTGAAATAGGAATTGAACAGCTGCAAAGGTTGTTCGTATTTTTTTATTTGTTGTTGTTATTAATATATCATTCAATGTACACAATTGTACTGTATAGTTAGTCTATGCATGCTTTCTTTTTAGTAGAATAAGCCAGCAACATACTCCTTCCGCTTAATAGAGCCAACAGAAAATACACTGCAGAGTCCGAAAAAAATCGGCAACCAAGCAATAGCGGAAACAACACTTTGCACAGATACAAAGAAAAAATATCGCCAAAAAACGAAAAGTGTAAAAAGAACACAAACCATGGCAATATTGCGATTCAGCGAACAGTTGCTAACAATAAAAAGTCAGTCTTTTACGTTTACGTATATTTCTTTTTCAATTGGCCCATTCTCGTACGGTGCTTTAAAATTGACTTTCATATAAACTTTCGCTGGGTAAACGTTAGAACTTCCACTTTTCGTTCATGCCACTAGTTTCTTGTTGTTACCATTTTTTTTTACGTAATTCATGCAACTACTGGTATAAAACTTCAAGTTGCATCCTTTGATTTTGGTGTTACGATACTTTGGTGTCATCGAGATGGCATCAATTTTCTGGTTAAATTTTTTGATGTGCGCTGGTGGGCTGGTTTCCGCTGCGGATAAACGTTCTTCATTAGCCATTGTGAGTTCATCAAATTTGTAGATGAATGTGTGTAAAAGAAAAAATTTAACAAATGTGTAACGAAAAAAAAAAAGCTTTCAAACGCACCAATCAAACGAACTATATATGTATGTAATTAAAAGATTTAAAACTCTTTTGGAGTAAGAACAAAAATCTAACAAAATGAGGAATTTGGCTAAAGTTTGTAAAAAGTAGGAATTGATAATTATTTGATAAGTATTTATTAAAAAATATATTTATTTAAACATTTTGTTTTAAGTATTCAATTTATGCAGTGTCTGCAAATAAAAGCCATACAGTCGTTTATTAAATAATACTTTTTTTTTTAATAATAATCAAAATGTTTTTCGCATTATTTTGTACATCAACGCATTACATTTTCAAATATTAGAAGAAAGAAAACCGCTTCACCTCAAAATCAAAATAATCACTTCACTACTCTACTACTCTAAAGTTAGATTTCAGTAGATTAAACTGCAACGAAATATATTTACAAATTACTTTAAAATTAAAGCCAAAGAGGTTATGCATAAAGCATTTGTTTAAATATTTAACTTTATTTCCTATAAATTGCTTAAACATTTTTTTTTATTATTGGCCTCTTTATTTTCAACATTAAAAAGACGGACATTTACCCCATTTAGATATATTACTGTCAATATTTCACTAAAATATTTATTTATTCAGTCTCCTTAATTGCTATTTCGTATCATTCATTAAAAAATTTATATTTAAGCATTCCTCTTTTATTGAAGAGTTCTTCACTCACGGAAAATGTGGAGATATACAAAACGACACGACACTGAAGATGGCACAACGCCGAAACCGGTATTTCACAAAACCAAATTTGACAAGGAGGATGACGGAAAGTCATTCCAATATACATCAAATTTCCACCCTGTCGGAAAATCAGAAGAAAATCAAAATACAATTAGCAGATACTTTAAGCGTATTAAATTGAAAAATTGGCAACGAATATTTCACACTCAATGATGTTGGAAGCTATCAAGTAAATCAAAATAATAATTATTTGTCCACACAATTCGCATCTAAGCAAAAAGTAGAACAAACAATCGCAGCTCTTGCTCCACGCGGATCATCACTGTTCTTAAATTCAATAACCAAAAATTTAATCGATTTCGAGCTGATAAATCAACATCGTTATGCTGCGTATTTTTTGTTGATATTGAATATTAAACGACAACAAAAATAGGCTTAAAAATCGCAAGCTATATAGTCAAAAAATGAAGAGTGTAGGAGAGTACAAATATGTGCGTAGGAAAAGCGA
Organism: Philophylla caesio; assembly: GCA_963971545.1. NCBI lineage: Eukaryota > Metazoa > Arthropoda > Insecta > Diptera > Tephritidae > Philophylla > Philophylla caesio. The sequence continues at coordinate 97,586,849 of OZ020606.1, read as the reverse complement.
AACATAAACAAATACTCCTAAACCGCAATGTTTGGGTGAATGAATGATACGACAGCGACAGTCTGAAAGCTTTCCAGCGAAATATTAATGGCTCACTTAGACGCTTTGGCATTTGCAATGCATCATTTACGCAAAACACACAAACCTTCGTTACGATTTTATTGGACCCTCGGGAGCGTGCACAATATCGCACCGCGGTGGGACTGGCTTTGGGGAACACCAAGACCTTGTCGATAAGCTTGCTAAGCGTGTAGTGTGCCGTAATTGTGAATGTCGTCGAAATGTTCGTTATGTTTCTACATACTTTCCACACTGGTTTGGTAATTGATTAATGTTTCCGCTCAGCCGTTTCGTGTATTTTTTCTGTCAGCCAACCACTTACATAAAATCATCGCTTGTTATTATACTTCCGGATTTTCTTTATCGCTGTTTTCTTACTGTGCTGATTTTCGTCTTCTTATTCTTTATTCTTATTTTCCTCGCATTACGTACGTAGCTCGAAAAGAGGCATATAGGGCTAGAAAAGCAAACGAAATAAGATAAAATAATAATAAATAAATTATTCCTATTTGTATAATACTTCCTTCTCCATTTTTTCTAAAGTTTTATTATCACAAGTTTGTAGTTTAATAATATTAATTTTAAATACAGGAATTTACCAATCTATACGTATACCTAAAATTACAAAAAAAATGCAAAGCTAGGACTAAACCATTTAAGGCCAGTCGTTGTTGTAAATTTTCTATAAAAAATAGTATATTTTCGTCAGAGCTTCAAACAGATTTAAGAAATTTTTTCAATTGAGGATGTGTGATGTCAGCGAATGTCAAAACCAAGAGGAGATTCTTGACTGGTTCATTTAGAGACTGAAACAGAAACTAATTCATGACACAATCGGTACTTTATCATATTATTTTTATGTGCCATTTCGTTACTAATGCAGGTCTTTTTCAAGAAGACTTCAGTACCAGTTTAGAATGCGAGAGAGTTATTTCAGTCTTATTCAAAAATATTTCGGAACTATTTCGGTATTAATTTGGATTCATGAAATGGACCTTATATAGACCTGAACTTTTTTGATGACCGTCACACAGGTATTAATTTTGATTCACGAAATCGCCCTTATATAGACCTACTTTTCTGATGATCCTCACACAGATATTAGCACATATTCGAGTATCTCGAATTCAATTTTTCATTGTTGTTACAAGTCAAGAAGAAAATCAAATCAAATTATAAGCTCTCAACTCAGTGAACAGTGAAGCAAAACTTTTGAACTATGATGAAAAAAATTTGTCAACAGAGCGTCCTTGCATTGGGCCAAATAAGGGTTGCATGTCCACAAATACCAAACTCGCTTAGACAAAAAATATTTGTATGGTAAACTCGGAGTTTATGAGAAGTGTTTGATGTTAAACTCCAAAATTGCTCATTAACTCTAGTTAACGGCGTAGTCCGAACATAGTATTAAGTATAAACGAATACGAAAACTAATGTTTTTCTATCTAATAAAATATTGATATAATTTCCCATACAAATTAAAATGTTTCCAAGTACTCTCGATACTTCGACTTTATATACCACTAATAAGAAATCAGAACGAAAGTTAAGAAGTAGTTATCGCACTGTTTATTTATAATTTCAACTGCATTAACTTTTAAGATTACGAAACAATTACTTATAAGGTAAAAGACACTCCAAGAGGTTCATACGTCCATCTCGTGAAGCCTCTGAAAGACTTTTTAAACACAGCAGAGAGGGTCTAAGTACTTTCACCGGCTATCTGACAGGTCACTGTAGGCTAAGATAAAATCTTCACAAAATGGGACTCTCGAAGATTACGGATTGCATGTTTTAAGGCCTGGTTCAGGAGACTTTGAGCATATACCTATGGAAAACAACACCCTACAAAGTGATTAACTTCATAAATAGCCTAAGGTTGGGTTGACAACCTAAAGGGTTAGCGCAATAGATCTTGTAAGGTCGCAGCACTATTATGCCCTAAAATTAATAAAACTAATAACTGCATCTAGAATTACTGTTGTCAATGCAAGTTCGTGTCTTAAATCACTACGTTTACGGGTATCATAACGATTACTTTCACTTTCAGTAAGATTATCCTCATGATTCAGTTCATGATAAGTACAACTATTAATGTTATTATGACGAACACAGCGTTCATTTAGCTTTAAGCAGCTTAACAAATATCTTTGTTTTTCTTAATCCTTCTCGAGAGTATAGTCTTTTTTTTCATACACAAATAAATTTGGTTCAAGAGTGCATTGGATGCAAATGTTCCAAAGAAAATTTAAAACTCAACAGTAGCTATAAACTATAGTAACATATCATGCTACACCTAGAAATGTAAAAAAATTATAAAACAGTTTATAAAAGCTGCTAAAAGTAATTTACTTAAAAGATATAATTTTTCAGAACATAATTTTTTACACACTTAAAATAAATGGCATGGAAAGAAAATTTGCAGAACGTTAACTTATAATAAATTTTTTAAAAAACACAAAAAGCAAGCAAAGGATGTTTACAAAAAAAAAAAATACATTCTTAGACACAACATCAGACACGCACATGAGTTCATACATTCATAAATAATATCTGCACGTGCAATTCTAAAGTAACGCTGTATCACTGTAAATCAGCACAAACAAAGGATAATAGAACAAAGAAGATAAGGCACAATAAATGCATTAAACTTTAAAAATTATTTCTCATACCACTTTCTTATGACTATGTAGGCTTATCGCAACACAAGCATACACAAATACGTGCAATAGTCTTTCCATATGCACTTGCAACGATAAGCAACTAAAAAAAGTTGATTACGTTTGCAATAATTTCAGAGCAACACACACACACACACAAATACATATTACCGGCATGCATTTCCCATAAATCGAAAGCATCTTAGAAAGTAGTATACTTCATACACACATGCCTATTGTGGCAGCGTTGTAAGAACTCTTTTCTTCTGTGTATTTACTCGTACATGTGTACGAGAGCACGTCTGTGAAAGTTGCATGAAATGAAGGATGTACTGTACACTGGTGCGGCTCTATCTCAACGTGTCCCACATTTTGTAAGTTTAAGCATTTCTATACAAATCTAAGTTGTACGTATGTAGGTAAGTGCTGGTGAATGTTCACTTCTTTTTTCTTCATTGTTGGGCAATATAAGAACTTGTATGTAAGCAGACGTAGTAAAAAGTGTCCTCTTTCCAATCGATTGCTTTGTAAGTACATACACTTGTAGTATTTAAAATTATGTAAGCACCGCCTATCTAATGCATTTGAAACGAAAGCTTATGCAGCAGAAGATTCTACAGTTATCAACAAAAATATAGTACAACCACATAGTGGCAAGTTGGGAAAATAAATTTTTTTTAATTCTTTTAATCAAATTCCTCTCAAAAAACTATGTAAACCCAAGCATCGCCCTTGATACAATTTTTATATTAATTTAACAAATTTTCATTTGGTCTACAATTACATTTTAAAAAATATTTGAGTTTGCTGTGAATGAGCTTTAAATTCAATGTTGTTAAAAAGAATATAAGTTTTAAGTAACTAAATAATAAAGAGAATTGATTAAATGACAATACTTTTAAATGATACAATTATTTTGCTTAGTGAAGAAAATCCGCTTAGCCTTAAACATAAAAAAATAAATGCCAAAACGGATATATGCGATTCCATCTATTCAGATCTGACTTCGAATACATTTTCCTATAAATCTAAAGTTGATGATTGTCAACCACACTTTAGATGCATTACAATGCATTTTTTAGTCGAACTTAAGTCTAGTTTAACCAAATATTAAGTTCGACTTAAGTTGAATTTAAGACGCCAAATTTATCGTCTTAAGCTGTTTTTATCTCTGCGAACAACTGATTATTACTTATTAAATAAAACTGTGAAGACCTTAATACCGATAATCGAGATAATCTAATGAATTTTTTAAACATGGAATTTGATTGGAGTTGTGATGAATACACTGACTTAGAGTAAGAAGAAATAATAAATATTTTTGTTTTAAGAACTTATGTAAGTAATAGACCGATACTGGAATATGGTTCTGAGCAATCTGCATTATCAGGTACATTCTGACCGTCTTGAATCGGTTCAAAAACAATTTTTACTGTTTGCTTTAAGACACTGTAGTTGGGATTCTACTAACAGACTGCCACCATATACTAGTCGGCTGAAACATATTAATCTTCCTACTCTTTCAAATAGTAGAAAAATGCTAGGCATAATGTTTATGGAGAAGTTGGTGACGGGATCGATTGATAGTCCTTTTCTTTTGGCAGAAGTTGATTTCAATGTTTCTAGGCACTTTAAACCCCTTTTTCTGAATCAATGTAAAACAAATTTTGAACTGAATGAGATATTCCGGTGTTTGTGTCAGGATTTTAACTTGCTTTCCAACACCTTTGATGTGTCAGACTCGCTCTTTAACATCAAGAATAACGTGCTGTTCCCCACTTTTAAATTGATTTGCGTTAGTACATAGTAACATTTCGGCCGGCTGATGAATTAATTTTTTCTTTAGCTGAACAGTTAGAGATTTCGACACTAACAAACTCTTTCTCGAATCGGCACAACCATATTAAAAAAAAAGAAAAAAATCACTGCGTCATGCGGATAGGCCCATCGTGCCGGTTGGGCGGGAAAGGAGGGTTATTATCGTTGGATTTATTATTATTATTCGAGATAGTCCAACATTTTTTTCGTGACCAAATAAAGCATACAACTAACTGGTATGCTTGCCCTATTGCAATTTATTAAAATAATATGAATTACCATAATCTTCCGTTCTCTTACATTCGTTAATATTTTTCGATATATATTTCAATGAAGCAAATGTACGGTGGAAGGTACATTCATATAACTAACTGCTATACACATTTGCGAATAACTCGTTTCGAAAAAAGTCGACTTTACTAAAATAATTTAAAATAAATGTTTCTAAATCTGGTTAACGACTCAAAAATGTCTTCTTATTTTCAAGAAATTGGAATTAAACTACCCAGAGCGCTGCAATTCAAATCTCTTTCGGATTGTGAAACATCAATTTCCAACAAACCTCCGAGCTAATAGAGCCAGAAACAAGTGCGACAAGTGGCGCTAAGCAATGGCATACGTTTTTTTTTTGTAAATGGATATGCAGTTTCTAGATATATGTTAGATATTCGTAAGTTTTCATGTGAATTTCCGCTCTTACACTTCTCAGCGAAAGGCAGAGATAGCAATTTGCATAAAGTTGCAGCAGATAATTAGTGCCATTAACTCACTTTAGTTGCAAACTAACTTGGCAAGGTGCTTCTAACAACACTAACAACAACTAAAATAGCAGCAGACACGCGTACAAAAGCCAAGCCACAAAGGTGGTGGTGGTAGTGGCGAGAACTGCTGGTAGCAGTGGTAATTGTGGCACTCATGGTTATGTAGAGTGTTCGGTACAGTACGACTAAAACCACGAAAAAGTGCAAAAAGGGAGACGATAGTGAGACAACGAGGAAAGGGGAAAAATTAAACACAAAGAATGGAAAAGAAAAGGTGTTACATAATAGCCAGATGAGACGTTGATCAGAATGAACGAGCTGATCCACATAATGCGCTAGAGCAACTCCTCAAAATTAATGCGCAGCAGGAAAAATTTCGATATTAGCACTGCAATGAAAAAAAAACCTATTAAATGTATGATAGAAAGGGGCGTTCTTTGAAATTTAATTGGATTAATTGCTTTTAGAAGCTGAATTGAAGGCACGTTCAATATGAAAACTATATACAAGTATGAACATACATACAAACATTTGCAGTAGAGTCTGCTTCAACAAGTATAATAGTGTGATTCAACAGGTGATTAAATTTTAAATTAAAAATTACTATTGATAGTCGAGATGATAATGAAATACATTTGCGTTTTTCTGAAATACATTTGTGTTTTTCTGAAAAACATTTGGCCTTTTCTGAAATACATTTTTGTTTTTCTGAAATACTGTTGGAAAAGGTGTAGTTGGATTGCAGACACGGCGTATACGTAACTTCAAGCAGTTCATATTTTTATGGGGAGAAGACGACGACGCCTTTTAGTCTTTTTGTAGTGCGAAAAAGTGAATTTTGAGCAAAAATGGATTTATAAAAATGTCTTTGAAATTTTCAATTTTTTTTTTAATCTACTGATAATAAAACAAATGTGTTTATATAAATCACACTCATTTGCATTTAAGCGAAATAAAAGAGAATTGAGTACTTGATGAACAATAACTTTTATGACGGTCGATAAAAATTTGGTGTTTAATTACTCTATCTCTCCCAGCAATTGAAGTTGTTTTTTTAATTAAGTGTTATTTGGATCCTTTTTACAGGCTTTTCGGTGAACCAAGTAGTAAATCTTATTTACATATCCGGTGGTAAATAAATACCACACATTCTTCTATCTTTAGATATATAAACCACTCATTTTAAACTGAAAAAGCTTAACAGAATACCGTGGAAATAAAAAATAAATTTTTTTTTAAACATTTCTTAATATAAATGCAGGTTCAAGTCTTACTCAACCGTTCGCCATCTTAAATCATTAGTAAGCAACCATACGATTTTGGCTAAGATCAATAAAGCGTTGTCGCCATTCCTTTTCTCTGATGATTACTAATGTTATTTTTTAGTTCCAAGTGAAGTAGAGTCCCTCTACAAATGGTATAACAGAATTTCAATTCCATCCCTTACGCTTCTAGTAAATAGTACTGACTGGTTAGTAATTGACTTACTTGTTATTATAAATTTTTTTGTATCGAAACTTAATGATTTAATCTGTATCAATACTTGAGTTTTACTTTGTATGATCTAAATTTCAAGCTAGTATTAATTTACCTTTTTTTATTCCTTTCGAACTTCTTGCGCCAATCCTACTACCACTAAATTAGCAGGCACGTTGTATGTTGCCAACTCGCAAGGATAGTAGCAGATGCGCTAAAAGGATTAAGAACAAGAAGATGGCCATGTGAACTAAGGCACAGAGTAGTAGCGGAAATAAAAAACTGGAAAAGTAAAAACTAAATAAAAGAAATGAAAGTTTCTAAATTGCATAGCCACCAGGAAGTCGCCCGAAAATCGTGCGTCCGCCCAGCAAAATACCTGATGATATCGGAACGTTGAAGCTGAAAACAGTTAAGCACGTGCCAAGAGAAAAAACAACAAAGACAATAACACAACCGTAGAAATGGAACATTAAAGAAGCCAGAGCAATGAAAATGAGCGCGACGTGCAGCAGTGACAACGCAGCGAAACCTACACAGTGCAGCATAAGCCCCGTTTAGTGTAGCATGCAACGCCAATTACATTCAGCACGGAGGTGGATGCAGTTGCACGAAAGATTCTGAAATACGCTTATTCTTTGCTCAACGCAGGGGATTTTCATTAAAACTCATTTTTTAATTCTCTTTATTTCAACATCAAAGTTTAATTTCTTTTGGCCTTCATGTGGAAGTTGATGCCACAGTGCATGCTACAAGCATATTTTTTTGTAGCGATTAAAGGTTAAACGAACGAAAAAATAATGAGAAAACTTAAAAAAATAATGTATACAAAATTCAAGACGCGCGCAGCAGCTTAACTATGTACGAGTACACTAATTGTAAATAAATAATTATAAGAAAATTGGCGAAATGCTATTTGCACAGTAGCAGCGTTGTAATGCGTTGCGCGAACACCAAGGGACAGTGGAAAACAATCCACCATACGAGCTACAAGAAATGCGCTGGCAGCAGCGAGAAACCTCTGCAAGGCGGGCAGTGTTTACAGTTCAACGGCGCATAGCCGATACTTTTAACTCGTTTTATTCCATTACACTGATTTTCTCGTCGTTTCACACGCCGACCCTCCTTATCCATCCCTCAATCAATCAGCACCTGGAAATTTTTTACGAAAATAAATCCCTAAAGAAACTGTTTACATACACAATGAGGCAGCCAATCTCCTCGTAAGCCATTCGTCAAAGGCACGCAAGCAACAGCAGATAAGGTGATACAATGGTGAAATGTGAAATGAATAAACACAATTATTAAACAATACATATTATTATTATTTAATTTATTATTTTTAAACAAATGTAAAATATTTTGGGAGTCGAAATATTTCAGCAAACCGATCCTCTGAAATATAGAAATCAATCGTGGATTCCCACTACAATTTTCTTTTACTTTGCAAACGGTTTTACGATATCGAATTCTGGAATCCGGCTGCAGGTTAAAAGAGTGGTTACTTACCAGGGATTCTGCAAAAGTACTGGAGGGGCCACTCCATTGTCATGAAATCTATAAAGCAAAATTATCTGAATACCGATTCGTAGCAGAAAAAATTCAACAAAGATTTTTCCAAAATTTTGATTATTATTAACAAAAATTAAACAATTTTCCTAACTATGTACTATGTATTTTCGTCGGAGATTCTATTAAACGCACACGTCCCTTGCAGGCCACTTAACTCAAGCATGTGTTTGTCTTCTTTAGTGTGTTTACTTTTGTTATTTTACATAAATGCGAGCACTTTTATTTTAATTTACTGATTTTTTCTTAATTTTAAATAAAGTGACAATTCAATGAGAAGAGGGGACACGCACAGAGCGGCTTGAGCACAAATTTGTATATGTTTATGTTAAATGCAATTTTTTTTCGTTTAAAGTTATAAGAAAAGAGGCGCAGTGGATGAAAGAGAAGTGAAAAGGAAAAATGAAATTGAACTGAGTTGCGTCAGTTACTCGATGTGTAGCCTGTAGGCAAGTAGCCTGTTGACTGAAAAACATTCACTCTTACCTCGCTTCAAGAACACGTGGCTTGCCGGTGGAATGAAATCCTAGCAAAAGGCTAACGATAGCTTGCAAGCGGCTGGGGAACGGAGTAGCTCTGACTGGGGGTAACAGTTATGGCTGTGGTTTTTCCACGCTTATGTGAGTTACTTCTTTTTGCGTATAAAGTCTGCTTGACGGCCCTTCCTTATCGTTTTACAGCCACAACCAGTGTGGAGTAGTGGAACAATTGTAGAAAAACGTTTTCTGCACACAAAGGTGAAATGAAGGCAATTAGCAAAATTGGCGACACAGCGTTCTATGAAATGAAAATAGTGGCAAGGCAATGTGGAGAAATAATTCAAAGGATATGAGTTAAACATATAATTTAAGGCGAACTCGATTATTTGCTAAATAATTTAATTTCATTGATACTCATAGATGTATACACATGCAAGCTTCCTTTTCTGTGCCAATGTAGCTCATTTAAGTGGAATGCCACACACAAATAGTTAACATTCTAAACCTGCAGTGAAACATTAAAGTAAGAAATGCTAAATTCGAGCGAAACTCTCGCGATGTATTTTTGTGCGGTGCCCATAATATCATAAAATTCCCGTTTCTTTGTTTCAAAACGCAGCTAGTATTAAACTTTACTCAATTTCTTCCAATAAATACTGAAAAACAAAGTTTTTTGCATTTTTTCAAAATTTCCGTTATATGGAAGTTGGGCGTGGTTATGGTCCGATTTCAAAAATTATTGACGGTGATGCTATTGATATCAAGGACAATTTGTTCACCAAATTTTGTGGCAATATATTACATCGTTATTGAGATACATACAGATTTTTTTTATAAGTGGGCGTGGTATCGCCCATTTTTAAAATTTCATTAAAAAAAATTTCTTAGTTAACTATCTCTCTAAATAATAAATTTTAATTAATATGCTCCAACAGAAAAAGACGAAAATTTAGCATTTTTTTAAATTTCCGTTATATTTGCTTTAATTTGCTTTAATGGATACCGAAAAAACGGAGTTTATGCCTTATTTTAAAACTTCCATTATATGGGAGGTGGGCGTGGTTATTAAGCGATCTGGTCCATTTTCAATACCAACCTACCCTGTCCAAAGAGCAATCTATGTACCAAATTTCATTGAGATATCTCAATTTTTACTCAAGTTATTATAACCACGGACGGACGGACGGACAGACAGACATCGCTAAATCGACTTCGCTTTTCATTCTCAGCATATCTATCTTGATTATTTTTTGCTGTTACAAGCAACCGTTATGTGAACAAAGTTATAATACCCTTGTGTACAAGTACGCTCGGGTATAAAAAGGCTGTCTTCGGCTATGCCGTAGGCTTCATACCTTTCATGAATGGAAGAATTGTATGGGAGCCATATCTTATATTTATTCTACATATATTAATGATTCTAACTACTTTAAAAATCCCAATAATAATTTATATTTGTGCAAAATTTCTGATTAAATGGGGGTGTTATGACCAAAAATGTAATATCAGAACAATCGGTTGCATGGGAGTTATAAGTTTTATTTCTGCGATCTTTGCGGTTCTCACATCTATTATAAATATAAATAACAATGACTGATATTTGTGCAAAATTTCGTGGTTTCGTGCTAAATGCAATATCTGAACCATCGGTTATATTTCTTTGATCCATATGATGTTCATTTGTTATATAGAACTAACGAAAGCGAAACTTCTTCAAGCTTCTCGCTGCTTAGATGAAGGAGTTATGAAGCAAAATACAATATCTGAACAATCGGCTCCTATATACGTTAAAGCCAATTCCGACAAATGTCTAATAAATTATAAAAAGGCACCTGACAGCCAAGTTTCATTTAAATTGCTTAAAAAAAGTGAGGGACTAGTTTGCCTTCAAACAGACGGACAGAAGGACAGACAGACAGACAGACTCAGCTCGTCATCCTGATCAGTTCGATATCCACCTCGTACTTACAAACTTCGGACCTAACTTAATATATCATTTCTAAGAAAGGTATAAAAATACTAGTTTACAACTAGAATTTCCTGATTTAAACGAACTAGTTCGAAAAGGCCCAGATTTTTACCAAATACAAAAGGAATAGTAATAACTAATATTTGTATTTATTTTTCCTTTCTATCATTACTTAGAAAATGCAAGACTAATTATTAGCAAATCTAAAACTGTTAAATAAAAAATGTGTTATATTTTAAATTAAACTTAATTTACGAATTTATTTTATTTAACTCCGCTTTTTAATCCCAAACTAGTGTTTTTGTTTCACAATTTGACTAGTATTTTTGTGTTTTAAGAGACTGGTAAGTTTGGTCCATAAATGGACTACTATTTTTTTTGCTTATTTTGTACTAGTATGAGTCTGGTGCATTTCTTATCCCAATCTGACAGTTGCCCTCTCGTAGGGCCAACTCTAGTTAAAAATACCAGTTGCTTGTATTGAAGAAGAAATGAAGTAGTTTACAACTAGTACATTTGACTAGAGGGTAGCACTTTATGGCATACACACACACACACTAGCTTGCATGTACCCCACCTTAAGAAAATTGAGCGCAAAATGTGGCCACATTGCAATTCAGTAGTGCGTTGCCAGCGGCGACGGAGTTAAATAGCAAGCAACACACTTATTGACACCACATGAAATATTTCATCAGTGGCTAATCACACTTGGCCGCATTAAGGCAGACATAAGCGCTTTACAAGCCGTTAATGTCTCCACCAAAAAAGGGCATATAATTCTAGACTGCATTTCGAATTTTCTATGGTCTCAACCGACACTGGAAAATGCAACGCATGTACATCTTAAATTTATTCAAATATTGCAAATACAGTTGCTCAAAGTATTGATAGATATAGTGCAAATGTATAGCAAAATGCTGAGTGTGTTGGCAGAATACCTTAGCTTCAATGGTTCAAACCTGTGAAAAAGGTGATGAAAGAAAATAAAAGCGTCTGATGGGGATATGCGGCGATTTACGAAATAACAGTCATAATTTCTACCAATTAAACTGTTACGAGTATTATTTTCATATAAAAAATATTTTATAAACTGGCTCACGAGCTCATAAATTAGTTAATGATAGGAAACATTATTTTAATAGGACAGGGTTATACTTTTTTTATTATAAATAACAGTATGAACAACATTCGATCAATACTTTGATGGATAAAAATTGGAAAATATATACCTGGAACGATAATTATATACAAAGATGACTTGTATCAGTCACTGGTAGCCAAACATAGAATAGCACAAAACCTTTATACGTTTGCACTGTTTTACAATTCGGATTGGATTATCAGCTACGTCCGCACTGCAAGCTTTGTTTACGCAAGTTCACTTGATTTTATTAAAGTCATTTACACCTACTTCTTGTATAAATGAGGTCCCATGGGCATTCAATAACTTGTACGTACTCAAATACAAACCCACTTCACTACAAATGGGTGCTAACGCATAGATATGAATGAAGGCTTCAGTGCAGTGGAAATAAAAGAAAACAGCCAAAAAGCATTTCGACAGCAAAAACAAAACATTAATGCAAGAGTGCGCCATTTAAAAAAAAATCAACAAAAATTGATTGTGTACAACGCCATTCAATGGAGACTCAATTTTACAGACTGCCAAGTTTAGTGAATATCAGCAGTGTGGCCGCCAAAGCCGCTCAACATGTGCTAACCAGCTTGAATGTTCATTTCCACACCAATTCAACATGCTTTTTCAACGTTTAACATGACCATCCACTCTGAATTATCAACAGCAAGCTCAGGCTTAGGTCGTATTTTCGTTTTAGCCAGACAAGCGAATATCAGCTGATGTAACGCCATTGTTCGCCCTTCACGTTGTGCGCTTTTTTACATATTTGGCTCGTACAGTTTTTTTATCTACACACATAGCTTTCGATGCAAATGGTTTGGTTTTCTTCTGTGGAATATAATGAGTTTTAAAATTGTTTTAAAATCTCTTGGTATCGAAAAAAAAACGAACTGACTGATAGCTTCTAAAGTTGTTAAAATGCATTTATTGTTAAGAAAAAGCAAAAAAAAGTTGCACGCCAAATTTTTTATTTACTAAAGTATTAAAAACTGATAGTATGTTGGCTTAAAAAAAAAATGTTAAAGCTATCTAGAAACCGTTTTATCTTATTTTATAACTGCATACATCAAATTCTTTTACGTGAATCATTTTTAAAATCTTTCATTCGATTTATATTGGTGTAACGGACTATACTTGTTTGAATTTTTAAGTTTGTTTATAGGCGTTAGTTTACCGCGGAGTCGTCTCTTAATGAAATGCTTTTTATATATTCTCAGATAGATTTATTATTTACTGAATGGAATAAAAAATAAATTGTCAAAAATTATTAATATTTGGGAGAGTTCTAATATTAAAAACTCTCCTCGAAGCCACTTCTCACAATTTCTTGTTTTATCTTTGTCAAAATATTTATTTTCGCTGAAAATTTTCGGTTCCATTTACAAAAATCCAAATTGACATTTGAGATTTTTATTCAAAATGGTCTTGAGTTTTTGACTGAGCTTTCAACGCTGAACACTCTTTCACATAGATAAAAAATTTAGTTAATTTGCTAAGATAATTTCCTGTAGACATACAAATAAAAAATATGTTCTACAAATTCCCATAATTTCACCATCTAACTACTACGTACTGGGAGCATCACTTGTTGACAATCTTTCAAGCAGTGACATGAAATGGGTTGGCTTGCAATTTTGCTAAGCTTGCTGGCGCATCCAACGCAGACCAACAGCTTTTTAAACATCTGCTTCTTTGCTTTATTTGCTTGTGTAAACTGATGCTTGATGGTATATTTGTTGAGGGCAAAATGCTATTAGCTCAGTTCAAGTAAGAATATCCCGTCTTTTCGCTTTCGTTGTTATTCTTCCTTCTAGCTGAAATACGCTTTTGTCAATTGCGAAAAGCGAACGGATTAACAAATGATCCCGATGAGTGAATAATGCAGTAAAGAAATTTAATTTCACGTCTCTTGCTTTTAAAGTGCACTCCATCAAGCGCAAGCAAGTACTAGCCCCCTTTCGTTACCAAACTGTTTTAGACACGCCACCATGACCGACGCGATAAAAATTGCCAAGAAGCTCTGAGCGATGAAAAGACGGGCAAAGGCGTGATATTGATATCCAACGCTTGCTGTTTGTTCGTTTGCATCTCTTTCGATTTTACCCGCTTTTGCGCTTAAGACGACTCAAACAAAATATTTCGCATCAAAAAGGCACTTAACTATTAGCAGCATTTGACAAAGAAACAAAATGAGTTGTCTAAGCTGCCTTCATTTAAATTATATTTGACATAAATGCATCTTCGGCATTCGTAAGTTGCGTAGTCTCTGTTCACACCGAAATTCTTTTGATGCTTGATGCTTTCATGGCTGGTTTTGTAAATAAGTGCTAAAAGTGATGCAAATAATCAAAGACAGCTATTCACTTTAACACTTCGTATTCTTGGCCAATTTGCGTAATTCAAATTGCTTATAAAATGATTTCTATGTAAATGAAATCTAATTTTGATAGCCAATCGAAAGGAAGAATCGAATTGTTGAAAGTGGTAAGCAAAGATTTAAGCTTCGCTATAGCAATTAAGTTCGGAATTCGGATGTGCGAAATGTTAGGCCTTTATTTTCCAAAAAAAAAAAAACTTTTCCTGGATGAATTGATTTTTGCTGTTTTTTTTTCAATTGGACGGCGATGGAATTGTTAAATTGCTTAGGAAATAATATAGCTCGCCGAGTATGAATTATATAACGAAAAGTTGTTTCAATTTTTAAGCTGCATTTGACTTTTTATTTGACTGTGAATAAGAATGAATGCGTATGATTTTTTTTCAAACTCTTTTGAATAGAAATCGCTATTTGTCTAAAATCGTTCATAAAATAAGCAGAAGCGGCAGAAAGAGCAAAACAAGTAAAAGCACTTCCGAGTTGTTCGCTCCCCTTTTTCACTACAAGAGCACAGATGTATTCTTTATTAATATTTCGTTTGCTACATCACAACCAAATAGAGCCACCAACAAACTTTGTATGTTATAAGTAATAAATTGTAAAGTGATTTTCACCCTAAGCCAATTGTTGCCTCAAATTAATTTTCTACTACAAGTCAATGAAATTTAATTACGCTATGACGAAGGTGTCGTTTTGAAGACAGCAATTACAGTGTGCTAGAATATTTCCTTTTTTTTTTGCTTTACTCACAGTTTTTTCTTTTTCAATGCGCACATTTTCTAATCAGCTCAAGAAAAAAGTCGGAAGAATGCTTTTTTGTGTGTGAGTATGTACAAGTACTCCCTGACTGCTTGACACTTTTAATTGCATTTTAATGTCCTGGATACGAGTATAATTTCCGCAAACATTTCCAGTTTTGTTATTCTTATTTTATTTCCATTCGACGTACACATCAGACTTGGCCCCGAATTTGCCCCATTTGTATTGAGACGTCGTCTACATACGAATACTATGCGCATGACTTTATTTTATATGAAACTGAACTCACGTGCTTTTGATCTCCACCAATCATTGGTTAACCACCACTTTTGAAACATTCAAAATCAAATTTTAACTCATAAGAATTTTTGCTTATGAAAAGTTACCAGCGCTCAAAAACGCACGCATTCGACAGCGAAAGGAAGTTGTCTTACACCATCGCATCCAATAACGGGTACCCGAACGGTGCTATGTACATATGTCTGTATGTACCACCACAAAGTGAAATGTTTGCGATGCATTTGTAGTGCACGGTGCTTGGCATCAATACGCTGCTGGGATGTTTACCTCGGACTAATGACACCAAATTGCATTTTATTTGGAATAAAATCTGCCTCAAAGGTAAGTGCCTTCAAGTCTGCCTAATTCATTCATATCTTTATTTAAATATACGTTGGTATATTTCGCAGCTCTACATCATTTGCCTGTCCTTTGAAGGCTTATAAAATTGCAACTCCCACTCCAAACTAAAACAACATATCCTGATATGCCTCATCACAACTAGAGCAGGTAAACTGCCCCACACTGGTCTGAAAATCGAATCTAGCTGGCCAAAAGTCGAAAAACTCAAGTCATTAAAAATTTTTTTTTT
This sequence comes from Philophylla caesio, assembly GCA_963971545.1. Taxonomy (NCBI): domain Eukaryota; kingdom Metazoa; phylum Arthropoda; class Insecta; order Diptera; family Tephritidae; genus Philophylla; species Philophylla caesio. The sequence continues at coordinate 97,570,912 of OZ020606.1, read as the reverse complement.
GATTTTTTTCATGTAGTAGTATGTGTAGCTAGAATGTTGTTTCATGGATTTACCAAAAAAAAAATGTTTGCACAAGTTTATTAATGTTCTAACCTGCGGAGACTTAGGTACAGCTGATTTAGCCGTCAAAATTGTATCTGCAATTGAATGCAACTAGTTACCTGACGAATCGTCATATTTTAACAATTTTTATATAAATTTGGTAGTCCATTTTACACACTTTACGAAAGTTTACAGCAAATTATTCTATCTTCAATGTTTACATTGGAGAATCGCCAACAAAGGTTAGTGTATTCTCTACTTTTACATTCTGAATTTCAAAATGACGTAACTAAAAAGTTTCGACTTGTGTCGATCTACTATTTTAAAAAAAGTGTTTATTAGGATGTATGTATATTTTCATAAAATATTTTTGGTTTTTGCCACTTTTTGCCACTTTTCGACTTATTTGCGTTTAAAGCAAGCGACGCGACGCGTCAGTTTAAATCAAATTTAAAAAATCAATTATTTTTCAATTACGTGATGGGTGTTATATTATATAAAAGTTGGTGCTGTGCATTCGAAAGATTATTTTAACGACGACAGGCGAAGAGAGAGATATTGAATTCGTAATCAGCGACCCCAAAAACCCATTGAAAAATATTATGAACAACCATCACCAAAAATTGTATCAAAATTGTCGCCATTTTGAATACGCCATATTGGATTTTGCAATTTTCATATTGGATTTGAAATCAGCGACCCCAAAACCCCTTTGAATAATATTAAGAACAATGTTAGTAAAATTTTTTTTGAAATTGTTAGCCATTTTGGATCCGCCATTTTGAATTTTGAAATTTTGATAACGGATTCGTAATCAGCGACCCCGAAAACCCCTAAAATGAGGTCCCGGATGATTCAAAATCGAGAAGCCGACTTTTAGCCAGCTAGATTCAACTTTCAGACCACTGTGTGCCCCTACAAATACATAAATACTTAAAACTCTTAAAATTTATTACGTTTATTAAATACATTTTTGTATTTTAGTTTAACTTCTTATATTTGCACCCATGTTCGTTGCCGCTATACAAGTTTCACCTTTCCTATTGCTGCGGAAATCGATCAGTTTAAGTACATTTGACGGAGGCCAATTACGCAAAGACCGATGGGCCTATATCCTTGTTTAGTCCATCCTTGTTCATAGGCCTTTCTAACTGTGCCATGAACGTTATCAACAAAAGAGTCTTTTCCGAATAAATAAAAAAAATAATGTACAAATTACTTAGGCACTTTGGAGAGCACATTTAAGAGCATGAAATGTGTGTACTCTTAAACACCTTAATAAACATTAACATTATCTTTACCACAAGTAAACGTATCTCCTATCCTTTGAGCTTTAATACCAACAGCAAAGAACAAGGCGAAAAATGCACAGTGGAGTAGACATCAGAGAATGTTTGTTTTAAAATTTCAAGAACGTCCTCTGACCAGACGAAAATATAGCAGAGATTAGAGGATTTTGCGTCGCAAGATAAAAAATAAAATTATTTTTTAAATAAAAATTCGGATGAACCACTCTTTATTTTTAAACGGTTCTTGCAATTAAGTAGGCTTTGACCTTCATCAATGTGACAAATAATTATGAAATAATTTTTATTAAGATTGGAAGAAGTCGTCTACTTATATTCCGGCAAACTTCTTACTTACCTGAGGTACAAATATATTCCTTTCGTGCAAAGTAAAATAAGAGTATCTATATTTGATGTAGTGTAATTTTTGAAATATATGTAGATTATTTATTCAAAGTTGTTGCTGAAAAAACTACAAAGCAAATGAACGTCAACGACCTTTCGGCTGCTCTTGGAGTTCGTCACTCTTCTGTTGAACTTAGATTCGTGAAACGTGCAATATGCAAACCAACAAACTCCTACAAAATATTGCTTAGTTATTTTAAACGATTTCAATCCTTCTACCTACTGTTTGCCAGCAATGAAAAAAAGACGTCTAAAAGAGCAATGCAACCATTTAAGAGATGAATAGCTTCTTTTATTTTTGTAGCTACGATGCTTTCCTTTTTATCTTCTAAATTGTTGAGTTTCTACTATTAAAAACAGGGATAATATTTATATTCCTGTATTTTTATACAAGAACTTGGGATAGTTAGTTTAGTAAGTAAATAATATGTTATATTTTTCGGAGAATAGACAAAATTTGTTGAATTTCTTTTTCGGTTTTAAACTTGATTTTATATTGTTTATGTTAAAAATCAACTGAATTTTAATTTAAGATTCTATAAAATATAGATAGATAGATAGATATAAGTAGAGGTGTGCACTGCGACCGATCGGTCTATTGTGCCCTCAAAGCTCACTACAACACCTCAGCTAGCCCCAAGACCTCCAGAAAACTCAGAATGGTCGCCGGGGTTAGGGTGTGTATGTATTGCTCTTCCGGCCATGGCTGTCCCAGGGTGGTTCCCCGTCTGCGCGCCACAGCCACACACTTTTTTATAAAATATATGTATAAGTTAATTTGAATCTGGTTGCTTTACTTTAAGTATGAATTTAGAGCACGTTCCAATTATAACTTTACAACATATTGGCGAAATGCATTCTTCTATTAAAATTTTTCAATTTTTTTTTATTCAATAGTAAAAATTATGTTAAACTTATAACTTAGAATTTTTAGAATTTTGTAACTATACATCCTTTTTAGTATTATAAAATCTCGCAATATTTTTCTCGGAACTTAATTCTGTGTAAGGAATTTTTTTTATGTTCTGATCACGTTCAAAAATATCCCAAATTAGCGTTGACATATCTAATGAACGTAATTGAGTTCATGTTTGTATTACGAGTGAGTGATCATCCGCTTGTTTACCAGACGCATTTAGATAAGCAGCAGCAAGAACAACAAATTCGAGCAGCAAAACGAAGTAATGATGCCGACAGCAGCGTTCAACCACAGCCGCAACGTGCCAACGTCTCTAGCCCAGAACTGGGATCTGGCCCATTTTGAGAATAAAATGACGGTGGCTTCTGCTATGGAGACGGATGCAAAATACAAAGGATAAACTAAAACGTTTTGTGGTTAGTTGCATTATAGCAAAAACATTACATTGTTGCTGACACAGCTGTAGTCGAGAGGAACTGTGCAAGACGATTATATTTTTAATTTAAATTGCAATGTGCCACAGAGCGGCCAACATGCACATCCACTTGTCTTTGCCACAAACGACGCATAAATGTTGTGGCAAGCATAAAGCGACTTGTGTGTATTTGGGGCAAGCAACTAAGCATTTTGCGTTGTCTTTGCTTCGTTGCTTCGGTTAGGTTTGCTGTTTGCAGTTGAGGTTGCTGCAAGTGAAAGTTGTTGAAGCTGATAAGCCTCACAAAAGGCAGCAAACCCCCTTTTCGAGCTTTCCGCCTGCCTTACAAATATATTTACATATGTACGTCCGCAAACGCATAGAGCTTTCAGCTATTGGAGCGTGAGCAGTCTACTCATTATGGCTTTAGGTCCCTTGTGTTGCATGTTCACACACACAACAGCGACTGTAGACATTGAGAACGAACGTGCTGCAACTGTTACTGATATTGCAACAATGTACTCGCACATACAGTGAAAAAAAAAGAAATAAAGCGACAAAAATAATCGCTAAATTCTTGTGTGGTTAATATTTACTATTACGGCTATATATTTAATAATCTTGTTGCAAAATTATCTAAACAAAATAAAGTAATAATAAAACTTTTTAAAAATATTTTTGGTTTAGTTGACGTAAAAATAATTTAAATAACAAATTCAATATAAGTAGTACATATGTTACCTCGATTAAAGTTATTAGTAACCTGCTGGAGAAGCTGAAATGGTATGCCATGGGATGGTTACCCACACGACACCCATGTTGAGTGAAAGATTTCTGCAAATATGCTTTAGCTTGATTTATGGTAATATCATATTAGGGACCAATTAATGGCAATAGCCGTTGACCTAAGGGGAAACGTAGCTTGTCTTATTTTCTAGAAAACATAAGATTATTCAAATGATTTTTCGACGGTTCACAATCCCTGATCTTCTAGTAACTGGGATTGATTATACATAGGAAGCTGGTGTGGAATTGTTACATTAGGAAAGAATATGAAAAGATTTCGGCAACTGAATATTTCTGCAGGTGCAGAGATGTGGTTCATAAAGTCTTGATTTTCAAAATTTGTAATTTCTATTAAACTTCTGTGTTTATAAATTGAGCTACAAAACACTATTATAAGATCTTGAATATGATTGATACATATTACGCAATAAAATTTATTTTTTCATCAGCTTTTTAATAAACTTTTTTCGATTTCAAAAAACTGATGCAGCGAATATACAGTGCCTGTAACAACTAAAGCACAACTTCATATTTTTTAAATTTATTTTCCACTATTTCAAATACATAACATTTACCCGAGTTTCATTGAGTCAATAATAAGAAAAGTTAAAACTCCCAAGTTTCAAACTTTGTTCAAAACTGAAAAAACCAAAAGATAACGGTCGATTTTTGATTCTGCTCCGAGTACGTTAAAAAAATTACTAAACCGTCAAAGTTTTATTAAAATTGCATTTGTAGGAGTAAGAGAAATAATTCTCAATTAGATTATTTAGCAAAGCATTTCTCACAGCAATTAAAATTTTACCCGAAGATCTTATTTGTAAAAAAAATTAAATTTCAAAAATAGTATATCAGCCTTAAATAGCTCGAATTTGATTCAAAAAACATTATTAAGGTTATAAACACTGAGTGAATTCGTGTCTCAGTTTCTGAACATTAGCCATCAAATGTCATTATATTTTCTTATAACCCAAATATCTGCGTGAATCCGGACAGGTCGTTCCATCCCTTTCAAGGAATGAGAGGGTGGGAGTGATCTGGGTTTCATATATCGTGCGTTAAAGGTTTGTCGGTTTATGTCTGATCTCTCATGCTCATCATGAGTATATATTTGTTCCATATTTTTTTAAATGGTTTCATAACGGTTGACTACAATTCCAGAGAGCACTTCGGCTTTTTTATAAAAATAGAGCTAACTACAACAAGATTTGAGTGTAAAGTCTTTGTGATTTGTTGACTCGTTTCTTTAGACGTACTCTTAAATATTTCTAAGGATAAGGTTTACTGAATTTTCTATTCGATTCGGTCCTAAAATATTTGTGACCAAAATACGAGTAACTAGCTGGTTGCGAGTTTATTGTAAAGTACCTATTCGATGATAACACAATGCACACTTTTCAAGTATTGTAAACACACGTAGCAAAACAATGCTAGAAGGAACAATATGCAGACAGCCGAGCAGAGAATTTATGGGACAATGAATTAATAAACGCACATGTGGATAAATATATTATAGCTTTTCTCTGGAAAAGACCAATTAGGCAAGCACCACACTAGACTTTACTCCAGAAACAGACGTTACTCAAGAGCATAACTAATTGTTTTCATTGCCACAAGCAGTTGAAGCGATGAGTGGTTGGGGTTGTCGTGGCAATAATTGTGTAGCTGGACAATGGATCCATCCAAACTATAAATTGCAAATTAATTTTACGAGCCAGTAAAACAATGTACCACCAACACTTCGTAATCTAATTCTCCATTAAGGATATGGAGAGGAAGCAAAGGCATTTGAAATGTCTACCCCAAAACTCCATGGAACACATTAAATACTGCCGTACTTTAGTTATAAATGTCGATGAAATAACAGTGCGCTAATTAAAAATGTTGTCAACTCATTAACGGAATTTGTAAATCAACGTGCATGGCTTGACTGTATAATGAGTGGGCTGATATTTTGCAGGCGATTCTGCGGAATGTTTAGAATGTTGTTTTAAGTAAATAAATTAAATATAAAAGCTAGAAAGAAGGACAAAAGAAACAAAAAAGAAAACATATTCTCATTTTGTACCAGGAGGATTTTGGGAATCCTTGCAAGAATGGAATACAAGGTGTTCACAGCAAGGATGGGTAGAATCTAATTGGGACGGTAACGTAATAATTTTCACTTTCGTAAATTCGCACTCCTACCACCCTCTGATTTTGTGGTTTCTAAGCAACGTAAGTTAAGGCGTCGGTACAGCTAACTAAAGTATTAACCGTAAGGAGTTGAGTGAAGGTGAAGAGAAAGATATAGTCATAGAACAATTAGAAAATGCCTGTCGAAAACTTTCCTTTGCATACATATGTATGTACATATATTAAGGTGTCTCTGATATTACTCCTACGAAATAATACTTTAATATCAAACCTGCTAATATTTATTATGTGAGGGCGGATTGATAAGTCAGTGACTTTTTTAATAAAATATATTTTTTTCGGCAAAAAAGCGTTCTATTTCTCAACGTCATCTCCTTTTAACTCTACACTCGTACACTTAGTTCAGCGTTTTTTATTTTTATTTTTTTCCTTCCAAATAGTAGCTGTCTTCAAGACTCTCAAAACAAGTATTTGTTTCTGTGACGACGTCTTCTTTTGACCCAAACCTCTTAACACCTAGTATTTTCTAAAGGTTTGGAAATAGGAAATAGTCGTATAGAGCTACATCTGGAGAATATGCAGGATGGAGTAGCAGTTCGTAGCCCAATTCAAGAATTTTTGCCATGGTTTTGAAGTTTTCATTCTTTGGCCATTCTCTATCCATTCCCTGGATTTTATCGCCGATTTCTGTTGTAATAACCGATTTTAGGCGACCTGAACGATCAGCGTCACTTGTGCAGATACGACCAGAACTGAAATGAGTAAACCACTTCTTAATCATTGGAATTAATGGGGCAGTGTCCCCATAGTATTTAACAAGCCTTTCCTTGATGACAGTGATGGTTTTTTACGAAAAAAATAATGCTTAATCAGCACACGAAATTCGCTTTTTCCATTTTTGTTAAATGTCAAGAGGTTATCTGCTTTCAATAGTTGTCAAGCATAAACTAATTGACTCAGTTTGCTCAAAATTTGACAGTAGTCTATTAATATATGGAAGTTAAAAGCAGCAGTGATGAATTTTACGTTTCTGCGCGGAAATTTCATAAAGTTACAGACTTACCGCCGTCGTATATAAAAAAATATAATTTTTTATATATACATGCATTCGCACATATTCAGTTTAACTTTTAGAAATTTATATAGAATTCGAAAGCTGCGGAAACCTGGTCGCTGAAAATATCTTTAATGTTTAAGAATAGCGGATTTTGAAAGAAGTTTAATTAGGAAATAGTGTAGTCATATGTGTTGACTTTCTCTTAAACATAAAAATGGCAATATACACTTAGTATTCAGTATTCATCTTTTTTTTTTTTGGTATCTTTTTATATGACTATGTGTATGTAACCATCATCTTTTTTGAGAAGCTTAATATTGTGACAATGAAATATTGTTCATCAAAAAAAGTGTGCTAGGCTACTAATAGAAAAATAAAAACTACGTATCATCTATCAAAGAAAATAAAATTGGTTGTTTTCTGATTAAAATCTCTATGGTGTTCTGAAATATTAAAACAAAAGATAAACTTACTTTTTGTCGCTTTCAATTTTTGTATTCATTCGCCAATATTAAACAAGTTAAAAAAAATCCGAAGATTTAGGGCGATTTGATTACAATTTTTTTAAATTTACTGTTAACTTTTATTTCACAAATATATTAATGTGTGTTTCTTTTCATAACTTAAAAAATTTTCAGTTTCTTTATATGGACATGAAGGCTTTCAGTTTGTTCCCATATTCCGTATTAAAAATGGATATATTTTTTTTACCTAGGAACATTTTAAAATTGCATGAATCGGAGGAAATACGTTGATTTTGTATGTTTATCATATCGTGTTATAATCGATATGATAAACACATGTATTTTTAGTTACAATTTCTTAACTGGGTTATAGTACATGCACATGTTGATAAATTTTGCGTTTGCATATCTGTGTATATTAACTAAACACATAGTTACATAAGTATTGAATAGGTGACACTTGGCCGAGTTGCGATGGTCGTTTTGTGAGCCGTCTAACTACCGGCAAACGGAAAAACCGCAGCCGCCACAACAAACTGGCCATCGCAACACGATTCAAACCATACAAGGTAAACATGGAAAGGTTATGGGATTAATATTCATATATTTCTACTTTATACATCTTTATATTTATCAATACATGGGTGAATGAAAATTCATACATACATACTTACATATATGCTTGCGGACACAAGCAATATTTGCATTGCCAACAAAGGATACTAAAAGTTTTGCTATTTGTAAAACGAAAATTGATTTCACTAAAATTTGCTAAGTACATTTTGCGATATCGAAAACCACCATCGAAGCTAAATAAATAAATGTAGAGCAAACAGTGGTAGAATAATAATGAATAAGAATAATGAAAGCGACAGCAAAGAAAGCAAAATCTTCGTTGGCCGTTCACGCCACTAGTTCACCTACGAGTACTTTAACACAATTCGAGCGGCAGCGAAAGCAGCTGAGCCATTTCGCAGCTGCAAAAATAAAAATTGTTTCCTTCTTAAGATACTAGAAACAAGAGAAAAATGTCTCTCGTATCTTAAAAATATAAAATGCTTATGCTCACAGGAAACCATTTCTGTGTCGGAAAATCATTTCGGTATTTCCTATTGATAGCAACGTCATTAAAGAAAACTGTTTTGTGAGGTTAAAATACGTCAACCACAAATCGAAAGAAAGAAAACAAAGTTTTAAGCGCAACATTTTACAGATTTAAAATTATTCAAATTTTTTTAAATTTCTCAAAGACTCAAGACATTTAATGACACTTTTTCTACACGCATAACTAACTTTTCTTCATATATATTTTTTTTTTTTAAAGTTACCAGCATTTAACTTTGTTTCCACTCATTTACCTCATAACCACCTGTCCTTTACGCTTAGCCGCTTTTATAAATCACGAATGAGTTTTAGACAGTGCATTAAAAAATCATCGTTTGAAAAGTTGGTTATGTTCATGGGTTCGCTGATAATCAATTATAACTTTCAAATTACGGTAATGCTATTTTAATTGCTTTAATAGGTAGAACTCCAAAAAAGTGTAAACTAAATTAAAATTAAAAGTTTTTGTATCCATAAACCCCTTGTCTCAATACTTTGCATTTACAAATTTTGTGAATTTGTATTAAATGTATTCAATGCAATTATTTATAAATTTGTATCGACATAACATTTATTTAATTTTTAAGCAACTCAGCCTGCCCTTTTCCTTGAACTCAACTTAAACGAATCATGTGGAATACGTATACTTGTATACATTTAAAAATTTATTGTACGAGTATATTAAATGGGATCCTGCTTAAAGTGTTAAAAATAAATTGTTCACTTCCATCTATACCTCATTTGGTTAAGAGTTTACATAACGGTCATTCAATAAGTCAGTAAGATGACACATAGATGTCGCCACTATGAAAAAATTTCGTATGTATCTCGAATCATCCATCTTTCAAATGATACGTATCGTTTTGGTTAATCGAAAATTGAAAGTGCACGAGATAGCTAACATTGTAAAGATATCAGATGGCAGTGTGTTTACCATTTTACACGAATATTTAGACATGCGTAAGCTTTTTACAAAATGGGTGCCGCGTGAGCTCACATTTGATCAAAAACAACAAAGATTCAGAGCAGTGGCGAAATAGCATGAATTGGGCTACGAATTGATTCATCACCCACCGTATTCTCCAGATTTGGCCCCCAGTGTCTATTTCCTTTTCTCGGATCTTAAAAGAATGCTCCGGGGAAAAAGTTTTGGCTACAATGATGAAGTAATTGCCGTCACTGAGGCTTATTTTTTAGGAAAAAGAAAATCGTACTACAAAAATGGTATCGAAAACTTGGGAGATCGCTATAATCGGTTTATCGCCCCCGACGGCAACTACGTTGAATAATAAAATCGAATTTTGCCAAATTTTTTTTTCTTACTTATCCTACGGACTTATTGAATGGCTGGAAAAAATGTTTAGAAATTGTTTACAATATACATATGTATGTGTTGTTTTTCAAGCTTAGAGAAAATTTTAATTTTGATTTCTCTGCCATAAACATGAACATATGTACATAGCACATTGCACTTACCAAAATGTTTTGTCATTATTGAATTTAAAGTTGTCATAAAAACAATATGTTAATGATTAAAAAATATATGTAAAATAAATTAGAAACATACAGTTGTGTTCAACTTAGTAGTAGCTTTTCATTTTCACAAATTTTCGCAACATATTTCCATTTTTATTTACACCTACTTTTTTAATTAAAATACAGTTCATTCTCTAACAAAACCCTCATTAACCCAAATTTAAAACTTCATATAAAATTGTTTTATAACCTTTTATCTAAATTTTAAACTTTTACCTAAGACATCTTGGAAAATTTTGTGAGAATGTAGTTTTGTCAATTCAAGAAATTATGTTCAAATAAAATATGTTGACTTAAACTGCAAAAAAAAGTATCTAAAACCAGCGTAAATTTGTAGCATTTTAAACTTCAACATTATTATAATAAATTTATATGGACTTGCCTATAATTTTAATTATTTAAGTACGTCGGAGTAAAAAAACAACAAAAAAATATTTTTGTATTATTTTTAATTTTTCCATATACTCGTAATATTTTGTAGTTGTTATTAACATTAAAATGTTATTTGAAAAAGTATTGCTTTTGTCCTTCATGAATCATTATAAATTGATTATATGGCAATGCATGATTTAAAATCAGGATTATTTTATTAGAGGCTTAATTAAGGCAATAAGCAAACATTTAGAGTGGACAAAATTTACTAATTGACATAATTAAGCGCTGTCTGAACGCTGCATAAACGTTTCGAACGAGTATAGCACGCATGACTGCACACTTGGCCACAACGGCTACCATTGAATAAGCTATAGTTTTATTAAAAATCAACGATGATTCTATTATCAGGAATGTGACAAGTATATTAAGTCTTAAAACATCTAAAAAAAATTTTTTTTAATATGAAACAAATATTTAGTTTTACTTTTGTTTTGAGTGGGATTCTATCCACTAGTAAATATATGACTTTCGAACTGTATCTTTCATGGCAATAGTAAGCTAAAGCGAGGCAACCTAATACTCATTCCTATATCAGTCAAATGTTACACAATGTTTTGTGTTTAAATAATATTTTTTTTTTTACAATTTACTAAATATATTTAAAATCATCAAAAATGTTGACAAACCTCAATTAAATTTTACTCGACTTACTACTTTACCGCTTGGTTAAAAATGCGCACATTTCCCTTTTGTTACTGCCTTTTAATGTGGATGGCATGCACCCGAGAGTAGTGGCTCTGCATATTTTGTGTTAACATGCAGATCCAGAAGCTATATGTTACGGGTGTTGAATGCTATTTTGTAATATGTAAATTTTTTCCATTGTTATATAGATTTTTAGAGCTCGCAAACTGCGTCCCCTCCTTCGTACTCCCATCCATTCCACAACTGATTTTGTAAAGCATGTAATTATCTGTAATGTCAGAGTGACGAAACCGAATTGTTTTTTTTTTGTTCAGCTTTGAGCGCTACTGTAGATATGCAACAAAAAGCAAGTGAAAGCGGACAACTGACACATTCGCCAGCATCTAATGCCGACCCACCGTTAGGAGCGAGAGTGACGAACAATCCTCTGTCATTCTACTGATTTGTATTCTGACATTTATTTAGCCATTTTCAAATTCTTTAATCTCGCATTTTGGGTTGTGGCAGCTACGGTAGTACATTGACTTTGATTTTATAGTCGCAAAAGCACAATTCAACTTTGTATCTTGCTTTCGTATTTTAAACCCACATACACAATTACATACGTAATTTTCTAATAAATGGGAGAAAAGAATTGTTATTAAACGGAAAAAGTGTATTTGGTGTTCTTTGAAAATGCCTTACTTTCCACTATGGCAAGCAATGGGGTTGCGTGCGGGGTTGCATGAAACGTCTGCGTTGTAGTGTCCTACACCAATCATATTAATACTCACGCTCGAATGATTGACTAGTGACATTTAAGAACGGGTAGTAATGATTCGAATAGTAAAACCTCTTACAAATGACATCAAAGTATTACTTCAAGGCAAATATGGGTATATCAGTATCAGTCTCAAATATGACTTTATAATCGTAGTGATTAAAAAATAGTTTATGAATACATAATTATGTATTTTATATATAATTAAATAACTAATAGTCATTGCATATATTGTCAAGAAGTATAATAACTAACAAAAAAAAAATTATACAGCCGTGCTCCCAGTTTCACATTCACAAATTTCCCTGTGGATTCGGTTTGAAATCACATGTTTGGAGCTCCCAATTTCACATTCACATAATTTTTAGTGAATTGAATCCAAATGCTTGGTTGTATGTGAAATGAAAAGTAAATGACAAAAAGTGTGTGAATGTTTAATTATATTTGATTGGAATAATTTTTGAAATATTCTTTGATGTTTGTAGAAGCCATTGATGGCATTTCTGTCTTAGTTATTCATTGAAATATGCGTATTTTTAAGTGTTTTTTTGATGACTCCTCAAAAAAGCATACATAGCTGAATCCGAAAAGGAAATTTCAGCAACAGCTGTTTGTGAATTGCCACAATGATAACCGATATGTGTGAGATAGTTGACCTGATATGCGAAGAATTTTGTGAAATTGGGAGCACACTAATTTACTTTCACAGGAAACTTTTAAAATCACATTGTGGAATTTAAATGTGAAACGGGAAGCACGGCTGTTAACCTTTTTGCCACTGTCACGAACTAGTCCCAAAATCCATAAAATATTTTTTGACTTATATTTTATTGCGAACTCCTCGTTAGAATTATTGGACATTCAAAACTTAAAAATAACTAAAATATAATATAAAACTTTTAAAAAGTGAATTTTCATAATAATTTTTAATTCGGCGTATCTACTTTATATGTTCAAGCCGTTAATCCATAAAATTTTTTGTATCTTAATGTCATACTAAGAAGATCGTGACATCTCAAGTTAAGAAAAAAATAGTTTTCTGTAAAATATCTATAAAAAAAGATGTTTTCTGGACAGTTATATTGCTAAGGTATGTATAATAAATAATATTACAACATAATTATTGCTGGTAGTGTGTTTTGTTGTGGTACTTATATTGAACCATTACGACGTAAGGTATTTTTTTCATGGGAAATTATTTTGCTTATTATTTTTAAAAGAAATATGAATAAGCCACATAAACACCTAAACGATGCAGAAATATGTCAACTTCTGGAAGACATGAATGATCTCAATGTTGAATGCCCAGAAATTCTCAGCGAACATGCAATGTACCGTTGTGTTTATCAAAGAATAAAACATGCTTCCAAGATTATCATAAAAGTAGTTCAAGTGGCTGTGATCTAAAAATTGAACCACTATAAAATATCGTTTTTAACAAATATACAAATCATATAAGAATATTTTGGGAATTTTTTTTAAGTTTTGATCATTTTTTATTAAAATAAAAACACTTAACTAAAAAACAAAAAAAAAAGTTCTCTGCTACACAAGGGGGTAGAACTTTTCTTGAATCTTTGCCTCTGAAAGAGTTAAATAACAAATTTATTAAAATTAATCGTAGTTTCCGGAATGTCTGTAAATTAGTATGGAGTGCGACTATTGAATAATTTTGACCATTTTTATAATCTGTATTTGGAAAATGCAACATTTTTTTCCAAATTTCACTATACGATTAATACACTGAAAAAGTTCTTCAAAATAAACTTTATTCCATTATTTTATCCAGTCGAACGGACAAATTCATTAGTTCCTGAAGATGCCCTCAGATTGAGAGCGAAATATCGACAATAATAAATAAAATTAAAAAAAACAAATTTGCAATTTACGTTTTATTTATAATACGGCCTTGAGCTCAAATACAACGAAAATTTATATAGGTAAAAAGAAAAAAAAAAAAGTTGGCCGAAACAAATCTTACCTTTATTAAAATTATCCAAAAATTTAATACGTACCGATTCCGTTTAAATATATGAGACTTCTTTAGCACTTATAGCGGCGGAGTTTAGGCAGAACAGACCACTTTGGTGATGTTTAGACGGTATGCGCCAGACAATCCAAGGCACTATTCGGCTGGCAGGCTAAGGAGGTTATTATCACTCCGCTAACTGCATGCCGATGCTAATTATTCAGTGCGATGCTTCCAATATAACTTTATGAATATTATACTCAATTCATGCTCACCACTTTTGCATCAATTTTACTAATAAATGTCATGTCAATTTGTATTTACATTTTATGTAACAGACAGGCGTGAGTGCGTACATTAATTGATTTAAATTGCTTATTTTGGTCAGAACCAGCCCTTGTAATCAACCTCACTTCCCAACAACTCACTCCAAAGTCTATAACTAAATGAGAGCTGAATCACGAAAGCACCATCCGAGCCACTTATAATAACGTCAAGCGCAGCATAAAATTATAGAACATGCTTTGTTATTCTGACAAGCATTCATTGGCACATTTCTCAATGGCAGTACTGCAATTTGATTAGTGTGCATTGGTCACTCCAAACTTGATTGTGTTTGTGCAATCAGCCACTTAAATACATTTTGGTTTGGGTTAAATTACAATGCTAGCAGGTATTTAAGGCATACAAAGCAGGCTTTGCAATCACCACATATTTATATTTTTAAAACGCTGATTATCTTCTACAAAATTTCGCATTTGTGGCTACAACAATGCAGGTGATGGAATTGGCAAGAGATTTTGGATAAGTCATTTAGAATGTCACAACAAAATCTCAACTCAAACTATGCCATGTAGCAAGGACTAGCTGATAACGCTAGCGATAGGGCGGAGTTTGCGACATTTTTATTAATTTCTGCAACCAAAAACCTCTAACGCTAGGGGACTAGCACTTGATGGCAATTGTGAAAATTTATATTTTGTGTAGGATCAGCACATTTGTCAGTAAGGTCAACATTAAAATTGCAGCTTCTGAGCATACACGATTGATAATAACAACAGCAGCAACAACTTGAATAACAACAAGCATCATAACTATTCCCCAGCGTCACGTCTGAGCTAATTAGCAACTTGCACAGCTCCAAAGCTGCAGGACCTTCAATTTTGACATAGCGCCTGCCGAGATCGTAGCGACTTGCCTACTGCCTACAAATATCCATTATCGATTCGTCCGTGGTGGAAACTGCTCATTAGTTTGAGGTTCAACTATGCTAAATTTTCTATAACTCTCCTCAATCGCTGTTCAAATTCAAGTTATGACAACGACGTTAGGCAACACCGAAAACGTGGGAGCAGTGGCAGATTGTTACTTAAAACTAGAGAACGACCGAACTTCGGCTTCGGCTTCGGCTTCGGCCATGTTCGGCCACAAAAGTTCGGTTCGGTTTCGGTTCGGCTTCGGCCAAAAAAAACCGAACTTTGGCCGAACATATGCCAATTTTTAATAATTTAAGAATTGTACAAAGTTTTAGTTTTAATATCTTTCTATTTAAATATGTAACCCTGTGTTTCATTTTCATTTTCAAAATTACAGAATGAAATCAAAAACTAACTTTTTTATTCTTGCAAAAAAATATGAATATTAATGGCTGCAGAATAAGCAAGGTAAAAAAAAATTGTATTAAACATAGTTTGGAATGAATTAATGAAATTTTTTTGCAGGGAATGATGGAGTCGAATGGAGCTCATTGGAACTATTTTTCTAGAAAGGAACGAACAGCGGCATGTAAAATATGCAACAAGATATACTCACTGGGCCATTTCTCACCAAAGCAACAAACAACTACCAGCCTCAAATGCCACCTTGAGAAGTGCCACCACAAGGAGTGGAATGACTTTCAAGATAAAACGATGCATAAAAAACAAAAATTAGAAGATAAAGCAAATAAACAACCGACATTACCAGACATTTTTTCACAAAAAGTGATTGATGTTTTACCGGACAGCCTTTGGGATTTACATGATACTGATATGCTTTGCAGTAATAATACTGAAAGAAATTATTCATTAAATCACGAATTGGAAACTTATCTTAATGAACATTTACTGCCAAGAAATTGTAATATCTTTGAATACTGGTATCAAAGCCCATATTTTCTGTTGAAAAAAATTGCTTTAAAATATTTGTCTGCTCCTCCATCGAGTGTGTCTAGTGAGCAATTGTTTAGTGCTGCAGGTCAGCTTTATACCGATAGACGGAATCGGTTGCAAGGTGAAAATGCCGATAGGCTATTATTTTTGCATTACAATATAAAACTATTTGATTTCAAATATTAGCAATTTAAGGTTTTTGTTAACTTTACTATGATACATTAGTATGCTTAAGTTATGAACTGAAATGGTTGTGATTTTAACCAATGTACCTTTTTTAAAAATTAAAATAAAAGTATAAATATAGAATTTTTAAAACTCGTGATTATTTATTATTTTGGACCTGGAAAATGTTCGGTTCGGCTTCGGTTCGGCTTCGGCCAAAATTGGCCGAAGTTCGGTTCGGTTCGGTTCGGCCTTGAAAATCCATGTTCGGTCGTTCTCTACTTAAAACAAATTCCAACCGCAAACGCACAAAATTCATCTGTTTTGCTTCTTAATTGAAAAACTCCCGGCAATTCTGTACTTTCCCCATACTAGTTTGCTTCGTGTTTTTTTTTTCTGTCGCTGGTCTAAGTTTTAATTACACTTTCACTGCGTCGTCGGTTACCGCCCAGCGCTGCATGCTCCCGAGCTTCTTATTGGCCGCATTCACCTGGTGGCTTTGTTTGGCGCAGTGGGTGTTATGGTCAGTCTCGCTTTCGGTAGCGGTAGTAGCGCTTCTGAATTTATTCAGCGACAAAGATGTATCACCAAATCGTTTGAACACCCCCAACGGCCGCCCATCTCATACTCATCGTTATTCGAATATAGCTCTTTTGTGTCATTTATCGTTGTGGCGCTGAATGATTGAGTGGGAAGCTATTGTTTCGTTTTAATTGAAAATTTCCTTTTGTATATGCACATGTAAAATAGTTATATATTTTTAACAATGTGCTTGTACATACGAGTATTTCAACATACATGTATAGCTTGCATTAGGGTGCTTCGTTTAAGGCGACTATTTTTTTTTCTCACTCCATTGACGAAATATTGTTTTAAACATAAAAAAAGGATAGCACTTAATTTTAATTTTAAATACTCGCTAAATAAAATATAGGTTTTCCCAATTAATTTACCCATAGAAATCATTTTTTTTTATTGCTTAAATGATCTATGGTATAGCATAGCGACATTTCATGATATTTATTTGACCATGGGCGGAAGTTGTAGAGGGCTCCTTTTGCTTTAAAAGCTCTTACAGCTCACTGAAGATGGCACAACGCCGAAACAGGGATGACGAAAAATCGTTCCAAAACTCAGTAGATTCCTACCCTACCCTGTCGGAACTTACAACTTCAACACTTTAAAATAATCCCTTCTTTTATATTAAAAAATATTTTAAGATCGTACCAAATTTTCATTTGATTTATATGGGAAACCAACAATTTGTTGAAATTTTCAAAAATCCCTGATAATTCGTGCAGAAATATTTATGTAAAGAAATTTTCATATTAACTCCTGTGTGCTCCTTAAAAATGCGAAAATATAAATAGAAGCTACTATATTTTTAAATGAGCTAAAGGCCAATTTTTGTTGAAAAAATTAGAGAAAAAACAACACTTGATTGTAGTGAGTTTTAAAGGAAAAGGAGAAAATAACAACAGCTCACACAGCGTAAGCTGAGCTCAGCCTGTTAAGACGGTGGCTTAAGTGTTGCGTGGTGGCGCGGGTTCGATTCCCACGGAAGCCGTGAAGAAAGAAGTCTGATGAGGAAATGTGGTGATTTCCGAAATAGTACTATAACTTCTACCGCTTTGGTGTTGTTGCTTTTTCTCAAAATTTTCCAACAAAAATTGGCCTTTAGCTCATTTAAAAATAAAATAATGAAATTAAACAGGTCGAAAACAACAAAAACATATAAATAGAAGCGTTAAAAATATTCCCTACTATTTATTTTGGTAACTTTTTTTGCATAACGATTTTCAACAAAAAAATAGTTAATTTATTATTATAGTAAAATTTCAACACAGCTTATATACAAAATCTTTTAATTTTAAAAACATAATTTCTTCGATATGACAACCTTTTTCCCTTATACGTTTTTGGATCACCCTTATATTAATACATTGGGCCGCTGTGGTCGAGTGTGTTGCAGTGCGTGCTATTACTCGATATGGCTATGCCGCTGAGATCAGGGTTCGAATCTCAGCCAGGGCAAGTAAAATCTTAATCACAGAATAATACCGGTCACTCCTCGGCAGGCAATGTCAAACCTCCGCCAACATTTCTGCCGTGAAAAAGCTACTCATTAAGACATCTGCCTTTCGGAGTCGGCAAAACCTCCATTTGTGGTACAAAATAAAAGCGCATGCCACAAATGACAGGAGAAGCCCAATCAAACACTGAGCTATATAGTGTAAGCGCCATGTTATTGTTATTCTATTAATACGTACATAGTATGTACATCGTTTTCACAAAATATTTCATACTTTTACTCGTGGGTATATACTGATGCAAATGTATGTACATATGTTCGTACCGCCACTTAAAATTATCATTCAAGTTACCACATATTGAAAGGTTCTTAAAATTAATATGTTTTTTCATTTTTAATTTTCATTATTTTCCAATAAAAGTAGATTTCGTTCTCTAACAAAAACCAAGTTTGAAATTTTGTGGAAACTAAAATTTTCAGAGAATTTCCATAACAGTTCCCAATCTTTTTCAACGATTTTTTTTTTGCATGCAATTTACTTAAGCTATTCCGTAATCTCTCCCACGATTTTCCATCAATCACAAATAAATTAATTTTTGTCTCGTTATTCCAAAGCATTCTGACTACCAGATTAAGTCGGAGGACTCCTTCGGCAAGAGTTACTCTCTTGTTAGTAATGTTAATATACGCATAATATTTTAAAAATATGCAATAAAACCAAGATTGTTCCTCATTTTGTGATTGTTTTCTTTCAGTAATGAAACTCATATCGAAGCTTTAGAACTTTTTTGTACATATATGTCTTTAAGTGGCTGATTTCGGCTGAGACTATGGATATTTGTTGCTTTAATGCAATAAAATATCTCGCGTAACAATATTGCAACATAATTTGTCACTGCTGGCATTTTGGGTTTTTTATTGCGTTTGCCTTGCTTGATTTATCTGTATTTATGTACATTGTATGTAGGTTCATGAATACAATTAAACCACTAACGACTCCTACTCTTTCGTTAGTCTGGCTTATTGTTATTTTTTTGTTTGTTTTGTACTGCTCTCGTTGTCTTTGTTGTTGCATTCGCATCGCTTTTCGAAAATTAAACCTTTCCAAAGTGATTGTGGTCAATTTCGTGCAATGTACTCGTCTGGCACGCTTTACAAAAAGATCCGCAACAGCAAAGGACATCAGCAATGTGGTCCTTGTATTTGTGGCGTGCCAATGTGACACTTATTACCGCCGGCTCCGACAGTTGGTGGTTGGGAAATTACGTAATTTTCAATTGATGAAGATTTACGGTGTGTAGAAACCCAAACGTAGACGCGGTATTGACCACAGGCAATCCCCTACACAGCCATAGACAACAGTTGCGAAAATATCGAGCAGCAACGCCGCTCCTTCCGAAGCCTCGCACAAAGCGTTGTTGACCAGAACGTTAAAATAGTGGAATTTTCTTTCGGTGTTGGCTGTTGGCTGCTTGCTTTTGTCTTTTGGCCCATTGTCCTTTTGGCTTCAAATATTGCCTTTGCTCGTTGACTTGACGCTACAGAGACAACTCTGTAAAAATTCCATTGGTATATACGAAAGGACAAAATTTGATTTAAAAAGATCTGCTATTTATAACACAATAATAATGACAATAATTTGGGGCATACACTATATAGTTCAGTGTTTGGCCGAGCTTCTCCTACCATTTGTGGTGTGCGTCTTCATATTCTACCACAAATTGAGGGACCTACAATTTGTGCCGACTACGAACGGCAGATGTATTTGATTATAAGCTTTTTCATGGCAGAAATACCCTCGAAGGGTTTCCACTGTCTGCCCAAGGATGAACGCTTTTAGAAAACAACTTTTTCTATGATTAAGATTTTGCTTGCCCTAGCTGCGACTAGAACTTCGAACTCAGCTGAGACTCGATCTTTGAACTCAGCGGCATATTGAGTTATAGCACGCAGAGCTAACCACTCGACCACAGCGGAAAATGTTATGTTAAATTTTTCGAGTTGAACTTAAACCTTACGTAAAATTAAGATAAAAAAAAAATAATTTTAGCAGAATTATTAAAAATAAAAAAAAGGATTGTAACCTTTATAAATGGGGTATGAACCCAGTAGCTTTTTTAGCTTATCTTTTTATATTTTAGTGTATGATGCACGAAAGTTTTTGATACTTTTAGAAAAAGTTTAATTCTATTAAATATAAATTATGGCCCTATTTGAAATATTTTACAAAGCTTTATCCTAGCTTATCGTTTTGATGGTAGCAAAAATTTTTGTGATATATTTTCCATACAGAAATTAGCCAGTAAGATTTTAGTTAATTTACTCGGTTGTCCTTCTAAAATGTTGACACTAAGTATTATTTAAAGGCACCTTGAAGAAAGGACGGATTTATGGGTCTTTTGAGAATACATAAGTATGTTATTAGCACAATTTTTAGGCGTTTATGACTTTCTTTAGAAGATTGCCAGTTTTTATTTAGTTTTCATTTACACTATGTCTTTTTGTTTGCGGGTTTTCTATGTTTTTTGGCGTTTTGTTGGCAATTTTTCTTTTCATCCATTTTAAGAAAAATATCATATCATTCCAAGAATTTTTGCTCACAAGCTTAACAAGCGTAACTTTTCTTCCTCCATCATTATTCACATATAATGGAAATGGAAAAAACTGCTAAGAACATTTTTCATTACGTTTTCAAGTACTCGAAATATAATTTTTAAACTGAAAACTCAGACTCACACAAATATAAATTTTCAGCCTTAAATAAATAGACAAAAGCAATCAATAACCACGCCTATTTTTTATACAACATTACTTTCGGAAAACCTACTAAGGGCTGCTGGATGGAAATGTATTACTGAATAATATTTTTAGCTAACTTCTTATTAAATGTAGTTCTCAGTTTATTTAAAATTGTCTAAACTTTGCACAAATTTTAATAAAACTTTACGAACTTTTTCATAAATGCCACTGTACTTTAATTACAATTATTCCGAAGGTTCAGTAATTTTTGATTAGTTAAAAATATTTTAAAAATTGAGCTTTAACTGCAAAAATAACATAAGCAAAACATGAAACATTTTTGGGGAGAAGTTTGTTTTTCTTAAATTTCTCGGTAGTAGCAAGGTGCATTTTAATAAATATAGTCGCGTTTTGTAGGAAACAAAGCAAATCAGTTTAATTGCGGATAAAGTTGGATAAAAGAACCCCCCATACATGTGCTTTTTTTTACTTTCAGAGGTGGTTTGTAGGTAAGTGAGTGGGTTTTATAGTTCCGTTAATTACTCCCTCTTCGATACTTGATTTTGAACATTTAACTTCACATAGGTACTTAATAAAATTCTTAATTAAAATACAAACATCGAGTCTATGCTTTTATGCCTGCAGTACTAATTGAACTCCATTGACTTAAAAAAACGCTTTTACAAACTTGGCGCACCATTCTTGTTCCATAACTTGTGAGAATTTGACGCATGCTTGTAATTTCCGCTGCTCTCGGCGTTGTTTGCCGTTCTTTCCAATTTTCATGTACATACAAACATGCAGTGTTGTGCATATCCAAAGCAACAGTATTCAAAATGATATAGCTTGCCACGTATATTTATTTATTTATTTTTAAGAATTTTCAATTAAAACGCTATTCATTCTTTAACATAAGCCAAAAAAATTAAGTTTGAAACTGTGTAGGAACTCAAAAAAATTCAACAATTTTGTGCATAGATTTTCAACATTTTTCTCAGAAGTATTAGAATTTTTTGAGTAGGCAGTTTTATAGCCCATTAAATTTTAGTATAATACTGTGAAAGTTTCAAGTAGCTAGGTGTTACCATTGATTTAATAGATTTTTTTTTTAAATAATTGTTGCTAAAAAACTGTATGTATAAAAAAATCCAATACTTCTGAGACAAAAGTTGAAAATCTGTAAACCAATTTGTGGAATTTTTTTTTTAGTTTTATGCAATGTTTAAAATTTTGATTTTTAGGATAAATGTTAGAGAATGAACTGAATTTTTATTTAAAATTTTTTAAAATAACAAATAAAATCTACGTGGTAAGCTATGTAATTTTGAATGATGTTGCTTTTGATATGCACAACACTGTACAATTGTAAATTCATTTCATAAATATGGTATGTTGGCTTGTGGTTAGTGTGAGTAATTTCCGCTTTGTCGCAAATTGCAAGGACATTTTATTAGCTACACACAAAATTGTAGCAGGCGAAATGTTTATAATGGCTACTGCCAATCAACTTCCCTCAAATTTCTTGGAACCCTCGCAGGGGTTGACACAGTATACTAACATACATGTGTACACATATTTTGTACTTTTATGTATTTATCAATGTTGCGATAAAAAAAAGACTTTGGCTTGTTGTGCCACATCAGTTCATAAATTAAAGTGCTGACTGGCATTGCATACATTTGGGCGATTAAGCAAAAATATATGCGCTTGTATTCACGTTGCTAGTAATTTCAATCACATAGAATGGTTGAGTCGTTCGAAAAACTAAAGGGTTAATTTTATAAAATGCTCTCGACAATGCCGCTGCTCTTAGGTCACTTGAAATTCTTGAACTCTGGACGCTTCACATTGTGGGACAAGCACATATTAGATGTTTACTATTACTTCATAATAGCGGGCGTTGTATGCGAGTGTGCAGCGGTCCATGTATTTGAAAGTGAAATCATAGAAAAAGCTTCATCTCATAGAGGTCACCCCACATACCACATCCACCATTTGGGAGACGAAGCCCAGCCAAATTTGGAGCTATATGTGGAAAGCGCCAATTTTTTATTTGTTTATTTTTTTAATAAAATACAAGTAATTGATTTCCCTTGGCGTTTGTAAAAAATTGCTGATGTGTATTGCCACATTCCTAGAAATATTCAGATCTTGAGTTTGATTAAAACCAACTTCATATTTAACATCTTCAAACTGGTGAAGCCCTCCTACCTCGTCGCTTTATAGTTATTTTAGAGCCAAATAATCAATTCTTCGAATTTTATTAAAATATAAGATATTCTTTACAATAGTTTATTAACTTAAGTAGTTCGAAAGATATGCGCAAATGAAAATGAGTTTAAAAAATGCGTTTTCAGTTTCCTTTCCAAAAATAATAAATTAACTCGGTCCTGCAAGGTCCACTTTGCGCAAACAAATGAACGGAGAGATTATCTTTATCTGATACTTTATTAGCAGTAGTAGAATGTAGATATATTTTAGAACTGTGTGATGTTGTTAGAAAAATTTGAGTTAATGGAAAAATCTTTCAAAATTTAAGTTCCTAATTAAAATATTAAGAAATGTTTGCTAAAGGAAAAAGGGATACTTTTAAAAGCTATAACATATTTTAATCATATGTTCAATTTTTATTGCCTACCTTAAACTAACTAATCAGTCCAAATTTCTCAATACATACATTTGTAACAATGTTAGTAAGCGCTGCCATCCGCCATTCTCAAAAGTTAACACAGCCCTATAAAAACGCCTGAACTTAATACTCGACTTAGAGCAATTTTTCAAGCCAGTTTTTCAGCTCTTTTAATCTTTCGTCGTAGTTTTATGCCTTAAGGGTCTAAAAAACTGCACCGTCTTCGAAAGGCAGGTGTTCTTTTATGAGGGGCCCTCTTTGTGTCGGCCATTCATTCGGTGGTTTGCGATTGGCTGCTCGATGGAAATCGTTATTAAAAGAAAAATCTTTTCTAGAATTATTCTTCGTGTCAAATACACGACCGAGACTTGATTTTTCATGTTTCTGAACTCTTGCACATTTTGCATAGCAGCGCATTTAACACATTTAAAGGAAATAAAACTACTCACTTTGTTTTCGGAGCAAGCTGCGTCTATGTATGTATTTCTTTTAGAGTATATTTATAAATTAGATTTCTGTTAAAGTCATTTATCGGTAAGATCTTGAAGTTGATTCATTGAGCTAATAGCCGCTATACACACATTTGTTTTTATAAATGCACACATACATATGCACATTAAAGGCTAAGCAAAGGAAATAGTTATTTTCATTGAACTACTAACAACGTAGTTCACTTTAAACTATGCACCCTAAGCATAACAAACAATTCAGAATGTTATGGAATACACACACCGAAACATTTGCATTAACAAATGCAATAAAAATGCGGAAGGGCGCTTGTCGCATGTGGCATGTGGCATGTGGCATGTTGAAGGGTGCATGAAACATCCGCACATATACACACATATATGTGGCATTTCTTTGTTAATCCCGAAAATTACAAACCAATTTACAGTGTGCTATTGTTCGATTACACGAAAAGACAAATGCACTCGTGCCAATGTAGCATTCCGCGACAAAAGAGGACCAACTTACAACTTAGCGTCAGGGCGAGGGGTCACAAGATAAAAATTGAGTCAGCTATGTTAGAAAATTTGTACTCAAGTACATATGTGACTGCATAGACTTGCTTAGCTTGAAAATGCCTTGGTAAAGGGGAGCGCCATGTAAGCAAGAGTAAACGTTTTTTGATTTGTCAAATGCAACTTTGTTCTTTTCCTACTCCTTTGCATGCAAACTTTTCTTTAAAACAGATGCATATATACAAAGCGAAGTAAATTTTCCATACGTGTCCGGCGTTTTCTAAATTTTTTTACTACATAGATATATGTTTGATATATAGAGAATGAACAAATTATAGACCTAGAATTTTGGTGTCTTCATCAGTGAATTGAGGAAGAAACAAAACTAACTATCAGCCAAGGATGAGAACGATATCTGGTGCTTCTTTGTAGCAATTCATCAATTGATCCGATCAAAAATACCGTATGTTCCGCACTGTTGGCCTTTTCAAATTCTATTCCCCAGCCCCCAGTCTTTTAGAGAAGCAAGTAAGCAAGTAAGCAAGTAAATATGGGTTGGGGAAACAATTTGGCTACGTTTCTAATTGTTTATTTTTGGATAAGAATAAAATCAGCTGCTATTGGCATTTGCAAGTTTTTTCAAGCTTGTAGTTCTTTCAGAGCGAAGGCTTCTAAGTTCCGAAAATTTCTTTACTACTAAAAGCACAAATTGAAACCTTAATATTTGAAAGAAATGTATAAATTTTAGGTATACTACTGACTGCAATTTTTGCTCATACTACCTGTAGTTTAACCCAAACCAATTTTATTTATTTTTATTTATTTATGACTTAATAAATTCAAACATACAACCATAAGTTATTTTTACAATATTTGACTATATAACTACATTACATTACACATATGTATGCTTATAAATCTTAGAGTAACAGTTAATTTAAACACAATTAATAATAATAAAAATTATAATAATATACAGATTAGAACATATGTAAGTTGAAGATATAATAGTAGTAAAGGGAAAGTTAATAGATTAAGTAGAAAAGTTAATAAAAAGTTGGATAGTTGTTATCCATAGAATAGTTTGTTTCGAGGTAGATAATACGTTCAGCAATATTCGGCAAAATGAAGAAGTAATTCCCCTAATACTCCTGATTTTAAGCGGCAAAGTGTTCCACAGACGGAGAGAGAACACAAAGTATTGGCGTTCAGTCACTAAACAACTATACTTCATTGGTACTAAGTTGAGAGAACGGGAAGATTTGATAAACCGAAGCCGATCCTTGAGATATTGGGGTTCATTAGTAGCGATGATTTTGTAGAGTAGCAATAGACATTTAAATTTGAGTAGATCGTCAAAAGACACGTATGTACATAATTTGCTGCGAAAGCTCAGAAATATGGTCGAAGCGTTTTTTAGAGTAGATGTACCTAGCGATGTTATTATACAAAACATTAAGTTTACTACGACACACACTATCACAATTAGAATACAGCAACACAACAGTCGAATTTTCACTGGTGTAAAATGTTGAGTGGTCCATAGATTTCGGAGCATGCCATATACTTTGCCTATAACGCTAAGGATGTGGTTTCTCCATGTCAAAGTTCTATTAAATATAACTCCTAAATTTTTGACAGAGTCGACATACTAGTCATTAGTTTTCAAACCATTCCATTAAATATTATTATGTGGTTGCAGATCTTGCAGAATTAAAAAAAAACTTTTTTTTTGCGTTGTAGTTCAAAAACTAAAAAGAATAAGCGCTTTTTTTCCACAATTGTAGGAGCTGGCTATTTCTTATAAAAGAAATAAACGCATGTACATACATATATACCTACTTACAAACATACACATATATGCCACCATCAGTATAGGTGCACTAGACCATGGCGATCGAAATTACGATTCCTCTTCAAATTTTGAACCCAAAATTGTTCTACGACGTGGGTCTAAAATGAATTTGGAGGTTCCGGAATTGGATTTTTATGGGATCAGGTTGGGTTTTAGAAAAGCTTTAATGTACAAAAATCGATTTAAGTAGTGCGAAGCTGTATTTTATTCAAGTTTTTTTGAAGAATAACTCCTCCATTTATGCAGCAACATGAAATTTTGTATTTAGTACACTTATCACATATAAAATGGTGTGAGTGAAATTCATCAATATCGGATGACTATAACATATAGCTCCCATACAACCGATCGTGCAGGTAAATCAATTTTTGAGTATAACTGTTTTTTGTCTCAACCTAATGAAATTTAGTTTTAATATATTGCTATCATATTAAAATTAAATTAATTTAAGTAATTTAAAGAAAAATTTTAGATAAATCATAGATACTAACGAGATATATGCACCTGAATGAGTGGACCTTTTTTAATATGTATAATGGCCAGATTATTTTCATGTCGATTTTTGTACATTAAAGTTTTACTAAAACCCAACCTGATTCCATAAAAATCAAATTCCGGAACCTCCAAATTCATTTTAGACCCAAGTCTTAGAATAATGTTTTGTTCAAAATTTGAAGAGGAATCGTAATTTTGACGGCGCGGTACAGATAAAGTGTATGCCAAACAAATTGTCCCGGCCTAAGGTGCACATCTATTGCCGCTCTCAGTTTCGCCTACATTTCTTTTTAATTCATGTATGTATGTATGCATGCATATATGAAAATTTGCTTTGAATAGGAATACATATAAGTATTTTAAAAGTAAATCATTTAAATAAAAATACTGGGGCATTTAATTTGAGGCAAGGCGTTAGTTAGCAGCAGACATGGTTTCAACACAATTTGTACAGCTGGCTGCTATCTCACGAGCATAAGCCCTGAACAGTAAGCTCGTGAAAATACACACACAGTGGTTGTTTATGAAATTAATTCAATTTGAATTATTTTGTTACAAATACTTTTTATATTTTTTATATTTTAAGTATATTATGCTCAGTTTAGTGGAAGAAGGTGGGGTGCTGGAGGTTAGGAACGTTAATGTACATATGATGAAGAGCTTCCAACCGACAAAGTCCAAAAGCGGTAGAAAAGTTCCTCGCTTCGCAGAGAATCTTTAACAGAATTGCTTTAAAAGCGATCTGCAACTGGAGTTCGATGACTACAATAGAAATAATGCGATGCGATTTTATGGAATTTGGTAAAATACAATCCAGGAACATCTCTTAGATCAAAATAATGGAAAGGTTTTTTTTTACAAAATGCAACAGTACTTTTAACAATTGCGAGAATTTGTAAGTACACCATAGTAGAATGGTAGTAAATTAATGTTTTTCAATTCTACAACTGCTAGTTTGTCTACAATATGTTTCCTTTTTACTTGTTTTGATTAAAAAATTTAAATTTTTTCGCAAAATTTTTTAAAAGAATATTATAATTTTTAATTATCCACACATTCAGATTGCATTTAATAACAGTTAAAGTAATTTAATTCTTAAAATTTATATTTATTTTTAAACTTTAATGTGCTTTAAAAACCCCTGTCATTCTGGTGAAAAAGTAACGCAAATTTTATACTATTTAAGTCTCGTGTCACACATAAATTGACTTTCTTATATGTTCAACAAAAAAGGTTTCAATTTGTAGCACTGTGTTATGTAGGAACTTCCATCTTCGCAAATGATGGAACATAATTTTTTCACCCGCTTTGATTCGTGCACAATGTTTTCCAAAACTCACATTATGACAAGCAAAACTGTCAGTATATTAAAGCACCCGCCCAAACCCATCATTTAAATAGTATAGAAAACTCTATGTTGTTTACATCTTAATATCCTAATAGAATGGCAAATTAACCTAAATATATTTGAGTGACGTTTCTTTATAGTTTGTTTAATTTAGAGACAAAAATTATAATATTATTTTTGAACAAAAGTTATTTTCAAGGGTTGTATTGCTGTAACGTTAGTGTAGAATTTTTTAAATTCAAATTCAGTCTACAATATGTTGTTCGTTCTCTTATAAACACTCAATCAAAAACTTAAATCAAACAAAGTGTCTTATCTTCGAAGCTTAAATAAATAAGTGTGTGATGTTTGTTTTTCTACCTTTTATTAACAAAAAAAAAGACTTCTAAGATAGAAAAACCACGTCTGCTTTCGTCGTGACCGCCAGTGTATTTTCATATCCACGCTAGCGCGCTTCACTATATTTATCTTCGATTAGTTATTAACTTTCTTATTAGTCACTAAATTATACGCAACTTCAATTCAGTGTGCCAAGAAGACAACTACAATATAAAAACAACAAATGCTAAGCAAATAACAAGCACTCATTTTCTTGTCACACTAATGATAATGACAGCTACCGAATGCACAACATTTACTCAAGCTCTGGCCAATTTAAATAGCAGCGTTTCAAAGTACATAAAACGGCAATGACAACGTCATCGACTGCTCGCTACTTCATTGGAGACAATCACTTTGTCTGATTTTGCAGGTGGTCATTTTCGCACATGCATTTGCATTGGAATAACATGACAGCAAACATACATATATGAATATGTACGTGTATGTATACACTCATTTGTCTGTATATACAAGTGTGTGAATATTCCCTTATTTTCTTTAAACGTCTCTTTACACATTTTGTTTCGCTTTGCTAAAATTGAAACGAACAAGCAGTTATGCACAAGAAGTAGGAAGAAAAAATGCAGGACATGACTTTATCGCTTTGAGATATGCAACACTTTTTGAACTGTTGTCAGTTGCAGAATATGTGAACGCATAATTACTCAACTTTTTCTGCATTTCATTTTTACCATTTCCCACTTCATTGAAATGTTCAGCTCAATAAATTATCAATAAACGTGGCGTTATGGCTTGCAATAATCACCTCTTAGCTCTTTTTAATACATTCTGCTCTCCCTGGCGCACTCAGCGTTTTATTGTCAGTGATAAAAATTATATAGTAGTATGTTCCCAATAATTCTGTTCTTTCCATTTTATTACGGTAATAAGTAAAAGTAGTGCTTTAACTACAACAGTTAGTTATATACTTTTGTGATGGTGACATGCTTGTAAGAATTAATTTCATATGTTTTTTTGACAAATCTGATAAATTTTACATATACTAGTAAATATGTGTATGAGCTTTCATATTTATTTCTTAGCACAATGCTATCTTATAATTTTATAGGTGGAACATTTGATTAATTATTAAAAGTTAGATACTTATTGACGTTTTAGTTTTCCGACTGCATTGAAGGGCCACATCTAGGAAGGAAAGAGAGAGAGGGATATAAATTCATTCCATTTCGTGCAAAGGTAGTATAAAAGTTGGCAGTTATAGTGGATTGTGGTGTGTGGTGTGTGCTTTGAATGAAACATTTTGCAGAAATGTTGTTTTTTTTCATAAAATATAATTCAATTACACTTTTCTATAAAGTTCATTCCCAAAGAAGCTATATTAATATACATAAATTTTAATCCTTATACAAATTTTCCTTTTTTTTTTGCATGCAATTTTAAAATCATAAAACTTTAGTAGGTAAAATGCAAGTTATTTTATGATGAAGAGATAGTGAAGGACGTCGACAAATATGGCGTAAATGTGGAACACTCGAAGCTTTCAAATAATCAGGAATAAAACCCTAGCTTTGACAACGCCTTTTACGCTAAAGTGTAATTTTCAATTATTTGGAGTTACAGTTGATTATTGAGATTTTATTGGCATGTACATATAATATCCCTAACGCAACACCCTTACTTGCACAAATAAAAATATGGCATAAAAACATGTCAAAACAATGTGAAAAAAAAATTGAAAAAAAAGTTTGGTTTTCCTAGCTTAACACGAGTTTTATATTTTTTGAAAATTATCGTGCGTTCACATTAAAATTATTTTTTTTTTTTGTTTCATTGTTGTATTGAAATATTATAATTTTGTTATTTTATGTGATTATTAAAATAGTGAAGGAAAGAATATAAATAATTTTGAACGATGTGATAGGTCGCCCTAACAAGTGTTGTAATCCGCTGCGTAAAAAATTTCACAAATGCATACTAAAATCCCTTTTTGTTGTTTCACCGGAATGGAATAGCAAATTTAAAAATCTCGTGGGATTGCACATACATATGTATGTATGTACATACAGTGGATCACAGCTTATTTCGTGCAGTTCCTAAATAAAACTTTGAAACTTAACAGTAAGTGAACTTAAGATGATATCAAAACGCATTTCTTTATTTAACGAAAAACTTCATCTTCATTTGTTTATATAATATCGGTTTTAATAACACAAAATCTTAAATTCAACGAAAAGTTAAGACCACATCTTCAAAAAAAAATAATTTTTTAAATGTTTTAATATTTGGTGTGGCCTCCTTTCTGTTTAATTACATATTACATCTTTAAGACGATTTTCCATCGAGGCCACAAGTTTTTTAGTCGTGGCATCTTATCCCATTCTTCAACCAGCGCAGTTTTTAAATCCTTCAGGTTACTAATTTGCCTTTTTCATATAGCCAAGTCGGAAGATTTTGGAAGCTGATTTATGAGGTGTGGACAGTTCCATATCAGCCATGACTGCACAATCCCCGATTTGTGTTTCGGGTCATTGTCTTGGTAGTAGCGGAAACGATCGCGTATACCTAAGGCATCGGCGCTTTGTAACAAAATTGTCCTTCAATAAGTTTAAGTAGACATTTTTGTCCATAGTCCCATCAATAAAAGTTATCTTGCCAACTCCAGAGGCTGTCATACATGCCCAAACCATCACACTTCCTCCACCGTGCTTTACAGTAGTCTTTAAGTTCTTATTTTTTTTTTAGCTCTGTGTTGGCCTTACGCCACACGTAAATAGTTCATGCCATCCGATCCAAATAAATTGAATTTGGACTCATCAGCAAAAATTACGTCTTCCCAGAAATAAATGGACTTAGTCACGTACTTCTGAGCGAATTTAAGCCGACTTTGTAATATACGAAAATATATATGATATAAAAGGCTTTTTACGAGCTACTCGGCCATTGTAGTCATGCTCTCGCAGGACACGACGCATTGTTTCGGCACAGCATGACTTACCCATTTCGTTTTGAACCTCCATCACCAATTTTCAGCATCAGTGAAAATTTTATTTGGCGCATTTCTGCCCTTATCCGCTATTAGATTTTCGCGTACAAATCGCTGAATAATGTATTGCACTGTGCTGGAACTTAGTCCAACCATCTCCGCAATTTTTCGCTGGCTCTCTCCTTTTTTAAATGGTTTAACACTAATTCGCCTTTCTCTAAAGTAGTCCGTGGGCCCATGGTATAAAAACGAAGTATTACTCTTTTTTGATGCGGGTTTGAATAAAATTTGAGTTTAACAATATCATAAAAGAGTTACAGTTAATAAAGATTAAAGTGTCACACAGAAATACGTTTTAAAAAAACTGCACGAAATAAACTGTATTCTAAGAGGACACTACCTTTTATAGGCTTTCTATCATACGCATTAAATTCGATAAACATGAAGGTTAAATATTGCATTTAAACATTTTTTAAACCATCATTAGCTGTAATCCTACAACGTAAAAAAGTTTTATTTCGCAGCTGCACGAAATACGCTGTGAGCCACTGTACATGCATACTTATGTAATAATTGTCGGAGGAATATATGTAAAAGCGACAGTGAAGAATTTTTTCCTGATGCACCTGATGTGCCTGAAGAACCAGAAGAGATTATCGAACCTGTTGGAAAAGAGCTTTGTGATTTTGTCGAAGAAGACGGATCTGATCCTAATTTTCAATGCAAGGCAGTATACGATGATATAAAAATGGAGAAAATTAACACTTTGTTGGAAGAAATCAATTATTAATAATCTTTTAAAAAATTATCGATACGTATGAATGTATTTTCAAATGTGATTATCACATATGAGCACCTAAAATGCTTTAATACTCGTATACATTCATAACGATTTAAGGAATTTACCAGCATACTTGTATGTACATACATTCATCAATACATGTGTACGTTTATATGAATTCTATGTGCTTACAAATTTTCACATGAAAATGTATTTGCATGACTGAATAACTCATAAGACTTCTCCAACCACTCAAAAGCGTTGTTGGGGTGAAAAACTTTCTAACCAAGTTGAAAACAATAAATTTCCTATACTCGTATGCTTCTAGAAATATTTGAGGGTATCCAAGTTGTCAAGGTAACTTGACAAAATTAAGTGCCACTTCATTGCCGTTATTGTTATTGTTTGTGTATTTGTGTTTTTGTTAATGCTGGCGCTACTGTTATTACAGACAAGCATGGATGTCAGGCTAGAGGCATTTTACAAATGCATACATGTACATACATATTTATATACGTATGTATGTATACACTCCGTTCTCAAAAAATAACACAAAAACATACTGACACATTTGGGCAATTTATTTATTCCCCAATTATTTTAAAATTATTTTCAAATGAAAACATTGCTAGTTCTCTTACGAACACCATTTAAAAGATTTTTTTTTTTTAGTTTTATAAAAAGTGTAAAAAGCATTTATCAAATTTTCAATTTTGCAAATTTCTAGTGGCTTTGAATTACCACTGATTTTTGAAAATATTTAGACTGACGCACTTTTGCATACGCACTTTTCGCCATACAAAAAATTATCGCGGTTTTGCGTTGTATGGAGGAAACTGCCAGTAAAAAAATTTTCAAAATTCAGTAGTAATTTGTAGACACTTCAAACTTGAACCTTTTCACACTAAAGTTAAAAAATTGGATAAAATTGTACATTTTGTAAATAGTTTAAAAAAGGGTGCTTAAGGTTTTTCATAGAGAATGAACCATATTTTATTTGAAAAATAATTTTTATTACTTAGAAGAAAAATTAATTACTCAAATCTGACAATATGTGATCGTGCTATAATTTGTGAACGGAGTATATATGTATGTTTGTACGAATGATTGTAGACCTTTGCCTAACCAAATTCTTGGATTGGATAGTTCGTCAGTCGACTAGTCGAGACTGACAAATAAATTGAATTAGTGACAAGTAAAAGCAAAACTTATTCGCCAATTTGCATTCACACTCATTGCCAAACACATTTTGCTTTCGAAAATTTCGCACGCTATTCCTTCTGATACTTAGTTTTCACTCACTTCTCTGTGCAGTCAATTGCATTAGTTGCAAAATCAAATTAAGCGAGTCCGCTCACAAATTTCCACTTACAAATTGTTTGTTGTTGCTATAACCCTCACTTAGGTTGCTGAAATTTCAGCTATTTATTTGAAACTTTTGTTACCAACTGCTGTTGCAATTGCAGTGGTTGTTGCTAGTCAAAAGTTCATAAATCACACATTGCCCGACTGCAATTCATCTGCAACAATTCAAAATTTTAATTGCGAGTTGATAACCCTTAAGCCTTTCGTTATTTATGTATGTATGTGTGTGTATGAATGTATGTAAAAACAAATGTATGTAGTCTCGTTCTGTTTGTTGGCAGCATCAAATGTAAAGTAAATATACATACAAAATATCTTATAGGCGCACGTCCAAGAGGAATGCTTCCGGTTTCAAACCGCAAAGATATTTTAAAATTGTTTTCAGTCGTTTTTTAATATTGAATTTTCTCTGGTATTTTCTATAAAATAAAAGTAAATGAAGTTTACGTAGAAATGGAATAGAGTCCGATAAAATCAATTATTTCCATTCGACGTTTTTTTGTTTGTTATGGTTCCACAAAAAACCCCAAAAAAGTAATCATCAATATTGAAACGATAAAATTGATTATATTAAAAAATTTAAATAAACAAATTCGATAATTTATTGCCATTATTAATTTGCAAACAAAAATTAAAACAGATTTTCCCAGGCAGTGAAAACTTGCACTTTAACTTATTTTATTTTATGAGAATAATTTTAAACCTCAAATTTGTTTAAACTATGACGAATTTCTTATTAATCTTGAACAACATTTGTATATATATTTAATATTTTTTATGCAATAAATTCTTATAATGGAAAGAAAGGAAAGAACTCTTAAACTCAGGTGAATATTACTATGTAACCAATTTATGAACAATTATCCATAACTTTATGGAATATATTTTATCTGAGTGGCTGCCAAAGATAATTTCCACCACCGCTAAAACTAAGTTAGGTAGGTGATCTTTTCCATTTAGAAAACTTAATTTTTTTAAAGATCGTACATATTAACATAAATACATGAAATATAAAAATTTGTATTCATTGCATAGTGCTCGAATACAGCTCTTAATAAAACCCCCAAGAAATACTTTTTTATTAGTTTTGTTGCTTGAAAAAGGACAGCACCGGCCACTGTAAATTTGTTTGAAAAAAAAATTGTAGGAGGAAATTTTTCTGAGAGCTTTACACTGGTTTAAGCAATTTTTATAGAAGAAAAGTTATATGAAATTTTGGATTTTAATGAGCGCTTTAATACTTAAAATTCTGTATGCATATCCCACTTAAAATGCGTCTGGCTACGCGCCTGGTTAATAGAACTAAGTATATAATTATTAACATTTTGTTGTTGTTACATATTTGCGTGGATTAGTAAATCCAATCAATCGGATTTTCCAGCTCAATAATCGCACCGCAAATAACTTCGCATAGATCAAAGCGAGCAAATGTAATGGAAAACAAGGGTCAGGCATTGAAAACCTTTGTGTTGTGAAAGTTGTTGAAAAATTTTGTAAGTATTAATATATGTATGTACGAAAATGTGTACCCCGGACGGCTAAAACACTTTGACTATGGTGGAACGGATCTTGCGATTTTAAGGTAAATTAATTTAAAAGTTTATGCACTCGGTAAGCTACTAAGCAAGCAATAATGCTCATTTAACCTTGAAAGACGTATGTTTTTTATTAAATATTTTCTATGCCATAAAGGATTTAATCAACATAAAATCATTAAAAATTAGCTGTGCGTTTAAATGATTGAAAATCAAAATATTTTTTAAACACATAGAGCCAATTTTTTTATATATTTTTACTTGAGGTTATTCAAAACTAGAACTATATCTGAGAAATGTATTTATGATGGTCTTACTCAATCGATCTTAAATAATCGATAAAAATTCAAAATTGGCATTAGAACTAGTCACTGACGAAATCTAAAATTTTCTTTTGTGGTGCAGAAAGTTAACTGAAGACTCGTGAATGCAATAGCGCAAAATTTTAAGGCAAACAGAGATTGGTAGGAGTTAAACGAAAAATTGCTTTACAACTCATTCCAGGCCACTTTTGTGCGTAAGCACACGGGGAAGTAGATTCTAAGATAGAGATATATGTGAGCATTTACGACTTTACGGCTACTGTGGGGATATTGTGTAAAATAATTATACGAGCATCAGTCAAAAGCCATCACTGCAACCACCTTGAGTTGGGCAGAAAAAATCACACGCAAAACTTTGCAAAGCACTTTAACTAACACACCGGAATGAATGGCTGACGAACCACCTCCGTCTCACTCATGATGCCAGTATTTACATACATACGTCAGTTCGCTCAACAGCAACGACAGCAAGTAAATTGCATTTCAAGCAAATTCAGCTTGTCGCTTGGCCACATTTTCTTTTTTAAGCGCAGCCGCCACGCACTACCATGATGTACTCGCAGTTGCAACAACACTAACACAGTAAATGCGTTAACCATTTCGGTGGCAGAAAGTTTTGATTTTCAGGCTTTCGAGCGATTAATATGGCGTGAATGCGGCGTAAAGTAGCTCACTTGGAAGTAAGTTACCAGCAACAGTTGTGTGCGTGAATGAGGAGCGTGATGAGCGCGCAGCAAAATCGAAAAAAAAAGTTAAAATCCACTTTGCGTTAGTGTAGGGGAAAACTGTATTTGCCACACATAAAACTGCTGTTCTGAAAAGAGAAAGTTCTAAAATGACGACGAGAAATATTTTTATTATTATTATTTTCATGGTTTTGCTTTCATTTTTAAGTTTTTGTATGACGATGCTCAAAACTGCGCTATAATTTGAAAGAGTGTCAAAAGTTATTTCGCTTTTCAGAAAAAATAATTCAGTTGAAGCGTTGAGGTTGAATGGCAGGTGGTAAAGGGAAAAGTTGTTCAAACTATGCGTTGCTCTGCGAAAGCAAGCATTAAATTAAAAAAAAAAACCTGTTTAATGGTAGGCACCACGGTGTTGTTTTTGAATTTTATTAGCTTTTTATGGCAAAAGCCGTGCAACGGAAACCTAGAACCTGACTTTAATCCACTTAGCTTCAAACAACTGTCGCAGAAGAATTTTCCTCTTATCGACCCTGAGATGAAGGGTCTTAGCAGTTCTGAAGGTATCTCTCAAGACATATTTTATGGTAATCTAAGTTATATTTCCAACATATGTATGTATGGAAAAAATGTTTTAAGTGAGGCAAGACAAATATAGAGATGTATGTGTATGTTAACAAAATATCCCGGGTCAGCCGCTTTAAAAAATTCCTATTGCCTTTTTTTTAATTTTTGTGTCTGGTGATATTTGCTAATAGCAAACAAAAGAATCGGTGGCATATGATCGCTTTCATCCATTATAAAAAAATTAAGGTAAGAATATAAATATATCCGAAATAGACACGATTTTCGATTCGCTAATACTTTTGGCTCCACTGCGTTCAAAGCTTAAATGTAAAATTAAAGAATGTTTATTATATTATTTTTTGAGTTTATCAAATAGTAGCACAAGAGATGGCATTTTTATCCACAAAACATCTTTATTTTTTTTTTTGCTAGGTTTTTAGATGCATTGGCGTGAAAACGAAATGAAATGTAAATAATATTCTATAACCCTATTCAAATTGTAAGCCAATCAAATAGTATACATCGTTTGGTTCACTATTATTTACCGTATACTTAACATGACCATACATTATTCTAGAGATGAAATGATTTAAGGCAATAAACAAAGTAACTCACTACAAGCTTATGTCATAAATCTTTCAAAGTAGCTGGCATTAACCAAAAAAAATAAAAAACACAGACAAAAAGGGCAAAAAAATAAGGGACAAACGAAGAGAGGCCAATAGACATAAAATGGACAGTAAAAATAGCAGAGGAGGAGGAAAACTATGCAAATGTATAAATGGTGTTACATTCGTATGAGTTTGTTTGTATGTAGGTATAACGCAAAAGCAGGAGACATGATGGCTAAATGGCACTGTGAATGGAAATTATTGTCGTCAACATCAACACTTTCACCATCTTTCCACTTTACTTACTGTGCGATGGGGCAAAAAAATAGAAACATACAAACAAATGCCTCACATGCACAGAAAACAGGCAAAATCGTAATAACGTTAAAACATGCACACTTTAACCCTTCCACACTTTAACTCTTTCCACCCATGCATAAGGAGCATTTTTTTTTGTACAGTAAATCCTAGAAAGTACTTAACTAATGTCGGCGTATAATATAAAAAGAGGACTATACAAGCAGTTACAAAAAATAGAAAATAGCAGCGAAAGGTTGTAGACCTTATTTTCTTTTGGCTAACAGGAATCTTTAATTCTCTTTTGGCGTTGAAAATATCAAGGTATGATTGTTTGAAATATTCTTCGAAAGGTTTTTATTTAAGTCACAATAATTAATTGTTTCTATAATCCGATGGTCCTTTCGTCTACAACGCAAAATATTTTGGACAAATAATAATTTGGGAAAATATCAAAATCCATGAATTTACATATACTCGTACATACTTGTAAATGAAAAAGTAAGACAATAGTTGTTTATTTAAAAGCGTAGTAGAAGTTTATACTAAATAGACAAGGCAGTACCTGGCGGCACTCAGTTACTATTCCGACCTCCTCTGATACTGCATAGAGACAAATAACTTAAATAAATATTTATAATTTTAGGTTACTAGCGAGCGTTTCAAATATGGCCCTTCGCTGGTTCTTTGACTATCAAAAAAGAATTAATAATAATAATAATATAATAATTTGGCGCTTACACTGTATAGCTCAGTGTTTGGCCGAGCTTCTCTTACCATTTGTGGTGTGCGTCTTTACATTATACCACAAATGGAGGGACCTACAGTTTTGTGCCGACTCCCAAAGGCAGATATATTTTATGAGAATCTTTTTCATGGCAGAAATACCCTCGGAGGTTTGCCATTGCCTGCCGAGGGGTGACCGCTATTAGAAAAAACCTTTTTCTATGATTAAGATTTGGCTTGCCCTGAGTGAGATTCGAGCGTCGAACTCAACGGCATATTGAGTTATAGCACGCACCGCTACCAACTTGACCACAGCGAAGAATTACTTACTTTTTTTAGAAAAGAGGTTGCTATTAGATCGGATTGTAAAACGTTTCAGAGATCTGGCAGACGTAAGTATGAATACTGGCAGCCACTGTAACCTAACCTAAAAAAAACCATGGTCAAAAATTGCAACCATTTGCGCTTTTTAAAACGAGCCAAATCAAGCAAAAATGGTTTGGAAAACTTAAAGCTTACTACTTTCGCAAAAGTGTCAGCTACTACTGATTATCTTGAGAATGGAAAAGTAGTCAATGCTGAATGGATATGATTAATTTTGTTTGCCGGAAGACATCGACAAAATCAAAAAATTAAAGGTAAGCTGAAGGCCTTAGCAGCCATAGCTTTTTTGCATGTATTTAACTTTAACTTTTAGACTTAAGTGTACAGAATTTATAAATAAATAAAAAATAATGGGAGGTATCGCATCATCCTTCACAACATTTGAATATTTGTTGAAGGAATAAATTAAAATAATGACTGATTGTGGTGAATATCTCAAAATTCACGGTGCGGCCCGTGAAATACACAGACACTATATCGTTGAGGTATTCACTTTAAAGTGAAATAAAAGTTTTGAAAACTGGTTTCTTCGAATGCAAAAGTATTTAAAACTTAAAAGCAAATATTTGAAAATAAAAATAAAATTTTGTACTTAAACAGATTGTGTTTTTTTGTGTGTGTTTTCGGAAACTTTAAGGTAACCCTTATATTATAGATTATTATAATATTTCATATTTTCTTTATATTCTTAATTTATTAATCCATTCCTTTACACCTTTTTTATAAATTGCAAATTAAAAGACTGACTTCAAATAAAATATGTCTTAAAAATACTTTATTCCAGCAAGTTGCGAGATTTTACGAAAAAAAGAAGGAAGTAATACATATATTTAACCCAAAAATATTGTGAACGTACACTCATGAAAATCATGTTTTTTGTGTTTTTTTTTTCTTTTCGACTTAATGAAGCGTAGAGCTTAAGTGTTGATATTCACAGATGAAATCAAGTTTATGATGTCGCACAAAAATTCCATCGAATCCGTTACATTGACAGTGTCCAACCTAAAAAGATTTTACTGTACATTAAGTCACGCAAATGGCAAAAATATATACATACGAGTATGTATAGCTAATGCTTGCCGG
This sequence comes from Philophylla caesio, assembly GCA_963971545.1. Lineage (NCBI taxonomy): Eukaryota > Metazoa > Arthropoda > Insecta > Diptera > Tephritidae > Philophylla > Philophylla caesio. The sequence goes on along the minus strand of OZ020606.1, from coordinate 97,530,898 downwards.
CGCACTCACTCATTCGATCCTTCACTCATTCAGTTACTCATTCATTTACTCACGACTTTCGTACAACCAAATTAAGTTGTTATACTTTGTAAAAATATGCAAATTGTTTTTGCTTTATGTCAGACATACAGTTTTTATGGCCAAGTGACATGTAAGCCAGCCGCCATGCTGCCGCACTCGCCATTCAGAATAACAGCGCTATTACAACCATAACCATTGCCCCAAAAACAGTGGTGAGGCAGCGATGTTAAAAAGTATAATAAATAGACAACAACCACACTTCTTTCTAGGACAGCTACATGCATTTGACGCGTCGCAAGAGCACAACATGCAACGGTGGCACCACTTCACTTCCACTTACTCAACCTAAAGCGCGCTGCTTTTTTACAATTTTTATTTATTTCTTTTTTCTGGCCGCTGCTTTTCTCATCGCAGCTATCCCTGTCGTCGATGCTCCTCTGTCTGGCGCCACTCATATGAGTTCCAAACAGTTTGAAGTCACATTCAACATCTTCCATTTACCACTTCACTCTTGTCTCTCTGTAGGCGGAGTTGATGTAATTTGTAATTTCGTTAGCAGCGCTGCCCATTAAACTCGAAAGCTTAAAAGCTTCGGTGTTGGGCAGTTTGAGTGGCAGGCGTATTCCGTTGAGCGGTCATATGGCAAAAATAGAAAGCGATATGAGAGGCGCGTGGGGAAAAAGGGAAAGCGATTTTTTTGTTTTTCAATCTCCAAACACCAAGTGCACTCGGCCCTCGCGCGGTCAATTCATAGCCCCTGGTACATATGCTTAATGTTGTTGCACTTTCTCGGTTAATTAAGACATTTCATGCGCTTCGCCGTGCTGCATATGCTCGTAAAGTAGCCATACCAATTTATTCATATTTTTTTCAAATTTTGTTATTTTTCTCTTTTCACGCGAAGCGCGCATGCAACAGCTCCTAGCGCGCCGCTACTTCCGATGCGCCCTTTACTTCATATGCGCGACATGTGCGAAAATGTTAAAACACAAAATATAAATTAAGTTGTTTAAATAACCCTGGCCATTTGAAATGTGGTAGCTATAATAAATAAACGGTGCCACATGCAACCTTTAACACACACTCCAGTATATCGTTAGTCTGAGCAGTTGCAATAAATAGTAAGCCAAGCGCTGGGCATCATCGGTGGCGTCAATGGCGCACGTTGGGTACATGATTTGGCGCGGATGCGTGTGTGGGGCAATTTCCTGTGCTGCTTTTTGTGCGGACACACGTAATCAAATTAAGCAATTATTACAGCACTGCTTGTGCAGCGTTTGTGATGTCTACATATGGCAACAACAGCAACAAACGCATATAAAAATCAACAGCACACAAATGCTTTTTTTTTTGGCTAACTACAAGACGTGCTCACCTACCAGCTATGCTATGCAATTAGTCTGTGTGTGTTTGGTGATGAGGCGATGAGGCATGCAACAAACCAAACAGCCGTTAGGAGTTTGAAGTGCCAAAAGGGGTGCGTTTTGTTGTTGGGTTGGTCAGCATTTCGAAATCAAAGCGCTTGAACGTTAAAATGTTACACTATGTAACTAACTTAATTGACTCAACTGACGACGTCCACGACGGCGTTGTTGGCGTGTCGCCTTGTCGGCGTTGCCTCGAATTGCAGAGGCGTAACCTGTGTCAGAACGGCATATACAAACATATAGTATATGGAAATATATGTACATTGGTTATTCAAACACAATCCGGCATAGGTATATATATATTATATACAGTCAAAATTGTAAATTGTATACTAAATCTTTACATAACATACATATATATATAAAACTAAGTTGCATACCTATAATTACTATAACTCGAGAATAGGTTATCCGATTTAAGTAGACCTTTTTTAGTTGTCTTTGCCCATGGAAAAATTTTACGGAGAAAAAGCTCCGAGAGTCGGCGCTGGAATTGGTTTAATACTAAAAATCGTTTTTATAGTCCGATTTCGGTCAATATCTATATAAGTATTCCTAAGAGGAAAAACAACATCTCCGCGAAAAATGTATCATCTAGGGTTCGTACGAGTATTTGTGAACTGGGGTCGAAGTATGAGTTCCGTGCACGTACTACTCGTCACGTAAAAATAGAGTATTGAAAGTATGCGTTCCGTGAACGTACCCTACGCTTCGCAATTCGAAAGTATGTGTTCAGTGAACGAGTGCGCTGTCGTATCAGATACTTGATATTTCATTCGTTAGTGAACAGGCAATCGTATGTGCACAAAATTTTTGGAGCAGAAGGGAAAATGTAAGTAAATGATTAAATATATAATAAAAATGAATGAATTTGGTCACTTATTTAATTTTATTTTTATAGGACAACTTTAAATAAGCTGAGCAAAAAAATTGAATGGGCGAGTTCATGAAACAACAACCGAACTTGGCAAAAAATATGTTTCCAAATTGTGCACAAGACTGTGGAATGAGCTAACAAACAAGCTAAATGCTGAAATGCTGAAAGGTTAGTATCAAAAGAATTGAATGTGCATCTTGTGATGTATAACTATGAAATGTTTCCTTCACAAAATAAAATAAATACTTCAAGTTGCATACCTCTGGGAATTTTATATTTTTCATAAAACCATTCTTTGCAGCTAGTCGTGGATTCCGGCATGAATTTTATGTGCTTAGGACACAGTTTATCTTCCATTTGCTTAAGTAAATTGTTTGTGAATCTCGAAACCAAACTTTGGCAAATTCCAATCAAGTAATCACTTCCTACCGAGTGCTGGAACCCACCACTTCCCAAAAGCGAAAGTGTGGCACATAATTGAAGTACGGGGGGCACTGCTGCTGAAGAGCGACTTTTGAACTCCAAACTTTTTAAAACATAATCAAAAGCCTCTTTGTTGAGCCGAAATCTTTTAATAAACCTAAATTAAAAACAAATGTTGTCTTATTTACAATGGATGCAGCTTCAACTACTTACGCTTTGGTTGGTAATGAAAGTGGATTACTTTTATCCCTCAAACGTCTTCTTACAAGCCTTTGTGTATTTTCAACACTTTCATCAGATGAACTTTCCAATAAAAATAATAATTCAGCATCCATTTTTACTTTTAAATATTTGTAACTCACGTATTCACTTTTGTTTTGTTTATAAACGCAGGAAATTCGCAAGCATCTTTTACAATTTTTTTATTTCATCTATTACATCCTGTAGCAAATTACGTTACGTTAGCTATCGTTTGCCATACTTCAAACATAGTCGTGCGTACGATCAGTGACGAAAAGTTTTTTCTTACGATTGCCGTACCGTTCGCGGAACTCATACTTCGACCCCTGATTTCGATAAAATATATATGCACGAAACTATACATTTTAAATGGGGTGACAAAATGTTGTTTTTATATTCAACCAAGCTGCATTTTTAGCTTTTAAATCTGCCATAAGTAGTATAAGGGAAATGTTGATGCTACGAACATGGAGTAGCAAACGAACTTACCCAACAGGGGGCGCAAGAGTCTAGTTATTACCAAAAACCGTATTATAATGGTCTGACGGGGCTCAAAAGTGAGAAAGACAACAAAACAAATAACGTAGTTTACCGCAAATATTTACACTAAATACGTATGTATACAACAGAGTTCAAAAAGTGTTATATTTATTTCTAATCAATTTAGGGCAGAACGAAGTTCGCCAGGTCTAAGAGTTTATAAAAAATCACTGAATTTAGTCAAAGTTCCGAACTTAAAAAAAATTATAACTTTTCGAGTATGCAGTTCTGTAGCTAATACAATTTTAGTAGACAGATTTTCTAATCTCTAAAATTCACAGCAGATTTTTGAGATTTTTTGAAGAGGCTGTTTAAATTCCACATTAAAATTAATTTGCTCAAACAACTCATGGCAGCAAATGCGGCTAAAAATCTCTAAAATCAGCAGCAATTTTTAACAACTTCAAAATCGCTGTTTATGTTACGAAAATTTTATTAACAAAAAAAATGTATGCTATTTTTTTCTTAATTTCGAATTAAAATGCAATTTTGTTGCACTCTTATTTTGCTGTCAGAATATAAACATATGCACGAGTAATAAATGTATACAGTTTTATCATAGAAAAATTTCCAATTAATTATCAAAAGTCATTTATTTCGTTCGATTCCAGTTTCATTGTAAGATTTGAATTGCAAAACCACAATAGTTCAAGAGGTAGAAGACATTTCGGTGGTAACCAGAGATACTTTTTCATATTACAGTATCTTTGTTCTGCTGGACTCGCCGGGAATTGACTTCTGTTCCACCGCAGAGCACGCTGAATGCTGAGCTAAGCTATTAAATTATTTTTCATTTGAGTAGAACATAAAAAATATTGATTGAGCTTTAACAAATATACAAACAAAAGCAAAACCACAAGACAGCCAATACAAAATATTTATTTTCAATATATTTTGAGAAACAATAAATAATTTTGCGGAACATCACTTGTAACTGAAATATTACGATGCGTGATAACGTAAAAAATTTCTTCAATTGTTAACGCTCGCCCGGCGAAATTATAGCCAAACTTTCCGCGACCACTTGCAATCCGTTAAGAACAGCAAGTAGTTTTTGAATTTAGTAAAAAAAGTTATACCAACGAATAATTGTGGGCTTACCAGTTAATAGTATTAATTATAAAAAACAGCAGACATTTTTCACATTGTTGCCAAATCCGTCAGTACAACACAGACACAAAAATTCCAATTTTGTTAGGTGGAGTTGGAATGCAAAGAATTTCGGATGAAGCGGAATGGATTACGGCAAGAAACGCAACTATTTATTTAGTGTACACCCTACAACAACGTACGCAACAACAATACTAAATTAAATATGAAAAACGTGTAGCAAAATCGCCAATGAAAACCACAAACAAATGTTTTGCCTTGTAAACAAGGAAAACAACGATGCGGCGTTTATGCGTGGGCGTTTCAATTTTGGCTGCTACGGAATATTTGTACTATTTTATGTCATTCGAGTGAGCGTGTGTTCGACACACCCTGCGTATAACGAAACGTATTAACCCAAACTTTGAATCCTCAGCTGGGTGTGTACATTGAGGCAGGCAGCCGTATGTGTTTTGTTTTCTTTTTTAATACAAATTAAATGTTCTGGCTATGAAATTTCCATAACGAACTTTGACCACGCAGCAAAACTGTAGTGCGGTTATATACGGAAATTTATAGCTTTAACCCTTATCCTAGCAATGTGAGTCCACGATATTTATTTCTTATTTTAGCGCTTTGATGGTGTAACTTTTATAAATGAGCCAAACACCTTTCAAAATGTTTGCACAAACATTTATATATACTACATACAATCTATCAAGATTGGACTCTTGGTCAGACAGATTTTTTTGAATTTTTTGGTAAAAGATATTGAAATAAATCAATTGATGATAATATTTTTATTGATTTTTGGAGAATTCGTGGCTTACAATATTTAATTACCCGTTCACATCGAGTTATGCTTGCAACTTTACGCTCTGTTTGATTTTTGGTTCAACTATACTTCCTATACCTAGAAACCAGCTTTAATACAAATAATAATGTCAGCCTTGAAGTCCAACGGAGAATATCGCTTGCCGAAAGTGCTACTTCGTTCAGAGTAGCCAAACGAGCGGCAAAGTCATCTCACGACGAACAAAAAACCTCTATACGTCTCTTATTTTGTTCTTTCTATTGTGTCGCGCAGAAGCCTAGACTCCACGATTTTTATAATTTTTTAATTAAGATTTCTAAAAAAAATTACTCAGTAGGAATAAGTGTTATTTATTTCCTTCCAAATAAAGCTAAAGAACGCAAAGTTATCAAACGGCTCACAACCCATTTCTACAAAAAGTACTTAGTAAAGTTTATGTTTCTTAAGCCATACTGTGCCTGAGTACTAACAAAACTGTGTAAAATCGCAGAATGTCATGGCCGGGAGAAGTCTTCACGCACTCATTTTTTTATATCAACCATGATACAATCATTTCAGACGCCATATTAACCATTTGACAGAAACAGTGTTCCGGATTTTCGTGCTACCAATTCCTTATTAAGAAAATCCTCTATTTTTCCTTTAGAGTCGGAGATATTGAGTCAAATTTTGTCGTAAGTCCCAAATATTTGTTATATACGAAAATTCTACTTATAAATTCCGTGCTTTGAACACTTGGAAAAATATTGTCAATTACCTTGGACAAAGTCTTAAAATCTCTAAAATTTCGTCGTAAAATTTTTTTTAATTTGTTCGTATTGTCGCACGGATAATTAAACGTTGTATGTGAAAATATTGCAAATAAAGTTAATAATGCAGTTATTCTTCATCTATCAAGCCATTTATAATGCGTTATTCTTTTTTTGATATCTTATTTAGTTTTCGATATATTGAGTATACTTTTTATCACATTTAGTCGTTGGTAATATACATTCCTGCAAATGTCACATACGACAAAATTTTACTGAAGAAAATCCTTCATAAATTTAAAAGTAATTAAGAATAAACAATGAAAATAAAACAATTTAAGATTTTCGTGAACTAATAATATTCTCCAAGATTTTTTGAAAAATTTAATTTCAAACTTCAATTGCGATTTCCCAAAAGTCTTCAAATGTAACATACTACATTAATTTATCTGGGCGACTGCAAGTCATTTTTGCCAGGCAATTAAAGCCTGTCAAAAAAAGTCCTCTTGTAAAGACAACTTTAAGGCTTAAAAAATCGTAAATGCCTTGATTTTAACCGCACTATACTGTTATTTTTTTTTTCAATTCTATTAGAGCATATCGTTTGCTCGGTTTAAAGAATAGGCCACAAATTGTACATTTATGTAAATTCATAAATAAAATTCCATTGCGTTGGTGGAAAAATATACATACATACATCCCATAAATGAAACATATGTATGTATGTACATACATTTACCAAATTGTTTTTTTGTTTTTAAAATACAATAAAATAAAAATAAAATCCCCAATGTATATTTTAAAGTAGTGGCAATATTGGGCGTCTACCGTCGAACACTGTTTCTGTCAAAAAATTAAAAGTGAAACTACCTCTAAAAATATTTGTATCATGATATCAACTACTTATGTCAATATTTTTGTTAGTTGATTTCAAAGGTGATTTGCTCGATTGATTCTCTTTATACAAAATAACTATTGCACTCGTTTAAACTCGCCAGCACAAATTTCTCCGCTTCGTAGATTTTAATAAGATGAGAGAACGGAAAATTCCTGTCTTTAGGAATTTTTCGCTGTAGCTTCTATGAAATAAAACCCTTATTTGAAGGGAAAAAACGTGAAGGCTGCATAAATGAAAACTACCACACACCTTGTTTGATCAAAAAAAGGTTAAACTTACATACATAATTAAAAAAAAAATAAAATTCTGTATGAGAATAAATCCAATAGAAAGTACGCTGAAAGTGAAACATAGCAAGTATACAATAACAAATGAGCCGCTATAAAAGTACATTAGGGTTAATGGCCAGCAACGCCAAGCGTGCGAAAATCCATATCCGCCAACATACAAAGCGGTATTTCACGTCATACTTTTACCAAGCGTACAACAATAACACCCAAACAAACCACAACAAGTCATTATTTATCGGTGTGGTATAATGATTTTTGCAACAACAGCGCATGTAAGTCACTTAGAATTTCAATACTAATAGCAACAACATAATTTTTGACACACTTTACCATCGAGCGGAGTAGTTTGCATTGATAACTACGCCACCAAAAAATGCTGCGAGAGCAGCTTTTACTAAAACGACCTCGTCGTGTCTTTCTTCCTCGACCATAAGTGTTCAATAAATTTGCCTTTTTATAACACACACGCGTAGTTATGAGTCTACCAATTTGTATGTAAGTATGTGCGCCTCTGAGTAAATTTGTTTCAGTATGTGTGCAAAGGGTATTTGCCTGTTTCAACTTACATACATTCCCTGTTTTACAAATCCCTTTTGCATTGGAAATTGTCAAGCTTTTCATATTGGCATTCTTCCTCTTCTTGTTTGCTTTGGTCATTGCGCAAATGCAGCAATGTACCGCGAAATACAGCATAAATTTCGATAACAATATTTTATTTTGCGACTCGCACAGGTTCACGTAACTCCCATTGATTTATACAAATGTGGGCGCAATGGACTGCCGCGGAGTCTCAATTCGTTCGAGGCTTTTATGCATATGGCGAGGATTATAATTTTCGCGCCAGTTACCTATGTACATTCAACTAGAATGAGCATACGAAAATACAGGGTGCTCTTGAATATTTGGTTATGCCATAATCAACGAATAAAACTAAAGATTATATCTTCTTAGGATTCCTTAAAAAGAATTATAAAACATAATGAAAATACATAAATAAAGTTACATTTTTAATAGCAGTTTCTGAGCGCATTGTTGCTGTAAATGTATATCAAAAATTGTAAAGTATGCGTATCTGTGTTGCGAATGAGTAGAGGCCAACTCTTGAAATAGAGGAAGGTTATGACTTATGTACTCAAACTAAGTTAAATTGCAAAAGTTCCATCAAATAGCTCTTCCCGTATAGCATACAACACACATACGAGTAAGTATGTATGTACTTGTATAGTCACCTCCTTTTTTGAATATGGAGTATGGAGGTAACAATCCACGGGCCAGCCAGTTTTCGGACGTTTTCCTCTAGAAACTGCGAGCTTCTAAATGAATACTGATGCTTTTGTACTTGGTATCGCCATAATTTCATGTCAATTTCGTTAAATAATCACCTCGTTTCTCTCTCTCTCCGACTTACGTTACATACAGATTAGCTGCCCAATCCTAGCGGGTCTTGGAAAGTTAGCCATACCCTGGATTCACCTCGTCTCTCTCTCTCTCCGACTTACGTTACATGCAGATTGGCTTTCCATTCCTAGCGGGTCTTGGAAAGTTAGCCATACCCTGGATTCACACCTTCTTTCACTATATCATCCCTGTATCACTCTCACTCCGTCTCTCTCTCTCTCTCTCTCTCTCTCACTCTCTAAAAGCGTGCGATCACATTTTTCATCCCAATAACTATCTAAAGTCACGACTGAATGTGGTTGCCAACTCTGAACCAAGTGCAGAAATTTCGGCCGAGACTCTGAAACTTGCTATACAAGAAACTTCCGCATTACATTTCTTCTTTCTTTACTCCAAGCTAGCTTGACCGTTTCGCCACTATTTCATCTTGATTGCTGTTCTGAGCAATTTATATCTAGAAATAATTTTTCCTTAATCCGAAAAATTTGCTGAGAATTTCATTTTTGTCCTTTCCTTCTTCATCGCTGGAATAATTTCATTCCCACATATTTGGGAGTAAATAATATTATCAGAAGGTCAAGTTGGTATTGTCGGTTAGGTAATCTAGAATTTCGCTGATCATAGCCTTGCCAATATGGTCATGAAAAAATTTTAAAATGAGACATCATTCAATCTTAATATTTTATTTTATTAAATGGAGCGTTCCCATTGTTTTACTCTATCATCAGTATTATTGAATGGTACTCATTTATTAAAGTACAGTTAGAATAGTAATGTGTTGCTTAATAAAGCTCTCGTTTTCAGAATCTTTCACGGCTAAAGTTCAAAGACTAATTGTCGAAAACTCTTGAGATTTTTTTAATGAAATTATAAGAAAGTGCGATCGTTAGAGCACTCATTAAAAGAATACCATAAATTTCCGTAAACTTAAAAACATACTCTCGTTAAATAAATATATTTATATAGTATATACAAATGTCAATGGGCGAGTAGAAAATGCTATGAGGGACTCTTAAAGCGGAAAATTAATTTAAAATGTTTTTTGTTTTTATAATTTTGATTTTCTATTACTTTTGCCAACATTTAAAAACTATGGACCAAAAGCGCATATTGCAAGAAATCAACAACCTTCAAAGAAAACATCCAAACAAAGAAATACACCCTTTTCAGTACTAAAGTTGCAAAATATGAGCTGTAACTACGTTTATGTTTGTACATAGGTATGTACGAACAAAAATATACGCTGTTCCACATCATAGTACTGTTAGGTCAACAAAGTCAAGCAACAACACACAACCCGTGCGCACGTGCCGTCGCCAACAGTGCTTCGCTGGGAGGTAGTTGGTGCACCTATGCACGATTGTGTGCTATTAATGTCGTACCAATAAAAATATCCAAAATGTTCGCTTGACCGCACTTCCCTTCAGCCTTTGTGAGGTGACGTGCACACGTTTCGATTTCAGTTCAATATCCCTTGAAGCGTATGTCAAGCATGCCGATCGTTGACATATTTTTGATATTCGATACCTGAGTTCCATTTGCTGCAGTACCACTGAAGTATGCAGTATTGGGGTGATGGTCTTAACTATAAAATTTTACTTGGTAACTATTCCTATGATTGTTGACGAGAATTTTTGCAGCACGAAACTTAATTCCGAGCACAAATCCACACATACGTATGTACCTCCAATCATCAGTTCACTTTCAGTTGCCACGAATCGTCACCATTTCGACTAACAACCACTCAAATCACTCAGGACATGACATTTCAGTTGTAGCTTTGTAAGATAAATATCACGAGAGAAATGACAAACGAAACTCAGAGTACGAAAAAATTAAATTGGATTATAAAGTTTTTCAAAGAGAAGTTCATCAGGGTGGTTTGTATGGTTTGTACCTTTATACCTACGTACATATGTGTAGGAATGGTTTTTTGCTTCCTTCGGGTGATATTGATGAATCCAGGTTTATTTCAGTTGCACGCAACATGTGTGTTGCTAGGCAACGCGCGATTTGTGGTCGAATGTCCTGCTTCCACTGTCAGCGACAGTTGCACGTGCATTCAAAGAAAAAAAATATCAAAACGCACAACTCTCTTGGCTTTCTTGTCATAAGCCTCCCTCTTACTCCTCACACATCAAGAGTTGATCTGGATGTTCATTTGAATGAATGATTGCCTGGCTGGCTGATTGCGGTGCATATTGGCTGGAATGCAATGAATATACGAGAAAGTAGACCAACCACAGTGTTTCGTAACTGAAGAAATTATTTGAAATAAGCGATCGGTAAGAGTTGATTTCAAACCACTGTTTTAGATTTAAAACCAAACGTTTAAAAATATATTGATTTGCTACTTCTCAACATATCGCAATATAAATGCTTCAAATTTGTTATATTCATTATTTTTAAGAGGTTTGTCTGTTCATGTAAATAGTTTGCATTCAGAACTATAACCTTATCAGACTATCAATACGAGTTTTAAAAACTATTAGATTTATGCGCTACAAACAGCTTAAGGTCAAAACGAAATCGAACTTTGGAGCTGATTAGGATATTTTACTTTCTATTTGTAGATCTTTCCATATTTGTCACGTCTCTAGATCGAAAAGGTATGATCTTCGGGAACAAGAGAAATTCATGAGTCCACTTTCTGGCAATTCAGCTTTGTTGAGAGAACTATCTCAGACCCGCAGATTTGTCACTTGTACTTAATTCTACGCGCCTTCATTTTTCAATCAAAACTCATAAAACTAGTTAATATTCCTTATTGCCGCAAAAATTACTCTTCCGACAATCGTTGCAACAATTGATTTACTCAAAAGGAGCATAAAGAAATAATTTATTCATAATATTGTTTTCATGCATTTGCTCATCCATTGTCCAAAAAATACTGTACCACCCACAAAATGATATGCCCACCACCACTAATTTGTGTTTGACGAAGGGCTATTACAACAAACATTTTGGGCGACCTTAAGTAAATCGATTTATCATGTGCTCCCAAGAGAATGCAGAGAGCAAAACCGTGTACAAATATTGCATGCAACCGACTGCGGTAAATCGCTGCAAAAGCCAGTACTTTAGCCACTCACCAACTAACTGGCTATGGTTGTACTAATACGATTGAAGCTGAGAAGTGCTCATGCGATATACTAAGCAAAACGATTTCAGTGCTACATTTCGCTGAAACTTAGCTGCTGCCACTAAGCATCCATCGGTGGTGATTAGCCAACGATTTTACATTTTCAATTTAGAATTGTTACCTTTTCTCATTTACATTTCATGCATGTCAGGCATAGAGCACTTTTATTTTTCTTTCTTGTATTGCATTTTTGCATTAAACTACCTGTTAGCCGAATTCTTTTCGTTCTTGTTCTTTATCATCATGTCATGTGTGCATGTTAAAAATCCACAAACATATTTTCCAACTCATTTACTACTTCTATCAACCGTCAAAAATGCAAAATATCATCGTATCACCGAAGAGCAAATTCATGTAAAAAGCGGATACGGGTATTAAAACAACGGTGCAGCGCAACAATAATGGCTGGTTGTTGCTTTACATCCGTAGATGCATGTGACAGGGTTTCGGGGCGCTTAACAGGAAGCAGAGAATAAAAAACTTGCATATAAACAATGTGTGACGACTGCTGCGTGGTTGATGGCGGTGCTGAAAATGGATGGAATGGTGGAAGAGTGTGTGGCTGATATGTGTAAACTTTCGTAAAAGTGGCACAGCGAAGCTGACAGACTTGTTTAAGAATAATGGTTACACTTGTGTACATTTTTTTGTAGTATCTAGTATTTCTTATTTTTTTAACATGTTTTAATCAATGGAAATATACATTTGAGTAAACTTTTGTAAAAACTACTCATATACGTATGAGTAGAAGCAAATTCTAACTGCTCAAGTCCACAGGCAGATTTTTGATGCTTTATAAGAATTGATAAGATTTCTCTAAATGATTTTAAAAGGTAATTTAGTCGTACAAGAACTATTTAAATTAAAAATTGCTTAAGCCCTTCACAGCAAATAGTTTTGCGCTCTGCCACTGCACATTTTGAATTGTTTAACATTGAAATTTGATGATTTTTCTCCTGAGACCTGTTGGTATTTTTCAAATGTGCCCTAGTCCAATATAAAAACTGGTATATTTTAAATATGACTTACCGAATATAAAAATAACTGAATTTGAGAATTTTTTTCTTGCATACAATTATTATTATTTTTCGATAAAATACAATTTATTTTAAAAGAAAAATCATAAAAACGGCATTTTTAAATATTTATATACTTAAATTAAAAATAATAGCAAAGAATTTCTATGTTTAGAAGCCGTCTTCCTAAAGTTCTGTTAAGAAATAAGTTTGATTTGAAAATTAATCTAAATATCGCTAGCAACCGATAATTGCAGCCAATCCTTAAGAAAACAGCCCTAAGATGTTTTATTTTGATAGTGAACAGGCAGTTTGCACAAACTATCACCGAATCAGACGCAATATCGCGTTTAATGTACTAGTATCTACACTTATGTAAGAATTTTCAAAAAATTTAAATTTTTTTCTGCATTTTTCACTTCCTTATAGCTTCAAAAATAAGTTCTGAAAATATTTTGAGGAAATTCGAAATTAAAAATTTTTTTGTTTCAGATACCCCAATTCTGAATTTAACTGTCCGCAGTCGGAACAACTTTTTTCGAGGACGCGATTTTGGCGCCGTCTCTTATATGACTGTAAATGTATAAATTAAAAAAAAAGTTTTTTGTACTCTCTAAAACTTAGATATTAATGTGTAAAAGGTTTCATGTTCATATTTAATAAAAGGGTTGGGAAAAAAATTCTTAAAAATATGCCTATTTTTGGCCTTTTAAAATGTACCAGTACCTTAAGGTTCTATCGAGGTCATTGTGTGTATACTGAAGAAGCCAACTTCTATAAAGTAAAAACTATAGCATATATAGGAGCTAGAATTAACACCGATTATTCAGATATAAGATTTTACTACTTAAATCCTTCATTTAGACAGCTAAGATATTGCAAATTATTATATTCGTATTTATTATATTTAGCTCTGCAGAACTTTTAGCCGCGAAAGGATTCATACACTTAAATGTTATGTTTTTTCAACCAAACAAAAAATGTGTATTGTTCAAAAGTACCAAAGTTTCGAGGTGATGAATTACTCTTAATGTGTGTTTTACATACAATTAATCATCGTTTTTCAAATTTCCTATTAGCTGCGTCATATTTACACATCATCAATAAAAACTTTTTCATGTAGCATACAAATAAAATAATTATAACAATGAATTATACGAGCGAGAAATTCAAACTTATTTGTGAAACAACACACGCATAATCGAATGCTAATGAAGTTGTGTCATCATGATCTTGCTGCCGCTAACCGTTTCTATATACAAAAGTGACAAGGCAACAAAATAAAAGCTACCACAAATATACAAAATATATTGGAGCTGAAAGAGTACTCGTATTGTACTTCTATGAAATCCTCACATACAAATGTAAATGTGTATATATGTATATATATATGTTTGTAATTTGCATAAGTGTGTGTGAACGAGTATGTACGTTTGGAAGCATTTCCACGTTGAAGTTTGAGATATGGATGATATGGCGCCAACTTGCATAATAAAATTACATCCGATGTAGACATATAAAACTAAATCAAAGGAAAACAAAGCGTCACACTTCATTTATTTTTATGCGCCCACTAAGCGAGCTGGCTGCTGCTGCATTGGCAAGCAGCGAAATGCTCCAAACTGGCAAGCAACTGTGGAGCAGCAAGCCAGCCAACTTTACTTCCTTGATAGCGGTGGGAGTAGACAAACAACCAGCGAAGGCGCCCACACACACACACTTCCAAATCGAGCATTCACAAAATTGATAAGCACTATAGGCAACGTCGAGACATACGCATACATATGTACATATATTAAAATTATAGATTCTAAGAAGCAGTAAAAAGGACGAAAGGGGAAGTAATGAGATGCGAAGGAAGCATCAGCTAACACAGAAATCATACATCGTATAGGCGGCGTAGTAGTAGTCAGCAGCTACAGTCGCAAATTGTTAGCGCAAAGGAGGCAGTAAACAGCGAATAAATAAGCTGCAAAACAAAAACAATCGCAAGGACTTCGGAGCGGAGCATTGAAGAACTCATCATATGAAAGTTCAGAGTGCATACATACTTACCATACGAGTATATTGGCACAATTATGTAGTTTTGTAGAAAACTTTTTTTTTCTTTCAATTGCGGCATTGTGTTAAGACGTTCGAAGGAGCGTTTATAAATAAGTAGGTTAGGTAGCTGGATTGAGTGATGAGATTATTCAAACTTTGACAGTAAGTATCATTGTTGTTGACACCATGCGCTGCGGTTAAATTTGAAACTAGTACACACACTCGCATATAAACACAGCAATGTTATGATACTTGCCAGCAAAAACAAAAAAAAAAAAAATCAATTCGACAATTTTCGACTTCCGATCTTCTCATATTTGTCTGGCATGTGGTTGAGCCCCCCAATCTTTGGTGAAAATTTCCCCAAAGCAGCCACACAATTATTTGAGAATGGCGTGAGTTTGTGGTTAAGTGGCGCATAAAGAAGATTAAAAAATCGAGGAGAAGTAAAAAGCAGACAAAAAATATGAGCGCTTATTAGAAAAAACAAACAAACAAAAAATTGAATGCAATAGGAATGTGCGGCGAAAGAGGATTTCTTAAACATCTCAGTTTCGAACAACGTTGGAATTTGCGAAGTAATGCAGGGTTCCATTACATTACATTAGCAAAAAAAAACTCGATGAATTTTAGTCTTTTGTCTTCAAAACTTGCCAATTTTATTTGCAAGAAAATTTATAAATATTGGAGATCGGGGGTCGTGAGCCGCGCTCATAGCACGGAATTGAGAAGAGCGCCATCTACGAATGACTGTCAAATTTCTTGCTCAGTTCGCATTGTCATTTTTATATAACTATTGCGGCCGCTGTGGTCGAGTTGGTAGCGGTGCGTGCTATAACTTGATATGCTTTTTATGAAAATTTGATATGCTTTTTATGATTTTTATGAAAATTTGTAATGTACAATATTCATCTGTTTTGAAAATGTAAAAGAACAATTTCGACGAAAGTATGCATTTTTCTTTCATCTGGATGACGTGTCTCACAACCCCCGAATACTATAAAAATCCATAAAATTCCGCTTACACCTTTACGAAATTCCAATGAAACCTATCTTTTAAGCATTGTTATGCGTACTCAATATTTAACAAACGGTATGCGCACAAAAACGTTTTTTAATTAACTTTTTGTGCAAAAGTAAAATCCCGTCTCAAAACTCCCGATCTTCCCTATTTATATACACATTAGCGTAGTCCACAAATATACCAGAAATTCAATGGACTTTTCATGCGCTCATAACCGAGATTTATAGGAAAAGAATACTGCCCAATTTTTTTAAATTGAATTTTCTTTAGTCGCTCAAAAAATAATTATTTTTAACGATTTTAAAGAAATTCCACGAAAATATGTATTTTCCCCATTAACAATAAACTTCAAAGCCCTAAGCTCGCCATTAAATATTAATAACTTTCAATATAAAAATTATCAGTATATATTTCCATTTTCTTCCTTTAATCCTTATTTCGATAATATAATTATTTTATGTAAATAATAACTTCAGCTTAAAGAAATAAACTACATCCTCTTGTGCCCTCCTTTTTTTTTATATGCATATTGGGGGGAGGTTTTCCATCGAATTGTTTTTAGACATACATTTCCTTGTAATGGAACTTTTATAGAGACTTCAAGTAAAGTATACTATTAAATGACTTTTGGTCTGCTTATGGGCGTTAACTGCAAAAGTTTTACTCATAAAATTTTATTTTGATATGCCGCAGTTTAAGTTCAATTCAAATGTTCATTCGCGTATTTCCTTTATTGAGTATACCCATATGTGTTTGTACATACATTAGAAATATAAATATATACAAAAAAAATATTTTTACAATTCGCGGGTGCTCATTGAATAGGAACAGACGAGTTGACATATGTTGACAAATGCCATAAGTGGTCGCTTCCCATTTCAGTGAGAAGGAGATGATGTTCACTATGCATTTAAAAATACAAAATGCCTTACAGATAAAGTTGAACATTGAGGAGTAAATGTGTAGTTCAGAACTAGTATGCTAGCTATTATTTGTAGCGATTTTTTAATTTAAAATAATGTTTTTTTTTATATTCTAGACTTGACTGAAATTAGAAATTATTAACTAACAAGACTAAAAATTTTTTTAAAAATCTTTATATTTTTTTAGTATTCAACAAAGTTTAATACTTGGTAAATTCGAAAAAAGAAATTTTTTAACAAAAAAGGAACAGCTCACACAGCGTAAGCTTAACTTAGTGCGTTTAGATGCCGGATAAAGTATTACGCATAATGTTGTGGGTTCGAATTCAGCAGAAGCCAAGAAGAAAAAAGTCTGATGAGAAAATGTGGTGATTCCAAAATATTACTATCACTTCTACCGTTTTGAGTATGGTTGATTCTTCCTTATAATTTCAAATATAATTAAATAAAGGAAAAAAAAATACTTTTTAATTGTTTTCCAACTCATATCGCTTCCACTGTACGTGTATAGTATATGCTTCTTTGTCTATTCGAGCTACCATCAAAGTGGATGAAATTTCCGCAAACTCATCTCGCATTAATTTGTAAATGGCAAGACGCGACAAGTTGGCACACAGTGACACTTTAAGGGACAGACGGACGAAAGGATTTGAATTTATGCCAAGTGTAAAGTGTTGGCGCATTATTATCTTTATAACTTCATAATTTTTGGTGATGCCTCTTCGAATTTGTCGCAGAAAATTCCGCTAAGGTTGTGCGACGGCAAAAAAAAAAATTTTTAAATAATAATAATAAAAGCCATTATAGGATTTATAAACATTTTCTCTTGAGAATGAAGTACGGTGTGCACATTTTTTAAGTACACGGTGCCGAAAGTAAGATGGTTTGCATATGAACGAAAAAAATATGAAATCATAAAAATGAGTGCATTATTTACTTGGAAATGTATGTATGCATATCTCTGTCATAGTATAACTTTTGGTTGAAGCACACTCCGGCTACATTGCCGACAATTCTAATTTTTTAAAAAGGCTACGCGTTCGCATCATAGTTAATTGGAAAACCGTTGCGGCAGCAACAGCGAGATCTTTACATTTGAACGAGTATGTAGCTTAATTTGGCCCACAGCCAAATAAGTGAATATACTTTATACGAGTATATTCTCGTAAAAGTAAATTGATAACGTAATATCCTGAGTAGAGGCAAGTGAGCAAATAATGTGAGTTGCCATTCAAGTATGTGATCAATGTTTAACGAGTAAGTCAGGACCGCAATAAAGTCTGGGCAGCGTAAGAGAGTTCTAGGCGGAATTGAGAGCATTAAAAGAAATGTGAGCATATCGTGGTATACAAGTATTTTTATTGTTTAATTATTTGGGTATACTATAGCTTTTGAATCAGTATTTTTTCAACCCATTAGCTGGTTAAGTGGTCATTCAGCGATTACCACTTTTCCGAACTCTACCTTTGCGAACGCAATCGAAATTCATCCAACAGGTATCGCAGAAATAGAACTGCATTTGGGTCGAAAGACCCACGAAAACAGTTAATCTTCCAAGTTTACATTCAGGTAGGTTCTGGAATCCGAGTGAAAGTGAATATGCAAATAAACCTAAAACCGAGTGAATTTGGATTTGGTGTTCTGAAAACCGAACTTTTTGTTCATTTTAGAACTCGTTTTTCGTTCACCGTAAAAGTGAACTTAACAGCTGACAGCTGTCAATTTACCCAAAATAAATAATAAATTTTAGTATAAAAATCGAAAAATGAGTGCTTTAACTGCGTTTGCCACCATATATACGGAAATTGCGGATCATGCAGAAGCAGCTCTTAATAGAAGGATACTGCGGGACCATTCCAATCCATTTGATGTGACTGAGTTGGTGTAAGTACGTATTTATTTGTATTTAGTCCAATTATAATCAGATATTTCATAGATTTGTGTCCAACTACAGGGTCAACAAAGACGCTTTCCTTATGCTGCTGAACGTTGTGGACAATTACATAAAGCACACGTCTATTCCAGTGCAATTACACCTCGCGGCAACACTGAGATTCCTAGCCGAAGGTGGTTTTCAAAAGGCTGTTGGCAAGGATAGTTGCATTTCTATGGGGTGCAGCACGGTAGCAAAAGTTACGGCAAGAGTATTGGAAATTTTGGAAAGGTACTTATGCCCGGAGTGGATTCAATTAAGTATGACCGAAAGTGAGCTGACTAAATCGAAGCAGCATTTTCAACGAAGTTTTGGTATACCTGGAGTAATTGGCTGTGTAGACGGAACGCATATACAATTATGCAAGCCGCATACAGATCATAGCCTTTTTTACAATCGGAAAGGATACTTTAGCATTAATGCAATGATTGTAAGGTATTTCATCAAATTTATTGTATAACAAGCTTTATCAGTTAAAATTTTTTTTGCAGATATGCGACCATAATATGGTTATAAAGGCAGTTGATGCCCGTCGCCCTGGATCAAGTCATGACTCTTTAATATGGAGTATGAGTAGAGCTCATGACTATTACCAACGGTGCTACGATAACGGAGAACGTGGCTCATGGCTTCTAGGCGATGCTGGATATGCACTTCAGCCTTTTTTGCTAACGCCTTTTAGAGATCCACTTGCTGGCACAGCGCAGCATACATTTAACCAAAAGCATTCTTCGGCACGCAATGTCGTTGAGAGAACAATAGGGGTGCTAAAAAGCAGGTTTAGATGCTTAGCACGCCCTCTTCAATATCAACCAAAAAAGGTGGTGCAAATAACAAATGTTTGCTGCGCGTTACATAATGTTTGCAAACACTACAAAGTACAGGAGTTATTTTCTGATGACACTGAAGTCGAGAGAATAGAACCCGCAGTTGCTGAAGGAGTATTAAATGATGCCACACTGGATACTGAGGCTATAACATTAAGAGAGAATATAGCCACTCATCTTCATACAATTTCCTGAAAGTTTAAAGCACCGAATAAAATAAAACAAACTCAAATTTATAGTCATTTTTTAAATGTTTTTAATTGTGATTTCAAGTTTAAGGCTAAAATTAAAATAATTATATATTCACTTTAAGGCTAAAATTAAAATAATTATAAATTCACTATTTTCAAAAATAAACTCAAAACATTGAATTCGAAATTCGTTGTCCAATAATGGACTAATTACAGGTACGATCATAAGGTAAATACACAGTGATGGAATTATGCAGTTAATTACTGTTTGGTTTGCACTGATATTTGAGGTACATTTTCAGCTCCGCTAATTCATACTCTTTATACTTCATTTCATTTTCTGTTTGTCGCAGCCGCTCCATTTGTAAATGGTGTCTTTTGTTCTCCTCAGTGGCGTTTTGTACAGCAGTTGTCAAGTCCTTAACGGATTCACAAAGACATTGAATGCCACTGCTCACTTCCTTTGTGGCCTCAACATTATCTTGCAACCCATCTACAAGGCTTTTCATGGCACCTGTCTGCTCACCGATATTGTTCCTTAAGTGGTCGGTTACCATAGGCTCGCGTCTTCGGAATCGAGCAGAACTTCTTGTAGACGGGAGGTTATCATCGTCGCTGGAAACCTCTGAAGGCTCTTCGCTGTTTGCAGAAGGGACACCGAAGTCTGCTGTGTTTGGAATGCCTTCCACCACGGTATATATTCCATATAATCCTGCGATTGTATCCTCGGTTGGAGTGAGGATGTGTTTGTTGAATGGTCCTCCTCCCGTTGCTTTCAAGTTTTTTCCTAATGAAAGCCTTCCAATCCATCCAAACCTATTAAAATAATATTATTTTAAGTTAAGAAAAATTAGCAAAAGTAAAAAAAAATTAATTTGTTCACCTTTTTCCAACCAGAAATATCTTTCTGTGGTGGACCATGCAGATTCAACTCTGTCACCACCGCCTTCCATAGGGCATCAACTTTTACTTTGTCACCCTTTGCAAAGCCTCGAGCGATATCTTTATGTGTCTCCATGAAGTGGAGAAGGATCGCTTCCTGCTGCGTATTCTTATGTTTACCCCTATAAAAATAAAATTTAACTTTAATTCCATGTTAGAGTTTTAAAAAAAAATATTTGAAACTCTATTTATTCCAATAATCAAGCGTTTTTATTTACTTACATATTTGCTCGCACCAATTTCGCAAGTTTGAACTGAAGTGAATGCTAACCGACATTTTTCTTGTGAATTCGTTTTCCAGAACATGCGTATTCACTCGGAATTCATTTTAGAAAAAATGTGGAATTGAAATTGTGAAAGTGAAACACAGAACACCAAATGTCGGATTGAAAACGAATTTGTTTGATATTCACTCGGAAGTGAATTCCAGAACCTGCCTGATTGCCTAATATTTTTGGTGCATATACGAGTACATACATACATTCATAAAATGTATCGCTCGATTCGCCTTTTTTCCAAACCTGTAATTGAATCGTTAGATTCTTATCGAAATAGCGTCACTTTGCCGCTGTAGAAGTAACATTATTTGCGCTTACCAATCAGCTTATACCACTGGATAATGTGTGTCTTAGTTTGTAAATTATCTTTTAAAATTTTAAACTTTCTTCAATTTTTTAACCTATGTACTCATACAAGTCTATTATATTTCTCCTATGTATGTATGTACATACATATGTCAAAGTAAACATTCAAACACTCTTTTTCAAAAGCGCAAGCATTACCTTTCTTTTCTCTAAACCAACAACTGTATTGTACCTATAATATCTGAAAGCCATTAAGGCACCTACGATTAAGCGCTTATGCTGCAATATTTAAAATTTTTTATCCAGTTCCGAGCACACAAAGACAGCCCAGGGTAGAATTAAAAAAAAATGAAAGAGATGAAAATATATTTGCTAGATTAAGAGCAGATGCTGCAATGCGTGGTCTTGAAAGGAAATAGACGGAGACTTCGGTTTATTGAAGCAATCGCTTAAGCACCGAAGATGTTAAAATTACAAAGAAATTATGGTTCATAAGTATGTACAAGAACAAATTAATAATTCATTATCTGTACATTTGGCACTGATTGTGTGTATAATGGAATGAATAACAGCGCAATGCCGCAAACATTCCCGCTTCAGCGCCACACTACAATTACAAAAGTCTGGCGTTCTAGTGGAGCTTCATTCATATCTCCCCTTGGCCGACACACTTTATCCAGCTGTTGAAGTCGGAAGTACCTTAGATACAATAAAATAGTATGTTTACATTAGGGTGATTCCAAAAAAATCCACTTAAAATTCCTCGGAATCCCAAAGAGCAAAAGTAGAGTGAATAATTCCCAACATTTAAGCACATAAGAGCAGATTTAAAAGCCGCTCAAAGCAATAGTTTGTATTCCGTAATTCGAATTGGTATCTCTATGAAAGAAAGAAAACACCTTCATTAATTTAAAGAGACATTTATAAACTCCACCTCTTCAAGAATACGAGTGTCCTCAGGCGATTTTCAAAATAATATATAATTTCTTAATCATCCTAATACTCAGATGTGCAAAAAAAAAAATATATGTACATTTGCAGACAATTGTGCGCGCCAGCTGGCCGCCTCATTATCAGCATGTCCGAACACTTCGTAAGTTCCCGCCCCTCATCTCCCATTGCCGCTATTTAATCGTTTTGCTTTTTATTGTTGCTTCCCATCTGAATTGTCCTTTGCATTGTGTTCTTGTTATCCTTCGCCTGTTGTAAATGTTTTTGTGCAGCATCTCTTGTACCAGTATGTGATACATTTTGTTGCATTTTTTGTGTTGTGCGAGTATTCGAAGTGAGTGTAGAAATATGTGTGCTGCTGCAGGATGTTTTCTTGGCCACTGTCCATTGTTCTGTGCCATTTTATAATGACACAATATGGCAGCAGTTGCCCTCGGCTACAACGGGGTTTATACACGAAAAAGAAATGAATTGTTACAGTGGTCAAATGCTCGATGTTAGTGGATCTTAATGCTGCTAAAAAGTACAAATTCGTAGGTGCTGCAGATTAGTAGTTCATGGTAGTGTGTGATGGCGGGATAAATATAAATTTGAAGAAATATTTAAAGGTTTTTATGAAGTTCAAATCGATTCACTGATCAAACAGAAAGCCTGGCTTTAGAAAGTCAGATCTAATATACTAGCGCATATTAAAAAACAACTCTAGATTTTGTAGACTCAGCAGTTCTTGATACAGGGTTCTCAGTAGGCTGGTTGACTCGGTTGGTTCAAAACTGAATTTCCTTAGTTTTTTCATAAATTATTGTACGGTTTTTTAGAAATCTTGATTTTTCGAATATCGAATCGATTTTTTAATCTCCAAAATCGGTTTCTACATTGTTGTAAATTTAAAGCCTCTGATAAATAATAGAAATTCGGCAGCACATCGTCTATTTTTACATCCATTATTTTACCATTATATATTCGCATTCAAAATAATTTGCAGAAAAAAGGAAGGAAATGTATTTAAGAAGATTTTCTTTATTTAGAAAAATGTTATAAGAGGTCAGCAAAACCTTGGAAAATTGTATAACGCTTTACTAACAGTAAGCCCTTCTAGCTCGCTCAATGTGCTTAATGTGGAACTCGGTAATTTGGTATAATTTCAAGTTTTAAAATTTGAGTCTATGTATGAGTTGAAGTTTATTATCTTTCCTCGCTTTTAAATTTTCATTTTTTGAGTTTGTCTTAATTTTTGTGACATGGTTATCGCCTAATAATAATTGAGAGTCTTTGTTTTGAGACTAGAGGACTTAAGATCAATTATTGCCAACTCGTCTATTAGAGACTGACACTGCTTCCTGAATTCGGACATTCAACTACATTTTTTTTTTTTAATATTTTTTTCATGGAAATAATGCATTTAGTTACATGTATGTACTTTGATGTAGTTTTTTCGTACTTAGAGCAAGAACCGGTTTACCCGGTTTTTTCTTGATTTAAAAATTAGGAAGCGGTTATTTTCAAAATGCCATTTTTCGAATAATTCGAAAACCGGTTTTAAAAAAAATCGAATAAACGAACACCCTTGTTCCCAGCTAAATGTGATATGTTTGGAATAGGATTTTTGTAAGTTAACTTGACGGAAAACCATGATTTCTACTTGAAGTGCAGAATAAAAAATGTACATATCTTTCTGTCAACTCCCGAAATTTCCCTTACTACTGCACAGGTCCTGAAACCATTGAACGAGGGAAGCCAATAAGTTGAAAAAACTACAACGCCGAACAATTCCAAGGTTTGCTGCTTTTACCTTCAGTTATCATTTGTGATGCCTTTTTATAATACGACATTCAATACGTGGCCGCTGTGGTCGAATTGGTAGCGGTGCGTGGTATAACTTGATATGCCGGTGAGTTCGAGGTTCGAATCTCAGTTAGGGCAAGCAAAATCTTTGTGATAGAGAAATGGCAATGGCAAACCTTCAAGGGTATTTCTGCTATGAAAAAGCTTCTCATTAAATACATCTGCCGTTCGGAGTCGGCACAAAACTGTAGGTTGCTCCATTTGTGTTAGAATATAAAGACGCACACCACAAATGGTGGGAGAAGCTCGGCCAAACACTGAGCTGTATGGTGTAAGCGCCAAATTATTATTATTATAATCAATACTTTCAAATTTAATGACCCTAATAACTAAGTTTTTTTTTTCTCACGAATATCAACAAAAAGCACTGCATCCAACCTTTTAAATTAACCCACAAATGTAAGAGTATACTTATAAGACCCCGCGGTTGCGAATATTTTTTTTTTTTTTTTTGGAATAATGTGAGAAATGTATGCCAATCAATAAAAAACACTTTGGTTTATCATTAACTTGTTAAACTATTAAATATTTCCTCCAAAAAATGGTCAAACAGCATATGTGTTTGTGCGGCCCATGGATTGTTTGATTGAAAGATTCGTAGTAATATTTATGACGTTTTAATCCTTCGCGACGAAGATTGCCCAGCGAGGTAAGCTCCAGGACCTCTGCTGGCTAGGTCAGGGGAGTTGGCCAAAAAGTGAAGGGAACTAATCACTTATATTTACAAATAAGTAAGCGTCGTCTCTCTAATAATCATTATAGTTTTTGGTTCTTCTATTATTTCAATATTTTTTTTAATCAGTTGGTTAGAACTTTAAGAATTGCCGACGAAATCTGTTAATCCGAATATGTACTAAGTAATGGCATACACATATACAAATCATGATTTTATAAGCAATATTAGAGGGGCAAAGAGGGTATTCGGGGTTCAGCTCTCCAAATGAATGCGCTGTAGCAAAACATAATACTCTATAACCAGTTTCAGCACCCCCACCAGGATCTGGTCAGTCATTTGGCCTACTCCTACGTGTCGTGTCTACCAAACAAGGGCTATTTATTATGTGGCTTCTGTGTTTCAATTCATTTTCCCTTCACTTCGCTCTTTTGTATACTTTCTCGGCTTACTGGTCATTTCAGTTTATACTACGACTTGATTTTACTAACCAAGGACTTGGGTGTACACTTACAAGACAATAGATATGCTCGTATGTGCTGAAGTGGCTTTTTTCTGAATGTGTGCTTAGCTAAACATAGCAAGAAACGGTCACGTGTCCGTTTTGTTTACATGGCACATTAAGGGATTTCATTTTTTCTCTTGCAAGCCAAAGACGACTATGCGATAAATGGAGAAGTTACAAGAATGCCTGAAGCTTTTTTTTCTGATTACAAAGAGCTGGGTTAAGTACTTACTTTGCTTTGTAGTCCAGATGTTATGGGTGTGAGTTTGATTATGTTGCGTGTGTGTTACTTGTTTGCAAATACATTTATATATTAATGTAAGTATGTTCTTGTGTACACTCGTTTGTTTTGTCGCGCCTGTATAATAGTCTGGCCATATTTGACGTTTTTTTCTTTTGCAAACACACAGCCAAAGGAAAAATACAAAACGCGAGCCGCTGATGTTGTGTTCCTGAAGGTTGAGTGTGATTTGGTGTAAATTTTCACACTTGTTTGTCTTGCTGGCGACTAAAATCATCTGCAAGCATTTGCCGCACGAATACAATACAATGCAATTTGAGCTGCAAGCGTACAAAGATGGGTCACAACCAACAGAAGTGAGACTAACAAATGTGAAAGTAAATACTAACAACATTCTTTTATAATTTTCAAGCGTTTATTTGCACAGCAGCAAGGGCGAAATGCAGCCGCAGCAGCAGTTGGAAGAGAAACAGGCGCGACAGAGTCGAGATAAACTGATGTTGCCCCGATGAAGGGTAAGTACCTTGCACTGAAAGCGATCATTAAGTGAGTGCGATAAGTGTTTACACTGTGGATGAGTGTACCAAACACACTTCCGCGCCAAGCAGCTATTCCAGCGCTAAACCTTATCCCAATCACTGGACTTTCGCATGCACTCATGCACTTCGATTTTATAAAGTAAATTTGTTTGTGTGGCTGAGGGCTGATTAGTGGCTTATTATCACGAAAAAGTCCTTTGCCATACGGTTGCCTAGCTGTGAATGTCTGGAGAAAAAAAAGCGCGTGATTTTTAGATTTGCAGTAATCCAGACATACGCTTACACCTCCACCCACCCGAGCACACAAGTATTTTATATTAATTTTTTACACCCCATAATGGTGTAATGGAGTTGCGAGCTGCCGCATCATTCTTTTGGCATTAGTGGCACTTGGTGTAAGAGCAATTGGAGGGTAAGTGGCTGAGGGTGACTGTTACACGCCATTGCTTATTAACAGCAACAAAGCCGATAATCACCGATAATTTTGTAAGGTTGTATAGTTTAGAGATTCCCCGATTGTAAAGAATTTCTCTTTTATGTTCATTTTTTGTTTTGCGTAGGCGTTTTTTTATGAATCAAGCCCAGCACCCACACATCGACAATTGTGAACAATGCAAAAACTACGTTATCTCGGTAAATACTCGAGGGAAGTTGGTGCAAACTAGTATCTATGTTATTTTTGAGCATTTAATGAGATTGTATACAATTTCTAAAATGGGCACCCACGCACAGCATAATTCTGCATCTCTGCAACTGCATCACCAATCCTAACCAAACTTGGCACGAATATTGATTATGTCATCAATGAGAGAAAACCGTTGCAAATTTTCAGAAATCAGACTAAAATTACTTCCACCTTGCGTATAACGATATTTTTAAACAAAAAAGAAAAATTCGATATGCTCGAAACTTTTGAAGTCACTACACTCAAAAATAGTTTTGACATGATACAATCATTTTTAGAGGTAGTTTCACTCTCTCATTTCAGACGCCATATTAACCATTTGACAGAAACAGAGTTCCAGATATTCGTGCTTCCAATTCCTTATTAAAAAAATTATCCCAATTTGAGTTAATAATGCAGTTATTCTAAACAAATCAAGATTTTTCAAATGACGTTATCAGTTTTTGGATTTCTCTGAGTTTCTAAAATTTTGTCGCAACTACAAGGTCGAAGCGATTTCGTCCAATTTGGTCGAATGTCACAAACATTTTTTATGCACGATATTTTTTAATATTAAATTACGTGCTTTAAACAATTGGAAAATATTGTCAAATGCTCAAATTACCTTTGAAGATCTCAAAAATTTAGTCGTAAATTCATATTGTAAATATTGTAAATATTCATATTGTCGTACTGATAATTAAATGTTGTATTGCAAATAAAGTTAAGAATGCAGTTACTCTTCATTTATAAAGCCGTTTCAAATGGGTAATTCGTTTTTTGATATCTTTTTTAGTTTTTGATATATTGAGTATAATTTGTATGACATTTTGTCATTTCCTACAAAACTGTTGCTAAATATAACATACGACAAAGTTTTACTGAAAAAAATCCTTCATAAATTCAAAGGTAATTAAAAATAAAAAAAAAGGAAGATGAAATAAACACAACAGCCAACTCGGCTAGCGTAGCACAAAATGTAGCGTATTGGCTCTGCAACTCCGAGCTCCCGGGTTCAAAGCCTGAGAGAAGTGGTTATGAAAAATTAAATTAAAAATTAATTTAATTTAATAATCAAAAAAGAAGTCTGATGAGGAAATGTGGTGATTTCCGAAATAGTACTATAACTTCAACCATTAAAAACTGTTGTTGTTTTTTCACAAAAAAATCTTCCATAAACTGGCCTTGAGCTCAATAAAAATTCTAAAATAAACAAAAACAATTAATGATGCTCCACGAAGCACTTATCCACTTTCGTTTTAAAATACAGTTCACGATACTAACGATGGTTAGCAAAGTAATCCAGTAAAATAAGCTTCAGTATCATATGATTCCAATCAATGTTTCCAACATAGCACGCACTACAAAAAAATACATGAGCAAAGGGTACGGCATTTGAATATTACTCTTGGCTCAATATTGTATTTTTAACTTCTTTATGCAGCGGCTCACGCGATTTAACTTGAACAAAGTCCTGCATCCGGGAGGACATTTACATATTTATACAAACGAGAATATTAAAATCAAAACCGACAACTTTTAAAAATTTTGAAAAATATTTTTGTTTTTTATTTTATGAAATGAGTTTGTTTTGATTTTATCAATCAAATGATTTTGACAATCACCCACCAAGAGCAAAAACAATTTTCTTGTGGTTGTTGGTGTTGCTCTATTACCACCACCTTAAAAGAATTCGCCTTGGAAACTACCTCTAAAAATATTTGTATCATGGTTTTGACAATATCGTGCTGCAAAGAGATACGTTTTAATAAAACAAAAATGTGGAAACTTTTGTAATATACGCGTATGTATATGCGTATGTAGCTTACTTCCACAATTATTTTATTATTTTATTTATTTATTTATTTACAAGAGAAACAATTATAAATAATTGCCGCACTTAAAAATTTATAGAAGCGCTGGCTGCCTGGGCCTTCGGCTTCACCTATACACTACGAGAACGTAGCTGAATGGGTATACTTGTGTAAACAAGTATGCATATACATAACAATATGTGCCCATAGATAGGGTGTTTTGCAGATAGCTTAGGACTAGGTACTTATTTCTAACATACCTGTGGCAAGTTTAAATTGTTAATTTACAATGGGATATGAGTTTTGACAATATATTGATGTTAGTAATATTTATGTCTTTAAGATAATCTGAAGGCTTGGAGTCGGCGAATATTGACGTACGGATATGGTTAAGTTCTCGGCAGTCGTCGATAAGATGTAGTATGGTGCAATCATTTATACCGCAAAAAGGACATGGTTGCTTGCTTATTCCTTTGAGAAGGTGGTTGTGGGTAGTTATGGTGTGGCCTACCCTAAGACGTATGAAATTTTTAACACTGCTGCAATTCGCGTCTGGAGGGTATATGGAACCTTTACCATTAGGGTTGTAGGTTTTGTAATTATGTTGGTAGTTACTCCAATCTAAAACCCAACTTTCCTCTAAGAATCTTTTACAGAGTCTCCGTATGTCTTTATCAGATACGTATCCGAAAAAATGGAGTGGCTCGGAGCCGGCCTCTTTGGCTCTTCTATCTGCAACTTCATTGCCTCGAATGCCAACATGTCCAGGTACCCACATGATTTTTATCCGATGGGGATAATCAAGGAGCAGATCGCGTATTTTGGTTATCATAGGGTTGTTATTTTTGTGATTTATAACTCCTTCAATCGCTGACCTGCTATCTGTGCATATGACACATTTGACTTTCAGGCGAGAGACGTACAGTACTGCTTCAAGCAATGCAGCTATTTCGGCTGTAAATGCTGAGCAGTATATGGGCAAGGCGCCGACGGCAATGGTGACACCAGATTTGTTTGTCACTGCAAACGTTGTGTCGGTGTCGGTTTTCGAACCATCAGTATAAATAAATTCCCAGCTCTCCTGCAGTTGCGTTAACGTTTTATTGTATCGCTGAATGTACTCTATAGAAGTAGTATTTCGCTTGGGATATTGTTGGAGATCGTTGATAAATGAAGATTTTGGAAGCAAAAACGGCGGATGTGTTGTGGTTTGAATCAGTGTTGGAGTTGCTATAATGTTAAGTTCGTCCATGTGTAAGATACAGCGGCTCAGCGTAGATTTGCATATATTCCATTTTTTCTCATGTGAGATTGAGTTGACTTGTGAAAAAAGTAGTTCATTTCTGCATTGCAGCACCTTTGGAATGAGCATAAGCGTGTTTCGTTTAGCTCTCTGCGAAATTTCAGGTAGGCCGGCTTCAGCTAAAACTACTTTAATTGGCGATGTAGGAAAGGCACGTATACTTCTTCTTGCTGCTGCGTGGTACGGGGCGAGCAAAAGCTTTAAATGTGTTTGAGCACAGTTGCCGTATATAGCGAGACCGAAATCAATTTTTGAAAGGATCAGAGCCTTAGTTATCCTTGTTAGAGTGTTAGTATGCACCAGAGAGTGTTTTGATGATAGAAATTTTAATATATTTAGTCTAGAAAATAAGCTTAATCTAACATGTTGACAATGTTCTCTAAAATTAAGTTTTTTATCAAATATTAAGCCTAATATTTTTAGACTATTGGAGTGGGGTATTTGGGACATCTGAAAGGAAAGGGAAGGAAAGGAGCATTTGTGTTTCCTGCATATATGGAAAGTTGAACTTTTATTAGTCGCGATATTGGCACCTGCGACTTTAGACCAAGTCGATATGTCTCTTAAAATATCTTCAAATATACGTTTTACTTTGCTTAAGTCGTTTATTTTGGAAAAAATTAGAACATCATCTGCATAAATTACATGTTCCACATGATTAAACGATTTAAGGATTGAGCTTAGTTCATTAAAGGCAATCGTGAAAAGAGCAACAGACAGTGGCGAGCCTTGTGGTATGCCATTGTGCAGATTTTTTATACCCGATTTGCAGTTGTTAACTCTTGCTATGAACTTACGGTTTTGAAGAAAAGATTTGATAACATTATAGATTTTACTCCCGATACGCCAACGTTTTAGCTCTCTAAGGACAATATGGGGTCCGATCCTGTCGAATGCCTTCTCAAAATCTAAGCTCAAAACGGAGACATGATTTTTTGACATTAGCGCAGTGGAAGCAAAATGTTCGAAGAATATAAGAGGTTCAGTAACTCCCAACCCTTTTTGAAATGCAAACTGGTTTGGGGATATAAAGTTGTTTACTTTGCCGAACCACATAATTCGTGTTGCGATTATTTTTTCCAAAACCTTAGATATACAAGGAAGAAGGGAGATAGGTCTATAGCTGGATATAATGGAAGTTGGTTTGTTGGGCTTAGGAATAGGAATGATGGAGGCTATCTTCCAGTCTTGTGGATACATACCACTTTTTAAAATATCGTTGAATAGGTCTATTAGTCTTACTTTGAGAATAGTGGGAATATTTTTAAGGATGGGGTAGGATATTTTGTCAATCCCAGGGGTTTTTCCGGACATAGGAAATAGTGCGGACTCAAATTCCTCCAGTGAAATGGGGACTTCTATTGCGAGGGCGTTGGGTGATGGATTTTGGTTATCGTAAGTTTCTGAAACTATGTATTTTTTTGAGGTGTGGAAACTTGGATTGAAGTTGTTGGCATGCGAATAATTAGACCAGTGTGACGCAAAGATATTTGCTATTTCATCGGGAGAATCAATAGGACCTTGGTCTGTGTGAAGAAATCGAATATGAGAATAGTTAGTGGATCCGGTTAGAGTTTTTAAATCGGACCAAATTTGCTTAGGATTGGAGTGCGGGCTGATATTTGAAGTGAGCTTTTCGAGTGATTTATATTTTGATAATTTTAGCTCTTTTCGAAAGATCGCATTGGCTTTTTTATACCTAATAAGGTTTGTGTCTTTTCTATCTTTTTTATATTTTTCCCATGCAAGTTTCTTTTCTTTTCTTAGTACTGTGAGAAGATTAGACCAGTAGGGTAGTTTAGCGTAAAATTTTTTTGTGTTGTTTTGGGGTATAGTTAAGTGGGCTGCCGAACGAATAATTCCTTTTAACGTGGCAGCCTCGGCGTTTATATTTACGGAACTTAATTTTTCCTTTGCTAAGGATATTGCGACCGATCTGAATTTAGTCCAGTTGGCCTTGTCAGTCAAGAATTTAGATGAGGGTTTAATACGAGACCAATTAGATGCAGCAAGGGATGTGATGAGAGGAAAATGATCGCTGTTGTGAAGATCATCGACAGTGCGAGAACATATTTTTGGTGCTATTGAAGAGGAAGAAAGAACTATATCGGGGTGGGTAAGAGTTTTGTGTGTCGAGAAGTGGGTAGGTAAGCCATCGTTAAGAACTACAAGGTCTTGGGAAAGGATAACATCCTCCACAATCTGTCCTCTTTTGTTTGGCAGGGGAGAGCCCCATAAGGGACTCCAAGCATTTAAGTCTCCCAATAAAATGACTGGTGTATTAAAAAGATTAAGAATGTTAATGAGATCCGTGTTCGTAAAAGTTTGATGGGGTGGAATATAGCAATTAATAATGGTGATTTTGAAACCAATGTCGACTTCGATAGCCAAACAAGAGATATTAGACGATATTTGTATGAGTTTGTGATTTAAAGTTTTCTTTATAAACACTGCAATACCTTGTTTACATGTGTTGTTACGATTGTTGTTGTGAAAGAAACTTGTATATTTGTTAGGTGGGTGGGCTTTCTTGTTGAATGGAAGGTGGGTCTCTTGCAATGCAATAAAATCCGGTGAAAATTCGTTAATTAATAAGTTAAGATCGGGATAATTATTAAATAGTCCGTTCAAATTCCACTGGAGGATTCGCAGCATTTATACCATGCCATGATCTTCCCCTGGTAATGAGAAGGGCGTGTGGGAAGGTTTACAGGGAGAATTAAGATTTGAAATAAAAGATGATACTATTGATGTTGTTGCTAAGTCATCGACTGATAACATTGTTGGCGTTTCATACACTACGTTTTGCTCGTGATATTTGTTTACTATGCTTTCTTGATTTGTGATGTTTATTTGGTCATTGTTAAGTGAATTGCTTGTATGTACAGTGTTATTGTCTACTGAGATGGTACCGTTAGCATTATTAAATTGTTGGAGTGGCTTCGGAGATTGATGTGAGTTGTTATGCGAAGTGATTTCATTTGAAACGAAAGAAGTTTGTATATCATTAGTTATGTTGATTTGTGTGTGATTTGTGTGATCAATGTTTGAAGATTGTGGAGCTGGGCAATTGCTGTTGTTTATTTGTTGTAAGTCAGAAATATTTTTTGTAATGGCAGAAAAGGTGGGAGAAGAAGAGCTAATGGGGGGAGGTGTTTGAATTTTATGTATTTGGATTGCTTCTCGCATTGAGCACTTCTTGTCCGTCTTTATTTTTATTATTTCTTTCATTTGAGAGAATTTAGGGCAAGACTTTTCGGAAGCGGGGTGAGGGCCAGTGCAATTGGCACAATATAGTCTTAAACATGATGTTGTTGGATGAGGTGGGAAAGCGCATACATCACACACAGGGAGCTTTGTACAGCGCTTAGCTGTATGACCAAGAACTTGGCAATTCTTGCATCTCATCGGATTTGGGTAGTAGGGTCTGATTTTGGTTGTATACCACGAAATGTCAATTTTTTCTGGGAGTTTATACATGTCAAATGTCAACAACGCGACTCCGCTTGCAACTGGTTTCCCATCAATAACTTTTTTGAATTTAAATATTGAGATCACTCCTTGTTCTTTAAGGTTTTCCACTATTTCTTCTTCTGGAATGTCATTTAGACATGGGGCATAAATGGTTCCTTTAGTACAATTAAGATTAATATGCAGCTCTATTTTTACACTGCACACCCCAATAAGGTGTGTTGTTGCTAAAAATTTTTTTGCTATGTTGTTGTTTTTCACCAAGAGTAACAAATTTCCGTCTCTCAGCTCTGAAATACTAACAATTTCAGTGCTAATATTTTTTAATGCTTTGTCCACTGCGAAACACGAGTATTTATTCAAAGGTCGATTGGAATTTGTAGCACTTGCAACAAGATATTTTGGATTTTCTTTCTTTGTTGTTGGTAGAGTTGGAAAAGTATCGTATAAAATATTTTGAGTCTTTTTTCTCTTAGTTTTTGGACTTGTGGATAACAGGGAAAACCTGTTATCCCCAAGAGGGGGACCCACAGGGGCCATGATAGTCACATCCAAATTGTATTCAGCACGAAACTAAAGTTTACCAAAGACAGTATGTATGTACACCACGAATACGAGTATAAAGTAAAAGAAAAAAATCACCTAATAACACTGTACGCACAACCTATCGCGGAGAGTATCAGTCGATGACTGTTATTTTATTAATCTGCACCAAATTTGGTCAACATGTTGCGTTCAAAGGTCCTAAAAAAGCATTTAAGAAGTTGCCGAAGTCAGACATTATGAAAGTCCGGCCCTTCTAACATCGCAAAGGTAAAAAAAAATTTGGTTTTGCTCGAATTCAGCCGTCATTGTTTATTTAAATTTTGCTCAGAAAAGAATTTCGATTCCGGCAAATTTGGTCGGAGTTTTATTTTTGGCCAAGATTTTTTTTTACTCCAATAAAAAATCGTGATTATGATAAACGAAAATTCAATTGTAATTTTTATGGCAGCCGTCGATTTTTTGTTCATATTTGTACAAAACTTCGTATGCGTGTTCGTATTTGTATTCGTTGTCAATCTCGGCTTAGTTGTTGTACATATTTGTCTTTGTATTCGTTTTTATACCCGAGCGTACTTGTACACAAGGGTATTATAACTTTGTTCGCATAACGGTTGTTTGTAAAAATAATCGAGATAGATATAGACATATAGTATATACTAATATGATCAGAATGAAAAGAGGAATCGATTTAGCCCTGACTGTCTGTCCGTCCGTCCGTCCGTCCGTCCGTAGTTACAATAACTTGATTAAAAATTGAGATATCGCAATGAAGTTTGGTACATAGATTGCTCTTTGGGCAGGGTAGGGTGGTATTGAAATTGTTCAAGATCGGTTAATAACCATGTCCACCTCCCATATAACGGAAGGTTTTGAAAAATGCAAAAACTTTGATTTTTCGGTATCCATTAAAACAAATTGAGTGAAATTCTTTATATGGAGCGATTTTGAACCAAGAAATTTGGTATTTATGAAATTTTGAAAAATGGGCGTTGCCGCGCCCACTTATGAAAAATTTTCTGTATCTCAACAACAGTATTAGTTATCGGACAATAAGCACGCCCAACGGAAATAACGGAAATTTTGAAAAATGCAAAAAACTTCGTTTTTCAGTATTTATTTGAACAAATTGGGTAAAGTTTAATGCTAGCAGCGGTTTGAAACAAAGAAGCGGGAATTTTATGATATTACGGGCACCGAACATACAAAAATACATCGCGAGGGTTTATAAAATTCGGTTTCGCCAGAATTTAGCTTTCCTTACTTGTTTATAATTGACTTTGTGGTCTAATTAGTGATTTCGTTCCTGTTATAAAAAACGGTTTTTAATAGCAAAACGATCTGGTCATTCTTCGATTTCGTGCCTATATTGAAAGTTTGTGCGTTTACAATATTTTGTAATTTTACAGTTATGTGTCATCGCATGCAATATTTTATAAAATTGTTTGTATTTCCAAATGTGTTTAATAAACATTCACATATTGGTCGGTCCTTGTCGATCTTTTCTTTCAACTAGAAACTACTAAAGAAAGAGAGAAAACAGCTTTCAAGTTAGTTAACGGGTTAGAAATAGAAACTGTCTCACAAAAGGCTTTTGTTTTTCAAAATAATTTTTTTTTAAATAAGATTTTTGATACGAAAAGTGTTTCCAATAATTTCCGTTTTCCACAATTTTTTAAACAATACTGATTCAATGAAGTTGTTGCTTTCTGTGCATGCGTTTGGTACAAATCACTTTTTTATCGCCACCAATTACTCCAACCAGCCACGGATACAATTCATTTAAAAGCATACAAATATATATATGTAGATTAACACGTGCGTGAATTGTAAACAAAATACTTTGCATTTCACAACCCCAGACAGAAACTAGATTCCCTCTAACTCTTGTTGAGATTTGATTTATTTCCTCATTTTCCTGTGCAAAATTTCAGTTTATTTCTGTTAATACCTCAGCCTATCACTATTTTGCCCTGCTTTATATATTTTTATTTGAGGGATAAACAAACATACACACACAAGTACTCGTATAACTGCATTATACCCTTGAAAACGGCGGAATTTTTAAGTCTGAAATGAGTTTCATAGGTTATTTTTGACCTGCTTGTTTCTGGGCGTGCGCCTCTTACTTTGGTATAGAAAAATTTGTTAGTGTCAGTTTTAGGAAAGTTCTTACTCAATTAAAATCTGTCAATTTCGTACAGAAAATTTCACGCATGAAAATTTGCATTTATTGTGGGGACATTTAAAATCAACGAACAAAAAATACTCAAGTAGACAATAAGTAATATATTAAAAAATTCATTAAAACTTCGGGGACCTTTTTCGGAAAACTTATAGATTTGTTGATATATCGGTGTTTAGCGGTGCATTTATTCAATTGAATCGAAGGTGATATCGCACGTTTACTAATGTCTCAAAATTTTATTTATTTGAGATTTAATTATTTATTAAAATAGTCGGCTGATGAGATTTCTCAAACTTGATTTCCTTTAATTTAATTTCTTAGAAATAATAAAAACTTGATACTTTCAAGTGTAAGACATCTTTCGGAGGTAAGATAATTAGCATTTGAATTTAATTGTTTAAAATGATAAAGACAGAGAAAATAGCAAACTCTTGTTTATTATGATATTTTCGCTCGCTTAATTTTTTTGAGCCCATTATGTAAAAGAAATATTTATGTTTTGTAATTGTCGAAGTTTTAGAAAAAAAAAATATTGCATACATACGAATTGGAAAACATGAAAAGTTCTATCTAGCTTCGTTGCATAATCTTAAATATAGAGAAATCTATATCCAAGTGTTTCTCTTCGTACCTTAAACACGGACTTTAAATTTTTCGTAGAAGTATTTCTCTTCACACAGTGAGTGTTATCAATAGCTTTATGTATATACATATGTACATATGTACGTCTGTATATACAGAGTGCGGCAGTTAAATCCGAACAAATTTCAATTTGAATTTCGCGCCATATCGTAGTTCCGTCAGAGCTCGCGATTGACGTTCTTGAATTCCATGTACGTCTAGTAAACAGTCATAATCTTAAAATAGCCGAGATGCTACGTTCAAGTGCGAAAAGCCGCGATTATTGAAAGCCTTCGAGCTGAGCGTTCGGCGACCAAGATCAGTCGATTCTTCGGGTACCCGAGATCGACTGTTTATGATGTTGTGGCGAAATACAAGCAATACTTCGGAGAAGTCCGAGGAAGGTTCGTCGAACAAAATTTCCGGCTAGTGTTGACGTCCTAGGAGTTGTATCCAGTATGGGTGACGTAATGCCGCCACATAACTTTGAAAAAGGACAAACTGTCAGAAAAGAAGTTTATCTGAACGTTTTAAAGGATGTTGTGGTACCGTGGATGGTAAATATCAAAAAGTCGCGGTACCCTAACATCGCGTCTCTACGCGCCGCTATCGAAGCACCATTCGCCAATGTGGACAGCGCTACGTTAAAGAGAGTGTGCGGATGCTTCAGGACAAGGATGAAGGCGGTAATTGAGGCCAACGGCGGTAATATTGAGTGATTATACTCCTGGCAGTTCACACGAATATTGACTAAAAATTTTTTTTCACAATAAATTTTTTTGTCAATAAATTATACTTTAAAACAAAATGCAATTTGTTCAGATTTAACTGCCCCACCGTGTATTGCAAAATGATGGCTGTAAATGGTGTTGTAAGGACAATCAATTATGTATATGCATTTATTTTATTCAATTAAAAAAAAAATATTTGTATACCAAATAAAAATAAATAATTATAATTTATTTTTCTTATCAAAAATTAAATACAAAATCAAAGATATAAGAATGATTATTGAAAATTTTCTTTAGAAAAGCAAATGCGGTAAAACTACCAAATAATAATTAATTTAAAAGAAAATTTAAGTATAAAGATATAAAGTAACAGAATTACCCACATATAACTGGCTTAAAGTGAAAACTTGCTAAGTCGAGTATTAAAAAATATAAAATTTAATGCAAGATAAAGGAAAACCTAAAAATTCGTCATTCTTTTTATCTCTCCTTTAATATTGGATTATTTGCTTTCCACTCTAAGCCGACGACATGTACAACCATTTTTAACAAACTCACTCGTCCAACCCAATTCCCCTCCCCTTATACAACCATACAACGCTTGCCCTGAAGTTATTTCATTAAAATTTTAATTGACGGACATTTTCCGACAAATCAACTCAAGCGAACGTGCAACAGTCTCAAAGGCGATAAGTGACGAACAAGAGTTGCAAACAAGCTTGCATACAAATATGCTGTTGGAAATGGTCGAGCAAACATTTAAGCGCAAACTTTTCGTCTTCAATTTTCAAGGTGATTGTAAGCTTTGAAATGTTTTTCGTCTGCCACATATTTTTTTTTCTAATTTACTCCGAAGTGACCACCATATCACGCTCGAAAAGTTGTCAACTTAAAGGAACGGTAATAAAATATGGCCAAAGGATTCGTTTTGCCGTAGAAAGGAAGTGTAAAGTGCAAGCAAAGAAAAGGAAAAGTGATTTAGATGAAATGAAAGAATATTTACGAGCCAACCTCGAAGTATTAAAGTGACTGACAGACAGACAAACCTAAGTGTTTCGAGCATTAGCCTTTTGGAAGCAACTTCAAAGGCGGCCAAATGAGGTAAGCGAAAGGATATTAGTAGCAGTTCGCACGCCAACTGAGTCATTTGACAAACGTTGAGATAATTATGAGAACTCGAAGCGAGTGCAGAAAGCCAGGTTAAATAATTACGGTAAAGCAGGTGGGATTGTGGTGAGCAATCTTGCAAATATGAAATAAAAGTACTTTTCGCAAAAAAAATCCAGCTGCTAAATTGAACGTAAAAGACAATTTACCCTCTACGAATTCAACTCATTAGAAGCATTGGAATGGGAGTACATAGAATTTATTTGCGGTCACTTGCAACCTTCCAGAGCGAAGCATTACCTCGTCCCACCTTCCAAAAATTGCCATCTGCGAACAAGGAGGTAGCCAGCCACTGGCAACACAAATACAAAGCAAGCGAAAAGGCAGCAAGGTTTAAGACTGAGAGAACTCAGCAAGCCAAATCACTAAACTCACACACAAAATAAAAGTCTGACAACAAAAGTGGCTAACAATGGCAGAAATGCGCAACAGTTGCATTTATGAATTACAATAACAACAAAATATAGAATTAAACAAAAGCTCGAAATGTATGTATCCCTTCCGCGCCACAACACCCTAATGGTCTACAGTCAGTGCTGCGCTAATTTTTCTCTTTGCAATTGTAGCTCAATTCAGTGTTTCTCTCCACTCAACAGCAGCGCCAGCTGTGA
Organism: Philophylla caesio; assembly: GCA_963971545.1. Classification (NCBI taxonomy): domain Eukaryota; kingdom Metazoa; phylum Arthropoda; class Insecta; order Diptera; family Tephritidae; genus Philophylla; species Philophylla caesio. The sequence goes on along the minus strand of OZ020606.1, from coordinate 97,491,640 downwards.
CACCTTGCTGCCTGTTAGCAATCCAAAACAATTATGTAAATAAGAACAGTGTGCCATAGGCTCGGGCATATCATTGAAAGAGAGCAAATGAATGGAACAAGGATGTACTTTTTCTCGGAAACCTTGGTGCCTACACTTCCACTACTTTTAACGGTGAGACTTTTCCATAACAGAAATATATAAAATGTTCACCATAAGCTCAAACTGAAACTGGGTAAGTATTTCTGAATAAACATTTTATACTAAAATCGCTGGACGCTGAGATCATTAACTTCAGACGTCAGACATCCAGCGAGAAGAGTTCTACTGACTAATAATTTTATATCACAGTATTAAAATTTATTTTGCATTTCAAAAATTTTGATTCTGGAATAATGATACATATATGTTTACATATTTATAAATATACGAAACTAATTAATCCGTAACATTGATAACAATCGGAAGGTACTGGTCTCGGAATAGTGCCTCAGAAATGGTGCAGTTCCTCTGGCATCAAAATGCTTTATAAGAACTTCAAAGTACGAGTTTGTTAATAATTGTTTCATGGTGTGAAACCCTTTTTTGTGTTTTTATAGATCTACTGCATAACAAATCGAGAAGCCAAAAATTCAACAGAGGCTAGATGGAATGTTCAGGGCAGAGACAAACCATACGTTTTATATCTTCTGGAAAAGAGAATTCAAACTAATTAAGTGGTTGATACATTACTTGAAAAAAGCTGTAAATGAATAATACACGGGACATTGCTTCGCCTTAAATTCTTTAAAATTATTATATCAGACATTTTCACTTTTTCGAGCTAGACGAAGAGACTATAGAACATGCATGTTTGCACTTCTCGCAAAATACAGACTCGTTAATTTTGACAAGTTTAGGCTGCTAATTTTTCTTGAATTAAGTTGCTATTTTTTCGAATAAAAAACAATGTATTCTCTTACAAAAAAAAAAAAAATCTTAGTTTCACATAAAAATTTAGTATTAAGAAATGTAAGTACAAAAGAGTTAGAAATAACCATTGATTTTCGACAATGTTTTTAAAGTGATCCTCCCCTTATTTTTTCAACAAAAAAGTCTTAAGTAGGCATTATGTAAGTTTGTATATATAACGCACATACATTGCAAATTGTGAGAGCCAAACTGAAAAAATTGTCAGCAATCAATAATAATTTCTATCCTCTTGAAATTTGCAATTTGTTATACTTAAATTAAATAGTCTACAAATCTGAATACACGAAAATATTAAAAAGTAATTATGATAAAACGTTCAAAATTTTGAAGAAATTCTGCTTAATTATAATAAATTTAACAAAAAAAATTACAATTGAATTTATGAGCTTCTTGTTAGAGAATGTTAATTTGAATAAAAATTTAAATTTTCAATACAAAAAAAATAATTGGGTATAAACTTTTCTATATGTTGGTGTCAAATAATTATGGGAAACTGTATAGAATATTTGTATATAGTAAATATATTCGCAATTTAGGAATTCCGTAAGTACGAGTAACAGCAATAGCAACGGCACCAACACACTTCTGCACCAGCATCGACTCGACCACAATGTAATCGGTAGCTGTGACTACAACAGAGCCAAGAGTAAAAACATATCCTAGACGCCATACACGCGGACAGTGACTGTCGATAATCGCTTCGCCGTCTCGCGGCCACAGACGTGCCAGCTGACAACACTCTTAGCCGAATGCCAACTTACATATGTATGTACGAGTATTTTGAGTGGGGTGCGCTTGAGAGGCCAATTAATGTCCAAGTGACATATGTTTCGCGCAATGTAAGTGTGGGTGAATGAATCTAATGACTGCTGTACGAAGTGTGCTCTGTTCGATATCCTTTATGCTAAGCATTTGTTTACGACTCTATTCTGTGTTGGTGCTGAAGTCGAGCTTATTTTGCGCATGTGCCCACACAAGCACGCTCGCCAACTTTTCTCTAAATTTCCTTACTGGGTTAGCGCAGAGAACGTGCAGCGCGAACTGTGGCGCTATGGTGACTTTCGCTATGCAAACAATTTGTGAAAGCCAAAACTTTGCAAACTGATATCCTGCCGACGAACTGTTAGCCAGCACAACTCGGTTTCAGTCGTATTTTAGCATTCGCGTTAGGCGGTGGACGTTGCAATTAAGTAAAGCGCGATACGGCAAATAGCAAACCGAAACAAGCTAACAAAGAAGAGGAAGAAGAAGTATTATAAGTGAGTGCAAAAAAGAGCTGCAAAGCAAAAGTGCCGGTTGTGTTTTGAATGTGCAACAATACCAGAGAGTGTTACATGCATATATTTATTAAAGTTAGTTTGTGATTGCTGCTCGACTTCAATACCCAAACCATTGCAGCTCATTTTATCACTTTACTAATCTCGCTATTGCAAAAACAAATATTTAATTCCGGTCGCGCGTACTTAACGTTCGTCTTCAGGCATTTTTGCAACAGCGCTGAAACAACCGGAAAGTACTTGACGCGCGTGTGTTTTGTTTACTGCCTACGAGTCCTTGCGACACGCCCGATACGATGGCATTGTCAACGGCTCACATTATTGTTGTCATTTTCATTGTCAGTGCCAGTGTCGGCGTCAGCGCTGCTCATCCGTCGTAGTGCGCGTCGTCTTTTCAATTTCGCATGACAACAATAAGCATATTTAAGGGAATAAAAAAAAGAAAAGCGGAAAGAGAAATAATTGTGAGGAGTACGCTACACGTATATTGTCAATAATGAGTACCATAAATAATTAGAAAACGAGGCGTATTTAACTCTGATTAAAGTACGCTTTGGACGTGAATAGAGTTAACTCAAATAAGTCCTATCGGTGTAGGTGCTTAAAGTGTCGCAATTGTACACCACCTAAGCGGGTTTTTCGTTTCTTCTGTTTTCCAACGTGCGCGCTTTTCTTTACAGCCGCTTTAACTTTTTAATCTGTCATCGCGCAAAATTGCGTTGCATCCTCGCTATTCAAATTATCTTATGCGCCCACTTTCACTATAGTCGCTCAACTAATCCACCATATTTTTCACGAACTTATTCATCATTTCACTACTTGAGCTCATTAAGAGTGCGCGTACTATTGTAAAAGCGCATGGGCGCACACTTAGTTCATTGTAGTTGCCTAGTGTGATCATTCTCAGGATTACTGGTTTTTATTAATTCTTCGTAGGCGCACACAACTTCCTGGCGCTATGTTCGAAACGCTTCACAGTAGGGAAAACGGTCTATCTACCGGAGAAATTAAATATCTACTAATGAAATAAAGTTTTATTTTAGCACAACGCGTCGGACATATTAATGAGTTGTGAAGTGCGCACATACCCATTACCAACCAACGAAAGCGAATTTCATTACACTAGACGCTACGCGTACAAATCCCACTTCCGCGCGACTTCATTTACAAGCCAAGTGTTTGCATGACCGCGCTTCGTGCCGCGTCCATGGTGTCGGCCATGTCACTCACGCCTCATTAATGTGTCACAAAAAGGTGCTGTTGTCTTATTTTTACTGTGATAGCATAACCACCACCAACAACAAAGTTATGGAAATACAATAAAAATAAAAAATAAAATATTATCGCGCGCTAACGACAAGGCCATATTAAAGGGATTAAAAATGTGTTAAAAGTTTCACCATGCGTTAAGCCAAAGGAACGGTGGCAAAAAAAATGCCTTTGTCCTAGCAAACTTCATTGTGCGCCTCTTGCAAGTGTAAGTGTAAGCTGAGAAAGAGCAATGAGTCAAAGTACTTGTGTATGTGTGTGAAAAAATACAAATACACAAGTAGATAAAAACTGGCTAAGAAGCTCACAGGCGAATCACCCAAGCGCTTTTGTTAAGGCCAGTTGAAATATTATCCAGCAAAATTGTAGAAAGTGCAAAATCACTAGGATAAGTGCGTATAAGCGAAAACATAATAACAACAGCAACAATAAAGAAATCGTAATAATAAAAACATAACCTTGCCAAGCCACTGCTCCATTGCGGCTTTAACCCAAGCACCCAAACGTGCTTTTTGGCTGCGGCCTTCTAACTTCTGTGCATATTGTAAGTCTATACTTTTAGCAGCTATTTTTTTGCTTTAACCTTTTTCGCAGCGCGCGTCCTCTGGCAATGTACAATAAGCGCGTACAAACCGCCAAACGCGCGTGTTGAAACCCCAAATGAATGGATACCCAACTCAAACACATACAATTGTTGTTGTAAATAAAAGTGAATATGAAAGTTTGAGTGTGTAAGTGTTGATATGAATATTGTGTATTTGTAATTTCGAGACGTTCTTGGCCTTAGCCTATTCCCATTTTCACCATTTTCGCGTGCCTAGTGACACGCGTAAATCGTAGGCGTGTCGAATTACAAAAAGGACATTATATGCGACGTCGTCGTTGTCTTGTGACAGCATATTATTTCGCATCGATTTTGGTTGCGCGCAGCTTTCGCACTCCTTAACGGCGACTAATAACGCTTAAGACATACTGCGCTGCTGGCTTACTCATCAGTTTTTCCAATAATCCAGCGATTCGGCAAGCAGAACGTAAGCTCCTGCGCCATTCAACTTTCTGCAGCTGGGCAGCCACATGACTACATATAAAAGCTGATTGTATTTCGATAAGTAAGGATTTTCATAAATAGTCTAAACTTTATACATATATTTTTCTGTTTCATTGCGTTGAGTATACTCGTATATAAGGATATCACTCTATTTAGATAGAGTTTTGTGTTCTGACAAAATTACCCGTTACGAAAGAATGATTAAGAATGACTCAGCGATAAATATCAGCGAAATAAATAAGTTGCTAGTCCGAAGACTATGGCTTACAATTCAGCGGCGGGTAGGCCTGCGGATTTTTGCGATGAACTGTGTAAACATAAGTTCTATAAAAGCAAAAAGAAGGTGTTTTCAAATAAACTTGTTCGGACAGATACCTAATAAGTCTTCTCATTGAAAACTGTCTTAGTAGTCCTTTAAATTGTTCTTACGATCGAAGGCGAGGGAAGTTATTAGTCTCATAAGAATCGAATTTGAAAAACAGCATTTTGGATTTTTTAAATTTTTAGTTGTAAGACGTAAATTCAATATTTATTTCACGAACGCGTAGACATAGTTAAATGAAAAATAGGCTAACATATTTCTTCCACACAATTTCGAGACTCTTAAATCAATCTCAAAAGTTGGTTGGGAGTAATACTTTCAAGTTAAGATGCCCATTCCCTGGACAATGCGGAAAATCAATCTCAATAACTTTAACTATCTTAATTATTCAGAGAAGCCTCTGAAATTTGTTATCATTACCGTTCAAATTAATGAAAAAAAATGTGAACTTCAACACGGCAAACTACACATTTTTCAACAATGTCCAAAAACTAATAATTCCAATGAGAATTATTGCAAACGCCCTTAATGGAGACGAAATTGGTACTTAGTGGGCTGTAGAGGAAAATTTTCCCGCGGATATTAGACAACGGATGAACTAATGGGATGCTGTTCTGCATGTGCGCATTGCTCAGTGAAAGCAAGAACCGAAAAGCAGAATTTTACTGCTCGAAAGCTTAACAGAGATGAAGCCAATACAGGATCATATAGGAGAGTCAATTCTTCTTCTTCTTCTTCTTTTATGGCGCTACAACTGTTTGTCGGTTTGGGCCGAGACAAAAAAAAAACTACGCCATTTCCCTCTCTCCTTCGCTAGGTTACGCCAATTATTCACTTTCAATGTGTTCGTGGGCGCCCTTGCCTACGTTGCGCACCCACGGGCGTAGATTTGCAGGATTTTTTCACCGGAGATCCGCATCCATTCGAACGACATGTCCAAGCTATCGCAGTCGTTTAATTTTTATGCGCTTGACTATTTATGTCCATATCATTATACAGCTCATACAGTTCATAATTCCATATTCTTCGATACCCGTCGCTTACGCCAACAGGAACATACATGTTGCGAAGAACATTTCTCTCGAATGCCCTAAAAACCTTCTCATCGCTAATCAACATCGTCCATGTTTCTGCGCTGTGATGAGGGATTTGTAGAGCGAGATTTTCGTTCGTTAAGAGAGGGCTCTGCTTTTCAACTGACTACCGAGCCCAAAGTAGCAGGTGTTATTCTAGGCTGCCGTCATTAGTGGTGTTAATGCTGGATCCAAGGTATACAAAAAAGGAGTGTAACACAGACCTGGAAAACCTTGAACCTAATAAAAAAAAAATATGAGCCCATAAAAAATTCTCACAAGCTAATGCTTAATGCACAGGGGCCTCAGAGACTATCTACGAGTGAAAGGCATTTCTTTCATTAGTCTCTTAAAATAATTAAATCGAGCTGTATTCGACAAAAACAACGTAAGCTATTTTTAAATATTGTTCAGAAGAATATTTTTTTCCCTGAATTTCGCCGCAGATATACATATAACGTCTTTGAATCAAATTTCCGCGAAAATCAAGAAACCACTTTGAAATTTACCTTTCGTTATTCTCGCAGTTTAGGCTCGAAATGAAAAGTTCTTCAGTGTGCCTTGTTTTTATATTTTACAAAATAATAAAAAATATTTTTATTTGTAGAAATGTATTTTTTTTACCAAAGTCTAACCATTTTATAACATAAACACTGGCGGTTAAAATAGCAGTGGTGATTTTTATTAAAATTTGTTGACATCTTGTTATTTCTCTATCCAGTTTTAATTATATTTTATTAAAATTCAGATAAGAATGTAAGAAACTTTGTACAGTCTTCACCAAGAAATTTAAAAGCTTTAAAAAACTTTCAGCAAAACTGCAAACTTTTGAAAAATAATTTTTAAAAAACTTGCAAGTATGCAGGTTATAGGGCATTAAATTTTAGACTGAATAAAATGTAGGTTTAAGGTGGTTAAATAATACCGATGATTTTTGAAAATTCTTCGAGCGAGGGTATTATTCTTACATAAACGCATGCCTTATTATTTTTGTTGGTGAATATCAACAAAAGAACTGTTAAGATTCTACGTTAGTTTGTACTCATATACACAGGGTGTTTTTTTAGACACGCGGTTTTTAGGAAGAAAAAAAACGTATATAATTTAATGCTATGACCACCAATTTAGCTTTATTATAAATATAAGTGTTTGCCATTATGTTTAAAAAATGATTTCGTACAAGTGACCGCCGCGGCTGGATTGAATAAACTCCAGCCGAGAGGCCCAATTTTCGCCCACTTTTTGCAGCAATTAGGGCCGTATTTCAGCTACAACACGCCGAATGTTATCTTCCAAGGCAAACCAAACTAATTTTAAAGCAAGTAACGGATGTCAAAAAGACCAACTCCGAAAAAAATGATTGTCTCATTGAAAACCACACGTTTAAAACAAACACCCTTTACTTTAAACAGGCACCTCATATTACTAGAATTAAATGGGTTATACAATTGCAGTGGCCACTGTGGTCGAGTCGGTAACAGTGCGTTCTATTTCTCGAGGTTATATACATATTTAATTTGAAATCAATTCAAAAAGCATGGAAAAAATTTTTCATGGACTTACTCAAATGACAGCTCTATTGATTAGACTAGTCCTAAGTACGTTAGGTTTTCCTATTTGCTTATAAGTTATTTTAATTTATAAAAAAAATGTCCATTATTTCTTACAAAAATTAGGCTTGCAAACAAAATCTAGATTTGTGCATACAAATGTGATTCGGGGACGTTTAAATATGCAGCCTTACCACACTCCAGTTATTGCCTTATGACGAAGTCGTTTTAACAGAGTCATAAATATATTCGTGACCATTCTGACACGCATACTCAACTAAGCATTAATAAGCGTAAAGAAAAGCATGAAAAGAGCATTTAGCACTAATGCAGCTATTTCGAATTTCTAACTGAAAGCAAACATTTCAACTTACATATTCTCGTTAATAAAGCAACAAACAATAAATAAAAATTTAGGTATCTAAAGAAATTAAAGCGTTTAAGTTTCATTCACTACGAAATATGAAATGCGTTCAGGGAGAGCCCAGCAAAGGTAATGGAACTTGGTTAACCCGAGTATATCGGGCGTATACGTTTGCGATATACTTTTTTCTCAATATGAACAGCCTTTGACCGCAAAGATTTCAAAAGCACACATACATACAAATATCTAAATTCTCAGTATGACAAATATGAGTCACGTAACCTAACTACTTCTGCTACTTTCTTCCTTCCTTTGTATTACTTGCTAACAAATAAAGAAAAGTGTGCCACTAATTGAAGCCAGTGAATGGAACTAAAATGTATAAAAAAAAATATCCTTCCATACTCGTACATATGTACATACATACCTACATAGCTATGGTCGGTCACTGGCCATTCAAACAAAAAGCAAGCATTTAAAGCGAAATGCGAGGGCAACTAGCACAAGTCAATTCAGTTTAATGTACTGTCGGCGTTAACGCACATCTAAGGACTGATTACAGCTTGATGGACGTCCCCTTGCATTTTAGCCACATTTCAATGCTCGTTGCTATTAAAGTAAACAAGAGAAATACTTCAAATGGTCAAATCATTTGCTTGCACTACGTTGCTTGGATATACAAAGTAAATGCTCATACATACATACATACATTTTAATAACCATACTTTCATTCATTCACTACGCCATTCATTCGACCATTGAAATATTTAAGAGCTCATTTTGCTTTCGTCATATCGCATAATTAAAACACAATCTTATCGCTGTTGGCACTCAGTGAGTGCGTCCGCTTCTAACTTGTTGACATACTCGTAATGCACCTACTTTTATTTTGCTCATACTACGTACACACATTATTTACACAATTCATATGAGTCCATTTGTACCATTTGTTAGTTCTGAGGTAAAAGTTAACGTACAAAATTATTTGAAGAATTCGTAATGTACGTGGTGTGTAGCGTAAGTAAAAACAAACAAAAAATTATTTTTCACTGCGATGCGTTTACACCTAAGTAGATATACTCGTATACTAGCTTGAGGTTAAGTTCCTAATAATTGGCGGTTGATGTGAAGCATTTATCAGATATTTACCCCCTACATGGTAAGATATGAAATTAATGCATAACTTCGTACTAAGAAATGTACAAATACTTGCAGGAAAAGACCGCAAAAGCTTGTCGAACCTACACAGTGTGCGACAAAATGATGTTGACTACTGATTTTTGATACTTAATTTTTTCATTTAAACGCATATAAGTTTTCTTTTATTTTATTTACTCATTCTTTTTTAGTATGAGTAAAAACTCAGCAACTAAATGCACAATAAAATCATTTAAACTTTAAAATCTGGTTTAAAAAATTATATATTTATTAATGCAAACGACTTGAAATAACATCTTTTTGTACAATGGAAAAATGGGAAAACTTTGTTTCTAGTAAAAAAAAATTATAGGATTTCTAATACATGTTAATACATTTTTATAATCAGTTTGTCTTCTAATTTAATTATTTTTTAATTAGATAACATTTTAATCCAACACAAGCCAAACAACTCGGACTTTGAAAAAATGAAAAAATTAATTAAAATTTCATGTAGATTTTATCAAGATTTCGAAACCTTTTAAGAAAGGCTTTTAGAACTTTTTTCAGTATGTAGTATTATAGTATGTAGTATTATAGGTTAGTAGTTTTTTTACTCTGATTTTATGCTAAGAACATACAATTTTATTTAATTTGGATGACTTTTGGTAAAATTGATTAAGAAATATTATTGTGAAAGGTCATTGTAAATATGCCTTCAGGTACCCTTACGAAATGCGTTATTCAAGCTGCCTACTTAATAGGAAATTTTGTGGTTTGAACTTTAAAAAACGTATATATACGTCGCATAATTTTCTTAAACGAATTAAATACCAAAAGTTCAAAATAAAATGTGATGCTTGATAAAGAAAGTTAGAAAAAATTACTCCAAAAATTCAAATATGTTGAACGCATAAGGTACCCATATTTGAAAACCACTTCATTCCCATATTTTCTCGCTTTAGTAGAAGTAAAAAAACATACAACTTAATTAGAGTACAATATCGGTGTTTTTTTTAATAAGCTTTCTATGAGTTTAATTTATATATATCAAATAGCTAGTTTGAATGAAAGAAGACAGTCCCAACTTACATAAACTTTTCACTTTGATGAAAAAAAAAGAGTCTCAAGAAGTCAAATAAGTCTGCTTAGTTTCAAAGAAATGAAATCAATGTTTACCTACAAGAGGCTTATATGTACCTCTGATTAGTAGAAAAAGCATAAAAAGTAAGGTTCACTAAATGGAAACGGCTTTAATAGTGAGATAATATTTACATAATTTTTTTATAAGTAATATTTTCATTGTCACTTCAATTGATACTATACTATAAACAATAGCTCGCTTTCTTAATCTGTGTAATAAATATGACTGCTACTCATTCTTAATTGTTTGCCTGCCAAGAAAATATAGGCCATTCTGAGCAATTAAAGTCCATTCAATGAAATTTATGTTGTCATAACCGAAGAACATGACGAGTATTTAATAATAAAATGTGCAACTTTCAAGATTATTCTCAGAAGAATTGTCAGTGGGGTTCAAACAGGCAGCACTAGGCAGATGCCATTCATACACATGCATGTATGTATGTATGTATATACGTAAAAATGCCGCCTTACTCTGGAGTATCATTTTACTTTACTTATTTCGGAATGTGTGCATCCATTAGCTTCCGTTTTGAGAAGCCAGACACCGTTATCGACAACATTCCGTTGACAATTACTCATCCTTTCGCAATAATAAAGTCATTTATTTATTCCACCAAACACAAATTTGCCATTATGATTATCATATATCTTCCACACGCAGGCGGCTGTGACAAAATACTCGTAACTATGTAAATTTGAATGTCGACAGTCTTTCTGCTAGTCGGGCACCTCACGCTTTGCCTGGCAAAGCTTCAACGCAACAGAGAGCCAGAGTAATCTGTATTTCAATCTGAGCGCATGCACACCTCTCAGCCATTGTTTTTCTATGAAAATTGCGTTGTTTTAGTCTATGTTTGTGAAAAACGCGTGCGATGACTTTCAAAATATGGGCTCGTGCGTCAATATGTTTGCGGAAGGATGCTCAGTCATTGTCAGTGAGCAAGGTGTTGTTGTTTGCTGAACGTGTTTACCTGTTCGTACTCGAAAGTGATATCAACTGGCAGGTAATCAGCAAAACACAGCTGAGTTCGAGGGATTTAAAAGTGAAATAAATTCTGGAATTATTTTCAAGACAGGTGGATGGTTGGCTGTCAATAAGTTGAACACTTTAACCTGACTGGTTTGCTTATTACGCACTCATTGGAATAAGCAAGTGTTCTCATCCTGATTGGAAGTAAAAATAGCAACTTTTAATGAGAACATTTATGAAATTTATTGCAAAATTTTTCCGCGAGAAGAATTATTTTGTATTTCCATTATAATACGTACATATATGTATGATGTTTAAAAGTGGAGTTTGGAGGTGTAGAAATTCTGTAAACATGGCAACAGAACTAACTGATGGCACCTGACTGGTGATTCAAAATAGAATATAGTTTTTTTTTTCTTCCAGACAGAAAATTTAAATCAAACCCTTAATAATGGAGCTGATTCTACAGTGCAACAGTACTTTTTACGCAAGAGAAAGCTTATAGAAAACTCAAGAGTACAAGTGGTTCAGTAAGGGCCAGGCATTAAAAAATTAAAAAATTAATTGCCATAGGCATATATATATGAGTATCAAATTAATAAAATATGAATAATTTGAAAGTGTGGGTTTTCCTAAACACTTTATGTTAAAATAAAATAATAAAACGCGATATTTGAACTATTTTAAACCATAATTTTAAGTCATAGCTTTTTAAGGATTTTAAAAAATTATTCCACGTGCTGGGGATGAACTAGAAATGCAGATTTGCTACAATTGAGTTTTCGTATCGAAAACCTATCGATCGCACTGTGTCATGTACTACATATTTGAAGTAAATAATTTTCAAAATTGTATGTGGCATAAACAAAAATTTAGTTTTTATTTATTTTTTAGCTTAGTCAAGTTTTGTTTACAATTGAAATGAAACACATGGCATCGTACAAAAGGACAATTTAAAAATTAATTTTTTAATTCCTTGCTAATAAATAGCCGAATTTTTTTGCGGAAAGTATCCATAGCATCATCATAACATATATATTTCCATTTATCATCTCTTACCTTAGTTCAATTAGTTCCATCTGAGCCAATCAATGCGACTGGCCAAAGCTGTTATAGTTTTAATTTATCCACGACCCAAACTCTTTAATGGTCAATGAGCATTTCATTGCTATAGCTATTTCTGGTACAAATGAGAAAAAAGTTGTCCTCTCCCCTGTCATGCACCGGTGATCGAAATTGGATTGTTTAACAACAGCAATTATTGCAACAAATGCAATGAATTATAAATTCAAAAGCGTCACTACAGTGGTATTGTCGTTACGCCACCTTAATTCCAGATTTTAGCATATTAATAATTTTCAACTGCACCAGATTGCTAAAAGTGAACGATTTGCGTAAAGATAGGGCCAACTTCCAACATTCATAATAAATCCCCCTTTATATGGATATTCTCCCTTGCCCTTTCAAGCAATCACATTTCACAGTTACACCATATCAGTTTCGCATATCCAATTTTAAATATCAACATTGTTGCTCATACGCCCCGGTAGATCGTCGCTATGCAACAAAATCGTTACTTCAACCAGTCAAACAGTGCGACCATTAGCTATGCCGATGAACAACGCCACTAGCAGATGCTAACAGTCAGTCGGCAGCTCTGCAACCACATATCCCTCTAATTCTCTTCCTATCGCGCCGCTCAACGCCCACTGCCCACGTTATGGAGTTAAAAGTTCAAATTTCATTTTAATATTAAACGCTATAAATTTCATATTATGGCGCATTGTTTGGTGGGCTCTCAAATTGTATATATGTTTTCATTATCAGGCAACCTACACAGCTTTATACGATGCGGTTATATCCTTTGGCAATGGCAAAAGAGCGAAAAAATGGTCGAATCTCTGTTGCGTTGAAATGAAATTGTCTGACGCACTTTTGTCAAACGACCAACGACACTAACGACCAGTGTTGCATAAATTACGAGACAGTGGGCAGCAGTCCTACACAGAGATTTAGTGACATTTCTAGATAAATAGCAAATAAAAGGCAGGAGTTTAAAAAAAAAACCCCCCATCCACTGCACATTCATTCACTTCTCGTCCATTCGCCCACTCATTCATTCATTTCTTCGTCCAAACACTCCTCGCATTAATGTTTATGGTAATCGTGATGGACAACGCGCTGAGTTTTTATTGCAAGCTCAGTAATCTTCTCCTCGCAGCAAAATGAGCGCAATGAAACGGATTTTTTTTTCCTTCTTCTGACTTTTCCTAGTAAAACGTTCCCCTAAATATGAATTCACTCTGCCAACGAGCTTTCTTATTTCTTTTTTATGCCAGCTATTTTCATTTCGCAGTGGTATTTTAATGAGCGTAAAAGATTTATTATGTGCAAATATTTTCATAGTCATCACCTGCAGATTGTGCAAATGCTCATTTATTTATTCCAAGGTTGTCGTAGGGAGGCGAATGTATTCCTTTTCCTCAATTATATGAATTTAAGCTATTATCTTCTATATCATATTCATTAGCTCAGTTTCGCTTGGTCAGCTGGTTTATTTGTATTAGAGAAGTAGAAGTTTGAAAACTATAAATTATATATAATTTTTTTTTAATTGTGTATTCTCAACACTAGAACGACGAGTAGTTGAAATATTTTTTTTTAATTATTCTTCTGAATTAGTTTTTCACGACTTTTATTAAATATTCATAACTGTTAATTAAAGATATTCAATTTTTAGGGAAACACTTCAAATTTAAGTAAAGATATAGTATGGTTTTCTACATATAAAGACATATTATTCTTGTTGGATATTATTTGCAAAAATCTTTTTGAAAAGAATTTTTGCAAAGGTTTGGTGCAAGATTTGTATTTAGTTAGAGCAAAATTTTCAGAATATCAGCTTATGGTGTCCTGTACGACATCTTATCCACACAACCGCTCACAAGATAACTCGAGAAAAAAATTAAATATCTAAACGAAACTGGATGCTTACAAATTATCAGAGTCAAATAGTTTGAAAACGAATCACAAACCATATTTTATGTTAGTTTTAGAAAATGTTAAGTTACAAACTTGAATAGCTATATCTATTAATTTCGCGGCCATAATAAATGAGCAAATATCAAAACAAAAAAATTGAGTTAATAACAACATGATTCCACTTATCGTACGAGTATTTCGATTATCAAGTATAGAAGAGGAGACCGAAAATTTGTAAGTTGTAATTTTGCGACGGTCGTTATATTTCATACAAAATGGAGGTATTTTTGGTATGTAATGTGAAAAATTTAAGCTCAGTCAGAAAACGAGAGAATGTTAAAATTTAAATTAACCAATAAATTTAAAACAAAAAATTCATACAAATATTAGTGTAGAAAAGTTTTAGTCACGATAAAGTTCTCACCATTTTTTTAGTTCTTGTCAGGATGTACGATTGTGTAAATTACATATCGAAAACTTTACTACTCGATTTTGGGACACAGATACCGGTTGATTAGAAATTCAAGAGCTGGAATGCATCGAAGAAATATTTTTATTTAATTTAATTTAACACAGGTGGCACATGGAAGACATTAGTCTTTTAAGAGAAATATTATTATCATTCTATTAAGTAATATTTACGTTATATTTGATTTGATTTGATTTATTAAGGTTTAATGTATTAGTGCAATAAGATCTATATACATCTTTTGTAGCACAACATCAAGAAGGTAATACAATGAGACATTATAAACTATTAAAAATAATAAAAATAAAAACAGAAAAAATTAAATTAAATAAAATAAAAAAAATTTAAATAAATTGAAATGAAAATTAAATGAACATGTACTTAAAAATAAGGAACGTTTGATAAATCTATACAATTTAAAAATATCTTATTTTATTAGATACATAGTTTCGTACTAGAGTTTTCTTAAGTATAGGTATGTAGATGGGTCAACCAACTTTAGAAAAGTGGTTATATAAAGATTGTTTGTAGTTACTTTTGTTAATTTTGCTTCTAGTTGTAGAAGGAATGGAATTCCATACCCTTATGGCATTGACAAAAAACAGTCTGGTTGAGTTCTTATAATTAAAACAAGGTACAATTAAATCACTAGACCGTTCTGACTTAGGAAAAATTAATTTTTCATATAAGTATTGCGGAGTCTTGGTGCATAACAGTCTGAAGAGAAAGACGCAGTTTCTAGCTTTTAAATATTCATTCAACTCGCATCCTAATAATTTAAGCCTCCAAGCTGAAATATGATCAAATTTTCGTACTCCAAAGACATAACGCGTGACATGATTGAATACGGTATCGATTTTATGAGACGACCTGGAGTCAAGCTTGCTATAAACCACCTCAGAATATGTAATAATAGGCAAAATTAATTGAAGAGCAAGTTTTTGTCGTATTGATTTAGGAGTAAATGATGCCGATTGCCTTAAACTCCTTAGTGTACCGTATATTTTGCTTGAGACAGAGTTAGTATGATCAGCACAGCTAAGACTACTATTTAATACAAAACCTAAGTTAGTTATTTTTTCAACAAACTTTAAAGAATTGTTGTTAAGGTAAATAGAAAGAAATGCTGTTAAAATTTAGCTTTTTCTTGCACACAGGCAGAACATACGATTTTTGGGGGTTAAGACTTAGACCGTTATCGGCAGCCCACCGAGAGATAGAGCATAAGTCTGTGTTCAAATTAGAGCTGACATTTGACACAGTCCTAATTGAACCAGATAAATAAATCTGAAGGTCATCAGCATATGCGTGCATGTTTACATGTCGACATATTAAAAATATATCATTTATAAATGCACTAAAAAGCAGAGGGCCTAAAATCGACCCTTGAGGAACACCACACATCACAGGCTTTGTCTGTGAGATTACCGAGCCGATCCTTACACGTTGAGTTCTACCTGTTAAGTAACTTTGCATTAATGACAGGGCATTTTTACCAAATCCAAAGTAGTAATCGAGCTTTGAACAAAGCAATGAATGATCAACTGAGTCAAATGATTTAGAGAAGTCAAGTAAGCACAGCAGGGAAATATCACCTTTTTCAAAAGGTATTCGCAAATCGTCCATAATTTTAACCATCGCTGTTGAACATCCATGTTTTGGCCTAAAACCAGATTGAAGGGGCGATAACAAATTTTTAGCGGATATGTGCAAAGATATTTGTTCAGACATTAAAGACTCTAACACTTTCGACAAAGCGGACAGGACACTAATCGGACGAAAATCAGTACATGAGCGTGCGCTTTTATTTTTTTGCGATTGGACACACAGAGGCCACTTTCCATGATGTTGGGAAAGAAGACGTTGTAATACAATGGTTAATAATGTGAGTCAATGGGCTTAAGATGTATGGCAAAACAAGTTTTATAAATTTTATGGGCAAACCGTCTTCGCCAACTGCATTGGATTTAATTTTCATTACACATCTATACACGTCATCTTCCAATACCGTTGAGAATTCGAACGGAATGTCAGAGTACGAAGCCGAGGGAAGTGGAACGAGTTGTGGTAAGAACCCGGTTGAAGTAGAACTACGAAGGAAAACGTCGTTTAAACTATCAGCATTTAACATACATTCTGGTTTTTCTTTTGGATTAATACGAAGGTTTTTAATATTACGCCACAAAGTAGCAGACGGAAGAGCTGGATCAAGCTTGGCAGCAAAGAATCGCTGTTTTTGAGCTCTAATTATTGCAGTGGCTTTGTTCCTTGCAGTACGAAAAGCATTCCACTTTTCGCTAGTTGGATTTCTTTTCCAGTTGCGATATGCTTTTATACGCAATTTTATGACCCCTTGGACTTTAGTGTTAAACCACGGGCATGAGGATACTTTCGCATAGCGTAGTGGGACGTGAACATTGAGAAGGGATAGCAACGTGTTGCATAGAAAATCAAGTTTTTCATTCACGGATTCATAAAACCAACAGTCACACCAATTGATGTTGCCAAGTTCTAAAGCAAGAGCTTTCAGGTCGACTGAACCAAAGTCCCTATATGTATATATTTTGTCAATTATTTTGTTATTAAAATGAAGGTCAAGTGTACAAAAAATTAAATCATGGTCAGAGACAAAAGAGATTTGGTCAAAATTTAACACACAAGAACGATCAGAGACAAGAAAAAAGTCAAGAAGACTAGGGCTACAATTATTGCAATACCTAGTAGGCACCGAAGTGTTGACAACAGAGATACCAAGACTTGCGACGTTGTCTAAAAACGAGGTACATAATGAATCATTAGCAATAATATTTATGTTAAAATCCCCACAAATAACAATTTTTTCATAGTCAACAATCAATTTAGACAAATTTTCAAATAAAGGACTGATGCACACAGACTTATTGGGATTATACACACAAGAAACAAGTACTTTTTGTAAGCGATCGGATAATTCAACAAATAAAAACTCGATTCCTTCATTGTTTGACTCACATACAAGTTTCATATTAATATGGCTTTTGCAGTAAATGGCTACACCACCACCTTTTTTACCAATCCGATCATTTCGTATAAGCCTGTAGTTCTTTAAGTTAAAATGAGCATCTCCCAGACTGTTGGAAAACCAAGTTTCGGATACGCATATGATATCAACTGAAGATGCCTCAAAAATATGTCTAACATAATCCATTTTCAAGTTATTTAAGCTACGCGCATTAAATATCGTAGTATTATTATTATTAAAAAAGTTAAAATAACTGAGCTTACGACTAACAAAAAAAATGTTTTTGAGTTTTTAATTATCAAAATACATAATTACAATAAAATAATTAAATAATAAGGCCATCAAAGAAAATAAAAGGAAAAGGGCAAATGAGAGAAAGAAAAATAGATTTATCACAATGGCACCAACTAAATATATAAACTTTAAATAATTATGTGTTATCACCATTTAGTTACTCCTATTCATTAAATATTTAATGAACTCAGCGATGTTGTGCCAAAGTCTCACAGCGTTGATGGAGAACAATATCGACGAGCTTAAATAGGTGTATTAAGTAGAAACGACTGTAACACACTTTTAAAGGAATGAGTGCAAATATTATATACATTTATTATTTTATTTTACATAACACAGTACAACAAAATGTAATAAATTAGCCGAACAGGTTTTGAAAAATAAAATCACTCCTTTTTTTATTTAATACTTGCTTACTTATTTGTTTAAGTTTATGCCACCTCAAATTCATAGTTCTAATTGCTTATAAAGTTCTGACATATTTTGCTAAAACACATATCTGAAATCAAAAATATTAAATTATGGGTATGCAATTTGTAGCCAACTGAGTTTTAGTATAAAAATATTTAAGTCGGCGTTGATTTTTCTAAATTTAATTAACGCTGTTGTTACGCATTTTATTAAATATAAATCTAATTTTAAAGAAAAATATAAAAGGTTTCACAGTAAAAAATTAAAGAACTGTTATGTAGACAGCAAAGTTTTAAACTTTGCAAGTGGCACTTTGTAATTATTATTGCAAATATTAAAAAATTTCCCAGTATCCTAATAAGCGACATTCCTCGATACGACGGTGTACAAAAATGTTTTATTTTATTATATCCTCTTCAACATAACTCACAGTGCATTTCGCCAGGTGATGATGCCAAGTGAGATTATTGTAAGTGTTTTGTCCTGTTGTTCGACTTTTATTGGTAGTGATTGCTGTGCTATTTTCATTTGAAATTATTGCACAAGGATAAAGAGAAATGAATGCCTTAGCAAGCACTTTCTTTATGTACACACAGCCACATAGAAAATATTGCTTTCCCCACTCAAATACAGATGCAACATTTTGATCAATGGACATTATATAAACTGAGTTGCTGACTTCTTTCTGTTTACCTTGCCGTTTGGCCAACGACCGCTTCCTACTAATACGTGCGTGCCATTGTCATGTTGTATTATTTATTTTGTATTTGGTAAAATGTGCTCGATGGATTTGTCATTTCAAATTAACCGAGGAGATTCGTTAAATCTATAGTGGAACGCTGTACATTGATGCTGAAGGTATACCACATAAAAATCAACAGAAGCAATAACAATGAACGGCAATAATAAAAAGGTTGGCCGCAAAAAATTAAGAAGAACACCGAAACAGATTTTGTCAGAATAATTTACCTTTAATAAGGTCGTTGAAGCTCTAAGGCAAGTGTGATGAAAATTTGCGCTCGCTTTGAATTTTAGTTTTTCAGCTCTCATTTAGTTATGATTGATTAATTAAATATAGTTCTATATTTTTTTCATCTTTAAACATCTCGTTGCTATTAGAAGGGCCTGCTTCATCTTGTTCTTCGATAAATTTGACGAAATACAAAATCTTTCCGGTACTGGAGTGTCCGGAGAATGTGGTAGCGGCATTGACACTGATGACACAGTAGCATACTTCAGCGAGTGTTTTTGATTTTTTTGAAAAACCTTTCACAGTTGTTAAACAGAAGTAACAGTCGTCTACGTGATTTTTGGGTTCACGAAACTGCTTTGGTACACCAAAAGGCATCTGTTTAATATTACCCTTTTTCCAACCCGTCAATAATTTATAACATTTTAAACAATACACTTTCGGCACCCATGATTTGTCTTGATTTCTAATGGCAAAAGTAAAATAAGCTTCATAACATTTTTCAAACAAAGGCGAAATTGGCTTTTTTCACTTTTAGGAGTAAATTGACCACAAACGTAACAAAAAAAGCTAGGAGAATTAACACAAACACGCGGCATTTTGTAGATTTATTAATAATCTAAATGTTTGGATGACTTTTGTACACACCAATGATATAAATTTTTATGTAGCTACCCTCAACTAAGTGTAACGAAAAGTAAATAAAGTGAGATTACCGTTTATCTAAATATGAATTTGTTTTCTGTTGTTTACTAAGTATACCTAAAAAGATATCGGTGTTTTTTTTTGATGTTGCATAGCGTTTCTAGAGGCTGATTGATGTTAACACAAAACATAAAGGGTTGTTTGGTCAGCTATTTTCGAAGGTAAAAAAAAGCTAAGTGTACACACTGCATGCAAACTTATCAGTTATTATCCATTGACTTAAAGAGAACGCTTTTTCAAAAATAAATTTAATTACAAACTTGAAGAGTTTTATAAGTAAATATATAAATCAATTTTGCAATTGCTTTAAATGTTGTCACAGCGATGCTCCACTTTTCGCTTTGTTTATACACATTCATGTTCATTCATATGTATTTATGTACTTTTAAAGTGTCGCCATAAATTCAGCCACAATTCTGCGGTTGAGCACTAAATGGCGTCTAAGAAAACACAAACACTTTCATGCAGGCTAAGTACATACATATGTATTTACGTACACACTTACTTAAGTAGTAGCAACTAAAGTATAGCTATTTCTTTGAATATGCTCCTGATATACTTATGTGTCTGAGAAAGGATGCTTGCTGTACTTATTTTTAAAATCTCATATAAAAGAAAATTTCAAGGAGCAACTTTTGCTCAACGCGACGCGAATAAATAAAAGCATAACAAAGAACAACCGCAAAACGACGCCCAGCACTCAACGTTCAAGCGTATTTTTCCGCCTACATATAAACATACATACATACATACATGTATACCTAAAAACACACACACAAACATTTAGTTTAAATAACGACGACACTTGTCCCAATTTCACCAGAAAGTTGGCCATGCCATTGTACTATTCTTCATGCTTTCAATGTTTCTAGTTGTTTAAGCAAGTTTTTGCAATTTTACGTACACTTCCGCTTCTATATCCTCCCTTGCCTTTACTATCGCCTTCGCATTTCTCTAGCACTTGAACTATTTTGCTACTGTCGGCAACACTTGCCTCATGTGTCCTTACCAATGCTGTGCTTTAACTACTATACATTTATGCATCATTCTCCTCATTCTACTTTTTCTTCAGCAGCATAATTTCTTTGCTTTTTGCTCCCAATTGAATTATGGTATGCTGGCATAAAAGCCAATTTTGTAATTGGAGCACTTTTATTGCTTAAAGGCAAAGTCTATCTTAATTTGCTTTGCATAAATTACACTCTTTATTGGCACACACACAACACGTAGAGGATTCAGAACTATGTAGTTCCAAATGAACTCATTTGAGAATAGTTCTCATTCAATCTCGGAATACGGATTTTAACTGCTTAATATTTAATTAAATTTCGCTGTTTAGCCGCAAATAACTTTGGAAAGAGCGTGGTCTCTAGGATGTATTAATTTTTTGGATTATATTTTTTTTATCATTAGATTACAAAACGTATGTATATAAATATTCTTATATAGCAGAGAGCCCAACATACTCGGCAAACAAAGTTTTTCGAAAAAAACAGTTTTTTAACAGAAGGCATACCAAAATTTCTTATCTATAATATTTGAAAATTTAAGGTACCTGGTTTGAAAAATTACTTGCAGGATAGAAGTAGTTTATTAGTTCATCAAAAAGTATTTTAGCAACAGTAAAATTGTACTTTAGCAATGCTGAGAAGATATTTTAATACCAGAAACAAGCAATAAATAACTTCAGATAATAAAAATAAAAATGCGGCTTAAATATCTGAAAATATTCGGACATGCTCTCTGATTCTGTGTTCTTAATTAATAATTAAATATATTTAAAAATTAAATAGTCTATAATTTGAAAACACATTTTTCATATTTATATAAAGTAAAATTTTGATGCTTTATCAGAAACACAGAGTTGTGCAGTAAAATTTTCGAAGCATTTATTTAAAAATAAACCCTTCTTGCTTTATTAAATTACACTGTCCAACAAATGAAGACTTTTTGAATGGAACAGAATAGCGACCCCATAATTCTGAAAGGGTATGTTGAGTAGATCATTTTTGTGGAACAAACTTATGGTCCAGCACGTCTGTGTTTTTTTTTACAGTGGGTCAAAGTTTTAATTTTTTGGTCGAAGGGAGCATTATACTATATGAAAAAAATGTTGTAAGTTAATGTCTGAGAGAATTCTTATGGTCAGAGTTGTATTGTGGAATTGTATGAGGATTATTTTTGTGGAAGATCTTAACCCTCTAACTGGTCTCTTTATGGGTCAATTTGACCCTTTTTTCGAGAAAATCAAAAAATATCCTTTAAAAAAGGACATTTAAGGATTAAAATATTCTACGAAAATGTTTGGCGGAAAATTTCAGTGGGGGTCACCAAAGACACCATTGTTGTAAATAAAGCTCTTTACGATTAATTGGCAAAATTACACGCCAACATATACTTGACCATAAGAATTCTCTCAGAGATTAACTTACAACATTTTTTTCATATAGTATAATGCTCCGTTCGACCAAAAAATGCAAACTTTCAGAACATACCCTTTCAGAATTATAGGGTCGCTATTCTGTTCCAAAAATGCTGTTGGACAGTTTTATTTATGTATCGCTCCTTTATTTTCATCTGCTAAAGCAAACTTTAGTATTTCGCCCACGCCTGAAAATAAACTGAATTACTCAATGGCTGTTGCCTAAATGATGAGATTTTTCGATGAGCTTATCCCCATATTGTCATCAATCGCGTTTGCAGAATTATTATTCCGTTACTCTCTCTTCATTTCAAACTTTTGTGGTGTATTTTGAAACCTTTCAGTTTGGCAGGCTCGAGCAGGAGGTGATGGAATTAGCCAAAAGGGGGGCGGAAGCAACTATTGTTGTAAGGCTTTTGGTGTTTGAAACCACGCTCTTTAATGATGCTGTTCATGGCTAATAAATCTTTTTTGACAGACACATTCAAAAGTTTTTTTTTTCACTAGCCCAATAGTTCCCACTTCCATTTCAGAACAATAAATCTAAGGAATAAAGCCTTACCGCAACACCAATATTTATACTTTTGTATATAAGGATGTACCAATATGCAATGCCTAGTTCAGATTTTATGTTTGTATTTGTGTTTTCAATAAAATAATCATAAATTTATTTCACCAAAGGGAAATTTGCCTTTATGATTATCATATCACTTCCCAAGCACGAAGCAGTAAATTGAGTACGTACGATGTTTTTACAAATGTACATAAGCATGTCGTAGACAGTCGTTCAGCCAGTCAGAGACATAGCAACGACGAGGCAAATAGCCTGAGCAGCCCGTATTTCAATCTGAGCGCATGCACACCTCTAAGCCATTGTTTTTCTATGAAAATTGCGTTGTTTTAGTCTATGTTTGTGAAAAACGCGTGCGATGACTTTCAAAATATGGGCTCGTGCGTCAATATGTTTGCGGAAGGATGCTCAGTCAGTGTCAGTGAGCAAGGTGTTGTTGTTTGCGGAACGTGCTGTTTACTTTTAGTATTTACCTGCTGGTTCTTCTAAGTGGTGCGTAACTAGATTGAATGCAAGCAGTTAAATAGAGCATGCCAACATGGAAAGATCTTTTCCGTCTGAGGTTTACTGGAAAGCAGACGATTTACAACTGAAGCAAATCGCAGCAATAGCAATGCATTGATTAAACGTTGGAATTTGAATATAGGCAAATAAAATAAAAGCAAAAATTAGCTACCAGGGTAACAATAAATGTTGAGAATTAGTGGTAAAATGAGAAGTGGGTAAGAACAGCCAACTTCTTAAAAACTGGAACCGATCACTAATTAGTCAGCTCTATGGTAAAATGCTCTTGGAAACCATTTTTTTGTTTTGTTAACGCACAGTCAATTTTAATATTTATCAAATTTAGTTTTTATAAATTAAAACGAATTGTTTTTCTGATTCTTACAACCGCCATGGTGGGTTAAGTAAAAAAAGCAGAAAGTATTACTTGTGCAACATCATTTCCCCAATGTCAAATTATTGCAGATTAATAGCTTTCACCACTACACCGACGCATTGTTTTAAAATGAAAATATATTACACATTTTATGAACATTTTCCTTTTCCGGCAGACACATTACATATATACATGCATACATATGTAGTTGGTAGCGGCCTATATCAGCTTCCCATCTCCAATTTTAACATCAACAATGTTGCTCATACGCCCCCGTCGACGGTCCATTTGCAATAAAATCCCTACATCAGGCTAGCCGACGAACGCACTATTCCACGGAATCTCGACAACAGTATAAGCTCTTCTCCGACGCCCAATACGCTCTGTATAAGCTCAAATTTCATTTTAATAATAAACGTTATAAATTTCATATAATGGCGTATTGTTCTATTGGTATGTCACCGGAGTGTTCATGTGACGCCGGTGTCTCTGGCTACCGATTTGACTGTATACTTGTATTCTGTATAATCGGTATACTTTTTAGTTTGCTACCGCATTGCGTACGCTCTGTTTCATCTCTTCACCCATACATTGTAACATACAGCATATTTCCGTTTGTTATTGGCACACCAAGGGGGAATTTGCAAAATTGACAAAAAAAAAAACAAGGAAAAATATTTATGCCAAATGGCCAACGGATACTGATGCAGAAATTATGGCGCAAGGCAGTTCTACTCTGTCGGGCTTTGGAAGCGTACAAATATAAGCAACCAAAAAACCAAAAAATTAAATCATTCATTTAATATTCGTTCATTCTTCTGCCACCCAGCGAATTTTCATTCATTTATTCATGAGTATGTTTCTCACATTAATTCTTATGATAATGATAACAGGCAGTGCGGTCTGCTGTAACTGGGTGTACAATAATTGCTGGTGCTCCAATGAGATAATAGAAATATGGTAAAATCTTTTGCTTTTTTCCTTTTTTATTACTGGGTTTTCTTGTTCCCTGACGGAAAATGTACGCTAAGTATTCAACTGCAAGTTGTGCACATTACAGCCAATTTCAAAAGCTTTGATTTGCTTTATTTTATTCGGAAGTGCAGTATATATATATATCAAGGTGATTATTTTTTTATTTTAAAACTTCACTTAAATTCTTCCAATCAATTAAGTCAACACTGACCAAAATCTGGATACCAAAAACTCTAAGGGCCGGTTTCTTAAAAGCCGGTTAAAGGCTTATCAAGAAAGTGCTGAATCTTAAGCTGAATGTAGCTAACCGCCAATTAGTGTAATCAATATTTAAGAAACAGGCCCAAAGTCAGAGAAGAACAGAGAATATTAGATAAAAAGTTTCTCAGCTTGAATAGTCACAGATTTTTGACCGCGGGAGCTACTTGAAAATCTAAAATGAATTAAGTATATTAGAATTTTAAAGTAGGTATTCAATATTAAAATTGTTCTGAAAAGAAAAATTTTTTGCAAGTATATCAAAAATTAAAATAAGTAAGTTCTGAAAAAAACAAATCTCTCACAATTAGTCTATAGCTCTTTTCAGAAATTGTATTCGTATATTATCATCACAGAGCGACATGCTATGGTAGTCGTCTTTACAGGTTTCTATTTCTTGTTATAAAAGTTAAATACATTTTTTTGCTATTTTACTATATAAAAATGAGTTATGCTGAGAATTTATTATTATTATTTTTCTACAATAATATATTCGGACGTATGCCACAAATTTCTTTGACACATATTTTTACTTGTCCCAGGACATAACCGTTACTGAACCAAATACAAAGGGTACATATCTTCGGTTTCAGGCTTCCCAATGGCTACGCTTTCATCCTTTTTGCAGCTGACTAATGATATATGTACAATTGAATTTTATTTCACGCGAAGTTTTGACACTAAACAAACCGAATGTTTACAATTTTTATATATTTTTTTTTAATACAAACTAAATAAAATAACACTTACTATCGTTCAGCTTTCACACAACGTAACTCAACATCTACCTACAACGAAATTATAGCGCACAAATGAAGTTTGGCAGCAACTGGCCCAACAATACTCTAAGGTTTGCGGGCAAAGCCAACAAAAACAACAGCAAGCCTTCGTGGAAGCGGAAATGAAACCAGTTAGAGACAAGCAGCCATACAAAAAGGTTAAATACATTTTGCGAATAATTATTGGATTGCAGCCAGCCAAGTAGAGCAAAATAGGCCAAAAGGAGTGGCTTCTAAACAGTGGGTAGACAGCTCCCTGCCTTCACATTCGCAACCTTAAATGTTGCCTTCTTGGAAGATGCGGATTGTATGCGCGGTTGGTTGGCTTGTCCGACGGGTCGTTTGGCAACTGAATTACTTGCTCGCTGGGTTGTTGAACACTTTTTTGTGCTTCCGTTTGCACTTCCGTCATTTCCGTTTTTTGTCTCTTCTTCAATTTTGCATCGGTTTTGAGTACATAATTTTTTGCTGCTACCTGGATATTATACGAGTAACCGTTCATTTTGGTTGCTCTTGTTACGAGTTTTTCTACTACGTTCTTCCGTTGCAATTGCGACACTGCTCGTTGAACAATTTAAATGACAAATTCATTCGAGCATCGAACATTCTGTGCCAAAGAAGAGATGAATAATTTAACTTAGCAATGATGGCACGAAGTTTGAGGGTTGGTACATTTCGTTTGGCATAAAAAAGGGAGAAATTTATGAAAGAGCAAGGTAGCGGTAAAAATGACGCGAGCAAAAGTCAATCGCCGACTCAGTGTTCTGAATGAAAACAGTTATTTTGCGAATGCAAAACAACATTTAGGGCCAGTTTTTCAGTGCAAATTGAACTCTTTTTGTCGTTTAAACTAAGTTTAAACTCAGTATGTAGTTTTTCAGTCAACTTTAAACGGAGTTTGAACTAAGTTTAAACGGCCGATCGCGCACGGTTAAACTTAGTTTAACTTATCAGCTCTTTGCTGACTACTTCGTTTTCGTTGCAACAAATTTAATTGTGCTTAAGGAAACTAAGTTTAAATTTAAACTGAGTTAAATTTAACTGAGTTTAATTTAACTTAGTTTAAACAGGGTTTAAACCAGCACTAAAAAACTGGCCCTTAATTAAATGTAAAATCACTAAAAGGAAATCACGAAAAGCTAGAAATCTAGCGATAGCACTGCTGGAAAAAATTATTAACTGCATCGATGTATCGATAACAGATAAATTATTTTAAATGCATTTTAAATCGCATATTCGAAGACGCTTACCACTTTTGAATATCTTTAAATACCTAAATTATTTTTTGAATATATTAATCTTACTTCTGGTACTACTGTGTAAGTTTGTAGGTTTGGATGTTTAGCTGAACTGAGATTGAATATAGAGTTCTTTCTTTTCCAGAAAAATGTACAAAAAAACACAAAATCTCATTAAAATAGCTTACAGACCATAGTTATTAACTATACCAAAATTATTCTTTTTTTCTATACGAAAAAAAAAATTATAAAAAAAGTTTAAAAAATTTACTTTTTACAAATTATATTACTTTTTACCAACCATTAAACCTTCGTTCGATATTCTGAAAACATCTTAAGTGTTGTTACATAGCCAAAAATCGATATATTGTATTGTCGATACTTTTCTTCCTCTGCAATATTTGAGTGGACAGAGTTGGCTACAAAATGTTTGCTTTATTGTTCTATAGAATAGCAATGCATCAGCTTCCATTTGCCATTTAGTATCGCTTGAAAAAGCAATGCCAACCACAATAGATCATCACCAAGCAACAATAAAGAATAGTAGCGGAATGAAAAGAAGAAAGAATGGCGGTAGTTGTTACGCAAAAAATTTAACTGCAGTTTTAAATGAATGGCAGTCGAATGAAATGAGTATGTACGAATCAAGAGAACAACTGTGGGAAGAACTTAAAGCACTCTAAGTCAACTTAGAGCAAACCACAGTTATATACGCTTTTGAACTGTGTCAAATATCAAAATAATGTCAAGATTTCAACTATTAAAAAAGCAGGTATCGATAAAAAAAAATTTAAAATCAAAACTTAATGCCGTTTTCGTATCTTTGTTCCAAAGAATACTTGGAATCCTATGCCAGAAAACGAAACTTTTGGAAGCCTATCACTGAAACGGAAGTGAAAACGAAACTGTCGAAAACGTTCTTAATGGAAATTTTATAAAATCAAAACGCCGGGAAACGTTCCCGAAAATAAGAAAATGTTAAAAAAATATTTTCAGGAATGCTTTTAAGAGAAAACAAGTAAGGAAAGCTAAATTCGGGCGAAACCGAGGGTATATAAACCTCGCGATGTAATTTTGTATGGACGATGGCCATAATTTCATTGAAACTCCATTTCTTTGTTTTAAATGGCAGCTAGTATTTAACTTTACTCAATTTCTTCCAATAAATACTGAAAAAAGAAGTTTTTGCATTTATCAAAATTTCCGTTATTTCCGTTGGGCGTGGTTATGGTCCGATTTCAAAAATTGTTAACGGCTGCTGATATCAAGGACAATATGTTCACCAAATTTTGTGACGATACCTTACACAGTTATTGAGATACAGAAAATTTTTCATAAGTGAGTGTGGCAGCGCCCATTTTTCAAAATTTCATAAGTACCTAATTTCTTAGTTCAAAATCGTTCCAAATACCAAATTTCACTTAATTTGCTGTAATAGATACCGAAAAAACGGAGTTTTTGCATTTTTCAAAAACTTCCGTTTTAATGGGAGGTGGGCGTGGTTATTAACCGTGTGTAGAAGTACTCTCGGGTATAAAAATATGAGCAAAAGTCTTAGGAACGTTTTGACAAGCAGCAAAATGGGAAAAAAGGCTAACACAGCGTAAACGTAACGATAAGCAACTTTCTTTCTTTTAGTTAATATATTAGAGTGAGTTTGAGCAATATAATGTTGCTTGAAAGTGAATTTTGGCTAAAAAAATAGAAAAAGTTCGAATCGGGCGGTACACTGTTTTGTTAGAATTAGAAATCCAGCTAGGGACTAATGGCAAATCAAATATGTATTCCGATAGAAATGAAAATTTATTTATAATTGTAAAATCGCAAATGTCACATTGAATAATTTGTTAGCTGCAATTCTCAAAACATCGGCTCCCGTTCTGTACTTCGGAATTTTTTGATCTCACTTCATCATCCGTGAAAACGTTATCGAATAATTCGTTCTCATTCGAAACCTTCCAAAAGGTTCCCCTCTCATTCTACTCTTTGAAAACCTTATTCAGAGCTGTGTTTACATTTTGTCTTTTTAAAGAACGTTACCAAAAGTATTGTTTTTCAGCGGAACGTTGCTCCCGTTTTTTACGTTCAAACAGCTATCGATTCTTTTGTTCTGTCTGATTAGTTCTTGATACATTTCATTATCATGAGTACTAAACCAAAACGGGGACGCATACTTAATCACCGATTGAAAGATAAAACAAATTTAAAATTTTCTACAGAATTCTCATATTTCTTTAAAATGTTAAAGAAACTATCTGAAAAAATCAACTGGTAGAAGTTATTAAACTTAGTGAATTTGAGTTTTTACAAAGGAAAAATAATTAAAATTGCATTTAAGTTTGCCATAAATATGTGGGCAATTCTTAATCCCTATTTTTTGATTTTGTTCCAAACTGAAAACTACTAAAATTTCGACCCAATTATTAATTTTTCTTTTGTACAATTCTGTGGTTGAGTTTGAAATTGCGCATGTCCTCAAAGATATTTGCAAAATTAATTCAGGAGAAAAGATGCAGCCTCTTATGAATAGAAAGGAAACTTCAAGGAACAACTTTTGCAGAAAGTTACGGTAATAAATAAGAGTATAAAAAGGGACAAGTGGCAAGCGTCGCCCATCGGTTCACTTTCAAGTTAACTCCTACGCTTACTACATTTTAAAAACGAAGGGTAACGGCTTGTGTCCCAATTTTACAGGAAACTTGGTCATTTATAGTATTTGTCCTCTGGCGCTCACTATTTCTTGTTGCCTAAACTACACTGAGTTCGAAAACTACAGCTGACAAATTTGGAAATTTTTTTCACAATTTTTGCAATTATTTTACGATTATTTTTATTTAACAAAATTTCCTCAGAATTGAAAACTTTTAAAAAAATAAATAAAAATTATTTTGAGGTTGAAGTTTTGTAGCTCATATCATTTCAAAATAGACTCTTCCCCACCGTTCTTCCGGCGTGAAACGCATACCGGCGATTTTTTTATATAGAAGAAATTGTGAAAGAACGTTTGAAATTGACTGGCCAACAAATCCGCTTATTAAAAATATTCTTCATATTTGTTATGGTAGCACGAAATTTTTAATTGATTTTTTAATAAATTCTTGTACATTTTGTGTAAGGTTTATAAAACGGGATTTTATAGTTTTAGGTTAGAGAATGAACTTTCTTCAATTTCAAATACAATTTTAATTAGTTAGAAGAAAAATTATATGTCCAAATATGTAACTATTTGGCTGTGCTATAAATGTTAAACGCAGTGCATATATTGTAATTTTCTGGTACTTCCGCTGACATATCCTATCGACTGTGGCTTCTGTCTTTTATCGCTTGAACCTTATACATGCATTTTATCCTGCCTCACTTTATTGCTTTTATCTTTTTCTTCTTCCTTGGCTTTTGCAGCAGTTTGTCATACTTTCCATTTGCTAGAAATTGAATTATGCCAGCATAAAAGCCAATTTTATAATTGAAACACTTTCATTGCTTAAGGACAAACTCTATTTTAATTTACTCTGCACCCTTTGTCGGCACAATCTCTGCAGTAAATTGAACTAGTTAGAGAGTAATATAAAACTTTTTCATCTGGAGACAATGCTGGTGTTTTTGCTATGCCAGCGTAATTCTTTTTACTTTTTTTTAATTTCTTGTTCGTGAATAGTAAAGCAATAGTATAAGCATGTGTTCAAAAAGTTCCCTGCTTACCCAATATGAAGCGCATGACGAAATATCTTAAATTGCTCGTTAACAAAGAGAATTATTTACATATTTCTATCGAAATATGTGTCAAAAGTGGCCGTATTTCTTTCTGCTTTCAAGGTTTTAAAATTAAAAGAAAATTGCTTATGCTTTTTTAATTGGTTTTAAAATAAAAAATTTATTTTAATAAACTAAAAAAATTTTAAAAGAACTTTATTTCTTTTTACTTTTTATGTTTTCTAGAATTTGCTCATAATTAAATATGAGTTCTTCTCGTGAACTAATGTCACTCTAGTTATGATACAATGAATTGCATCACCTTTTTCACTGCCGTTCGAATTGTGTTAGGTTAGGTTAGGTTATGTTAGGGTGGCTGCCACCGCACCGGAGCACGGTGGCACACTTAGGCTGTGAGAAGCCCATTGTGGTACCACTGGCATAAGCCATGCATTCCCTCCCTCCCTTCTTTCAAAAATTTAACCATCCAGTGCGCTTGATGTAGAGTAGAAAGTTGGAAATGTTTGCCGAGTTCAAGTCAGCTAAACAGTCCAAAAAGTAACCATTAAAAATTGTGTTAAAAGATATGTATTGTTCTCAATAACAGTAAATATTGAAAAGGATTATCGATGCCACAAAAGTATCGAAGAGAAATATTTGGCAATTACTCGTACCGGATTCACTATAAATTTATTTAAAACTAATTTAAAACCAAAGCTGTGAATGTATTTATAAAATTGTATAGCTTCAAGACAATGTTTTACTTAGGCTATTTGTGTATAGCGAATACTGATTCCTAAAGATCAGGAGTGATTCATCAGATTGGAGTTTCAAGCCTGGTATCAGCTTATTATAACTCGTATCGATAAAAAAGCACTTGTAAAACGAGTCGAATAGTGTGTCGAACGATTAACGATGGCATCGCCCTATTCGGCAAAATTTCCACCCACCGCCACAATGTGTTTCAGCTTATAATGACTACGAACAAAGCTAAGAGCAGAACCTTTTAAAATAAAATAATAACATGCAAGGTTTTGAAATAAAAAAAACGTAAATAATCTAGTGAAGAATACAACTTACGATGGTGGAAAGCTATGTAGATTTTTTAAAATAAAATTGCACAATAATTGGAAACAAACATATGCTAATGAAAGACTTGATAATATATTTATTTTGTAAATAAAATAAAAAACCTATAAAAAATTGTATTTCGTATATTTAATTAAAAGTTAAAAATATATTGTACCTTAATTTTAAAGTATTGTTCTGTATCGGCAACGGCAATTTCATGCCATAACCTGCTGAAAGTGATATTTAAGTATACACGTTTTACTCCAGGAAATTGACAATACCAGTACGAAAATGCGTTTGCACTACTTCAGAACTAGGTTATCAGGAGACCAGATAAATGTTTTACAGCAAGGTACAGGCAGCGTTTCATTAAAATATAGCAACAAAACTGGCAGAGGGTGAGTGCAATAGCTTACTTTATGTGTGTCAAACCAACATTCGCGTCTGTGGTGTAATCGTCAATGTCAGCGTTATCGACGTTTTGTCTGCCTCCATCTTTAAATCATAGTAATCATTCATTTTCGGTAATACAATAGGAGCAACTTATACACAAACATACATACATTATGGCTTTTGTATAAATCTTAACATGTAAATATGTACATATATTTGTTAACTTTGCTTCGTTCTAAACTTGTTTCAATTTTGCTTCCTCTCTGACCATAACACTGCTTCAATTTCTTGTCGTTCGCCTCTTGGTATACATTTTTGCTCATTTTGAGCGTAACGAAATGTTGTTGTTATATCAATCAATAGTGGTGTGGGCTGATGATGCTAAAATCTGTGGAGGCAGTTGAATTTGCTCGTTGATTATTGCCTTAGCGATGCGGTTTTTCGCTGAGGAAGTTTCCAAATTGCTGTAAACAGTGTCTGCGAAATTATTTTTCATCAGGATATTTCCTTTCCTGCTTATCTCGTCTATCTTCTCATCCTTTTATTGCTCATTCCACCCTTTAAAGAGCCACAATGTCGCACCATTGGTCTTGTAATGGAAAATTCTTCGTTTGCTTCAATTAACTTGAGGAAGAGTAGGTGACAGTTTGTTTATCGTCAAAACGATGGTAATTTAGAAGGCACGTTGAGGTATTTTTTGCGTTAAAACCGATGCTGTTGATTGCTAATCAACTTTTTTTCATAGCCATATAGAAACATTTTTGCTTTCATTAGCTAAAAATTGCTTTCTTATTCATCAGTAAAAATTACGCTGTCATATCACATACACATGTATGTACATCATGATTCAATGGTGAGTTTACTTAAAATGGACTGTCAGAAAAAAACCATTAAAAAAAAAATGTCTGATATTTCCTTTTAAACGAAAGGAACATCGCAAAACAGTTTATCAAACATAGCTTTTAGAGTTTTCTTATTTATACGTATTCGATATTTTGAGCTATAATAATTGTGAAGGACGTGTTTAATATAACATATTGTGGCAACTCTAGGATTCGCATTCAAATCGTACACGATATGGCAACGTATATTTTGATATTTACCTTGTATACATTCGCATCACATTTTTCCGCTATTACATACGAACCTTCGAGAAATAATCATCAGGTGATCGGAAGATATAAATTCCGACTTGGACAAATTTATCCGCCATTCGAGTTCTAGTCTTACCGCGTGACATACTTAAGTTTACTTGTAAAGTTAATATATAAAATATAATTGCACAATCTACATACAAGAAAATAAAAATCAATATGCATATTTACATTAGTGTAATATACTATTTTCAATAGGAAACCCAACGAAATCGTATAGAATTCCTGAAACTATTAGTTCTCTTTCATTAAATTTCGTTTCTCCCTAGGAGTTTTTAAGTTATAATAACCAAAGCAAATTATACTCTGTGGCCGCTGTGTTCGAGTGGTTAGGGATGCGTGCTATAACTCGATATGCCGCTGAGTTCGAGGTTCGAATCTCTGCCAAGGCAAGTAAAATCTAAATCATAGGAAAAGTTAATTTCTAATAGCGGACACCCTATAACACAGGAGTACTGTGCGTCAATTGATAATACAAGATCGTCATGTAACATATCGCGCGATAGAGGCATCCTTGGCCAATAGTGGGACCAGCATAAATTCAATATTGCATGAATATTTGGTCGTAAAGAAGATTTATTTTCGTTGGATACCGCATAATTTGACAGTTGCCCAAAAAAGGACTCGTGTCGATTGGTGTAAAGAAATGTTGAAGAAATTTAGCCGCGGTGGAGCAAAGCACGTGGGTGTTTCAAGACGAGCCTAATCCAACTAAAGTTGTTCGTGCAAGAAGCACCTCAAAGCAAATGGTCGCCTGTTTTTCGGAAAATCTGGTCATGTCGCAACTGTTCCACTAGATATACTTAAAACGGTCAATTCTGAGTGGTATACAACCATTTGTTTGCCAAAAGTTTTTGAAGAATTAAGGAAAACCAACCGCCGAAGACAAATCTTTATTCACCAAGACAATGCGAGCTGTCACGTATCGATTCACACAAGAGAGTTTTTGAGCACTCAAAAGTTCGAATTGATGGGTCATCCGCCTAACAGCCCTAATGAATTCTTTTTATTCCCGAACATCAAAAAAAATGCAAAGTCGACGTTTTTCAATGCCTGAAGGAGCTGTAGAAGCCTTCAACCAGCTCGTTTTAGAGTTATCCTCTTCTGAGTGGCAAAAGTGCTTTAAAAATTGGTTCAAGCGAATGCAGAAGTGTATTGACTTGGAAGGATAATATTATGAAAAACAATAACACTATTTTCCTTAATATTTGACTGTTCTTTCATTATTAGGCGCAAAATATGTATAAAATGCAACCCTCGTATTATTATTATAATCTCTAATCTAGCTTTTAGCTCGCTTTTATCCATTCTGCACAAATTGGGTCAAAAATACCGAATTGTGAAAGGAATCTGACCAAAACTCTCCTTAATAACTTTTGCACTGCGATACAACTTTTTTAATGCCTATGTTAAGTTTCTTAAGGGGCTTTTGAAACAAACAAAAAATTGTTAATAACTACATATATAGTATTTTTGCACACATGTAAACAACATGCACCGAAGCACTTAAGTAAGTGCTTCACTTTTTTGTGCCCAGTTCATTTAAACTGATAGCCGTTACTTGTTTTACCCTGTTTTTGTGCAGAAGGGTTAAGTTTATTTTATATCTTCATGTTATTCGATTCGCTCATTAAAACAATACGTCAATCGTATGTTTTTAAAATATACACAATAGATGAATCAGTAAATACAAATTCTCATTTAGAGTTGCATGATTTGCTATTAAATCGCTATATTTTTTGAACTTTTCACAGCAATGCTTTATATTTATCTACTCGTATGTATACATTTTTACATACATATATGTATGTATGTATAAATTTCCTGCAGTAATTCGGACTCACCCTAAGTTAGCCCTGAGATTGTGCTATCGCTACTAACGCTACTAGTCTATCATCATTCCTATTCCAATGGTTTCAACCAAGGATGCATTTTAACGTTAAATTCAACCGTTCCGAAATGTTTTCTCTTGTTTCGGTTGAAACATTTCAAAATATTATCGTTAAAGCAATTATCATAATAAATTTCATTACGTTTTTAACCGAAACGAAATGCTGGCGTTAACGTTAAAAGTTAAGAAAAACGCCAAGAAAAACGCTGGAGATTCACTCGTCGCAAACAGAAGCGCTGCATACTTTTAGGCACATTAAAATTAACGAAAACGGAAATTTTATAACGTTGCAACATTAACGATTTGATTTCGTTTTGATAACATGGCGCCGAAACGCAACAAACTCATTTCGTTAAGTTAATTTTGCTCGTTAACAAAACAAAATGGTATCGTTTCGTTTGTTGAGCAGCCCTGGTTTCAACTGTCATATTATACATTGACATGTCATAGGCAAAGGACCAGCCCACATCACAACTGGTTATTTTCGATAGATGGCCGACCGTAATACTGCAGAGGGTCTATCTCTTAGCTGGTTGTTCAGGTACTGGTCAAAATCCATCGCTTACTAGTTACATTATTATCGGTGAGGTACTGGTCCATTCGAAAAATGGGTTATTTTATAACTTCAGGGTTAAAATGCTCTTACTAAAAAACATACAATTTCAAGTAATTAAAGCATTTTCACATTATTGCCAAACGTCAATCAAATCACATCAATTCTAAGCTTTTGTGAAGTTTTGATTTGAAATGTATTTTCGGAAACAAAATCAAAAAGAGATGACGCAATTTGAACAAATTAACTATCCAAATTGACGGCAGGCAACTGACAGCTAACTACATAGTTCAATGTTTGAGAATAATAAAAGCCGTAATTGGTCATTGAAATTTTCAAATATCGAATTGCAGAGCAGTAATGAGCGCAAATGCAAGCACTTTTACACAAGTGTTAGTATTAATGTACAAACTACACATACATACATATGTATGTACATCTGTATAGTGTGTTCTCGACAACGCAAATTGAAACTGCAATACGAAATTCACCGCACTTCTGCACAGCTCAGTTGTCAGTTTTAAAATCAATTGGTAGCCAACATGTACCTACTCGTATATGGATCTGTGTACAAGTGGACACATGTATGTATGTATATATGCTTGTAAGCACATATCATCGTTGCTATGCCGATAAAAAGCATTTAATCATCATTTATTTTGAATACTATTTTGGATGCTCGGAGTGAAAATATCTGCAATGAGGTTGGCGAAATTTGCTGTTGGACGCGCATTGATTCCACATTTTAAGTACTAAATACTGGCAGACATATAAACATAAACATTTATACCTACTTTTGAAATAATGATAGCACGACGGATTGACAAGCTGTGGCAATGGCAGGTTTAAGGTTTATCGTAATGACGTTACTTGTGGTTTTCATTAGTTAAAATTTGTTGTCAAATGTGTTCAAATGCTGTCAAATGAATGAAAGTAGACGGTTATTAGGTCTAAATATTTTACTCCATTTTTGAAATTCTCCCCACAAATTTTATCCTGACGCTGTTTTAACGTAGCCTTATAATTTTGTTTTCTTGTTGCTAATGAAAGTTATTTTACAAGGTTTTTTTAATTGTGCCTAGTAAAATTATTTTTCGGTGGCAATAAAGTATATTTTCCAGTATTTCTTTCTTTCGTTGTTATATAATTGTTATAGAAAAAAATCATATATTTATTTACCAATAATAACTACGAGTATGTAACCTCCGATAATCGGATGTGCTTGACTCAACGATTTTATGTTTCTCTTAAGAGAATTATAATCTTTCTTTTGAAATATAAAAAAAAACAATATGAAAATTTGTATGTAACATATGTATGTACATACATCTTTCCACGCAAATACTTCAGGAACTAACAAGGTGATTTTCAATATCACGATTTTGTGCAAATGTACACTTTAATGCCTTTTATTTGATATGTATCTCTGTAGCTATTGTAGTTAAGTTAAGCTAAGCGCCGCTTTGCACAATAGGTAGGTAGGTAGGTATATGTGGCTGTCACCGTTGCTTCAGCGACCCACTTAGGCCATGATTGGAGGCCCGTTGTGATACCACTAGCTAAGTGTTCATACCCCTTTGCTGAACCATTTTGAGGTCTTGACGAATCTCGCCAAGCATCTTGGGTCTATAGAACCTAATTCTCCGAGGTCTCCAAAAAGTGGTACCCCTAGAAAGCGTAGCCTGCTTCTTGCTAGCGCTGGACAATTGCATAGAAGATGAAGAACAGTTTCCTCCTCTTCATAATTTCTGCAGCTCCTACAGCATCTGTGAAAGGGTACACCGAGATGCCCCGCGTGGTTGCCTATGAGGCTGTGCCCCGTAAGGGCTCCAATGACCTGAGATATATCATCCCGTTTTAAGGTGTACATACCACGCGACCGTTTACGAACCCATCTAGGCCAAGTCTGCCTAGATATCCTACAAGTCGTGGTCTGTGCCCACCTCTCATTCGCACGAGCATAAGCATATTCTTTTAAGAGCAGCCTGCAAGTACCAAAGGGCATACCAATGCGTTCTTTACCAGGAAGAATCTCCTTGGTTGTCCCTTCCCTCGCAAGTTCATCCGCTATACAGTTACCCTCGATGTCCCTGTGGCCTGGAACCCAGATGAGGTTTAGTCTGTTCTGCTTAGCCATCTCCTGAAGAGATCGGCTGCGGTCCAGTACAATCTTTGAAGTTATCGCAGCTGAGCTCACTGCTCTAATTGCCGCTTGGCTATCGCTAAATATAAAAACGTTGTTGGCTTTTAAGACGGTTTGCAACCTGTCCTCCACAGCCTCCTTAATGGCTGAAACCTCAGCTTGAAAAACACTACAGTGATCCGGCAGCCTAAAAGAACAGCTCAGAGATAAGACTCGCGAGAATAAATATATCAATAAATAATAGAAGATTAAAAAAGAAAAATATGTTTCCCTTGGCAATTCGAGTTATTTCCCAACACATATTTTTTACATTGCTTCATAACATTTATGAAAATAATATATTTTTATATTGCCATCAATATTTATTCACCATCATTTATTGCTTATATTGCTTCAAAATGAAAAATATTTTTGACATGCTAAAAAACAGTTATTTTCTGACGAATGAAACATACATATATGTACATATATAAAAATTAGGATATGTGAGTACTTGAAGAATATGTCAGTAAAGATAAAGATAAAGAAATAAATAAAGAAAAAAACAGTGATAACATTGAAATAAAAAACGGAGATAAAGGTGAATGAATGTCCTGCTAAAGATGGGGATATAATTGAAGAAAATAAAAAGGCTAAAGGAATGTTAAAGCCATAAACTAAACAATATAAAGTAGAGGATTATCACTCATGTATGTATGTTTGTATGTATGAGAATATGAGCTTATACTTAAGTAGATAAGAAAAAGCGTATGTAATGATAAGGGTAAAGAAAGTTATCAACTGTTTCGAAACTTTTTGAGAGTAACATTAAAGAGAAAATGTATTTTGCATCTAAGAGTCTGATCTCGCCTAACCAGCACGGTTTTGTCCCTCACCGATCTACAGTTTCGAATCTAGCAGTATTTAGTGAATATTGCATGGCGTCTTTTTCTGCCGGACTGCACGTTGACTGTGTATATACAGACTTTTCAAATAAAGTTTCACATTCTTTATTGATTTACTCGTATAAGTTGGCGCATATAGGTTTTCATTCAGTTTTTTTTTTTTTTAATGGATTAAATCCTATTTATACAAAAGAATTTTCGTAGTAACAATTGACGGCAATTCTTCTGAGTCTTTTTTTTGCCTCCTCTGGGGTTCACAAGGGAAGTATACTAGGTCTGTTATTGTTTGTTCTGTTTGTACATAAATTATATTAGTAGCTGCTTTAGATTTGCAAAATGTTTGCTCTATGCCGTCGACTTAAAAGTTTTTTCGATAATTAAAAAACCCGATGATGCGCTTCAGCTTCAAAATGACATTGGCAGCTTGCATCTGTGGTGTGTTAACTCTCAGCTCTCTTTAAACATAAGAAAGTGCTTTAAAGTCACGTATGCGAAAACTCATAATATCTTGCCGACGTCTTATGTGATTTCTCATTCTTTTTTACAAAGTTTGGACAAAATTAAAGATCTTGGCGTAATTTTTTCGAGTAACTTTTCTTTTAATATAAATGTTTGTTTATTTTTTTTTCACAAAAATCGGCCATAAACACTGGCCTTGAGCTCAAAAAAAATTTTTAATTATTTTCTTTTAATAATATTTTACAATTTTATTGAGCTCAAGGCCAGTTTATGGAAAATTTTTTTGTGAAAAAACAACAACAGTTTTTAATGGTTGAAGTTATAGTACTATTTCGGAAATCACCACATTTCCTCATCAGACTTCTTTTTTGATTATTAAATTAAATTAATTTTTAATTTAATTTTTCATAACCACTTCTCTCAGGCTTTGAACCCGGGAGCTCGGAGTTGCAGAGCCAATACGCTACCTATTGTGCTACGCTAGCCGAGTTGGCTGTTGTGTTTATTTCATCTTCCTTAAACAAACCAACTACAAACAAGAGCAACTGATCTGCCGCTATTTAACTTGTTTGTGTGGTTGTTGTTTGTGTTTTTTATTTTGCAAATTCTGTATAAGTATTTTACTTTATCTTATAATGCATTTCCTTTTCTTTTAATAGGCATATTTGTCATATTATTTCGAAAGCTAACTCGGTTTTAGGGTTTGTTAGGCGAAATAGTTCCAAGTTTTCTGACCCATATACTTTTAAGTTATTATATACGGCTTTTGTTCGTTCCAACTAAGAATATGCTACCTGGAGGCCTAGTCAAAAAAAATTATATAAATAGGATTGAACGGGTCCAAAAGGTTTTTCTTAAATATGCCTTACGTTCATTGTGTTTTGATGAGCCAATGCCCTCTTTTAAATCTCGCTTGCTTTTGATTAACCTCAAGACTTTGGAATCAAGAAGGTCGGTACTCTCACTTTCTTTTGTGCATAATATCATTAATGGGGACATTGACTGCTCCTTTCTTTTGGAAAGAATAAATTTCAACATCCCTCAACGTAATCGTCGTTTTTCTTTCTAATTGAATTTAATTCACCTTCAACTTGATTTTTCAATTCCAAAAAATGTATTTTCTCGTATCTTAAGATTAGCTATCTAGGTTTTAAATTTTAATGTTTAATTACTTTGTAAATAGTCTGTAAGAAACTTTTGTTGATAGACTTAATAAAAAAAAAAAAATTTTTTTTCAATTCTGAGTCTTATAAAGTCTTTTGGAAATAAATAGAATACCGATTTTGAGTTTCCGTAAATGTTTTTAGTTCAGCTGGGATGTCAAACGAGATTAAGAGCACCTGTATATTAATTGAAATTGCGGTAAATACTGCTTTTTAAACCTTTCTTCATAAAAAGGGACCGAAAATAATAATTATTTTCAACTATTTAATGAAAAAAATCAAAAAGGTTCCAAATATTGGAGAACATTTTCAAATATATTCAAGTGTATATTTTCTCAAGCCCTCTACGAATTGGTTACGATTTAAAAACTTTTGATCAAAACATATAAAAGTTATTATTAATAAATATGTTTATTTCGATTTTTATTATTATTATTTTTTAGATTATATATAAAATGATTTTTTCGCTTTAATGCTTATTTTGTGAGTTGGTGTTTATTGATCAGAAATAATCATTATTTAGTGAGTTGTAATATTTTGGTCATTATTTTTTGATAATTATTTTTTCATCAAAAAATAATGATTTTTTTTAATTTTATATTTTTGGTGAGAGCATAGCAAAAAATTTAGCAACCTAACACTTTTTACAAAAGCGCTGTGTGGTTCTGAGTTCTTCGATATGCCAAAAATATAGATATTCAAAAATTAATTTAAATTTCTGAGCTTTAAAATAATGTTTTCATTTTTGATCAAAAAACAAAAACACAAAATATAATCGTTATTTTGATGAAAAAAAAATATTATTTTTCTATCGGGCTAAAAAATTATTTATATTTATCAAGGTGGTGGTAAGCGTATATAAGTAAAAGGCGTCCATGTATTTTGTTTTTGCTTTGCTGGACTGAATGTCAAATTTCTGTAAGTGATTTACATCGCCAGCCATTAGAACGATGCTTTTTGACGTTCAGCCCAGCAAAGTGAAAAAAGCGAAAAAACCAGCTGGCTCTTTATCACCACCTTGTTAAATTCGCCTTGACATACACCAACTCACAAAATAAGCATTATTTCTGATCGATCTTAAATATTCATTTCTAAACAAAAAAATTTAACTCCAAAATTATTTCTATTTTTGATCGAAATTTTAAAAATCTAAAAATATTGATTAAAAATTATTTTTTTTTATAAAACTCAGTATCTTTATCGTCCCATCTGCTTTAATATAAAAATATGTGCTTTTTGTATTATCGATAACTACATATTATCACGAAATCGGTCATTTTACGAGCACACACACACTATGCAAACACGTGCTAAAGTATGTCATACTCAATTTATTTCTATCCACGCGGTTTCACATTTACATGGCGTTCGCATTAGTATCAGCTATTGTAAAGAAGAACAAATTTCGTATGAAGAGCGCTTTAGACGACTGAGCATTTTATTGACTTCTTTAACTTTTTTCCTTAGTTTGATAATGATTGGTTATCTTTATCAATTTTTTCATATAAAAAACAATGATTTGATTTAGAAGGTTGTGCTTTCCCTTATTATAAATATTATATTAAAAACTTTCCCTCAAATGGAAAATGCTTTTGCGAATACTCGTACATATACATATGCATGTAGTATGCAGTTTAGTTTTCAATGGCATATTTTAGGTTAATGTCAATAAAATTCAAGTGTAACCATACTATAAGTGCGTATGAACTTAGATGTATACGAATGTAAATGAATAGCAGTGCTGCCGAGAATGTTATTGGAGTCTGCATGCCTAGTTACAACGCTCGCACCAGTATCCATGGCATCCATTAGAAATTTGCAGAATATTCATTAGATACACCTGCGTGCCGACGATGAAAGTGATGCTTGCAAATAAAGAGGATGTGAAATATTAGAGACGACGTTTGCAATATTATTTCCATCGGGAATGAAACTACTATGTACATACATACATAGGAAGTATGCAAAAATCCCTGTAGTCAAAAGTACTAGTATTAAACTACTTCACAACTAGTATGCATTGCAAGTTCAACTAGTCTTTTTCCCATACAATCAATTAGAATTTGTTTAATGCGGATGTCCTACCAGAGGGCAATTGGATCAAAATTGTATCAGTCGCATAATAGAACAAAATAGACAAAAATATACTAGTACAATTATGGACCAAATATACCAGTCTCATACATGAATATCGACAGTTATCCAAATATTTCAGATTATATAACTGCATGGGATGTTTTCGCTGATATGTATTAAAATCGGACTAGTTCGATTTCAACCAGGAAATACTATGTAGTTGTAAACTAGGATTTTTTTCAGATTAGTTTGGTGTTTCACCGCACGTTGCATATTCAATTGTTTGCATGGGTGTGTGTGTTTGTGTGTGTATTTGTGTGTTACTAGCACACGCTCGAGTAAGTCTGTGTTCGTTGCAATGAGTTTATGTACGCTACATGCATGAAAAAGCTTACGCGCGTCACTGGTTGAAGCTTTTATTGAAATTTATTTCAGATTTTTTGTTGAAATGAGAAAAAAACGTGTAAGTATTTTCAATTCTTTTTGCTTGCTTTGCTCGAATTTGTTAGGAAATTGTACCATGGTTCGGTAGCTAGCTGTTTGTCGTCAACCAACCGTCGCCTTCTGCGCATGCACAATCAAGTTCAGCTGATGTTTGACGTTAGCCCAACTCACACTTAAATGAAAAAGTTTGTTATGCAATCAGCACAACGCCAGCAACATCGCACACTTTCCATCTCCAATATTTTCTATCGTTTCACAAATGCCCCGCCGCTCAGACGGAAGTGCGCCTCTGATGGCAGTCTTTTTTTTTTTGTTTTGCGTAACATTTTTAACGTTGTCCTCGTCCTCGCCTTGGCAAACACTCAACTGGCTGGTTTGCATTTCAAGCTGCCGACAGTTGAAGGTAAAAGTTTTCGCGAAAAAATATAGGGATACGAACATTCACATTTACAATCGCAGCTGGATGTTTGTATTTGATATTTTTGCTGAAAGTGAGCGGTTAAAGTAAAAGCTGCGGAAAATTGTATATACGAGTATAAACGCACATACTTATGTGTATATGTTTGTACTCGTATCCTAGCAACTCAAATAAGCTACGCACAAAAGTGCAGAACGCTTAGCGACAAGAATAGCAGCCTCCAAACTGTTGATAGCAAAATTTTATTTTCTGGCAAATTCTACAAAAATAAACAAAATAAAAAAATCTTAGAAAAATCAGGAAATTTTTGTATTTTAAACTTTGGCGAAAGTTTCACTTGCTTAATAACAATTGCTAGTTATGTAGCACAAAAATATGTTAATATGCAGTATCGTTTGCGTGAATAAGTATATTTTAGCTAAAAGCTCAAATATACATACATCGTACGATATTCACAAAGTTTTAAATGCCAAATACTTTTTGCAATTCCTTATAAATACCGAGGATCAAGAACAAGAGTAATTATCAAAACCAAAAGTTGCTTTCATAGTTTCGTTCCAAAGAACGCCTTAAATCCTTTACCAAATTGAAAACAAAACTTTCAAACAAAATGAAAGGAAAACTTTCCTGAACGTTATCATTTGGGCATTTTACCAGAACAAAATGCTAGAGAACAAAGGCGAAAAATACTTTCAGGAAGGTGCCCAAAACAAAATAAATAAGAACAAATTGAAAAAAATATCTCAGGAACGCTCTAGAAAAACAACTAGGTAAAACAGGCTTACAACCGTTCTTCCGACGAATAAATAGTGAACAAAAAAAGCCTTGAGAACATTTATTCGAAAAATTAATTGGAAACAAAAGTTTTAGAAACGCTTTTTCAGAGAATGAAGAGGAACAACTCTCGGAATTTCTCTGAACTATTCGCGAATCACAGGAACGAAAGCTAATATGTTAGGCATAACTTATACGTAAATTCAAGCAGCTCAGAGTGAGAAGACTGAAAAACAGTCTCAAATATTCTACGAAAAAGCATCAGTAATTCAGCT
The DNA here is from genome assembly GCA_963971545.1 of Philophylla caesio. Taxonomy (NCBI): domain Eukaryota; kingdom Metazoa; phylum Arthropoda; class Insecta; order Diptera; family Tephritidae; genus Philophylla; species Philophylla caesio. The sequence goes on along the minus strand of OZ020606.1, from coordinate 97,447,190 downwards.
AAAGACTGATTAACAAAAAGAATGTGTAAAACTAACAATTTATTCCTTTTCGAATAAAAAAAATCGAATTATTATTGAGAGAAATCCAAAAAGGGCCGAAACGCTGCATGATGCAATAATGAAAGGTGTTGTACGTTGGCAACTTCTCGCTCTAAATCAGCCATCTTGAACGCCCTTAGAAACTGTGTTGCTCCTTTGCAAAATTTGGTTACCAGTTTTGTACAAAAAAAATGTTGAATTGTAGCAGAAAATTAAGTTTTTCATGTGGAACTTATAATATGTATTATCGATTGTTTTGACATTTTGGATAATTTTTCTCATTTGTTGATAATTAGTTTTCTAAAAGCGAGAATTTGAATAAGTTTTTGTAAAAATTGTCAAGTATTTGTATAATGAAACATTATTTGTTAAATCATTAGGCGGAATAAAGCTATGGGGTTCATTTCGGAAGACGGGATAAACAATTTTATTGGCATTTCCAATACAATATTTTAGTGGCAAGAAAAAAAATATCCGTTTTTTGATAGAGTATCAAAAATATATTTAACCTATGTATGTTGTATTCTAATGTCCGTTTTTGATAAGGTATCAAAAATAGTTCTCCATAAAATCATCGTCATAGACGTACTCCTATTTCTCTTCCGCCTTCAACCGACTCGATCGTCTCGTCAACGTCAATTTTTCGTTTTCTCCGCTCGTCTTTGGAACAAGCTAATTTTATATTCAATTTAACCTTTGGATGTTGTATTCTAATAATTATACCATAAAGGCTGAAGGAACTCCATGGACCTGTATATTTATGGTTTTTCAGTTATCAATTAGTATTTCTTTCCTTAAAATCCCGCCTTCAGTGTTTTATGCTTATAACCATGGAATACCTTCACTTTCTTCATGAAACAATAAATTATATTAATGTGGATAAACTTTTCCGAAAAAAAGTTAATCGCTGTACAAACATTGTTATGTTGTTGGTACGGTTTGAATGCATTTGCGTCATATTTGAACATTTTACATTATTTTCTGAAGAATAATCATTATCGAAGAAGTTTGTCTTTTTTAATTTGACATCCAAAAACACTAAAAATTCGTACTGTTTAAATACAAATTATGTTATTAATTTTTTTTGTCAGTTTCCATATAAAATTTATAATATTCCAATCATTGTGGTTAAATTTTATGTAAATATCTTCAATCATTTGTACTTTTTTCTAAGAACGGCCTTCTTTTATTCCCGTTTCTCTAGTACTTCCAAAATACAACATTGAGCTAAGGGCGTTCAAACTGGCGCTGTCACAACGTACAACACCTTTCATTATTCCATCATGGAAACGCTGTTCATCCGAACCATTTCCTCAAGTTCTTATTGACGCCCCTTTTCTACCTAAAGCTAAACCTGTTGTGCCTTTTTTTTTATCCAGCAACAAGTTCGTCGGACATTTTTTCATACTTCAACCACCTTGAGAACGTTTTCAATATTTTCGTTTGCATTTTGTTCTCACTGGAAATGTTTCCCAAAATTTAGTTTTCACTATGATTTTCTTGAGAACACTCTAGAGACTTTTGTTCTTTTTGAAAATGTTCGACAAATTTTTTTTTTCATTTTGTTCTTTTTTAAAACGTTTCCGAAAGTTCTGTTCTCATTTTGTTCTTTCAAAAGCGTTTCCGATACTATGGTTTCAATTTTATTTTTTCCGAGAATTTATTCTCTGGTAGACCCTTGTAAAAAAAAATTTAATTGAGTAGTTACTCAAACTCATATAAGTTGTTGTTTTGTGAAAATATAGTAGAAAAGCATAAAAACAGCAATCGAAGTCAACAGCAAAGGTGTGCCATTAACGTTTAAAAAGTGTTGTACCTCAGCAACAGCGAGTATACTTGTGTGAAAAAGCTGGCTGATAAATTACATACAAGAAAGTTTTTTATTAGGTACCATTTGGTTCTACACACGTATGATGTATATATGAAATTACATACCTCCATACATACATATGTACATATGTACATAACATGGCCGTACACATGTTCGCATGTTGCACGCGACATCGCCCATTGAGAGACTTTTAATCTTTGCAACTTTTTAATTACTTTTTCAAGAAGTTTGCAGCTTTTAAAATTGTTTAGAAAAGTTGGTGTCAGAAACAGAGTAAATAATAGAATTGGTTAGAAACCCGAAACAAGCAACAAACAGCACAACGAGACAAAGCAGCAAGGAAAAAATAGAAATTAAAAAATTTTCAAACACAAAAAAAGTTCTGGCTCACAGATGGGCAAGCAAAACAAAACTAGCAACTGTGGTGTTGAGCAAGAGGAAAGTGAACTTGTTGTCCCACATCCCAAGCCAGAAAGCAGTTCTGCAAAATGTTTTAAGTACGAATATAAAGTTTTAGGTATTCGGCAGTGCAAAGAAATAAATGCTCCGGATTTTTAGATAACTGTGCGGAGTTTACACTGTTGCTCCGAAAACTGAACCAGGTTCAGTTGAAATTTTTCCATGGATCGATCGATGAATCGATCTTTAAGCTCGTAATATGTATAAACCTCAAGACCATGGAAATACATAGAAACTTTAAAAAAAAAATTACTTAAGGCAGCGCTGTATATGCATCGAGAAAAATCCATATACACCGGGTCAAACGATTCTAAAGCTCAAAAATTGAAAACGACATGCTTACAACTTATATTCATTTATTTACTTTTAATAATTTTCATTCAAAATATAGTGCGATATATATAATGATAATGACAATAATTTGGCGCTTACACTATACATATAGCTCAGTGTTTGGCCGAACTGCTCCTACCATTTGTAACGAGCGTCTTTATATTAAATCACAAATGGAGGGACCTACAATTTTTTTGCCGACTCCAAACGGCAGATGTATTTTATTTGCAGCTTTTTTATGGCAGAAATACCTTTGGAGGTTCGTCATTGTCCGCCGAGAGGTGACCACTATTAGACAAGAAGTTTTCTATAATTTAGATTTTACTTGCCTAGGCTGAGACTCGAACCTTAAACCCATCGGCATATCGAGTAATAGCATACTCCGCTACCCACTCGACCACAGCGGCCACACACACACACATTTCCAACTTTTTTAATCAGAATTTTTAAAACTTTTATTTATATGGCTTCTATTAAATATCGAACTATATTGAAATCAATTAATTAAAGATAAGTTGCAAACAATATCAATTTGAATTTTGGAGCTTTAGAAATGTGCGGCACCGTATATCCTGAAAAACTTTATTTGTCCAATTTTTGAGAAATGCTATAATTGTCAAGGTGATAACCACCTTTATTCTTCATTGGAGATCCAAGAATTCATTTGTAAGTGAGTAACTCTGATTTTTTTTTTTTTTTAAGATTAAATATTCTCAAATGGATATAATTCATAAATAAAATATGTGCCGATTTTTTCTATCTTTTCTTATGTATTTATTCCTGAGAACATTTTAAATCTCTAGCGATTACTAAAGTTCATTTTATTCACTCTTTCAAAAAAAAAATATAAGTCAATAATTGAAAATATTGTCTTTTGGAAATACTTTTCCATATATGAACTTTTTTTCAATTAAAAACTTAAGAATTTAAAAGAATTTAAGGGTTTTACTATAAAGATCTAGATGATCTATCCAAAAATAATTGCAAAAAATACACTAATCAGATTGGCATTTTGAGAATTCTTGACAATTTATTTTTATTTTACCTCATTTGAAATGTTTTTTAATTAAAATCCAATTCATTCTCTAATAAAACCCATATGGATGTAAGTCACCTGTGCTAAAATTTATAATAATAATAAAACTCAGTTACGTACTAGATTAAATTTTAGTAAAATAAAGTTTTACGTAGCAAGTGGCTATTTTTTTCCACATAACGTTAATAAAAATACGCATGATCCTCGACGAAAAAAACTTATAACAATCAAAGGTGATTTTAGTGACTCTTAACTATCACTTAATTTTACTAAAATCGAATGGACAATAAAACTTTTTTTAATATTTATAAGTTTTGTATAGATACAGTTTCAAAATTTTGAATTTTTTTAGTTGGCTTTCAGTATTATTTATTGACTAAAACCAATTCTATGTCAAACCTCGTTACTGTATGTCATACGATTCGCTTCGTTTATCCTTTTTTTGGTTACTTAGCGCTAGAAACTTTCTTTTTTTTTTTTGAAATTCCGTTTTTAATGTAATTTTCTATACATTTTTCTCTTTACAGAACATCATGTACAAATTGAAGTGACAAGGAAAATGTAGCAACTTAAAATACCAACCGAAATACACTTGTGATCCGTGTTTGCCACCGCTACTACTACACAAATAAATATTTTCCTATAGGCGAATGGTTAAATCCGTCTACCTGCTGAAACACAAATAGAATTAATAGTCGGAAATGTCAAAGAGAATACCGGTCGTTGAAGTGTAAAAAAAAATCTCTTTTAGAACACCAAAAGGCAACTCTTACACACACAAACACACATGTCACCTATGAGGTCCTGTGCGTACAGAGGATGAAAACGGAATGATTTTCAATTCGTTCCTGCCCACAGAGGAATGGCCAACTGACGACTGTCAGACAAGTACAACAACAACAACAACAACAAACACACAAAAAGAGCAACAGCCTCCTCAACACTTATCAACGTACCACAGCTGTTGCTGCTGCTGCAACAAAAAATACAACAAGCAAAGAACTGTGGCGACAAGCAAAACAACAGTAGACCAACATTGAGCAAAATTAAACCACATTGCCGACGTCGTCCATGCAACAGACACTGCCACAGGCGCTTCATACATTGTGGGACCGCTGATAAAGTGTGGCGGGAAAAACAGCAATCACAGCTTGATTGTGCGACACTTGTGGCGAAAAAAGCTGGTCAACGACCAACAAGCAAAACACAAACGAGAAACACGAGAAATTTCGCGCAAGCATAAAAAAAAGCAAATCATGTAAAGGAATCAAATCATAGTCCTTGGGCAAAAAACGAGCGTATTGAAATCGAGATTGGCTAGCGGGAGTGAATGTATGTTGCTGACGTTGTTATTTTTGCATTTCCAGTCACTGAACTCGATAGTGAGTGCTGCGACCCATCGCTGTTCATTTGTGTATTAAGTTAAATATGCCAGCAATAAGAAGAAAAGAATAAGAAAAAAAACCGTAAAAACTGGTGACTGTACAAAAACCACAACAACAGTAGCAAAAAAAAGAGAAAGTCGCAAAGTAAATTGGAATAGAAAATAAATCGAAAAAGGGCTGATACGGCGAGCAGCTGCCATCAGCAGTAATCTCTTTGCCGTTGTCTACGCTCTAAAGTTTATTTTGATGCAGGCTTTTGCTAAACATACGACAACACTTTCCTTTCTCGACCCATCCACCAACAACCGTCTACGGCTATAATTGATCCTACAATTTGCAAAAATCTCAGTGCTGCATCTCTGTGTGTTAACTCTAGTCGCGTTAGTTTCATTGCGATGGTGTCGAAATTTTGGTTGCATGTTTGGTGTGCGCTAATCGGCTGGTTTCCGCTGCTGGCTAAAGGTTACCTGAATGTCTTCATTAGCCATCGTGAAGTCATCAAATTGATGGGTGAGTATATGCATACATACATACAAGATGAAATATGCATTTATAGTGCGAACATAAAATGAGTCATATCAATGAAAATACTAGTTCATAACAGTGCAAAATATTCTGCATAAAATTAAATTCGCAATTTAAGTTGGTATCGAGGAGAACCAAGCCGATTGGGTAGTCCCTGTATGCACTTCATCTAGCTCAGAATTGTTGTTGGACTACATATACAACAATTTCCTTGTTAAAAGCTGATTCAAAAATTTGGATATTTTCTAAATTCATATCATGCCAACTGGCCACACAGGCGTATACGTAAATTGTTCAATTTTGCTTTTATTTACACTTTTCACGTAGTCAGAGTGTGGATGTCTATTTCATATCGTATCGGTCTGCAAAAAATTTAAATCAAGTATAGGTTACACTGTCGAGTTTTTTCTTTTTAAAGTAATTTGGTTGGTGTGCTTTAAATACTCAAAATTTAACTAAGAAATTTTTATTTTAAAAACATATTTTGAATGCTTAGCTATTAAAACACTTTTACCAATTTTATATTGTTACTAAAACCCCTTTTTAAATAATTTTCTTAAAGTTATACAGATCTTTAGTTGGTTATTGATATTGATCAAGTACGACCAAGCAATGAGCCTGAGCTTTATGACAACGTTCCTGACATAGAATTGGAGGAATCAGATCAACCGTTATCAAATTTATTTAACAGCTGATATTTCATTTACTTCATTTAAAATAACTTTACTACCCAATAATGATAGAGAAGAAGATTGCGCCGTTAAGATAGTGACAGCGTTGCCACAAAGATTTTAATTTAATACCAAAACTCTAAAAAAATTACTAAACCCAGAAAAATATTACCAACAGTCATTTAACTCATCAAAACCTTCAAAATTCATTTTTTTAATGCAAGTTTTTCCGTGCAAGTTTAAATCTGTTTGTCGTTTAAGCTGATTGTAACCTCAGTATGCCGTATTTCAGTCAACTTTATTGAAGAGTTAAACTTAATCTAACCTGTTAGCTGTTTGCTGACTACTTTATTTTGTTTACAACAAATTAAATTGAGCGCAAGGAAACTAAGTTTAAATATAAACTGATTATAACTAAACTTAGTTTAAACTGAATTTAAACCAACACAGAAAACCTGGCCCTAAAAGGCTACCACAACTCATAAAATACAATACTCGATTTGTGTATGCAGCAATGCTCACTACAACTAAAAACATTTCCTTTTACTAAGGGAGTAACGTATATGCCAATTCAAAACTTCCAAGCAGTTTTGCTCTGTTGTTGGTTTTTTGGGTTATGACAGTCTTTTAGTTAATGAACCAAATGTTAATATGCAAATTTCTTGTGCAATTGTAAGAAGGTTAAAAGTTTTAAATATTTTTAGTATAGTGTTCAGGTTTGGTAAAAAATTACCAAAGTGGCAATGCTGTTCTGCGGTCGCTCTTTCTCTTTTGCTCTTCTTTACCTTTTCTAATGACAAAAAAAAAATTTCAAAAAAAACAACAGAAACTTTGAGTATGCAGTTTTGTATCCTGTTCATTTCGAGTTTAAAATACACTTTCAAATGGCTAAAGGTATACGTAGATTTTCAAACTCTTCTTCTGCCGGAGGTGCAGCGTTCTTCAAACACCTTTACATATACATACATAAATACATACGTATACATACAAATGCGGAAATTTCAGCCGTGCTCCCAGTTTCACAATTCAATTCAACAATGTGGTTTTAAAAATTCCCTGTGGAAGTGAATTAGTGTGCTCCCAATTTCACAAATTTCTTCGCATATTAGCTCATCCCTGTCACACATATCGGTTATCGTTAAGGCAACTCACAAACAGCTGTTGTTGAAATTTCCCTTTCGGATTCAGCTATGTGTGCTCTTTTGAGGAGTCATCAGCAAAACCCATAAAAATACTCATATTTCAATGAATATCCAATACAGAAATGTCATAAATAGCTTCTACAAACATCAAAGAATATTTAAAAAATTATTCCAATCGAAAATAATTAAACATTCACACATTTTTTGTCATTTACTTTTCATTTCACACACAACCAAGCATTCGGATTCTATTCACAAAAATGTATGTGAATGTGAAATTGGGAGCACCAAACATTTGATTTCAAACCGAATCCACAGGGAAGTTTGTGAATGTGAAACTGGGAGCACGGCAGTTTATGTCAAAAATAAACGGGTAATTTTAGCCATTTGAAAATGTATTAATTTTACAACGAATATACCATTTTAAAATTTTAAACTTTTATCTGTGAAATAATTTGACAAGAAGCAGAGTGAAATGAAGTTATAGGGTATTTAATAGTATAACCGTTTTCCAAACTTTCTAGTGAAAACCCACTTGCGATCTTATATATTTCACACCTTGACTTTTAAGTTTCCTTACTACCTAGAACATATGTGTCTCCACCTGGCAGAAAAAGCATATTTGCACGTGCTCATCAGACGCAGCTTTCGAACAAAAACCGATTATTAAATTGGATTGCCGATGAGAGCAGAAGAAGAGATCTGAACAAAAATCAAAGTTATTTTTTTGGAATTTTCGTCGCTAGTTTTTTATTAAGATCAGGCAATTATACAAACGGAAAAAGTGCAGAACTCTTTGTTCTTTATCATAGTCGATTTTTTTTTCAAATAACACTTATTGAAAAGAAATCCAGTGAAATCCGATATTCTTCATAAATATGTATTGATTGTCCGCCATTATTACTACTAACATACTTTTCTCTGTATTACAAAACAAACGAAGTTATACGCACATATATATATATATATATATATATTCTTACGCCGCTTTTGATTGATTGATAAATAGTTGCAGCTGAAGAGCACTTTTACTCACTTTTCCATTCGCACACAAACATCACTTTCTCTTCGCTGCCATACAGAAATACAGGCAAACAAACTTATGTAGAAGTACTCATAAAATACAAATACATTGCAGCAAATTGAAAGCAAAACAAATACAAATTTTTGGTAAACGTGGCAGCATAACATTTTCAGAACTACTTTTAAGTACGGAGATAGCGTAAAAAAGGCTGATGAAGTCGTGGGAATATGTTGTAGTCTATCAGATGCCCGAAGCTACAAGTAAGGCGGATGAAACAAAGCTGAATACGCCAAATGTTATAGGGATACAAATTTTTAACATTTAAAATACTAATAAATCTATATTTTTTCAGCAATGTGAAAAACTCTCGAGTGAATTTCGTAAATATTTTCACATTTGCGTACTTGAGTGTTTAGTAAATAGTGCCATTTTAGAGCGTATTTTTTACAATATTACCAGTTACGATGCCATCTTGTTGCCTTCATTCACATTTGCACCAAAAATCAATAAACAGAAACGAAATCGATTGTCAGCTGTCGAATCCGTATCATCATTTCACTATCTAACTCTTGACAATCATCACAAAACGGGCAGCTAAAAATGAAAACAAAACGCGAAAACAACAAAAGTTTCTCATCAAAAATATTCAAAGAAAGAAAAACCGCATTGTAAATAAGTTATTGGTTTCAGCGAAAAACGACAACAGTCCCTAACCACAATCGAAGCATTATATGACGTCAGGCACGTCAACCTCTGCGCCACTTTCCATGCCTACGAACGCCTTTTCTTTTCGGCTATAGAGTATTAATGATACTTTCACGAGATTTGGCAGCCACAATGCATCATTTAACAAAAAGCAATCACTAACTAACACAACTTATTCGACCAAAGTGGCGAGCGTCGAACGTGCCGCAATTGTTGATGTTGACAAAATGTTCGTTGACTCGCAAACAACCATTCAAAGCATGGCTTAAATGCAGCACTCACACAAATTAAGGGCAACTGCCACATATTCACACAAATTTATATTTATATATTCTCACGCTCACACCGTAATTGATTAATGATGCTCCTTAGTTAGTTTGTTTTCGCTCGTTTCCGGCCATTCATCCTTACCTCGAGGTATAGCTTACTAGTATGTTATTGTTATTGTTTCATCGTACTTTAGTGAGTATGTGCTTCCTATTCGCTTATATTTTTTACTTCCTTGTGTTGATTTTCTCTATTTCTTGTACTTATAACGCTTCTGACGCAAATAAAAGTTATAAATAGGAGAGCAAAATAGGCATTTAACACAAAGTCAACAAGAAACAACTAATTTGATTTATATTTTAACTTCGCCATCGTTTTTTAGTATGCTGTCCTTTAAAAAATAAGAAAGCTTTAAGTGTCACTTGAAATAAGCGACTTCTAACTGTAATAATTCCTAAATAGAGCCGTATGTGTCTAAGAGTAATCCATGTACTACTGCATTGTATTCATCTGGCTATGCTGCTCAAGAATACATCCATTCCACGTGGTTATTTCGATCCTTAAAGAGCGTTTCACTTTCTCTCCCTGTTTAAATATGAGTTGAAATTAATAATGAGTTCATTAACATGGAACTAATATCTGCAAAGAGTGAATGAATTAACTCCGAGCTTCTCGTCTGACACAAAAACCTAACGAATTATTTTGTATTTGCAGCTGAATTATGCCGAAAAGTGCTTAGTCCTTAATCATACATGTGGTACATACCTAAATAGAGTACTTGGCAAAAACTGGGGACTGAATTTATCGTCATATCGATTATATCCCTTACGAAGGGCTGAATATGTTATTTCCCATAAAACCTTTGTATTCATTTGAAAAACTTTGTATAGATTCTTTCGGACTAGAATTTGTATACAATTTTTAACAATTAAAGGCAAAGTCAAAGGTGTTTTTGCATTTGTAAAACTATGGTCAAAAGAATTCATGACCCTCTGCCTTTTCACAACGTTAGTGAGGCCAATAAAACCATAGGGATCTGTTGTATACTCCGACCGGATAGAGTCAATTCAAAAACAATTTCTGCTTTTTGCTTTAAGAAATTTTCTCTGGAATTCTTAGTATAACCTGCCACCATATATTAGTCGCTTAAAAGTCATTAATCTTTCTTACCCTTGCTAGTCGCAGAAAAATTCTAGGCATAGTATTTTTGGTCAAGTTACTGACGGGCTTGATTTCTAGCCCATCTCTTCTTGGTGAAATAAAGCTAAATGTTGCCTCCCGAGTTTCCTATATGCCGCAATGTCTGAATTTGGGATCCCGGCAAAACTTATACGGCTATGTAAAATGGCGTTGAGCGACACCACCAGCTCCGTCAGAATGGGGAAGGACGTCTCCGAGCCGTTTGATACCAAATAAGGTTTCAGACAGGGTGACTCTTTGTCGGATGATTTCTTTAACCTGATGCTGAAGAAAATAATTCGAGCCGCAGAACTAAATCGGTCAGGCATCATCTTTTATAAGAGTGTACAATTGCTGGCGGCCGCCGATGACATTGACATCGTCGGTCTTAACAACGGCGCAGTTAGTTCATCCTTCTCCAAACTGGATAGAGAAGCAAAGCGAATGGCCCTGGCTGTGAACGAGGGCAAGATGAAGTATATCCTGTCATCAAATAGACAGTCGGCACATTCACGACTGGGATCAAACATCACTGTTGACAGTTATAACTTCGAAAAAGTAGAGAACTTCGTTTACTTATGAACCAGCATTAACACCAATAACAGCGTCAGCCTTGAAATCCAACGCAGAATCTCTCTTGCCAACAAGTGCTACTTCGGACTAAGTAGGCAATTGCATAGTAAAGTCCTCTCTCGACGGACAAAAACCACACTCTATAAGTCTCTCATCATGCCCGTGGAGCCACTCCGTAGTTTATGTAAGGATTTCATGTTAGTCAGCCTGACAGATAGTAGATAGTTTGCTTACAACAATCTTGTTACGACAGACCCGATTATAGGGATGTTTCAACTCGTCGGAGCTGGTTTTTTATAAAAAAAAAATTTTATCGAAAGGATTTTCCTATGTAAATCTTGTTTGGCACTTCCCACAAATTTTTAATTTTACGGGATCAAAAATGTATTTCAGTGCTGTATTAAACATTTTTCTTCGTATATGCAAGTGAGTAAGTACATACGTACACTTCAAACATTTTTGATTATATCCTACATAATCCGGAGTGTAGAAAATGTGACCCAGAAAGAAATAAAATGCGCCATTTAATAGTTGCACAGATATTCAGATGACTCATCTTGCGGAAAAATGGAACGAGCAACGGAAACGAGCTGTTTTGAACGCCTTCCTTCCCCTTCCAATCCTTCAATAGATAGACTTATGCTTAGAGATGCTGTTTTCTACTCTCCCAGCCAATATGCCATTGCCGTTTTTCTTCGTAGAAATATCATTCAAGTTTTATAAAATCTCGTTGATAGATTCTTTAAATCGCTGTAATTATTCCACTTGATATATGTATGTGCCATATATCTCTGTGGTATATGCTCGCCGGAAAGAAGCGCGGCAGACGACATCCATGAAGCGTGAAAGAATGTATATATCACATAAATACATAAAGACATAACTACAAATATATATGTACATAAAAGTGGTGTAAGTCGTTTCAGGTAGTCAGTGGATATGTACGTACATAGTGTGATGAGTGGTCGCTCTCACAGGTAGGTACAAAAGACAAAGCCAGCAATTTGCATAAAGTTCCAGTAGATAATTAGTGTCATTAACTCACTTTAGTTGAAAACTAACTTGGAAAAGTGCTTTTACCAACACTAACAACAACGGCAACAGCAACATTGATGGGTCGCACAAAGTCCTTGCCACAAAGGCAGCATTGACTAAGGCGAAGAGAGCTAGCTGTAGTGGTAATTGTGGCACACGCAGTGTGACAGGTACAGACAGGGCGGAGAGACGCAATTGCAAAAAGTAAAACCAGGAACAAATATAAGATAGCAACTTCCCGAGAATAGTTCAAAAAATGATGGAAGCAAAAGAAGAAGGAGAAAGAATAAAGTGAACAGGAATAAAAATGCCGGGAAATTAAGTTTTTATACCCAGTTTATGTATGTATGTAGATATGAAAACTTGTCACGTGATCGTCAAAGAAGAATTGAAAGTAAAATTATTATCAAAAAAAAAAGTAAGCTCTTAAAAAATTGGAAGTCTTTTGTATGGTGCCGGTTATAAATAGCAGATTTTGTTTTAATTGAAGCGCTTCCCTCACTCTCTGCTTGGATTTGCATCAGATTGGGAGTATTTTAGCTAACAAAAAATAAACAATGAAATATGAATATTACGACAAATTTAATTATTTTGAAGATATAACGCAAAAAACATTGAAACCAATGTTCATTAAATTTTTCTACCATTTCACCTTTACTATAATGAGTAACTTCTTATTCTACTTGATGATAATTTATTTTAAAAGCAGTCCAACATTTTGCAACTTAAGTAACAATCAATTGCTATTATAATTAGATTAATAATTATTTGCCCAACATTTTTTGCTTTTTTTTTTAGAAAAATTACAAAAAATAGCCGTCTTTCAATGAACTAAAAGGTTAAAATGTTGCAAAAACAATTTTTCCGCAAAGTTGCACATACAACTTCCGAACATACTACATTTAGTATGTCAAGCATGAAAGGTTAGCTTGCAATCTTTTTCCTATATTTATAATAATTTGTTTTGCTCTCCGCTACCTCTTGTCCGTATCTTGTTATTATGAAAAAAAAATTGATTTGATTTATCCGTGTTATTAAACCGATTGAGGTGTTGTTATAAGTGGCAAACCTATGCATATGTACATTTTTTGGATTTAAAAATGTTCTGAATTAAGTAGTTTTCACTATTCAATGAATAAAGATATAAAAAATTCTCGCTAAAACTCGAAAAAGGCTGGACCGATTTAGCTGATTTTGGTTTTGAAATGTTTGTCGTAGTCCAGGGAAGATTCAAACGGAGTGAAAATTTGGAAAAATTGCGAGGAAGATAGTAAACACTACAATTTAATTTTCCCATATAAACTGTTCTACTTATTTTCCTGTCAAACATTTTATGCTCCCGGAGAGACAGGAAAAACGTTCCATATTTCATTACTATTGGCAAAGTCAGATCGCAATATGAAGTATCCCTGACGTTGGATTCATCTGGAATGCTGCCAGATTATTAGAAGGTGTACGAACTGCACATTATGCCTTGAAATAACCACTAAACATGCAAATTAACGAAGCTCCAGTTTCGAACATGGCCAAAAACCGCGCAATGGTGAAGTTCTACAAATATGCAAACTGATCGTTTGGGATGACAGCGCGATGGCCCACAAGAGGTTACTGGAGGCACTTAACAGAACGTTACAAGATTTTCGTAACAACCAAAACTGTTTTGTTGAAGCCGTTATTCTGTTATGAGGTGATTTTCCCGATAACCATAAATAAATCGCACGGTCAGTCGTTGCAAGTTTGCGGAATCAATTTGGAGTTTTCATGTTTCTCGCATGGACAACTATACGTCGCGTGTTCGCCCATTGGAAAAGCATCGTCTTTATATATTTACGCACCGCTAAAAAAACAAAAAAATATACTTTATCAGAGAGCTTTAAATTGATTACGTGTATGTATTACTCTGTTTTTATTTAATGTAAATAAAAATTTTGTTTTCATTTGAATTGTTAGCAATTTTCGTTTAATAACCGAACAAAATTAAAACGGTGTGAAATAAGTATGCTAAATGTGTGTGTGTGTGCGTGGTGGTTTATGTGAATTATATATGTTGTTACTAAAACATATCAGTCCAAAATTAAATTCGACTCAATACAATCCAAATAATTTTATTGTAGGTAAACTTTATTTTGTAAGTTCCAAAGGTTTTGAAAATTTTGATCGGTTGGCGACTTATCGATCAATCTGACGTCGAAGGAAAACTCTGCTCGGCAGGATGCGACGGCGGCGTGTCGGAAGGTCCCGATGACTCCCGATAAGTCTGGGTGTACTAGAACACCTGTCATGTTATGCTCCTGGCTTCTTTAGATCATTTCTAATTGTTTATACTCTACGGGAGTTATATTTATATCTGGAAAACATTTTTCGTCCGAGATTGATGGCATTCATGAAATGGCAAATTTTGTTTTTTGCTTCAATTGATTTTTCTGTAGTTGACCAAATTTTACACATGCAGCACATCGTAACAGATAGTGACAACAACTAGGACATGAACATGTTCCACTTTTTTCTAAAGGGGCAATGCATATATGTATATTTAATAATCTTAAAACTATTTTCAATTTTCTTTTCAAAATAACTATTAGAAGCACTTTATCTTCTCAAAAACATTTGATGGCATTTTTGTTGCCTGTTTTTTAGTTAATAATATGGCGTAACCGGTACAAACCAAAAAATAAAAATATATGTTGACATAAGAGTCTGTAATAGAATAACTGAATAAACCGTGACGCGCAAAAAAGCATATAAGTAGTTAAAAATGAGAAATTATCAGTCTTTAATGAAGTATAATAAGTGTTGCTCGCTAAAAATCCATGGTTTCCTCAATTATTTTATACTTTTTATTGCCAGCCTTAAGAGTATAATAGCCTATGAAAATCGCGATTCCTGACATTTCCGATAAAAATTTCCAGCCATTTTAGCTAAGGAAAGGTGATATGAAATTCACCTGGTCATCTAGTCTCTAATTAAAATGTTTATGCTTAATGAAAAAACTATGCACACATGACGAGACTAACAGCTGGTAGATTTTTTTATTAGTTTTTTTTTTTGTTTCTCCGAATTGCGACGGCAAGAACGAAGTCGGTTTTTTTATAACATCGAATACATGAATAACCGTAGAAACCACATGTTAAGGCAAACAGTTTTGGATGTACAAATCACACGCTGCGCTCGAAACTCTACAGGTATACTCGTAGACATTCAAACCAATACATACAATAAACTTTTTCAATAAGCAGCAAAGCCATACGAAAGCCATACAGGAAGCAGCAGCCTAAGCAACATCGTTTATTTGCTCCACTTGTTGGCTTCTGTTTATTTAGCATAATACAATTTATTTATTTAATGGTGTTTCGCTAAAAAAGAAAATAATGTTTTGTCAATTAAGTCACAAAGCCGTAAAGACTTTATGCGCTGGGCACAAAAATGAAATTAAAACAAAAAAAATTGTGGAGAACAAAATTGAGTCAAGTTACTCGAGCCAGCGGTGTGTAATTTTTTCATTCTATTTCTCACTTTGTGTATTCCTTTTAACTTCCTTTCGCCACTACCGTCGCACACTCAATTATCAAGGAAAGTTGCATTTTACCAAGTCGCATGGATTGTAGCAGATGCGCTAAAGGGATTAAGAACTACAAGTGGGCTATGTGACCTAAAAACAAAGTGTAACGCCAAGTAAAGAGAGAAAAGTGAGGTGGGAGGGTTTTATGGTTGGAAGGCAGCACGAAGACGTTGAAAGTTTTGAAAGCAAAAATTAAGCACGCAAATATTTAAAGTTGCTTTAATTACGGCGGCAGAGAAGCTACCAGCAAGTCGCTCAATAATGATTTATACGCCCAGCAAAAGATACGCACATGTAGGCTAAAGTTGAAGTTTAAAACCAATAAGCACGTGCCAGCCGAAAGGACAATCACCAAAGCTAGATTTAAACACACAAAAATAAAACAGTGTAAAGAAAATTGTGGCAACGCTGTGTGGAATGCAACGTAAACTATGTTGACAAAATGCAAGACATGAACGAAGATGCGGTTACGTGAAAGATTTAGAAGAGCATTTGCTTTTTTCGCCTCGACTTATTTCAGCATCTTGTGGGAGTTGATGTAACATTGCAAGCAAAAGTTGCATTACAATTTAATTTTAAGCGTATGGAATCTAAATTAACCCGCAAGGAAAGCAAAATAAAGTATGAACAAAATTTTAAGTATTGCAATGTAGCTGTACTACACTTTTAAGTTAATTGAAAGGAAACAACTTTTTGCTTAGTTGCGATTAGAGCAATCAGTCATTACAGCAAAAGAATGGAGCTATCCGTACTACAATAGGCAACAGCCTGATTTTCAACGAGCAGCTTAAAGGTTTATAAAGGCAACTGACAATTATGTATATAAAAGTTTTTGTAAGAAATCGAAAATTTTAGATTGAAATGTTATGTCTTGGAAATAGAAGAATAAGTTGTCCGAATTTGTCAATACCTGATGGCGTCGTAAATTATAGACGAACTTAACGGGATATGGTCGCAAAAATCGAAAAATATTTTCTTTAAAAAATTAAATTTAAATAGGCCATTTAAAATCCCCAATATAAGTGTTGCACAAACATCATTTTAAAATACATACATTGCTTAGTATTTGCAAGATTTAAACTAAACTTGACAGTTTTCAAGAAAATTTAAGCTTTAAAATAAGATATATGTGAGTTAAAGAAACTCCTTCAACAAAGTGCACCTCTGCATAAGTATTGAGTATAGTTATAAATTATTAAAAGAAATATTAATTTAGTACATAAAAGTTACATAAAAGTTGGCTTATACGAAGGATGTATCATAGAAAAAGTTTTTCTAATAGCAGTCGCCCCTCGGCAGGCAATAGCAAACCTCCGAGGGTATTTCTGTCATGAAATGGCTTCTCATATAAAAAGGTACATCTGTCGTTAGGAGTCGACACAAAACTCAATGTCCGTCCATCTATGGTACAATATAAAGACGCACACCACAAATGGTTGGAAAAGCTCGGCCAAACACGAAAATTATTTTTACAAAAAACTATATAATATTATTTCCTTTTAATTTTATTGTTAGCACTAGGAAATATTATTTAAACACAGTGTAGCTACTATTATTTTCTTTACAACCTGAATGCTTTCGTCACACCACTTCAAGCCTACTTTTGATCCTGTTACATATCCTTGCCAAAGTCATATGCAATCGCATATAAAGTTGATTAACAATTTTCATAGTTTCATGAGTTCACCAAAATTGCTGCATCGACTAACAGAAAGTCAACAGCAGCGTCAGTTTTATTATCATTTTCCACACAAGCGAATTGGCAAAGGAAGGGAATGCAAAGCAATGCTTACATATCATGAACAGACTCTATGTTAGCACATTCATTCAAAGGATTTTGTAGCAACTACCAAGAGTCAGTTCAAATTTCTTAACAAAAACAATCATATTCTGCATAATGAAAGCTACAACTCAGTGAAATTAAGTTAAGTACAATTCAGCAAAGTTCAGAGTATCTCAGTTGCATTTACGTTCACTTCAACCTCACAGGCTCAGCATTAACAGTTGTGCAACTTCTGATTTGAGAAATACTCGTATGATGGTTGTGGGTAGCCAATAGTCACTGTGGAAAAGCTTACCATTGAAATGTGCTTTCAGTTCTTAGGGGTATAGTATGGAAGGCAATTTCATTCGCAAAAAGTTCTAGCTATATAGACGAAATTCAATTTTATTTCCATTTTGATTGCGAGAAAGTTTAAAACTCACCTTAAGAAAGCAGTACTTTTCAAACCCTTCTATATTAAAATATAAAACCATTACTGTTGCCTTTAAAATATTCGTATTTATCAGAGTTGATATGTTAAAAAACGAGTAAGTTTAAAGTTCATAAAAACCTACTACACATGCCAGCTCTTAAATACAAGGATTTTAATTTTCATTTTCCATTTTTTTATTTCCTTAAATCCCTATTACACAGCAGACCAGCTTGGCGGGGAGAGGAAGAGACACGCGCTATGCGGCTTGAGAGTAAATTTGTTTGATTTCACAGCATTCGCACAACGCAAAAGCCTAGCTGCTGCCTTTGTTGTTGTTGTAGATTAAATCTTTTTATACAAGTATTTAATTTAACGTTTTTTTTTCAGTTTTTTTTTAGCTTTTACTTTATTTGCTTAAACTGATACGACGCTTACAACGCAAAACTCGCTGTACACTGCCATCGAAAGCTTGGCAAGGGGAAACAAGACAGGAGAAAGGCAAATAAAAATTAAATGGTAGGGTGACAGGAATTATATGGATTTTTTCGGACTGTTTTTTTTTTGTCGTTGTTAGTATGAAACATTTTATTTTCTTTCAGTAAGGCGTACAGTATGGCAAGAAACTCTTTGCAAAATTGTAAATTGCAATGCATTTTAAATTCAATAGTTAATTACAGAAAGGAAGGAATATACATATTTTAAATGTTTTTCTTTTTTTATTTAATTTGCCAGTTTATTTTTTTTTATGTTACAAAGTGTAAGAAAACAAAAAAAAACAAAACAAGACTGGTTTCGATAACTTGACTGGCATCAATAACGGTTTAAAGTATTTTTGGCATGAAATCAATAAATTGTTTAAGGTCAAACTGCCGAGTATTTTATCCATGCCTCTTTAATAATTCGAATTAAGTCATTTTTATTTTTTGGTGCAAGTTTGCCCACAAATTCTCTATTGGTTAATTTCCGTAAAAATTCTCAACTCTCCAACGCCTTTACTGGACGGACAAGTTTCCAAACTAATAAAACGATTGTTTCTAACTCGCTACTTCACTGCAAAGTGTCGCCACAAATCAATTTTCGCATAATTTGAAACCCTTAGATTTATTTGGCATAAAGTAATTTTTGTTTTTTTGGTTTTTTTTTTTTTTTCTCTCTCTCGCAATTTTAACATACATAAATATTTTTGGGATATCATAAAAAAATATACTGAAAAAATTATTAAATAATGAAAAATTGGAAAGCATATTCCTTTCTTATTGTCAATAATTATAGAACTTGAATTTTATTGCAATTTTTTATTATGCAAAGCCACAATTGAATATGCAAGTTTCATAAATAAAATGTTGCGCTTTTTCTCATATGCAAAAAAAAATAATTTTTCAATTGTTTCGAAAAAATCTGAAAAATCAGAGGTTACTTTCAGCGCCTTTTAAATTTAACTTTCTTCACTAAAATTTACTAATTTACAAAACTGAATAGTCCAAAAGAAATAAAAAAATTGTCTAATTTTTATAAATTGTGTTTAATATTGAAAATTTGAGCTTCGACGGTTTTATTTAATTTCTGATTAGATAGAAACAAAACTATTCAGACAATATATTTTAAGATTTAATGAAATTCAGAATAACTCATTATACACACACGGTGTTAATTAACTCAACCTTTGAAATATTCTACTTTTCAAAAACTTTATCCCTTATACAAATGTAATGTTTTCTGAGGGTTATAACATTAAAATAAAATAATAACCGATTACCCTACCAAGGAGTAACCTACACGCAGCCTGTTGATGTGTCAGCTGTGTGTCTGTTTGTCAACGGCGAGGTTACTTTTAAACACGCACTTATAAACAGACTCACTTACTTCATTTATAGGGCACTTGCAAGCTTAAAAAAAAAATTGCCTACCCAAAGGCTAACGAAAACTCGTACAAGGACGGTACTAAGCAGTAGAGCCTTGTTGAAGAAGCGACTGTGGGTGGGTGCGGGCTTTGCACGCTTGCGTGAGTTGTTGATTTTGCTGTGAATGCTTGACTACCTCATTTAAATTAATAATCAAAGGAATTGAAGAAAATTTTGCAGTCAAATAAAATGTTGCTTACTTCGTTTGCTTTCATCGAGGACTGAATGTAAATACTTGTATGCATACATAAAAGTACAAGTGTATAAGTGCGTATAAAACTCGCTCAAATGTCCTACATTAGCGCTTTCCATGAACGACTACTGCCGAGGAGGCATAAAAAGTAAACATTGGTGAATAAAAGCGTACACGCAATGTTCAAGCGAAGCCAATTAAGCGTAATTTGCGAGTCACGTCAATTAATAAATGGCAATGTTCTGATTAATCAGTGGCGAAATAAGTCAAAAAGGAATTGAATTCAATCGAATCCTTTTTACATCTTAACATTTTTAATTAATGTGGCTAATAAAAATCATTTTACTTCTGACTTCTCTCGATTTTGCTTAACGCCAACGACGGTAAACAGTGACTCACATAATTAAAGGTAGAGTGATAGAGCTGTGAGACTCATTGAAATAAGTAGCTGCATTCGGAATACGATACCATAAGCCTAAGCATAAATTTATAAAACATTACGTCTAAGTGAGCCAACAAGTAAAAAAGTCTGCATATTGGAATAGCCTTAGAAAGTTAAAACGGCTTTAGTTTGAAACAGAGGGAAAAAAGCTTAAGGTGAAGGAAAAAGACGGGAATTCGATAAGTCAACACTGCCATGGACTGGACATTTTTTTAGAAAAATGGAAAACTCAGGTACCAGTGCTCTAATTTTTTTCGATGATTCCAAAGAATATTACAATAAAATTTGCTTTAAATATTTCGAATTCTTATAAGCATGCGATTTTGAGAAAAATGGTAGCATTCAATATTTTTCAAATGGCGAAAAATAGAAGTAAGAAAGTAGTTGGGTACAATGACCCCTATCGCAAGATTTAATCGTCTAGAACTACGAAAATTATTTAGTCTAGGTTGTATTAGCAAATAACATTAATGTAGAAGAAGAAAAAATACGTTATCATTAGCAGCGAGTGAATCTTCACGGTCATGCTTTCGCTTTTGCTCAATTTATTTTTTGATTGGCTAGAGTGAGAAAGCACGCACCTGGAGATTCACATGCTGCTAATCATAACGTTTTGTCCCTTCGTGTACATTTATGTTTTTTGGTATTAGTTCGAAATAGCTCTTAGCCGCTGGAAGTACTAACAATGCCTTAAAATCGAATGATCAAGAAAATTTGATGATAAGATTGATAAATTGAAAAATTTAAATATATAAAAGTTTAAAAATTGTTTAGCGTCTCGATATTGTTCTCAAAGGCAATAAATTGCGCTTTTAAGTCCACCCCAAATGCCAGATTTTTACAAAAAAAAATTTCATAAGAGGGCAGCACTCAGAGTTTCTCATCCATACCAGATGTTTGAGGCAAATCTTGCCTGCTTATTTAAAGGTATTCGTCCTCATTTAATTAACTTACATAATATTCAATTAAAAAGATTTGTCTCTAAGTCACAATACTTTAGTGCATAAAACAGTAGTATTCATATATTTCGCATTTCCCCGATCATTTACGCAAACGAATTCGTTCAATTACACACTGGCAATGCAGCAAACCTTAAAAATTCGTGCTCACAATAAGGCCACATTGAGATTGCATGGCATGATTGTACAGAGGTAAATGTGGCATCGGTGACGGCGACGTATTCTGACAGCGAGCCATACTTATTGGCTCAACACGAAACCGTTCACAAGTGGCTAATAACACTTGAACGCATTTAAAAAGCAGCAATAAGTATGATGAAGAGTGTTACGTAGATGTGCCAATGCCGTGCAACCCTTTTTATCCTCGCCATCCCCTTAAGCCATGTTAGGCTGCATTGAGGCCTCATTTCTTGCTGCACCGACATGGCAAATGCAACAGATAAGCATTTCATAATGTCTTTTATGCTCACAGAAGACTTTGGTGGTTGCGGTAATGATTTTGATTGGTAAAATTCAGGGGATACTGAAATCTATATCACAAACACTCGGATTCCTTAAATATTATTGTAAAAAGAGGCTTTGGAGGTTTTCATACAAATTTTCGATTTTCGGTTTCACAAACTTAAAATTAAATAGGCTTGGGATAAACCAATTAGAAATACATACACAACGTAAAAATTACAAGAAAAATTTTACAGATTTCCAGAAAATAATCCTTTTTAGAATTATAAGAACCTAATGATCGCAAAAAAAAAAAATTATTCAAAACCGTTTTTTGTAACATTTTTCTCTTTCTTAAGAATTAGTATGTTGCTGAAGAGAACAATCGCATCAATTGGTAAAGCAGGTATCTTACCGTAGTGGATTCGTTCGAAATTGCTCTTGAGACAGTAACGTATTTATTTTCCGCTTTGAATGTTTCAGGCTCATTGACCATTATTCACACTGGTTTGTTAAACCACAAACCACGAAAGTCCACACACATACTTATACGCTTACGATTAACGAAGTGAGTTCAACACAGGATCCAAAGTAGAGCTAGGCTAGACACGATGTGTGTTCAAATAAAGGACACCACACTGCAATGGTAAAAAAAAAATACTCGCACTTCAGTAACCCCATTCAGCGATAACATCAAAATGGTGTGCTCATCTGCAAACTAAAGGGTAATTAAAACATAAGGGGAAATCGTTGTCCACATGCCGATAATTTCCTACCCGATCAATATGTAAACTCATTGCCCAGCTGAATACGCGACTATCAGTGGTTCGGCCACAAAATCCGTTCAACATGGTTTTCCAGCATTCAACCTGACCATTTGATGCGACAAACAACATCAGCCTCAGCAACAGGCGCAGATGTACATAAAGGGTGTTTTTTTTACAGGTTTGTTTTTCGAATAGAGATAAAACTGGCATTTTGAGGTCAAATCTGGCAACTCTAATGTCATTTATGTTCAGTTTGGTTTGCCATTTCATCATGAACAGGTTGACAAAAGAACAACGCTTGCAAATCGTGCAAATTTATTTCGAAAATAATGGTTCAGTTCGCGAAGTTTACCGTGAGCTCCGTCCATTTTATGGTCGACATAATCGTCCATCAGAGCAATTAATTCGGTTAACCATGGATCGTTTTCGCACTACGTTTACTCTATGTGATAATACGCATCCGCAGAGACGTCGAACAGTGCGCACCGAAGAAACAATTGCCGCTGTAGAGCAAAGTGTTGAAGAGGACCCGAATGAATCGATTCGCCACCGTGCACAGCAGTTGGAGCTTTGTCTATCAACTTTATGGAAGATTTTGCGCAAAGATCTTGGCTTGCGACCTTACAAGATCGAGCTTGTGCAAGAATTAAAGCCGCGAGACCATGCAATGCGTCGTGATTTTGGTGTATGGGCCGAAAATGAGATTGATCTCGATGCTGATTTTCATCGCAAAATTTTGTTCAGTGATGAGGCTCATTTTTGGTTGAATGGCTACGTCAACAAGCAAAATTGCCGCATTTGGAGTGAAGAGAATCCACATGAGACCCTTGAAACGCCATTACATCCACAAAAACTGACTGTTTGGTGTGCTCTATGGGCTGGTGGAGTCATTGGGCCATACTTCTTCCGCAATAATGCTGGAGAGGCAG
The DNA here is from genome assembly GCA_963971545.1 of Philophylla caesio. NCBI lineage: Eukaryota > Metazoa > Arthropoda > Insecta > Diptera > Tephritidae > Philophylla > Philophylla caesio. The sequence continues at coordinate 97,423,600 of OZ020606.1, read as the reverse complement.
TTACCGTTAATGGAGACCGGTATAGAGCCATGATAACCGACTATTTTGTTCCCGAATTGGATGGCATGAATGTGGATGAGTTGTGGTTCCAACAAGACGGCGCTACATGCCACACAGCGCACGTCACAATCGATTTATTGAAGGAAACATTCGCTGAGCGCATGATTTCGCGGAATGGACCTGTCAATTGGCCACCAAGATCGTGTGATTTGACACCATTGGATTATTTTCTTTGGGGATATGTGAAGTCGCTCGTCTACACCAACAAACCAGAAACGTTAGGGGAATTGGAAGCCAACATTCGTGGCGTTATTGCCGACATACGGCCCCATATGCTCGAAAAAGTGGTTGAAAATTGGACCTGTAGAATTGGCTTTATTCGAGCCAGCCGCGGCGGCCACATGCCCAAAATCATATTTAAACATTAATGGCATAAAATTATCCTTCCCTTAAAGCCAAATTGATGGACCTTAAAATGATTTTCTTGTGTTTTATTTCAATTCGAAGTTCTATACCCCTAAAAAAAACACCCGTTATTTCCCTTTCATCATCGCATATTAGCTAAGGGGGTAAAGTCGTTTTCCGTTCGGTATTATACAACTTTTTATGTTCATCCTGTTTTTCGGCTTTTTCTCTTTTGTATCCCTCTTACTTTCGGTACAAATACGTTTCCTCTGTAGCGCGTAATTGGATTTAAAATTGCATCAAAACCGTTCCATGTCGAAGCAAAAGAATTGACTGGCTGCTCTCGACTGGTTGGCTGGTTGCTTTTCTATGAAGTTGGTATGGCTGCAACTTTTATTTCCTTTCAATTTAAAATGTATTTCTCTTTTGCGACACAGCGTTTACAGTTTCAGCTCGATGCAGAATTTGTGGCATTTTATGCACAGTGCAAAAATTATTTGCCTAAGTGGAACCTGGAAAACTGTGATTAAACTATGGATGTAGCACCACAAAGTTAAATTATGCGAGGACACACGCAAGAATTGATAATTTAAAGCCAGAAAATCTAATTAGTTGCGGAAATAGTGATACCTTGGAAGCTAATTGATCGAAAAATTTCTATGAAAGCTATTAAGCTTTCCTGATTACTTGATTACGGCAGGATATATCCACACCTATATATCTACAACCAATGACTGATGTAATTGTATTCCAAGAAATATGAATGTGTTCAAACATGAATTAGAGTAAGACTGAAATATTAAATTAGATGTATTCTGCGCAGAGGTCTTCTTAAACTTCAACTAGAAGCTTTTAGATCACTACAGTATATTTCAATGGTTTCAAACCAGTTTTATAACGTTTAAAAATAATACTATTTATTCTGATAGCTAATAAGAAAATTTGGTTATTTTAGTCTCTGATGTTGCGTTAACTCCGGAATACTTCTTTATCAAACTGGTAAGAGTATCAACTCGAGTCAACGTTAAAGAAAACTAAAAGAATATTAAGCAAACAAAAAGGATTATTCTTGCGCACATTTTCGCAGAACGAGCGATAAGCTATGGATCCGCAGGCCATTATCTAGTAATGAAATTAAAAAAAGCAGCTCTTAACAATAAAAAACGTCTTGAACGAGTACAGATCAAGGTATCATCTTCCAGGCTAAGCAGTTTTGTATTATCAGCTGCTTGCCAGACGATAAGATGGAATACATATTTTTAAGCTGCGAAACTATGTTTACCAGCTAGACTCTACTTGTACTTCAAAATTTTCTATAGTGGTACTGTACAGGGTAAATGTATTCTATCTGAGAACTTAATGGACAACACACAGTGCTACTCTAGATAATAAAATTTTGTATTAAACATTAAGTGGTACAACAATTTTCATTGAAACATTACCGAAACACATGACACCATAATGCAAATGGAATAATCAAAAATCCCTTTTTGAATAAATTTCGAGTATGAAACCATAAGTATTTTAAATTTTCTACTAGCGTGCGTAACTGTGAAAGCTCATTTTAACTTTAGTCTCAAGATAAACAGAATATGTACCACATATTTGACAGTTTTCCATGTCTAGCAAGTATGCAAACGAAATTTCCTTTTGGATACCTACATACTGAAGCATACAGCCAGAATGCTATCACACTGTCACTTCAGTTAGCCATGCAGCTAAACAGGAATCAAATCGAAATAGGAAAACATAGCGTCAACTCCACCAGGCAGAGAACTTCACACTAACTACACAGATGCTGTCTGTTTATAGCTTTTCAACTGCCGGCACGAAAGAACTTGGCTGTCCATCTGCTCCTCCATTCCACTGATTGCTAAAGAGAGTACATCCGACGCGGACATATTGTTAGTTCAGCAACTCGACTGGTGCGTTTCCGTATTCACGTCTCAAATATGAACATCTCGTCTTAGCTTTCGTCGCCTTCGCTGCACGTTGAGAGACACTTTTGTCTATTGCGAATAGCGAATGGATTAGCAATGATCCCAATGAGTAAATAATGCAGCAAAGAAATTTAATTTCACGTCTTTTACTTTTAAGTGCACTCCGCCAGACGCAAACAAGAACTTAGTTCCCCAGACGCTGTGACCCGTTCCAAAGAAGACGCCACAAAGAGACAAAGGAGATGCCTCAACCACACCACTATGCAACACAACTTTATAACATACATACATAAAATGAAAGAAGCATCTTCTGATCAGACGTAAAGAGGAGAGAATATTGAAATTTAACGCTGGTTGTTTGTATGCATATCTTTTCATTTGACTCTTTGCTGAAGCTACGCGTAGAAGGTTCTCACACAATAGCTCGTATCAAAGTGACACTTAAACGTTAGCAGCATTTGACAAAGACATTAAATGAGTTTTCTAAACAATCTTCTTGCTAAAAAGATATTTGACATCAACGCATTTTCTGCATTCATTATGTACATACTCTCTTCCCCTCTTGACTATTACGAGATTGACGTTTGTTGCCATCATGGCTGGCTATGTGAAGAATGTTACGCAAAGGATGAGTTGATGGAAAGAATCAGAGACAGTCATTTTAACACTTCGTTTTCGCGGCCAATTTAATAGTGTTTAGGTGATTTTAAGCGCAATTCAAGTAGCTAATAAAAAGGCATTCCCATTTGACTGTAGGAGAGCGAAATTAGGTGCAGGGTTGATGTCAAATGTTTTAGATAGTTTTAAGTTTTGCTTCAGCTGAAAATATATGTACTTATATACTTACGAGTAATATGATTAAAGATTAACTGATAGGTTTGTAGCTCAGGATCGCTGGACACCGCGTTAAGCCTAAACAATCCCCAAATTACATAGCTCGTACTTTTTGTTGGTTTTAATACCCGTCAAAACTATTTCATTATATACAGAAAGTCAATTTTTTCAAAATGAATCCAGCAATTGAACTTAAGTGTCGAATTAAATTCCGAAAAAATACTGGATGTGCTCATTATAACATGAAATGTTCGATTTAAAACTAGCAACCCGGTATTTTTTTTTTTTATTTGCAAAAAAGTAATTACTATCAATTTTTTATTAGAAGCACATGGATGACTTTTCTCTGAAGCAATAAACTCGAAACGAAGATAGATAATTATCGCTTCACAATTCTTATATGGAGCACAAATTATTATTAGCAAAACTAAAAAAAAAGATTATCAGGAAATATTTTTTTGTGACTTTTAATATTTTCATAAACAGTAATAATTAATTCGTAAGTTTTATATTTAGTCGATAAAACAAAATTCATTTCCTAAGAATAATAAAATAAAAACTATAAAAATTTACTAAAGCGAGATATGCAATACTAAGTAATTGAGCTTTTTCAATTTCAAATTTGTATGAGAGCTTTGGTAAATTACTGATAAGCGAACTGGCAGATAAAATCCAAATTAGAGCTTTTAAATCAACTAAAGTATATTCCACATTTAAACGACAATAAGCAATTGGCTGGTTCTGACTATTTCTTTTTCAAATAACTTAACTTATTTCTAATATTTTTCAATTTAAATATGTTTCATCTTTAACAAACCCAAAAAAAAAGCGTGTTTTCCAGGTTTATACATAATTTAGAATAGTTGAACAAAATTACACAAAAATTTCAAAAAGAAATCAACAAAATTTTAAATTTCAAAAACATAATTTTCAAATATGCAGTTTTGTAGTTCACCATATGTAAGTCCCATAATGTGCAAATTTAATGTAGCTAAATAATACCCTTGATTTTAGACAATTTTTATACTGACGCTCTTCCGAAATTGTATCCGCATAACACATGGCCCATATTTTTTTACTTTGAAAAATTTGCCAAAAATCAAAAGCACAGTATAGCCATTTGAAACTTTCACTCTTTCATACCCAAACAAATTGTAAAGTTTTATTTTAAAAGTTCAAATTTCTATAAAATTTTGATAAATTACTATATGTATGTACATACATATATGTTGTTAAAATATTTAAACAGGAATTTAAAAGGTTTTTTTTTCGAGAAACAACTGTATTTGAATATATTTGATATTCAATAAAAATAAATAAAAAGTCAAAACGTGCCATTATATGGATGTCTTTAAATTCTCATGTGCGCTCTACCATTACAACAAATAGTTTACATCTGCCTGAAAAATATGTATTATATGTGGAATTTTGACTACATACTCCATATACTTATTTTTGGAGACATCAAGAGGTATACTCTTTCGTTTTTTACACATTTTAAACAATTTATTTAAATTTTCTCCGTTGAAATTGTATCCTCTAGTTCACAACAAATCGAAAAATGTGTGTACATAAGTACGTATTTGGAAAAAAATCGCTGCCTAAATAGAGTCGTACATAAAAAGACATAAAACCCGAAAATGTAGAAATAAGCAGTACGAAAGTACTTGTGAAAAGCTTCGCACCCCTTTTACGACGTTTAAAGGTGCGTAAAAGTGCCGCATCATTTTTTTTTTTTTTTTTGCATAGCACACCATAGTCAAATAGAGTCACTAAGAAACTAATAATTGATTGCGAAATGTTTTCTACCCTCTCCTGTTTAATAAAAAAATGTACAGGGTTGCGTGGAGTTGGTTGAAATTTATTTTCAAGTATTAAGCAATATGATATTTGATTGCACAATGATGAAGGTGTCGCTTTTTTCAATTTTTTTTTACCCCCTCAAAGGTAGTACATACATATGTATGTATAACAAATACTCGCTAGCGAAAGATCAAAGTAAGTCAAAATCGAAGGGGACAATTGTACTGTATGAATTACTCGAATGCCGCAACTCTAGGGGTTGAAAGCACTGCGTTTGTAGTGATGATTACAATTGGTTCAAATAGGGGAGAAAATACCAGAAAATTTATGTTAAACTAAATTTCATTTTGATATAACAACATACGCGTAAACATATTTCATATACCTATGTACATACATACATATGTATGTATCAGTATACTAGAATGTAACTGAGTTTCTTTATCCATCTATTTCTTTTACGGTTCGTCTAATCGCGCAGGTTTGGAAGCGGATTTGTTCTATGTGCATGAGGGTGCCGTCAACACATACGCCATGCATTTCACGGTGCCAGTGCCAGCAGATGTGCATGACTTAGAATTCTCTTGGGAAAGTTTGACCACGTACCCGGTAAGTATGGCAAGGAAATGGGGAAAGCCTTCCCATCTTTTTTTTTTTTAACGAAACATTTTTTACTGCCTTACACTGCATGGGCGCAAGGCAATTCCTCCACTTAGCAAAACACTCAAAATCTAATTTGCACTCCATTAACTTTCTTGCCATACATAAAAATGAAATATGTTGTTGTTGTTGTTGTTGCTTGCAGCTACCCTACACCATCACAATCGACTATGAGCACGATCAAACCGCTTTAGCCGCGCCCACGCTCAGCATACCCGACCGGGGTTATGTGCCACAGCAAATTGAGACATTTCTGGTGCATTTGCCGTGCACGGGACATGGCAACAAGGAGGTGCCGCTCGTCGTCAATATGCTGGTGAGCGGTCCGCCGCGCACTAATGACACCAAATTGCATTTTAAACGGAATAAAATCTGCCTCAAAGGTAAGCGCCAACCAGCTCGGCTAATTCATTTATAAGTACGAGTATATATGTATGTATGTATGTATAGGAGTACACCCATACTATCGCCAAGCATCCTCCACATGTGCAACGCTTTATTGCCGTTGGGCATCATTGCATTTTCAAACACTCAATTGCAAATTCTCTTTTCTTGTTTGCGTCTTCTTCCTCTAGGTTTATTTCCAGCGCCGAATCAGTCAGCAGCGCCCGCTCAAGCGCCAACGCCGGGCCACGCACTGTTGGGCGCAGCGGCTTGTGCACTTGGCCTGGTGCTGGTTGTTGGGTTGATTGCGTCGGCCATGTATGTGCGCGCACGCAAGCAGATACGTCAGGACTCGTTGCAGTGAGTATTCTGAGGAGAAATTCAAAAATTATATGGCAGAAAATGCATTTATTTTTTTATACTTAACGTCACTTCCGTTATGCCTTTTAAAATCTCATTTTCAATTGCAGCACCAGTTTCACAACGGCCGCTTATGGCAGCCATCAGAACGTTTTCATACGCTTGGATCCGTTGGGCCGACCGCCAAGCGCAAACAGTGGTTCCTACGCTACTATTGCCAGCCTGAATAAGTATCCCTCGGAGTCGAAGAAATCGTGCAATATATTTGATAGTAAGTATTAAAAAACAAGTCCACGATTTCCATAAAAACCACGAGTTGTAGGTTATTTCATTAAGCCGAAGAACTTCTTCAGACTGTCAGATATATGTATATATATAATATAATTTTGGCGCGTACACTATATAGCTCAGTGTTTGGCCGAGCTTCTCCTACAATTTGTGGTGTGCGTCTTTATATTATACCACAAATGGAGGGACCTACAGTTTTGTGCCGACTCCGAACGGCAGATGTATTTAATGAGAAGCTTTTTCATGGCAGAAATACCCTCGGAGGGTTGCCATTGCCTGCCGAGGGGTGACTGCTATTAGAAAAAACTTTTTCTATTATTAAGGTATTGGTTGCCCTGACTGAGATTCGAACCTCGAACTCACCGGCATATCAAGTTATAGCACGCACCGCTACCAACTCGACCACAGCGGCCACTGTCAGATACCGAACACAAACTCATCCCGAAAACTCCTTTGTCATTTCGTTAGCATGGCAATTGTCGGACAAAATCCCATTCGCATCAGTAACATAATTCGATGACAACTTTGGCCCCGCAATGTCTTTAACCACACTTGTAGAACGTAGAAGATAATTGGATGGGTTCTTGTCATGTCTTGCTAGACCGTTTTTTTTTTTCTAAGTATAAACAATAGATTGATGCAATTTAGTTTCAGCTCTCTTGCTACTCCTTGTAAAACTCTATCGATTAAGTTGGTAGATTGCCCGGATAACATATCGACATATAGTAAAACTTTTAAAATATTAATGTCAAGTTTATCAAGCATCTCAATTAGAACACAAAACCATATCGGCAATGCGAAATGCTGCTGCTTGAGTATCTGATAACTTCGCTATTATCAATCTTGATCAAATCCAACATCTTGTTTTCGAGTGAAACTTAACGTTAATGAATCAGTCTAAATTCGGAAGATGTTATAAAAGGAAGCGTGTAGAGAAATTTTCTGAAACAATTAAGGTATATTTAAAAGGTTGCTAGCAGAAATATTTCGGGTTTCAATAAACCTTGCAGCAGAGGTTTAAAGTTTACATTTTTATTCCTGGTTCCAAGCACCGAAATATCCACTGATAAGACGGATTTGGGTATTCCTTATATTTATATTTTTTCCGCTAGATCACTTGTTGAAAATGCGTAACCAGGAATTATAGCGAGATTTTATCGAAGAAAGTAAATTGCTTTTAAAAGGGACCGTATGACCGCATGAGGTTTTTTAAAAATGTGCAACTAAGCGGAATTTTTTCGTTAATAGGATTTCAATCAAGTTATAATTGAACTTGCATATTTTGATAATATCTAACAGTTAAAATATGAATTTAATTTTTAATGTCACAAACAATATTTAAAATTTTACTTATGTATTTTGCGATAAAATATAATAGTCTAAAATGGACTTTTATTTTTTCAATCAAAAAAAGGAGTTCCATTTTAAAACCTATGCGTTGAACTCTTAAATTAAAGCAGATAAGAATAGTTATTTCTTACAGAAAATATATAAGATAACTTAAAAGAGTTAGTTTTAACCTATAAAAATAAAAAAAATTGATTGAATCAAATAAATAAAAGTGAAAACTTTTAATTTTTACCGATAAAAAAAAATTAAATTTTATTTTTAATCAAATAAAAAAAAGTGTGGCCTTAATCCCTATCTTTGAATAAAATTTTAGTTCTTTAATCGAAAATGTAAATGTCACAAATTAATTTGTGTTTTTGGCCGAAAAAATAAAACTAAAATTTTAATATTTAATTTTGATAGGTCGGTAATTTTGTGAAATAACGATTACTTTTTGACTTTAAAATAATAAAAATAAAATAATAATATTTGTACACCCCAGAAGCTTCAGTGTACATACTTACATACTCAAATATAAAATAAGCAAATTTATTCCGCCCGCCTTGTTGAAAAGCAAATTTGAAAATAACTGTTACTATCAGCCCTTGCATGCAAATATTTGTAGAAATATTTGTAGATATGTATGTTTGTTCTATGTATGTTAGCCCTATACCCAGCACCACTTGTCTCAATTTTCCTTGGCATTTTTCCAAATATGAGTACCCATAAAAAAGCACAACTTTAAAATATCGATTTCCTTTTACCTTTCGTAAAGTTATGTAGGTCGCTTGGCATGCGCCAGCATAGAGCGGAATATTCAAACTTATTTGTATAAATATTTGGTATACTCGTATACCAACGTGAGTAAGTTATACAAATTATGAACAATAATTTTACTTTGGTTTTCTTTTTGCAGGATTTCGCAGCTCTACACCAACGCCCTCCCCCTATGCGACCGCTTTACTACCCGTGGGCGGCGATCAAATCACTGACACAATTTACTCCAAGCCAGAATCGATCTGCCCCTCGAGAATATCCTATTATGCCTCATCCCAGCTAACGCAGGTATGTACATACATAAATATATATTTATTTAAACCCAAACAAATGTTGAGAAATATTTAACATAAACGCATACATACGTATACATACAAACTTACATATATGGACACTGATTCAATGCGTGCATATATTCCAACTGTGTATTTGCATTTTTATCAGTAAATACAAATCAAAGTGAAATCATAAAAATGAGTAGCTGCATAAAATTCAGTTTTAATTCTTAAATGTATGCCACACGCTTTTCATTAATGGTGCGAGTAGTCCCTTCCACATCAACCCTTATTTTCTGCTGATTTCGAAACGCCATTTTAAGCACGAAGGAAACGGCTTAGAGTTTTGTGCTACTTTTGTCATTTTATTTCGGCAACACGTGTTCACATGACGACAAATACATTGCATTGGCAAATTAAAAAATAATCATTGCTTGTGTTGTCATTTTTTATCACCGCTTATTTACCATGCAACAAAACCATTACCGGCAACTACTCGTACTTGCAACCGCAAGCAATTGGCCTCCGAACGCGCATATAAATGAAATGCGTTGAAAATTTTGAAATTGTTGGCAAGTGGAGGGTGAATGACACACTTTTTAGAAGCAAATTGCGTCTCTATCAGATGTAAAAGAAAATTTTGTGTGTGCCTTTAGTTGATAAGGAAATATCGATGCACCAAAGCAGGGTGTGCGTACCGTTAAATACATTCATAGTAGTTATGAATATTATCTCTACCACATGCCACTTCAAGTCCGCAAGGATTTAAAATGAATTGGTAGCAAATAGAAAGTAGACAGGTGCACAGTGGGACAATAATAATAATTTCTTCTTTACGTCGTATTGTTTGCCAGCACCGTTTCGTAGTACGCCGCGAATGCAAATAATCTGCTTAATGATTTTCAACGACGTTCTAAATAAATCCTGATATAAATCACCTTTCGTGCGACAATTGATATTTTTTTAATCTGAAGCAGACAACGTTTTCCATGCTACTAAGCCCATGGTTCTATAATTGCTTACCGGTTTGGATCGAGCCCAAAACAATTGTGAACTGTTTTTTTGCGCTTTGTGCTTCCGTTGATTTCTGGGGAGTCTTTACTTTTATCGTCGACTTTTGATAACTCATTCGAAGCAACATTTTTATACCTTATACTTATGCATATGTACAAAATAAATCTTGTGGAGAATAATTTTCTCGTAACCCGCCAAAGCGTTGTGTTTGTTGACCCACATCGCCCACCTTTCTGCGCTTTATAAGAGGAAGACCATTTCAAAGGATGTTTAGAGCAAATATTTGTTTTTCAATTGCCAACCGAACCGAGTGGTTTATTTGGAAAATTATTAGGAAAAAACAACAATACTTAAAGCGGTAGAAGTTATAGTACTATTTCGGAAATCACCACATTTCCTCATCAGACTTCTTTATTCTTGGCTTCTTCGTGGCGGTATTTTTTTTTTATTGATACTTACTTTTCGCAGTGCCGGAACTGATGTGTACGAAAATGCCAAAATTGTTCAAAATTTATTTTCCCAATCCTCTTTCTACGTCACTGTGATGATCTTCAAGAGCAGAGTTTCTACCTATCCTGCAGCACTTTGAATAGAAGAATCTAATTATCAATATTCAGTAATCCGTGGACTGTGATTTTGCAAAACTTATCTCGTCTTATTTGTCGGGAGATATAAGAATCATATTGTAAAGATATTTGTGACAGACAAAAAAATTTTAGCTATAATCCCACATAAAACGCTTTTTCAGAATTCAAATATCGTGGAGTGTATCAAGAAAGCAATGTGTTGCCTCTTGGTTTTTTTTTAGCTCTATTATCATATTGAAAAGCCACGCATGCTCTACGTCTAAATTGGGAGGACTGTACGAATTAAGCGGATGGAAATGGCACTTCGTACGTTCTGCAGTCGTGGTATACTAATAAATTTCCCTATTTTTTTTTTGCTAAATTTTTCTAGGCTATTTAAGTGAAAAGAAATTATCTACCCATTTCTATCGAGCAACAGAGATATGAATGCAATACTAATGCCTGAATTTCAATAAAAAAATAGGCAATTGCACGCCACATCCTTCCTACCGCTTTCAATACTTACCAAACTTTTTTTTTATCTACTTTATTCCTTCTGAAGAGAAAAACGTTCCCAAGAGAATTACAAAGTTATTACATAAAAAGTTTCTTGCTCTGTTTTTGATACTTTTACCTTTTTAACTTCATCATTTTCCTCTGCTGTTGGCTGCCAACAAAAAACGAGGACAACTTGCCGGCATTTCCATATTTGCAATGTGCATATGTACATATGTGTGTATGTACATATGTATGAGTTTGTGTATAGCAGTTTGGTCTTTAAAGGGTTGAAGTACGAGGGAGTTATCGTGTGCATGGGCACTAAGCACATTTACATAGATAAACAGCAGCAACAGAGACAGCAAAGATGCTGACAGCAGCGTTCAACCGCTAACTCTCTATGCCATTGCGAACAACCCAGAGGACTGGAGACCGCCCGATTCAGAGCTATTAACTATGGCTACAGTTTCGCAAAAGGTTCTAAAATATAAAGCGCAAACTAAAACATTTTGTGGTTGAATGCTCCACAGCTAACACAATACTCCTGCTACCGTACTGTTGTTGTTTTAATATTTGTGGCTTGTGTTATATGTATGTGTGTACATACATACGAATATATATCGGCCTTAAGCAAACGTCATGACTCATGACAAACTATGAGCTGATTATACGATGTTTAAGGAACATTACAAAGTGCTATAGAGGAGCCAACGGAGAGTGACATTCCTTCTAACCAATCTACCAAAATACAGTCTGTATTATTAGAAATCCAAATAATACCAATACGTTATTTCGGGATGAATGTTCTAAAATTGCGGAATTTTGGCTTTATATTTATAATGATGAATATACATGCAAATATATGTAAAAAAAATATATACAGACCTGTTCTAAATTGCGATTTCGACAAATTTGGTCTTAATCGAAATGTATAAAATCCTTTTTCCTCGATCTGTCAATAGTTTATTCAGTTCTGTGAGGATCAGCATCTATTCTTTTATTTTCGGGTAATCAGAGACAATACTTTAAAACCAAAAACAAAAATGCTCGTTTTCTATCTATAGCTTTTCCTTAAGATTCCAACCAAGTTTCGAAATGCGCAACAGGCCTGAGAGTAAAAAGTTTTCGTTCGGGTCCTTTTTTCAATTTTTACAAAATTCAACTAAGTTTGGAGTAAGCAAGTTTATAACACAATTACTTACAAAGGGACTTCACGCCAATTTCGTTACTTTGGCAGTTCGTTAGTTAGCAGTTTCGCAAAGAGGGTCTCTTGGACTTAATTCGTTAGTTTGTTAGCAATTGATTAGCAGCATTTACATTACATAAAAGTACATTTGTTTATTAAAAACTAAACTAAATTCTAAATTAGCTGTAAAAGCTTTTGCAAGGAATAATCCCTTTACAACTTCCGACCATGGTAAATTAATAGCATCAAATGTCGCGATGGTATATATAATTGAAAGAAAAAATATTTTTATTGGTTAATTTAAATGAAAATTTTTATTTTTATCTTGTCTCGCTAGAAAGTTGCTTCTTGAAATGATTATAACTTCTGATACAAAAGTATTTTGCTTTAAAAAATGTATTCATTCGAGAGCCATTTAAACTCTCTAGAAAAACAAACACTTAGAATGAGCGAGCAAAGTTAAGAGAAGAATGCAAAAAATTTCTGTTTTTTTGAGATCGGTAAAAACGCCCTCTACTATATGTATAGTAAATGGATGAAAGAGTTTTGGTGACTTGACGCATTTTTAATACTACATACCTTTGTATATAGTAATCATCACAGTCAACTTGTTTTCGGTGCACAAAAACCCAAAAGATTCCTCTCCGAGAGGCAATATTATCCTAATTACATCACGATTTTCACGATTATCTTAAAAAATCCACGCCGCTCTGAAAAAGAGCGCAAAAGATTTTCAGAAAAAAGTTAAGGCTTAACTTATTTTAAACAGCACAATTTTTTGAAGAGTTTAAAGTTTAAGATAATAGAGCCCGTGAGAAATCTTTATGAAAATAACCACAACTGATTTTAAAGGACTAGTATAGTGTATAACGCCAAAAAAATTGTTAAAGTCAATTGTGCTTAAAAGTTGTCTTTAATGATTAAAACGTTGAAAGCGCAGCAAGATCATCAGAGTAAGCCTGACTATAAAAATCGCTGCACTTTCGGTTATCCGAGAGGTAGTTCTACCAAGGGGAGAACGTCAAACTTAGAGTTTTGCACTTAAACATTGACAAAATTGAAATACTTGCGACAGGCTAACCAGAAAAAATAAATATAAATAAATTACCCCGGGATGTATAGCAACCAATTGCGGGATTTTGGAAATAAAGCTGCTTTACAGAATGAGCATGTACTCGTATTCGTATACGTTTGTCCATAGATATATTTGTATAATTACATGCGGATCCACTTGAATTCCCCACAAATGACACATAAATGTTGTGGCAAGCAAAAATAAGTAGGATTATATACATATGTACATGTGCATATGTATATGGGGCAAGTAACTAAGCATGCGACATGTTGTGTCGCCGTTGCTGCAATTTAGTTTACTCTATCCGTTGATATTACTGCAAGCCAAAGCTGTTGCAGCTGATATGTCCCACGTCAGACAGTTAACCCCTTTCTTGCTTTTTGTCAGCCACATACAAAAACAATGTTTGTATTTATTGGAGCAGTCTGTATCCGGGATGTCCTTCGTGTGGCACGTTTACAAAAACGTTTACAGATATTGAGAGCGAGCGTGCTATTGCTGTTTTGTGCAACTTTGTGCAACGTAGAAAGTATACAGAATGACTAAGATAATCGCTAAAACTTGTGTGGAAATTAGTTAAATTTATGTCTAAAACATGAGACATATTTTATGTTGCAAGGTTGAAAGTTCAATATTTATTATTTTTTAAAGTTATTTAATGCATGTGTATTTACTAAGAGTAAAGGAAAGAGATAAAAGTCGCATTCGTAACCGTTAATGCTTTTAAAATTTATTGTATGCTAAAATGTAGTGATACACTGATTACAGGAGAAATATGACAAAGGGAAATTAAATCATGGTTTGCTTGTTCTTCTAGCAGTGCAACGCGAAGAACTTGTCCAAAGCTGGTCTCGGAAATGTATTCGGGAAAGAATAAAATGGTTGCATCGACATAAAAATTCCCGACGGAATTATTTCCCCTTACTTAAAAGGATCTAAGACCATATAGAAAGGTTTGACTGACACCAAGCTTTTCACCTCCCGACCTTGTTTTCGGCCGAGGAGCCAACGATCTCAACCAGCCCTCACACTATTTAGCTCAGTATTTCACCCAGCTTCCCCTTGAGGTGTTTAGGTTGTGACACAAATGGAGGGACCTAAAGTTTTATTCGCCAATTCCTGCCGAGAGACTTATAATTTAAGATTTTACAAGCCATGGAGTGATAGCGCACATCGCTACACCCTTAACCTTGGCGGCTCATTCAAATATGTTTGTATATTTTTTCAAGCAGAAATGATGACCATATACATAAGTACTTAAGCGAATGATTGTGTCAAAGTTGTTTAAAGCTCTGCTGTCATCGAAAACTACAAATATTTTGTTTTTTTTCTACCCACCTGTCACACTGGGATCGCAGGTAAGCTATATCCTTAATTAATCCTCAATTATTTTGTGCCTAAACAATTCATATGGCCAGTAGTAGCTATAATTGAAGTAAAATAACATTAATTAGGATTTTGTGGAATACTCCTTAACGAACAATCTTTGACCGAATATAAATTCGGTTTCTTCGGTTAACTAGGAAGGAGTGTCACCAAAAGTACTGATTACTAAGTGTTCAAACTCTGAGTAATGAAACTGCTGGAAAAATATTGTGGACCTATTGCACGCCGCGGAAATGGAAAATTTTTTCCTCAGTTGCTAAGCCGAACAAAATTTTCTACTAAGAGTGAAGGTCGGCAGTGTTTTGAGAATAGTGAAACATTGGCACATTCTTTATGTACATATTTGTGCCTTGCCATACAACAGTTCAGGTATTTTGATATTTTTGCTGTCAGTCTCCTCAGTGCTATGATCTTTCGAATTATAGCTTTAGGTTAATAGATTACAATTATTGAAATAACTATAGGGCGAACCCGTAAGAGGAAAGTCTGTGGAAATAATTCAAATATAATCGTTTCTAAAATTCACTTTCGTTTCAAACTCGTTTGTATTTATTAAAGTCATCGCATAAAAAATATTTCTAAGAAATTGCTTTTAAATTATTCTGCTCATACCCGGAATATGTATTCGTATATTAAATTTACATTTTCATGGCTTAACTCTCACGTCTGACGGTGGGAGGTGTTCGTTCAAAGTGTGATATTTAAGAGGAGTATGTTTAAAGTGGCGCAAGTGTATGTGACAAATGGTTAAATGTCACGTTTTGTCACGTCACTCGATAAAATCGAAACCTAATTATGGAATCTCACACTAAGATGCGATACACAGACAGTCATTGTAGCATTAAATAGGTATGCAAAGCTTTATGTGTGCATACTTAAATACATGCGAGTACATGTAATCATACGTACATACATATGTATGTGTGTGTATTTGAATGCTTTTTATTAATGAAAGAGTGAGTGCAACTATTGAATACATGTCACGAACTTACAACAAATTGAGCCTGCTAACAATCTTATTCCCCCTTCCAACTCAGTCCCCAGTCCAATTAAGTTTATTGCGTTGACAATGCGCCTCGATATGAATATTATTGGTATTGACTATGTTCAAAAGCCTTACAATTGGAATGAGCGTTAAAGTATCATAAAGCAATGTATTAGAATGCGATGCGAGCAGTCGATTGTAGGAAAAGAGGAGCGCTGGAGGTGTGTTGAAGCTAGTCGGGGCAAAAAGCCTACGCCACTTTGAACAGTGTAACGAGGCGGCTAAAAATAAAGACTTTTTTTATTAAATTGTATATAGTATGTATATTCAATGTGAAGAATTAAGTTATTTATTTTATTTAATTAATAAAATAGAATATTAAAAAAAAAGCCCCAAATATAAATCTACAAAAAAGCGCACTGAAAAGCCAAAAATGAATCATCAATACTGAAGTAAGTAGTTATCTACTTCTTAATTATCAAACTCGTTAAATAATGATGTACATATATACAAATATTTTTGATATCATACGATTGGGTCAAGGACATTTCCACTGGCGAACTCTTTGGTTATTATGATATTCTATTAAAAACACTACTTGAAAAAAAAAACATTTTATTAGAGGAGCAATTTCTAATAGTTTAATAATTTAATTAATTTGAAATTTTTTTTTAAGTTTAAATTACTTTCTTAACATTATTTGTGGCTTTTAATGCACTTGTCAACAAAACCTCTAAGTTGCACTTACGATAATTAATTTTTTTTTGTTTTTGTAATTCCAATGATGATTTTCTATGTACTTAATCCAGCAATTGATTATTAATTACAACTAAAAATAAACAAGAATAATTGCCATTAGAAAATAATCAAAAATAACTAAAATCAATCAAATAGTTTAAAGAATTTCGGAACATTAAAACTAATTAAGTTTATTTAAAATTTGTTTTATTATAAATAATTGATTTAATTCAATGAATTACTTAATTTTTTTTTTTTTTTTTTAATTTTATTATTTTTGATTTTTTGATTATTTTTAATTTTTTGATTATCCTTTATTATATTCCCAAATAGATAAAAATGAGTTTGGCATACCAATTTATAAGATTTTTTTTAAATTACCCTTTCACTATACATGCGTAGAATATAAGTAGAAATGAGCTCTTACAGGCATTGTAAACTACCTTACTACTGTTAGTAAATACATTCCTTCAAATAGACATAAACATATTTATATTTGCGTATTTGATGGAATTATTACACTGTAAGCCGCTGCGTCGACAGAGCTAGGTCATCTTCAATGGAACTAGTAGTAACCAACTGCATAGTAATTATCGTAAATTGTGTCTTTGAAAATGATTGCGGTAGGCGTAGCGAGAGCAGGCCGTTAGGTGCGCCCAAGCGACACTGTAAAGTAGGAAAATAAAATTACACCAACAAGGTGACTGTGAAATCACCTGCCCCATGAAAGGGATTAAACATGCATGCATACATACAAATATTCATATTTAAAGTAAGCAGAGTAATTACGCCATTTAAATTTTTTTGAAACCTCTTCTTTGGCTTAGAAGAAAATATTCATTACTGTGGAAGCTTTTAAAATGATGTCAAACACATTCTAAAAACAAAGTTAATTTACTTAAAAAAAACTTAAAAAAACTTGCTATACGTAATATTTTTAGCATAAGTTTTTTTTCCTTGTTTTTGGTAGCGATCTTTACAAACAAAACAAATTGTCCAAATGAAAATTTAAAATACATATTTTTTTAGAGTATGCGGTTTCATAGTTTAATTAAAACTGGTTTTAAGTAGCTGGCAACTACTGTTCTTTTTTCAGATTTTTTCTTCGAGCTTTTCGCGTTTATTTCATTAAAAAGTCTAAAAAATTAGCTTTAATTCAAGCCACTTAAAACTTTAACTTAAGGCTCCAAAATATACTTCAATTTTCCTCGTTGCTTCTGTTTTTTTAGCATTTTATTCCACATTATGCTTCAACTCTCCCACTATTGGCATCCCTGCACAACAACTATATTTTTCATGTATGTGTAAAGCATTTACCAATTTTCCAGCACCCTATCCAAATTCGCAATTATCCTGGCTTGGCTTATCCTCGCATATACTATGCTACTTATAAATGAGTGTTGTTGATATTCGATATTGACCTAATTCATTATAAGTTTTTCCCTTACTATTGTTTTCATAGCTGCTATTCTTCTTTGCTCGCCCACCACTTACTGTGCCGATATTTGTTTTCGTTGAATTTTTGGTTTTCAACATTGCAATAACTTTATCTTTTATTTTGTTTTTCCACCGCTCACCAATTCGGCCATACACATTCCATATTTTAGTCTAATCATTTTTCGCTTTTATATGTCACACAATGTTGACAATGGAAATATTGTTGGTAACCACATTCATATATGCACATATTTTTATTTGTTTACTTATATTCGAGTACTATATGTATGAATATTTGTATTCAGCATTTTTATGTTTGCTTTGCTCATATGGCATTGCGGTTCGTTGGTCGGTTTTCTGTGGCCGCTGCGGCTTGGCAGTTTGCTGGTGGTTAGACGGCCCACTAAATGGCCGCCACAACTTCGCCAATATCAACTATCAAACACTCGACTTTATTTTTAGTTATACATATATACATGAATGTAAGTACATATGGTCGTACTTACGTACAATATTTAAGTAATCAGCTAGGAAATTTCAAGTGCAGTGGATTATCTTAAAATTATATGTAGAAATACAGGGGAACTTCTTGCAAAATTTAAAGATTATTGCGGCTTAAATAACGGAGTTATGAAGCAAAATATAATATCTGAACAAGCGACACCTATGTATATACGTTATAGTCATCCAATCTGGAAGGCTCCGACAAATTATAAAAATACACCTGACTGCCAAACTCTAAAACTGAGGGAATAGTTTGCGTTCAAACAGACGGGCAGACGGACAGACGGACATGGCTAAATCGACTCAGCTCGTCACCCTCGTCATCATATCGGTATAATTGTTGATGGGTTTAATTCTTATCGTTCTCGTACTTACAAACATCGGACTAAAGTTAAAATACCATTTCCATGAAAGGTATATTTATTGGTGTATTTTAACTATAGACTGTAAAAAAATTTCATTGTCTTTCGCAAAAATTCATATTCAAGTATTTTTTCGTCTACTTTTTTTAAATTATTATTAAACACAATCAATAATACAAGTTTTGAATTAGTTTTTGTCAATTTTGGGTAATTTAGGTATTTTATTTAAAGGTTGCCTTTGTTGACTGGGCAAGGGTTTACACAAACAGAAAATAGTTCTTTAATTTTTTATCATAAAAATCATACTCCCCTTTGTCTGAAAACAATCAAAACATATTCACAAAATTTTGTCGACTGATGTGCTTTAATGTATTTCTTACTTTCCAAATGGGTAGTTTAGCACATACTCACATGTATGTATGCATTAGTATAATTATTTGCATCCACTCCCTGGCGATAACCAAAATAAATTTATAGTTTGCCAAACCAACGCCACCGTCTACAATAAAGTCAATATTCAGTTTAACAATAATTTGCTGGTTTTGATGAGCCAAATGCCACATTTATGCACCAGCTATGGCAGTGATGAGCAGAGCTCATCAACGTTAAACGACGTCCAGCAAGGACATGAACAAACCATTTCAGCAGAAACCCATTCAGTCCTGCAGCCTAGTGAATTAACTTACAGCGTGGTCTTTATGTGCCGTGGATTATATGCCTGGCTGGTTGACCGCCTCTTTATTTCGCTTTGGCCTTCTCCACCGATTTACTGACTTCCATATCGACTGACAGCGTGTGGAAGAGTTTTTCATGCCTTCAGTGGATTATTCAAACACTTTCGCAATCATCGCACAGACACACACAAAAACTTATAAATTTACGCTCTGTCGCGACCACTATGATAGTGTGACTCAGTATGTATGTACATACGTGGAAAATGTATTACTCTGGAAGTTACTAAAAAAGTTATTGGGTTGATTTAAGTTGGAAAGAGGAAAATAGGTATAATATTCCTCGTCCACTACTTGACCTCCTATCACAATAAAGCTGGGCTCCAAGATTCTAAGTATTTGTCCTTTTAAAGGGTGAATTGTTTTTTTTTTCGGCCTTAAAACTGACCTTTTTTCAATCATTTTTTCCTAAAAAATTATAACAGATATTATAGAAGTATTTTATTCAATGTCAAGTGTATATCAACGGCTGCACCGATGATTTATATTTATATCATCATACTATGTATAATAATTGTTTTATACAACAATAAACATCAGAGTGCACTCAAAACATGGTCAGTTGGCATACAAGCTCCCGTCCGCAATAATGATCTGAAACATCCAAACACATTTTTTCCCATTAATTTAATGTTAATTCTACAGAGAACCGAAGAGTAGAAAACACACTCAACGGAAATGTACACGAACGAAATTTCAGGTACCATAGCATAAAACATCAAGCTTGCAAACATATCGCAATACTGAATCCAATACCTGGAGATCAATGGATTGCAATAAATACAGTACAACCAACACTAATGACTCAGAAGGAAAACGACACCGAAGATGGCACAACGCGGAAACCGGTATGTTACAAAACCAAATTTGACAAGGGATGACGGGAAATCGTTCCAATAAACATACATTAATTTTACACCTTGACGTACTCCGATTATTTATTTAATGAAAATTTAAAAAAATTATTACCATTTTTGATCAACTTTTTTTCCAACTTTCTCGCCTCTAACCGATCTGAAAAATTATTTGTTAATACAAATTTATATTTTTCTCTTCGTCAAGGTGTGAAGAACACCTTCAAATATTAAATGCTTTTTGTGCAGTTCGCTTGGGAAACCTAGTTTTTTCGCAATCCTGCACGCCAACTTTGAAAACAGTGCTTCGAGCTCTTAGTAAATCGTGCATATGATCCACAATTTTCAATATTTTCAATGAAACTTTGGGAAATGGTTATTTGATGTAATTGACATCGATTAATTAAATAAAAAAAATGATTTGTTGATCAGAAAAAAGCAATTCCCTCTAAATAAAAATAAAAAAGTATCAATGTGTTAGTATGCGCTCTCGCTTGCATTTATGTACTGATCTAAATGTCTGTTTGACAATTAAACACCTTTACCTGGCTATAAAAATGAATTTGAATACGAATATGAAAACGAATACGATTATGAATATGATTATGACTGCGAATATTAATACGATTATGATTACTAATATGAATACCAATCCAAATATGAATATAAATAATGATCGAACACGAATTCCAAAAAAAAATATGGATATATGTGTGTAAATATGAATACAAATACGAATACGAATACAAATATGATTTTAAATATGAATATGAATATGACCAGTAATATTAATATGCACGTGAATACAAATACGATTATGAAAATGAATATGACTACTAATAAGAATATGATTATGCTTAACCAATATGAGTACGAATAAAAAAACGAATATGATTATGAATATGAATATGAACATGAATATAAAGAAATCTTTATCGATCGTCACTTCGACACCCACAAAAATGATACCGATAACAACATTGCTACGATTGCAATGAAAATATCGATAAACATAATTGTAAATTACATATCGCTGTTAAATTTTTTTTCTTCTTTTCCTTTATTGCCACCTTTAAAGTACCTATAGATCTGCGTACAGTTTTCCTACACCAATGCTGCCATTTCACAATAATTGATCAACATACTCGTATATGCACACAGACTTCATAGTATCTATGTATGTATGTATGTATATGTAGCACTGAAAATAAAATCACATCCGTTATGGGCTCTTCCGTTTTTATGTCTGCTGTGGTTGACAGGAAGTAATCAATAGTTGTGACCAAGCCGGACAATGGTTAGCATCCGCCGCCACAAGCACCAACGCCAACGCCAATGTTCACGAAGTCGCGTCGCTATAAGCAATCAATGGAACAATTGCAGTCACAATGGAGTAGGGATGGGTGAAGAGAGAGGGCGCATGTTGCATAAATAGTAGAAGGAAGTTTTACATTCGTTTACGATCATACTCGTATGTGGGTGTGCGCCATAAAGTAAAGTATTCGTTCGAAAACTATGCAGCAGATACGCTCTGGTCGCAAAGGTTCAGCTAGTAAATATCTAAGCGCGTGTGTGCATCAAAATCGACCATTGTGGTAGGGCATATAATTTGTCAACCTTGCGGTTGTATTCGACTCCGGTCAGCAGAGTTGGGTTGCATTCTGACTTTTGTAACAAACCGGAAGACATAAAATTCACTGTAGGTGCTCTGTTCTGCTATCATTTACGCGAGTAAAAGAGAGTGTGAGCTTTTGTGCCAGCTTGTAACGCCAAGGGACGATATATCAATGTGACAGCGCACATTCTTCATTCTTCATAGAAAAGTGATCCTAAAGTATAATTATAACACTGCAGGCTGCTGCCAATGTCACCGAGAATGATTCAAAAGGTGCGTCTGACTGTTGGGTTTCTGTACATTTGCATGTGTGTAGGTGATTGTAAATCTTGCACTGTTTATTGGTTTTACGGTTAAGCCGTTGCAACCACCTGCGCTCACTTGTACTTTTGATTAATGCATTGCACATTGGAACTATTACGGTTAAAAATTACAGAAATTTAAGTGGTTGCGAAATATTAAAATAAGCTTATGTAAATTATAAAAAAAAATTAGGTTTGAGTGAGCTTAGAGGAACATCAAGATAATTTCGACTTATTTGTTTCATAAGAATTTGGTACAGGGAATTTTTTTTTTTGTGTATTACTTGCAGTTTTTTACTGCTTTTTACTGAAAGGTATTTAATAAATTTAAATTTAGCTCCAGTCATAACTACGTACCACTGTGATTTTCATTTTGTGTGGATGGCTTGGAGTCTTTTCGGATCTTTGAATCGTCACTTTTATGGAAGATCAACGTTCACAGCTCGTTCCAGGCGCTCTCTCTTTATAATTCAGCTAGTAAAAATTCAACACCAAAGAAATCCAGTAAAGAAAAGACAAAATTTATAAAAAAGACTATTATAATTAAAGCCGATGAAAGGTCAATCAATATTCATCGTCAATTATTAGCGACAACTTCCATCACAAGCGGGTTCGATGTTTTAATGATTGGAGAATCCCCAAGATAATATTATAATCTCAGGAAAAAAATTAGCAGAACAGGCTTTACTAAGAAATGTTTCAGATGAATTAATAAATTTTTTATGCAAACTCTTTACAATAAATCGTACTTGAACCCACATTTTATTAAAAGTTTCTCCTAGCCCCAAATTTTGTAAAAATGTTAAACTCTAACTACCGAACTTCATTAAGAAATGAAGCAAAATTTATCAGCCTATAACTTATATGACGGCGTACCACTGTGCAACGAGTGTCTCAACTTTCTTGAGTTTTAATTAACTCACTCGTTTGCATAGTACATCGCCTAGCAACCAGAAAATCTGGCGGCGAAGGATGGGAGAATTTATGAGAGAGCTGTGAACACGCGTAATTGCAAACAACGTCCTCTGGTTCCACGTTTATTCGCAACGCAATGCATAAAAATTACTACACTTCGCCTGCAGTGAGAGGGACCAAACTCCCCCGCCCCCCTATTTATTGAAGCACATTAATTCTGCTCTTGCAAAGTGTCCTGAATTTCAATGCACAGATAACAAGAATTTACCGTTGCTTGGTTCATCTATTGCTAGCCTTAATGTTTAATTTCCTTACTGTAGGCCCCGCACACCCCAACAGCCCCTGCTAAATCATAAGGCAATTCAATATACATATGTATGTATCTACGCGGCGTTGCCATTTAGGTTGATTTACAAATTTTCTTAATGAGGCGACAACATTTTTAATTAGCGCACCTGTTATTTCATCGACATTTACTTAATTGAAGTGCGAACGTATTTTTGAGCGGCAATTCGGTCATAAGAAAGTTGGCATATTCGAGAAAGAAAGTAGCTGCATAATGTTGTTGGCACGTTTTTCTGAGAACTCATAAAATTAATTTGCAACATGTCATCGTAGTCAACCAATTCAGAAACAGTCAACATTTGGTTGCGCAATTTTTCCGCAGCGCAAGCCATGAAACCCATTAGCTTTTGCAAGTGTCTGTAGTCTTGGTAAGTGTTTGGTATGAATTCTGAATGAATGGGCAATAGCAGAAGTAAGTTATGATGTATAAAGTGCGTACACTAATTCATTGTCCCATAAATTTCATAGTGCGCATTTGGCATTCAGTTAAATGTAGTTTGTAGCGGTAAACTTGATTCGCTTAATTTACTCACAGCAAAACCCCCGATAAAAAAGACGCTGGCTTAACAACGTGACAATGAAGGAAGGTCCGTTATATTTTTTTCTTTTAAACACGTCGTTGCCAAAGTGTAGTCTATAAGGTGAAGTCAGACCGACAGCAACAAAATTTACATGTATTTTGCTCCATGCTTTTGCAGTGTGAGCAGTCAAAATTTCTATGTATGTATATACTAGGGATGTCAATTTTGAGCATTTTGTTGATTCCGAGATTTTCGAGATTTGAAAACGGGATTGCCCCGGGATTCCGAATTTCACAAAGTTTTGATTCGTAATTTTTAATTTTCCAAAAAATTGAACACGTCTGTAATCGTTGTAATCATGTACATACAAATGTATTTATTGGTATTTTCAAGAAAAAAAGGAAATAAACGTAAAATATGACACACATACAAAATAGTTTATACTTCAAGTACAAAAATACACATTTGGTACAGAAGAAGCACTGCTGCGTCTCAGCACTTGTTGGTTGGATTGTCAACAATAAGTTAAATGCTCGCTGTAAGACATAGCCTTTTTATCGCCTCATTACAAAAACTATTAATTTCTTTTACCAAGCCTTCTGATAAATTGTATGCCTTTCGATTATTGGACAATCGGGAGCTGCTCGTTAAAACTTGATGCAATTTATCTTTCGAGACTTTCTGCCTTATTCACTTCAGGCACCTCGGCGTTAGATCTATTAACATCGTTTTCATAGTAAGGCTCATTTTCTAGTCGAGGTGAATATTCTTCAGCTCATTTATAATCGCAAGAATAAAAAATAGCCTTAAGGGAGTTAACAACACATGTTATTTGTTGATTATGAACTCTCTAAAGGCTTTTTTGTACCCTTGAAAGCTGAATTTTAAAGAAAGATACAAAATTTGAAAAATTGTTTTTTCCAATTCCGGGATTTGAATAGACTTATCCCGGGATATTCGGGAGCTAAAAAAGACCGGGATCCCGGGATTGACATACCTTGTAAGTACCATACATACCAAGGCAGGTTTAACAGGTAACCGCAGAAGAGCAAGGGCCACGCCGATAGATTGTTAGGAATAGACCTTGTGGCATCTCGTTCACGGGAAAAATACTCAAACATCAAGTTCTGAAATAAAAATGTAGATTTTGTATTTAATTATTTTGGATGAATTGAATTTGTGAATTGTCAACTTTTGTTTTCACTAGACTGTTTTGATAGTTCTTATTGACAATAGGTACGTCCGTTTACAATTTCCAACAGAAAATATCCGACAGCAAAATTCGGGAGAAATGTCTTCTGTACTCTCACAAGAGAAAAATATCCAAAATAGTACGCGAACGTAAAATTTGCAGAAACTTGCAAGTTTAACGAACAGCTGATTGAATTCTTGTTCACATTCAAATATGCAAAGTGAAAAATTGTGCATTAGTGTTTTCTTAAAAAATTCTACAAATGAAACTTATCAAAATTAACAATTATTTGCTTCTTATATGTTTAACACTCATAATTTATAATTTTCACTTTTAAAATTCTTAAACAAAAACTTTTAATTTATCTAAATTGCAATCATCTGTTTTTGATCAGCTGTTTTCTTGTTGTCAAATTTCATTTTAACAATTGACGCCGTAAAAGCAAAAATAAATACACGTAAGGGGAAAATAAAAAAAATTCGCCTCCTCACCTTATTGAATTTGCATTGGTCGTTTCTGTGCTTTTATATTGCGTTTAAAAGCTCAAACACAAATTTCACCGTCAACAAAAAAAGTACAAGCTAAGTTGAAAAACAATCTGGAACTTTGCAAAGCATTAAGCAACTCAGTTGCATACATAAATACGTTCAGTTAGAAAATAAGCAGTAATTTTATTTAAATCATTACATTTTACAGAACCACTACGGGAATAAGCCAGTATAATTTCGAAACGTTCACTATTATTCCTAAAATAATCCTAAATCCTGACATTTTCCCGAAATATATCTGAAGAGGTCCCAAAAATATCACGAAATGATCTCATAATAGTCCTGAATTGTTCCAAAAATAGTATGTAAATGGTCCAAAAAATACTGAAATAACTAGTCTTGAAATAGTACTTAACAAGTCCGGAAACAGTCTCGAAACGATACAAAAATATTCCCAAACTATAGCGTACTAGCTTTTAAACAAGTCCCAAAACTAGTCCCGAAATGATCTTAAACCGGATGTGAACTAGTCCCGAAATGGGTCTGAATTATTCTGTGTGGCAATTCGAAATGAACCTGAAATAGTTCTGATAAAATTCTGAACTAGACCCCAGATGCTCCTGGAAAACTCTCTCAAAATAATTCAAAATTAATTGTGTGCGTCCACGTGAAAAGGGCCCACTTCGGCGGTATTGGAGTTATGCATATAGGCCGTCTTCCTGGTTGATTTCCGAACATTTTGAGACCATCCTAACTTAAGAATTGATGGAAATATAGCACTTTGAAGGTGAATGACTAATTGAGAAAAATCAATTTGAAGTTGAAAGTTCGATTTTTTTCATTTCTACTAGGACGTTAAATGGGTGTTCGTTTGAATTGAACAGGAACATAGTCAGCATGAGAAAAAATACTATTAGATCATTTTTCAATCATTATTATATGTGAAACAACTAATTAACATCAACTCGACAAAGTGGGCCCTTTTCTAAATATTTGCTTTTTCAACTAATTCAACCGATGATTACAGAAAATTATGAATGAGTTAACGTTTGACCAATGCATCAGGAAGATGGGGAAGTAAACAAATTGAAAAGGATTCAACAGTGAATATTTTATTATAAGTAAAGATGAAACAAAGACAACAAATTACAGTAATTGACAGTAATCAATCCACAGATTTTATCACATCTCATCGCGTTTGCGCTTTGGACATAGTGGTATACCATTCCGTACTGAATTTCCTTGGCCTTTTCATCACAGAATCCACAACGTGGTCTTTTTCTTTTTTTCTTTTCTTTCAAAAAAAAGTCCATAAAACACGGCAATGCTTCATTTTTCTCCAATGCAACAAAGTGGGCCCTTTTCTTTTTTTTTTTAATAAAATTAATTGCTTCTTTTATGCCTAGGAAGCTAGATGTGGTGTCATTCGACGCGTAAATGTATATAGTTTCATAATAATAAACCGTAATCAAAAATTACGAAATTCGATCCATGTATCGAAAAATCTAAATATCTCGGAAATTAGATGCGACAAAGTGCGCCTTTTCACGTGGACGCACACAATTATTCAATATTCTGAAACAACCATTTTAATGTTACCGAAATTATCCCGAGCTAGGTTTTAAATGATCCCGAACTAGCCACTTAATCATAGAGAATTTGTACCGAAGGGATTCAGCAACAGTCCTGAACAAACAAATATGCACACAAAATCGTATTGGTTAATGTAAATTTCAAAAGCTAAGAAGGTTGCGTATCAAAAACTCGTCCGTGTTATTGTCGTCGTTATTTGAAATTTTAAAAATCTGATGCTAAATTTCTGATCATAATAATATTTTTCTATGTTTTTCGGCCTCCGATTGTGTAGCAGGCGTGCTATAGCTCGCCTCTCGCCAGGCCAAGGCAAATCTCTGAGTGAATTTCTGACATGAAAAAGCTTCTCATAAAATACATCCGCCGTTCGGAGACGGCATAAAACTATAGGGCCCTCCATTTGTCGTATAACACAAGGACGAAAACCACAAATACTAGCACGAATTTCTTATGTTTATTATTATTCTTATAATTAATATAAGGTTTTCATAAGTTAAAAAGATTTCGAGCTTTGAAAAATGCATCTTGATATCGATCTATGCCACCTAAAGTTTTACGCACCGGTCTGATAAGAACATGTTATACAAAATAGTAATAAGTGGTAACATTAGAACCAGAAGAAATATATCGAAATTGACTCTCAACCAACAGTGGGGAAATACCTCAAAGGCATTAACTACTCACTAATTACGATCCTTAACTCCAGTTGTTGATATTTAACAGAGCTTCCGTAACAGTTTGCTTACGTACATATTTCAGTTGTTGTATTTTCAGAACTTTTCCGTTTTACTATGGCTTTCAATGCTTGGCGCTAAATTTCTGGCTACCATTAAAGCAATTGCCAGCGTTTATGAACTGATTTGATAGAAAATAAACGATGCGAGTTAATGGGAAGAATAACAAGTGCCAAATGCAAGCTGTGTACCAAAATGAATGGGAGTCAGAACAAATCAAATTGGGGCGAGGGCAACAGACTGACGGTAACGAAACGAAAGCTGGGCGTATACTCGTACACACAACCATTCAATCGTTTGCCCTATTGTTCAAGAAGAGCAATTATGCACAACATTAAAGTCCAATCCACTCAGTACCCAATCTACACTTTACTGGCTTTAACTGAAATTCATTTAATTCCCTTCCGGCCGGTTGAATGCCAAGTGTGGCAGTGCAGCAAATGTGTGATTTAATGTTTGTATGTTAAGTCGTCTATCCAAGTGCATGTAAATATCTACTATGTATGTAGATATGAATTGGTTGGCTTGGTTTATTTGTCAGCTATGGAATGCCAAACACTGGGCAGCCGTTGCTCGATACACTCACCGAACAATAATAAGTGGGTCGCTGCCAACCCCCCCGAATTTACCACTCAATGCCAAGCGACTTCCCTAACACAAACTCCAACACACAACCAACCGCCAACACCAGCACCACACCACCACACCCACCAAGTCATCAGCAGGTTGACAATGCTTTTGATGCTGCATTGCTGTTGTTGTCGTTGTGGTTCGACGGCACAGCTGCTGCTGTTGCTCAAAGATACTGTCGCTGATGAGTTGGTCGCCCGCCTGGCGTTCAAATGCCTTGCTGTGGCATGCCACACTGCTTGTGCTGAAATACTTTTGCTTTGTTCTTTTTTTATTTGTTTTTTTTTTTGTAGTTGTTGTTTTATTTGCAATTTTACGGGGGTTGAAATTGATGTCTAAACAAATATAAACAACAGTAAGCAAACACTACGCTATGTGTCGCTATGCGTTGTTATGTGCTCATCCTTTGACGCAACTCTCTTTCCTCTCCCCAAAAATTCGTTCACTCATTTAGTAGGAGTACTCAATGGCAGGAGGTTATTATCCTGTAGGTTTATGAGTTGCAACAACTTTCGGAATGCCAAATTAAACATTGCGACACATCCGCTGTTTCACTTGCCTGCCATAAATAGCAATGAGCAAACAAAAAATTTAATTTTAAGCTGAACTTTGCTTTTCCCATGAGCTTGATTGCTTGCATTTGCTAATTAGTTGATGTCAATAACACTGTATGGAGACGTCTTGGATCGCGGATAAGTATAATACGGTAAAGAAGATAGTATAATGAGTTTTAACTAAGTATATAAAAAGGTTTCTTACTCTATGTTATATACTAAGGTCAATATTTGGTTGAGTTTCTCCTTCCATTAGTGGTGTGTCTATAACGACAAACATACTTTCCTTCTAGAAAGTTAGTCATTCTGTCATGAGTTCAATTGACTCCTTCGCGATAAATTGAGAGACTACCGTAGAACCGTTTAGGTGATGGCACAGTAGTTTTCTTTGTATAGTAGAGGAACCTGGAGATGTTACATAGCAGGAAACGAGAAAACAGGCAAGCTTGCAAGAAAGGGTACTTTTGCACCCTTTCATATACTTGGAAGAGGGTAAACATTCCGATCGCTTCTTGCAAGCTCAATATTTGGAAATTCTCTCGAAATCAAGCACGTTTGGATCGAAAATATTAAAATATCTGCGTTACTCCAAAGTTCGTGTGGCTCGAATGGGTAATGAGAAAATCGCGAGAGCTTCTGTCTATGAGATATTCGAAATTATCCACAACTATGGGGATCATTAGAGAATACGTGCTTAAAGGAATGTCCGCAGAACAATGGTTTCTGCAAAAACTGCTTTGATGAAGAGGATCCGGCGCTGACTGTGTGATTGCCCTGCGATACGTAGATTGTGACAAAAATTCTTGGGTAAAGAATTCGCTAGGTTGACTATAACGTCAATTGATATTATTTGTCGATTTCGTAGTATGTCTGTGAACTCAGTTGACCCAACTTGGAGATCACATCCATAAGCATGCTGACGGAGCACCAGTATCAAACTCAACCTAAACCTACCTGTACATAACAGACATAAGAACGAAATGTCAATCAATTAAATTTTTTTTTTGTTAAGTCCATGTATGTAAGTATGAGTCTTCAAGAACCACTTAGAAGCTTTCTAAGAAATTAATTACAAAATTTTATCAACATTGGCACCATTACCTTTTTCAAAATCTTTGAAAGCTCCGAATAAAGCTCTACTTTACTAATGAGTAAGCTTGTAAGAAGCATGTGAA
The DNA here is from genome assembly GCA_963971545.1 of Philophylla caesio. Classification (NCBI taxonomy): domain Eukaryota; kingdom Metazoa; phylum Arthropoda; class Insecta; order Diptera; family Tephritidae; genus Philophylla; species Philophylla caesio. The sequence goes on along the minus strand of OZ020606.1, from coordinate 97,393,145 downwards.
AATTAACATTTGTCCACTTGACTGGCGGGTTAAGTTTTCAGCAAATATTTGCCGCATCTTAATATGTATGCCATTCAAATCTTGCTGAATTCACTTCAAAAATTCACCTTTTACCCTTTCTCTGGAGGGCAGTTTACTCGCACTTATTTAAGCCGCATAATTTATGCTTTGCTGAAAATTCACATTATCTCAAATAAAGTGGCTCTCAAGTATGTATGTATGTGAACACGTGGACCGGAGTATGTGGCAACATAAAATCGTAAATTTAGGCGTCAGACAGCTTGGGTAGAACTTACTGTGAAATAACTTGCACCACGTAAAAATAACACCTCACCTTTAGATAGATTAACGCAACGCCGCACTGTGGAATATTCATATAAAAAAATGCCTAAAATTGTATACTGCATTCTCAGAACTTTATTTATTTTAATGTAAGGATTTTTTCAAAAATATTCTATCACTTTAAAAAAAGGTGTGGGATCTTGACGGACAGTCGATAAGTATTTAACGAAATTAACTCACGATTAAATTCACAAAAGGAGAACTCAAGTATTTTTATACTGTCTACCTTGTCCAATGGGGAGATGTATTTCCATTGTAAACTAAATTCGGAAAATGTTGTAGTTAGAATAATCGCGAATCCTTATAACTTTGAAATTATAAAAGAAAGAATGAAAGAAAATTTTCATAAAGCAATTTAAAAAACTTCTAAAGAATAATCATCTCCAAATTAAATAAAGAATAATTCATAAGAATTTTTCCTAAAAAAGGACTTTTAATCAAATGCTGGTATAAAATATCCCACAGTGCGTCGTGGGAAGTTACAGAAAATGTGCCGATTTTCCAGTACTCTTCAAGAGTTATCTGCGCATTTCCCAACATTTTCATAGCTAATAAACAATTGAGCAGCACTTTACGCTGCACGCACTGTCAGAATTTTAGGGTGTGGAGCAGAGATTTTGGCTACCTCCTGCAGGCTGTGTGGTGGCCTCCAAACGGTTCGTTAGTTTAGGCAAATTGAAATATAATTGGGAAGCTTTACAGCTCTATGCACAAAAGCTTTTCACGCACCGATTGTTTGTTAGTAGTCTTGGCGAAAGGAGAACACGTTGATGAAACGAATCGAGGATGGAAAATTGGAAGCTTGCAAACACACACCGAGAGCTTAGCACATTTTAAGTCGCCTTGGCAACACCTGCACAATTTCACGTTCATGTTCATTAAAGTGGGCCGCGTGGTGGCAAACGTTCCGAGCACTTACACCCTTATTGTTTTTACTTGTGTGTGTGTGTGTGTGTGTATGTGTGAGTTTGATATTTTGAACGTTGAGGCGTTGGATGGTGGCATGCAACGAAATACATTGAAAAATTCGCCGATGAGGGAATTTATACTTTGTGTAAACAAGTAGCACTTTGTGCCACAGCAACGAGCCAAAAGGCGGTGAGGAAGTGTTTGTTGCGCTGTTGCACGGTACTTCAAAGTTTGTAAATTTTCACTATACATATTGCGATTTATGTATATGTCACTTCAGAATTCTGGCAGAACGTTTCTGTCCCGCCTTCGCCTCACATTTCACTGCTGATTTTGCAAAGCACATACTAATTACTTGTAATTTCAGGGTGACAAAACCGAAATTGTTTGTTATGCATTGAGCAGTGGACTGCTGTAAAACAGCATGCAGCTAAGAGCAGACAGCTGGCACATTCGACGTCCAGTGTTATTCGTCCGTTCCAGTCGCAACACTAGTTAGCAGTAGGAGAGGCGTACATTTGTTGTCCTTGAGTGATTTGCATTCAGCACGTTCACACTTTCTCATTTCCCATTTTCGGTAGCTGGTAGCTGTTATGTGTCATTTACTTTGATTTTACAATCTCAAAATCACACTTTGATATTGTCCGTGCTTTTATTAATTAAAAGTATTTCTCATCACAATGATAAAATAGTCATAAACATGGCAAAGAAAATAGCGGCATTATTTGTCAAAGTATTCGACTGCCGCTGTGGTCGATTTGGTAGCGGTGCGTGCTATAACTTGATATGCCGGTGAGTTTGAGGTTCGAATCTTAGTCAGGGCAAGCAAAATGTTAATGATAGAAAAAGTTTTGTCTAATAGCGGCCACCCCTCGGCAGGCAATGGCAAACCTCCGAGGGTATTTCTGCCATAAAAAAGCTTCTCATTAAATACATCTGCCGTTCGGAGTCGGCAAAAAAACTGTAGGTCCCTCCATTTGTGGTATAATATAAAGACGCACACCGCAAATGGTAGGAGAAGCTCGGCCAAACACTGAGCTATATAGTGTAAGCGCCAAAATTACATATGTATATATGTATATTCGACGGAATATTCATAGATGTTTGTATTCATTTGAATAATTTTTTGAAACAGTTTGGACACACTAAGTGAGATTTCATCGAAAAGATATTTTTTAAAATCTTCAATGGCTTGTTCGGTCGTAGAAAAATCTCAAATTCTGCTCACTTGTGAGACCCAGCTACGATAAATTGTATGTCTGTTCTATTTGATGCGTTCCGAAGTACCGCTTCTTTGGTTTTGCCGTAAAATTAAACCAACTAAAAATATTGAAAACGGTGAACACTGTAGTTTAGTGTTTTTTTTTATTTTCTTGTGTGTAAACTGTGTAAAAAAGTATTGTGTGTTTTTAACTTATTTATTTGATATTCCTCTTAAAAGAAATATCGGTTCACATCTGGTTGCTAGAGCGACAGCCTTAAAAATTAACAAAATTATCTTTAACACTAGAAAAGATTTGGCTGACAATATTTGTTGTGCTAAATTGATGCTTCGTAACTTTTTTTGTGAAAAATATTGGAAACTTAATTTAAAAGCATTACATTTTTATTCAAGTGTTTCAATTCCAAAGCAAGGCTACCTATAAATACGACTGAGTGTAACCCATACTGACAAGCAAAATATTAAGATATTTTTTTTTAAATTTGATTTTTATAACCCATTCAAGTAATCTACAAAAGAGGGCAATTTTTTTTGGCAAGTTTTACGTTTTTATCCTACATAAAAATAGATTCACGCAATTAAAAAAAATATTTTTGCAGTGAATACACCAATTTTTATTTCAAATTACATTACTTTCTTTGCTAAATAAAATTGCAAAAATTAAATAAACTTACTATCGGTTTTAAACTAAATATATTCGATTTTCAAAATTTAAACCGGCATCTTCGTGTTCCATCTTTTGCACTGGATTAGATAATAAACAGATTAAGAAAAATTTATCAAATTACATACGTTTAATTTTATAGCAATGCATCTTTTCGGCCAATCATAGAACTTTTATATAATTAAAATAGTTTTAGGACAAGGATTCATTGTTATTGGCATTTTTTTTTTTTACTTTGGGTTTATCGAAATCATCGCTTTTCATATTGTCTCCCCTTGGTCATCATCAGGCACGCGTCATCACCCAGCTCAACTCCATGAACATCACTTTCCGACAGTTTAACTAATAAAACGTCACGTCAAGTACGATTTAAACTTTAACAGGCAGGCGTGAGTGCGTACACAAATTGATTTAAACTGCCTATCAAGACCTTAACCACTCTCTGCCAACAACCCCTGTACACAACACAACTCAACCCTCCGCATTTACGAGTATCTATCGATGCGTGTGTAAATGAAATTTGAAGCATTTAAGCATTGAGCTATACTAGCTGTCACACCCACTAACAATAAAGGCTAGTGCATCGGAGACACACATACACTTGTAGAGCATTTAGTTTGTTTCGGATGGGTTATCTAGTGGTGTGACAGCAATTGCACCTTCGTCCATGATAACAAGCATTGGCAATATGTGTCAGCTGCATCGTTGCAATTGGAAGAGGCTGAATGCATTGGACACACAAAATGTGAATAGATGTCACATGAGAGAAAACATTCGGGCATATGTACATACTAATGCACATGTAGGAGTATATATGGGTATGTACGTATGTATGCAGTTATTTGTTATACATACTATGTGTAGCTGTGGTTGATGGGTTTCATTTATACTTGGTTTTAACCCAAGCATCCATTTAAGTGCAATTACGAACGTTGGGAGACCAAAGTTTGAAGCCTTCAGGAAAATTGTCCAGTAGAAACCGTCTCGAAGCTTGACTGTCTGAAAAGAATTTAAAAAATCGATGATACTGAAGAAAATTACGCCCACTTAGTTTTTTTAAGATTCTTTGCGACGTTAGAACATATGTATATTGTAGATACAATATTTTGAAATATTTTAGAAAAGACAATCGCCACAAAAACAACAACAAAAATTTTGCTCTCATGTGATTCATGAACGTGCACACTGCATATACTACGTTGCACGTTTTATGAATCATACATGAGTTTTCACGATTTAAATTTAATTAGTCGCAAGTTTTATGACAATAAAACATCTACATATGCTTATGATCGGTCTAAATAGTTATGTATATCAAATAATATTTATGATATATGTTATCGCCACATTACGCGGGATTACAAAATTCCACATCGCAAAATTCTGCAAAATGTAAAAAAATTCCGCTAGAGCGAAATTCTATATTTTTAAAATTCTGTTTTTTTTAATTCTTCTTTTTCATAATTCCGCATTTGAAAGTTCTGCATTTTAAAATTCTGTTTTACTGTCTTATTAATGCCACCAACCGCGATTTACAATGGCATGCAATTCTTTTGGAACAAGACCAATTATATGAACCTTGTTTAGTTATTCGTTCTAAATAATAAGAATAACCATTAACACTAACATGTCTCTGTTTTATTGGATTTTAACGTGATTATATGTGACATCTTTACAAATAGAATAAACCAAGCTTTACGATAAGAATAGAGCACAAAACAGGAAGCAAATGTAACTTTTAAGAATAGTTCTAGTAGGAGATGGTGAAATCATAATTTCAGCACTATAATAACGGCTCCCACTCATGGTTCGATTTTCCATCAAAATACAGATATTGTTGTACAAACATATAACTAACTATAGTATTGTTTTTTATATTTCTAAACGTTTATAATTTACTAAGTTGTGGGGATTACATCGAGATTAATTTTGTTTTTAAAAAATAATGTAATTAAAATTCTGTGTTATAGTATATTATATAACAATGTTTAAAAAAGGAAATGTCTTCACTTTGATAAAGTGCGCACCTTTTGTAATCAAGTATTTTGAAAAGCAGAATTTTCAAAACGCAGAATTTTAAAAAGCAGAATTTTCAAAAAGCAAAATTTTCAAAAAGCAGAATTTTGAAAACCAGAATTTTGTTAAGCAGAATTTCGTGTTTCCAATTTTGTGCCAACAGAATTTTGGTGCCAACCCATGATATACATATAAGCATACAAACCAATTAAAATTATGTCAGAACCGTTTTGCGTGGTAAATTCCTTCGGTTGAGCTCTGCTAAAGAAATTAAACGGGATTGATTGTACTTTCTCTGTTTACAACTAATAATGATCGGTCTGGCATGGTCATAGGAAGATACAGTTCAGGGAGAGTGTCCGTTAGAAAGCTTTACCATAATTCATATTTATTGTACCAAAAGTTAAAACAAATTAAGCTCAATATAGTTGGCAGTTTAGTTAAATCTTGATCCAAATATGCGGCAGAAGAATTTCGAAGAATGCTGGAAGATACCGATAATGAGAAGGATTTTAGGAAAAGTGATGATGAATATTTCCCATATGAAAGTGACAGTGAATTTACAAGCGCCAGAAAAAAAAAAAAAACGGTCGTTTTAGGAGAAGGAGAAGTTTTAGCCGAATCTGGAGTCCAACCACTGTGGTTAGAAGAAATTTCGCGTATTGGACGAGAAACTTTTTATAGGAAAATCTGGTGTCCAGGATATTCAGTAAATTTCGGACGAAGCAGGTGATATCAGAGTCCCAAAAATTTATGATTACTTTGTTTCGAATGATGTTATCAAAATTTTGGTGAACAAAAAAAATAATTATGCTAATTTTTAAATAAGCACACGTTCAATGAAGAATAGTCGAATGAACCGTTGGGTCGATTTCAATAGCACTGAACTAACAAAATTGTTCGCGCTTGTTTAGCTAATGGGTATTGAAAAAAAACCATCCCTCGAACATTATTGGAAAATATAAAGTCATATTTGATTCATTGGACAGGGAACCTGTTAATATGTTTCAAATGGGTGCAGAAAAAAAACCATCATTCAGTTTCGATAAAATAATTACAGGGAAAACTTCACTGCATTCTAAAGATACAACGAGTGTTCAGAGCTTACTAAATCGGTAATTAATTTTTTCGAAGTGGACCTTATCAGTTAAGTTTAAAATTCTGTAACGCCACCGTAATATTTATTCCATTGACATTGCATGCCAATCTGCATCGAACCTTTGCAGGTAGTACGTTTTTGAAGTCCTCCATTACACAAGATTGCTTTAGTTAAATATCGATCTTGCGAGCAACTTTAATGGTTAATTACTTGGCTTCGATATTAGAGTGCATATGTACTCGGACGAATATGGAATGGTGTGCAATTAAGGTAAGTACAGCCTCATTAAATGTTTACTGGACTTCGCTTCCCCTTACGTTCACCATATAAATATATACATATGTATGTATTTACAACCTTAAAACAGTTTTAATGTTTGTGCATTTGACGTTTGTCGCAGCAGCAAATGGAGTGAAGTAGAGGGCATGAAAGTGACTTATATTGCAACAGCCGGTGCGCTCGGTCCAACCACTCATCAGCGGTTTTATTGGATATGTCATTTCGAATGTCACAACAAACCTATCGAAAATGTCAACTCAACTCAAACGAGCTGTGCCAGAGGGCAAGGCTAAGCAAGAATCGGTAGACGATGAGGGATGGAAAGTGTAATATGCGGGTACGCAAATGTTATTCATTCCAGCAAATACAAATTCCCATTTCCCTCAACGCTGCGGGGTTTGGCGTTGGATGGCAGTTGTCAAAATTTCTAATTTGTGCACCAGCAGCTAGCTAGCTAGCCAGCTGGTAAAGTCAATGGCAACATTGCAGCTTACGAACAGATAAGATTGACAACAACAACACCAGCAGCAATAACTACGATAACAACAAGCAAAATTACTTGTTCCCCAGCGCCACTTTTACACTAATTACCGACTCGCATAGTGCTCGTACGTTGCAAGGCCCTGACTTTGGGTTGACGCGCTACAGAATACGGCGAGGCTTGAACCGATTTGCACACTACACGCATATACAGTTGGTTGAATGGACGGTGGTGGGAGTTGCTTATTAGTTTTAAGTTTGGTAATACTGATTTTTCCATTGCTTGCAGCAATCTCATTTCGACTCTATTAAAGATTTAAATTATGACAAGTACATACCGCAACGAAACAGCGGTGGGAGAAATGGAAAAAGTGGGAGCAGCGGCAGCTACATTGACATGCCATGTTAATGTATTGCTACCAAAAACCAATGTCAACCACAGCTGCACAGCTGCTTGGCTACTTCACTCTCTTCGCCTGCTCTGCTTTCCGGTAGTTGGTAATAGTGTACGGACTTTGTAGAAATTAGTTGTAGTCGATTTTGCATAGGAAATGTGGCAGATTGAAAGAATTGTGGTAGATTAAAAAATTGGAAGGAAATCACATTGTATACTTGTAGTTTAAATTCCACAACAGCCCGAACTGAGTCCAATAGTTAAATAGTAAGCGAAATTTTTTTCAAGAAAGAGAGGTAGTACATACAAAAGCTCACAAAACCATATGTTCGTGGTGTACCGCATGGACTTATGGTTCATACTTTATATAACACGTCCGGAACTTTGTTTTCAATAATACCTTTTGAGATAGATTTTTTTGTAAAATACGGAATTAGTTCGTTGTTGAAGCTGGTTTTGGGGAAAGTTCCATTTATCATACGAACATTTTCTTCCAAGAAATTTTTTACAATAATCCAAAACTTTAAGTCATTTTTTTCTTGGCTATGCTGCAATGGCCGTATGTAAAAAAAAAACCTAATTTTTTATTATCAATTAATACTTTTTATTTTTTTTGACATTTCCATTTTTTTTTATTTATGTAAGAAAGACTGATTATGAAAAATGTGTCAGTATAAACATACTAACATTTATTTTGGTAACATAGTTTTTAACGCCTTTGAAGTTAGTGCAATAAAAATAAAACTTCAAGTGGCTAAGGATTACGGTTGACTTTTAAATATTTTATTTCAGAACTCTTAGAGATTTTTTGACATGCACATATACGAGTATAGTCCATTCAAAACAGTCTCAAAAATCACGTTGATATTTTTTTTAAATTTTTTTTTAGACTGCGTTGCGTATTTTTAGTGGTTTTGGTAGAGAAAGTCGCTTAAATTCGAACACTGTTCGGGCTCCCGCCCTTAGCGACTCGCTCGCCATTTATTTGCGGTGTTGGTTTGCTCGCTTCAGCTTGTTTGGTTGTCGCTAGTCAAAGTTTTAATTACACTTTCACTGCGTTGTCGGTTACCGCCCAGCGCTGCATGTCTCCATACTTTACTTACCACCGCATTCGCTTGGCTGCTTCGTTTGGATCAGTGGGTGTTGCGGCCTGGTCATACTTTTACCGCTCCTTCTCCTTAGCGTTGGCACAACAAAGCAGCGCTTCTGTATTTATTCGGCGGCAAGATTTATCACTAAAGCGCTTCGACACTCCTATCGGACGCCCAGTTAGCTCATCCTTTATCCTCCCTGTGCGTTTGCTACTTTTGCTTCGTCGAAATTGCATTTATCATTGTACGCAGGATGATGGAGTGTGTATTGTTTCACTTTAATTGAAAATTTCCTTTTATATGTGCGCGTATAGTTACATATATACATTCATAATTTAGACAGTGTGTGTGTGTCCAAAAGTGTTTCTGTACATGTGTAGTTATGTATGTATCAAGAATCAAGATGCACGATAGTGGCTAATGACTCCCGTAAATACCCAATTAACAAGAAAAAATATTAAACACTATATTTATGGAAAGCTACATATAAAAAGATTTATTAAAAAATTTAACTCGTTTATATACAAATTTAAATTTATTCACGAAGGATCCTGCTCTCTCTTTCTTTGGCTTCAAATTTCTACACTGAAGACAAGAATACACTTATTTTCTTTGTAGAAATGTTCTCTAAGCAAAATGATTCCTGATTTGAGTTTTCCAAATTTTTGTTACATACAAGTATTTTATTAAGTTAAAAATAAGGTACTTCTTTTTACCTCTATCAGTTCGTTATATTAATTTCAAAATAAGGTATGACAGCCACACCAAACAATGTTCTGTTGTGTCTGCCGGTAAGACAATGCATTTTTTAAGTTTTTTGGAGCGCTGAATCCAAACGTAAAAGTCTTTATTTTTCTATAAAATGGAGGTTTTTGGTAATATGTGTGTAGCTACAAAACAAACTGGAGTTATATTGCCCTTAGATTGGAATTCAGCAATCTCAAAAACATTCATATAATCGCAATATACATAACCTGACTTACTGACTCGACAAACGAAAAAATCGCCACTCTGGTCGAGTGTGGCCGCTGTGCCCGAGTTGGTAGTGGTGTTCGAGGTTCGAATCTCAGTCAGTTTAAGCAAAATCTTATACATAGAAAAAGTTTTTTCTAATAGCGGTCACCCCTCGGCAGGCAATGGCAAACCTCCGAGGGTATTTCTGCCATGAAAAAGCTTCTCATTAAATACATCTGCCGTTCGGAGTCGGCACAAAACTGTAGGTCCCTTCATTTGTGATATAATATAAAGACGCACACCACAAATGGTAGGAGAAGCTCGGCCAAACACTGAGCTATATAGTGTAAGCGCCAAATTATTGTTATTATTATAGTTATTTAAAAAAAAAACATTGACAAAAATATCCATAATTTTCTTACAAGAATTTCATCATGCTATGCGCAATTTTTCGGCCATTCAATATCTTTTAAGGCTTTTAAAAAATAAGCTTTTAATTTCAAATTGACCTAATATTTTCATTAAGGAAGATGAAATAAACACAACAGCCAACTCGGCTAGCGTAGCACAATAGGTAGCGTATTGGCTCTGCAACTCCGAGCTCCCGGGTTTAAAGCCTGAGAGAAGTGATTATGAAAAATTTAATTAAAAATTAATTTAATTTAATAATCATAAAGAAGTCTGATGAGGAAATGTGGTGATTTCCGAAATAGTACTATAACTTCAACCATTAAAAGCTGTTGTTGTTTTTTCACAAAAAATCCTCCATAAACTGGCCTTGAGCTCAATAAAAACTCTTAAATATTAACATTTACTAGGCCAACAGAAAAATGAACAACCATTGTATACAAGGATGAGCACGCCTTAAAAATGCATTAGAATATAATGTAAAAAATACATTATACAGAATTTGCTTTGTTTAAGGAAGATGAAATAAACACAACAGCCAACTCGGCTAGCGTAGCACAATAGGTAGCGTATTGGCTCTGCAACTCCGAGCTCCCGGGTTCAAAGCCTGAGAGAAGTGGTTATAAAAAATTAAATTAAAAATTAATTTAATAATCATAAAGAAGTCTGATGAGGAAATGTGGTGATTTCCGAAATAGTACTATAACTTCAACCATTAAAAGCTGTTGTTGTTTTTTCACAAAAAATCTTCCATAAACTGGCCTTGAGCTCAATAAAAATTCTAAAATATAAAAAAAAAAATATGAATGCAGAATGCAGAAATAAAAAAAATATCGCTGCGCCATCATTGTCGCAATTTAAGTCCAACCGACTACAGAGTCATCGACGGCAATTTGTGGTCGAATACAAATAAATTTTACTCCTATTGTGGTTATTCCCTTTAATAAAGGAAATTGTTGTCAAAGCTCGTTGTCTTTTTATGGCGCGGTGGCTGAAACCAATGTCTGTGTGTCTGGTGTCTGTGGTTATCTGTTGCTATGTTGCAATTATCGTGCGAAACAATAACGCTATTTTACCTCACTTCATGAATTGCTGCTGGTTTCTTTAATTTTCTCAATTTTTTTTTACTTGCTTTCGTTTGGTAAATATCCACCATACATACATATCCGGTATATTCACAGTTCGAAACCTCTCGCTTAAATACAATTAAACTACATCCACACCTACCGCATTTACTTTGGACCTCTCTTTTGTCAGTCGGGTTCATTGTTTTTTCTTTCTTTTTTATTATTCACTTATTGGCAATGGTTGTTGTACATGCATTGTTTTCGAAAAATTGCCATTTGCCACAGTCCCGAAGCGGGTTTGGCCAACCCCACGCATGGTCCGCGTATGGCACGCTTCACCAAAAGCTTTGCGAGGCTCGCGACGATGTAAACATAGCAGCCGTGGCAAGTCAATGTGACAATTGTTGCCTACGGCATCGACAATTGGTGGTTTGGAAATTACGTAATTTCCACTTGATGAAGATTTACGGCGTGTATGAGGCCAACCACATTTAATGCAAATAGAGATACGAGGTGGTAGCTATGAGCAATAAATTAGTCGCCCGAACAGCTGGCGAAAAAAAGATATCGAAGGCGAAAAGGCCGCACGCATAACCTTTTACGACCGGCCACAGCTAGATACGAATCACATTGTTTTCAGCTGTATTTTGCTTTTGATATATTAGGCTTTTATACCATATGTTTGTGGCTTTCGTTCGTTGATTGGAAGCAACTGTGACAACTCAACTTACATAGTCAAAGTTTTGTTAATGCGCTTTGCCGCAACAAACAATTGGATAAACAATCACTATGGCTGAGCCGCATAAACGAAACTTAGTATACATCTTAGCCGCATTAATGAAAAAATTTGCTACCACAATCACAAACAAGTGTGCGAACAGTCAAGACTAAATAAGTTGTATCTCCATATCGCGACTTCCCATTTTTATTAAGCTGCTTATAAATTAACCTTAGGGCCTTCGGCAAACTAAGGATATCAAAACAACTAGCTTAACTTGGCTCAACTGAACAACAAGAAATAATTAGTTCAGAGATAAGTAATCTGAAATCGAAAGAAAAGCAGAAATAACCTAAACTATATATTATTATTCTGTGTCAAATTAGATATGCCTTAATTTTTGAGTCTTGAAAATAATGATTAATTGGTTAATTTAGAAGCTTAAATCGAGGTTTAGACAACAGTAATTTCAAGGAGCTATGTACATGCAATTTGACAGATTTCTTATTAAAATGAAAACGTTTAACGATCTTCAATTACAAAGTACACAATTCATAATCTTTTGAAAATTTGCAAAAGAGATATTCTTATGTATACGTATATAATGACATGTAGTTGTATTTTTAATGCCGATACCCTGCATACTCAGTTTTGTTCTATCATGAAGGCGTATTTTTGTTATAAAACAATTCGCATTTTTAATTTTTTGTACTCTAATATAGGGCATTTCGTGTTAAGCGCACAGGGAAAATAATTTCTTCATATTTTGGATAATTTTACTTGTGTGAAATATAAAATTGTATGCATATTTTTTTTCTTTATATCGTATAATAGGTACTTGTCGAGTTACGGGCTTCCAAAGAGTAATAAAATTGAAAATTAGGTTTTCTCTAAAGTAGTATTTCGTATTAAAAAAATTAAAAAAAAAAAATTTTAAGATTCTCGATTTCCTGGTCAAATTTTTTGCTTTCAAAAGCGAAATCAATTTAAAACAAGTAAGAAAAGCTAAATTCGGGCGAAACCGATTTTTATATACCCTCGCGATATATTTTTGTATGGTTGGTGACCATGATTTCATAAAATTCCCGCTTGTTTGTTTCAAATCGCAGCTAGTATTAAACTTTACTCAATTTCTTCAAATAAATACTGAAAAACGAACTTTTTTGCATTTTTCAAAATTTCCGTTATTTGGAAGTAGGACGTTGTTATGGTCCAATTTAAAAACTTATTGACGGTAATGCTAATGGTATCAAGGACAATATGTTCACCAAATTTTGTGGCGATACCTTACATCGTTATTCAGATACATAAAATGTTAAAAATTTCATAAATTCCTAATACCTTATTTCCGTTATATGGGAGATGGGCGTGGTTATGAACCAATTTCAAAAAAATTTTACGGTAATAATAGCGATGTCAAGGAAAATATGTCCACCAAATTTTGTAACGATATTTAATACTGTTATTGAGATACAGAACATTGTTCATAAGTGGGCGTGCCAACGCCTATTTTTCAAAATTTTATAAATACCTAATTTCTTAGTTCAATATCGCTCCAAATACCAAATTTCACTCAATTTGCTTTAATGGATACCGATAAAACGCAGTTTTTGCATTTTTCAAATCTTCCGTTATACGGGAGGTGGGCGTGGTTATTGACCGATCTTGACCATTTTCAATACCAACCTACCCTGTCCAAAGAGCAATTTATGTACCATTTTATTGAGATATCTTTTTCGTATTTTATGCACATCACAAATATGGCAACACACTCCTCTAATGTTTGTGCCGACCATTTTGCGTGAATGCAATTAGGTTATTTTTATTTATTTAATATTTATTAACAAAACGATTAAATATTAATTTTCTTAATTGTGCGGGCTCGGAAATGTTAACTGTTTGCATTTTACAAACTGTAGTTAAGTGTATGTAGTGTAATATTCAGTGGAATAACCAGTGTGCATTTTTTCAACTTTAAAGATTAATATCTCGAAAACTATAAGTCAGCGGCAGCTAAAAACTATATATTTGTGATCAGGAGGTCCCCCTCTACCCCCCCCCCCCCCCATCATCCCCTTGTCTTCTAATTCCGGGGATGCTAAACTAAATCCTAGCCAAAATAATAAGTGGAAATCGAAATTTATATATATTAAAAAAATTTCTAAAATTTGTTATCAAAATTTTAATTTTTTAATTTTCAGAAAATTTTGATTTTTTTAAAACGCGGGATTATTATAAAAATTTTTTATTTTGATAAAAATGTTTTGCAATTTTTTAAACCGTTGCTCATAGCTTAGTGCAGGTTTGTAAACTTGGACCTAAACGGTTTGTGTTATTGAATGAACTATAAAACATAAAGTCTTTATTTTATTTTTATTTTAATTGATAACTTAAAATCGATTTCAAATTGCCACTTTGATATAGTCTGAATAGATTAAGAACTATGACCATTATACCCAGAAAGGTTTAAAAAGAGATTGTATAACATTTAATGTACACTTACTGTCCATTTTCTAATCGGAATTCGTTTTAATCAATTTCAACACAGTATACACTGCTTAGCTCAAAGTGGCACCGAAACAAGTTTAAAATGAGGCCTAATGCGCAGAGACGATGATCACCGAAATAACAGCAAAACTTAACTTCAGTATATCTTATTTATTATATAATCTATTTAAAATTCCCGATGAGAGTTCTTAGACCCCCCCCTGTTGAGATTGGGTAGTTTCACGGGATGGACATAAGAACCTCTTGGATTGTATAATACCTTTTGGAGATAGACATTGGGCTGAAATTCTTGAATCCTCCCACTTTCTTAGAAGCTTTGCCGTGTTTCTCTTGGAAGGACCACTGAACAGCTGAAGACTCCTCTTTTAACAAGGTAACCCGTTCTTTCGTTGCCCTCGTGACCTGGAACACAGCACAGAGTAACTCTGTTGTCGGTCGTCTTTATGTCCAGTTCTTTTTTTTGCAATTGTCTAACAGCTTTGGTTCCGGCTTGATACTTCTGCGAAGACATTTGTGGGCGCACAACTCGATTTCAAACACTTCTGCCTGGAAAATGGTTTGACATAATTCCATCGAAACACTTTTTGAAATCTAGGTCCAAATACGCCGGCCCAGTGCTCCCGCTGACAAGTTTGGATCCATCAGTCTACTACACTTGAACTTCTTTATTGATGCATGATAATATGTGCCATATACACGTTCATATGTATGAAGTTACATATAAATACATACATGTTTGTGGCATACGTGCATTGATATTGATTGTTTGGATAGGCGTAACCGCACTGCGTTTGATGTGTTGTTACCACACTGTCTGTCACACTCAGTGTTGGTAATGACGTTGGACATTCATTTGACCGGTGGCCTAGGCAAACGCCCTTTTCTGCTTGAAGTACAAGTTCATTAATTTGGAAATTAAATACACAACAGCCGCACAACATTTCCAATACACAAATATGTAAATATGTACATATTAAACTCGCATCAGCAGTAGTTCGTTTGTATAAGTACAAAAACAATTGTGTGTTAGTGTTCTCACATTCTCTTGTACGAGTACAACTAGTGCAACAAATTGATTATCTACGAGTACTAAATATCGGCACATTCGCCTGTAATCTGCACGTCATCATGAGTAATGGCTGACTCATTGCATACAATATTTTGCACTCTGCTACAATCTTAACGCACACACACAGCCATCTGTTCTTGTATCATTATATTTATCGTTTCATCCCTCTTTTCTCTTTGCAGGTCTACAGCATGTCTACACCGAAGAGCAGTCGTGGCGGTGGCAATGGCAGCGTCTTTGGTGGCGCTAGCTCCTCTGCGGGCAGTGGCAGCGATCCAAAAGAAAAACTCCGTCGTATTCCTAAAGTACAGCCGGGTACGCTTTCGTGTCAGCATCTCGTCAAGGAGGGCACTTATGGACGCATCTATGCCGGCAATTTGGGTAACACCTGTGACATAATTATCAAAACTGTCGTCGACGGTGCTTCACTGACGCAGGTTGCCTGCTTGCTGCAGGAGGCCTCGACACTGATCGGTGTATGCCATCCGAATATACTGACGCCATTGTTGGCGAACACCGAATTACCAGGACCACCAGAGATTGCATACCCCTATCCGTCCAAGGGCAATCTAAAAATGTGAGTTGCTTAACGATCTCTCTGGCGTTTGTGTCGAAATTAAAACTTATTTCACTTTTTTTGCAGTTTCTTGCAGAAATCGCGCGAACTCAATTCGCCGCTTAGCACCCGCCAGTTAGTTGAGTTCGGTTTGCATGTAACCAAAGGGTTGACGCATCTACACTCGATGGGCATTATTCATCGCGATGTTGCAACGCGAAATTGCTAGTGAGTATCGGGTGCTTGTAATTCGCATTCAAGTTTGCTATTAACTTATTTTCCTTTACAAACATTCACTTGCTTAATTATCTTAAATTTTAAATGTGTATTTTTGTTTTTTTTTTTTAGTCTTGATTTGGATTCCTATGTGAAAATTTGTGATAGCGCTTTGTCGCGCGATCTCTTTCCCGACGACTATCACTGCCTTGGTGATAACGAGAATCGGCCGCTTAAGTGGATGGCATTGGAATCGTTACAGAAAAAGTACTTCAACACTTACAGTGACATTTGGACTTTAGGCGTGCTGTTTTGGGAGTTGGCCACATTGGCGCTAACGCCTTTCGAAGAGGTTGATATTTTTGAATTGAGTGCATACCTCTCGGACGGTTTTAGGCTGGGCCAACCCGTCAACTGCCCCGATGAGTTGTAAGTAATCCTTTGTGCACATATTCGTACTGAACTATAATAATATTATCTTTAAGAGTCAAAATGTATAATTTGAACGAAATCAGTCTACGGATATATGGTGGATAAATTTTTTTTAATTGATTTTGTCAATGCGTTATGGAAAAAAATCGAAACAACCTCAGGAAAAACTCAGCAAACTACAGTAATTTTTAGCTACATGCAAATGCATTTAATTTAAAAAAATCAAAAACTCTGATTTAAAATATTAATATTCTAATTTACCTTTTAGGAAAAACACCGCCAAAAAATTGCTAACTGGCTTACATTAAACTTAACAGTTGAAATTTGTTTAAATAACAATACCCGGAATATCGGGAGAAAAACATACACATAAAAGCAATGCCAGGTCAATACATTTTTGAATTTTCAGGATATATATGTACATTGAAAATAAATTATAATTTAAAAGACATTTTTCTTAGCCATAAAAAGATATCATCTTACCTTCAAAACGATAAAAGCCACAAAATTTGTATGCCGACATACTGTTCATATTTTTTTAATTCGTTGATAAATTCTTTAAAGTACACATTTTTCAATCTTCATGCCTTTTTTAAGGAAAAAAATTAACGATTTTTATAAATATTTATTTCCAAGGCGCTTCAATTTATTAACTTGTATGCAAATATGAAATGACAGGAAAAAATATAGCAAAGATTACACGAAAAAAATTGTAATTTCAATCATTTCTGTGGGTCCACATATTTTCTACTAGTATTAGGTAGAGTCGCTACTTGAAATAGTAGATACTCAAATTACATTTCATTTATAAAATTTTTCTTAATTGTCAATTAAAGAACAGAGAATTGTCTAGTAAAAATCATGTTTTTACTGCAATTTAAAAAACATCAAAAAGCTTAAATTAAAAACTTTTTAAAATCTTTTTAGAATTTTTAGTTTTGTAGAACATCAATCTTGATACCTGCATTGAAAAAATTGAATAAAAAGTTTGAAACTTGTGTTTATGTATTTTTTGATGAAGAATTAACGTTTAATTGAAAAATAATGAAAATTTTATAAATAAAAAACTAATTGCCAAAATTTGTAAATGAAGGATGCGGGTATAATTTTGAGAGAGGTTTATTTTATATTATACAGATATATAAAATTAGAAAAGGAAAACCGAGTAAACGTAAGTGACACTTGAATTCAAAAGAAAATCCAGTGGCGTAGACAAAAATTAGTTGTCAAACTCTTAATTGTTTTTATCGTTTCAAAATTTTTAATTTATTTATTTTTTATTTTAAATTATAGTTAATTTGACAAAAACCAAAAGTTAGAAATCTTCATCAAAAAAATTAACAAACAAATTCCAAATGAACGACATTGCGAATATTGTAAAAATATCACTTCCGTTGTGAGGTTAGGCCAACATAATGTTTTTTCTCTTTAGTTGAATAGTCAATGATTAAATTTTTACTCACTGAAAAAGGCAATTTATGAATATGCATATTAAACATTCACATACAAAAAATTGCTTATCAATGCAAATCAAATCGTTTTTGTTTGATTTCCAAGGAGCTACAAAATAAAATTTTAATACTTCATCAGCACACTTTATTTTGTATGAGAAAACTTCGTCAAAAAACGGTATAAGCCCCCCCCAGTGAAGCAACCATCTTCAAATTTATTTTGAGCAAGCACAAGCACATGATGCTAATTGAAATTAACTCAGATTTAAATGTACATAGACTATTATACATATTATATATGTATGTATGTACTTATGTCCAAAGTTTATTTAATATTGAGTTTTAGATTTTCTGTTAGTTTTTTAGTTATCTGTAAGATTCGGAAGTGGAAATATGAATTCATTCACTTCAGAGTTGCTTACGCAAAACGTGATGAAGTTTTTTTTAGTTATAAAAATGTGTATGACGAATTCATACTATTTCAAATTGATTTCAAAATGAAGTGCGAAAACTACTTAATTTCACTTACATTTAGGCTTAGCCTTATTTGTAAAATATAAAGCAGTGTTGGATATCTTTAGAATATCCACGCTACTATATCTCTATTAGGGGTTTCGTTTATTCGACTTTTTTGTAAAACCGGTTTTCGAATTATTCGAAAAATGGAAATTTGAAAAAAACCGGTTTTTAATTTTTAAATCAAGAAAAAGCCGAGTAAACCGGTTCTTGTTGCAAGTAAGAAAAAGCTACATTAATGTGCATATATAATATAATTTTGGCGCGTACACTATATAGCTCAGTGTTTGGCCGAGCTTCTCCTACCATTTGTGGTGTGCGTCTTTATATTATACCACAAATGGAGGGGCCTACAGTTTTGTGCCGACTCCGAACGGCAGATGTATTTAATGAGAAGCTTTTTCATGGCAGAAATACCCTCGGAGGTTTGCCATTGCCTGCCGAGGGGTGACCGCTATTAGAAAAAACTTTTTCTATTATAAAGATTTTGCTTGCCCTGACTGAGATTCGAACCTCGAACTCACCGGCATATCAAGTTATAGCACGCACCGCTACCAACTCGACCACAGCGGCCACTAAAAACGTGCATATGTACATGTTTCTAAATGCTATTATTTCTATGAATGAAATCTTTGGGAAATTAAATGTAATTTAATGTCCGTGTTAAGTAAGCAGTATCAGTCTTTAATAGACAAAAGTCACAATTTTAGATCAGTTGGCATTAATTAGTCTCAAAATATAGTCTCTTAATATAGACTCTAATTTTTGACCAGGTGATAAGCAGGTCACAAATTGTCTTAATATTTGTGACCTGCTTATCACCATAAGCATAAAAATAAATTGAGCGAGCTAGAAGGACTTGTTGTCAAAAAGGCGTTGTACAATTTTTCAAGATTTTTCCGTCCTCTTATGACATTTCTCTAACTATATAAAATCTTCTAAAACAAAATTTGCTGAGTTCTATCTACAAATTATTTGAATTTCGAATAAGATCATTGTCTTATCTAATTGATTAGCACTTTTGGTAGCTGTTTTAATAAAAATATATTAAGGATATGAAATTAGTATATGTGTTGCCATATTTCTATCAAAGGCTATCAGCCCAATCACTGATTCCGAACGAACTCCCGTCGAAAAAATGCTATCAGCAATTCCGACGTTTTCGTAGTTTGCGTTGCCAACTGTTACGCTAAGTTCGAATGAGTGTTACCATATCCTTACACGAAATTCAGCGGTTTTTGTTTACTTTTTTTACAGTATTGAAAGAAAATGCGTATATTTTTACAGGCAAAGTTTACAATAGTTATTTAAATACAAAAAATAATTATATGAGTTCCATTGTGGAAGCTGTTTTATTAAAAGAGCAAGCACGAAGCCCGAAATAGACTTTCTAACCCGCAAATCCTTTTTATCGTTTCCTATAAATTATTGAATGTGTGTATTTGGTTGCTTTCTTTCCTCGTTGCTTTGGGCTCAATTTTGTTTAGATATTGCTTTCGTTATACATAGCAACCAAAATATCGTTCTACTTTTTAAAATAATTCAACAAATTAGCAAACATTTTTACCTATTTACCTTCTTTTCCAGGTGGTTGCTGTTGAAGTTTTATGTTATATTACAGTTGAATGAACATTGGCACTTTATACTTGTGTTAAATACGAAACATTCAATTCAAATAAATAGCACTTCCTTGTTCATATATGTATCGAAAGTCGCATCCTTAACTGAACAGCCAGTGGATGGTCTTGACCTGTTAAAAAATAGATTTATATATATGCCCTACAGCCATTAATAAACACTTCTTACATTTTTTATTACTTCAGTGAAAAATATCCACTAAGTTTCTAGTTCACTTGTATTTTTTTTTTGTTCATTTTAATTATTATTTTCACTTCTCCCGATAAGGGAAAGCGTTTGTAGATTATTCTCACGAATCGTTATGGCAATCTTCCGAATTTCGAAATATCGTAAGAATTTCGTGATCACGTTGAAATTGATAATAGCTCCGACGGAATTCATGACAGACCTGTATATCTTCAGAACTACAAAAACCGGTTTTGTAGATTAAAAAAACCGAGTTACTCGAAGGAGAAAAGCGGCTTGAAAAAACCGAGGCAAACACTCTTATATCTACACATTAAAGAATTTTCATAGAACATATTCACAAACATTCATACATTATATACGAGTACATATCTCTATTTTTTCTTTGTTTCTTTACAGCTTCACAGTGATGTCCTGCTGCTGGCTGGAGGACCCAAAGCAACGGCCTTCGTTTCCCCAACTACTAGCCTACCTACAAGATTTTCATGAGGATCTCGGCAAGTATATATAAATAGTTTAATGATCAAGGGACGGGTAACACAGATGCGATAAATCGTATGCGTACGCGGCACTACAATGGCCTCGTAAAATTTCAAATGTAAATAGGTTAACGAACAGATTGGAAAAAAATAAAAACAAATAGAACAATCTATCAAATTGATTGGCCATTTTAAACTGAAATTAGTTAGTTATACAAAAAAAAAAATAGTTATGAATGTCAATGTAGATAAAAGATACACACAAAAATAATTGCAATTGGAAGTATCAATTATGAAATGACTTACACAAAAACAAAAGAGCACTTCTAAAAAACTTAAAAATGAAACACAATAAAAAAGAATAAATATATATTTAATGATATTAATTAAATTGAGCGGGTAAGTTTTTTTTCCATTTACTGAACGTAGTTGATGTGCGCGTGCTACAATTATTGTTATCGTATTGATTGTACTTATTATAAAATATATATATATTTAAATGCAATGTGTATATTTTATAAAGTTTAAGCGAATAAATTGAATATATTTTTTACACGTATGCACGTATGTACGTGCAATTTGTGTAAGTACAAGAGTAAATGATAGAAAATTGGAATGGTGAAATCAAAGCGAAACAAAAACCCCGTCAAGCTCTGGAATAGATCTGATTGAATAGTAAAATGCAAAACTGATACAAAATATTAAGAACTAGATCAAAAAAGAGCATGAATAATGTGCGATAATTGTGCGCAAATGTTTCAATATTTACATACGAATATGCGTACACGTATTTATATATTTATATTATATTATATTTACAAGTTAGTTATTTACGTATGCATATTTAAGAGTATGTATGTACGTGTGTACATGTAAATGTATGCGCATGTTAAAAATTAAAAATAAGGAAACAAAAATAAGTTAAAATATTTGTACAATGGATACTATTGAGGTTTAAGCATGTTTTAAAAAATAAAAAAGTGAAAAAGTGTAGACCGTGTTAAAAAAAACTATTTAGTAGGAATCCAGTGCAAAAATACAATACACATACTCACATGAACCGTATAAGTATACACCTAAATATATATTTTCAATATCAAAATACCAGTGCAATAAGCCGGGAATGGACATAAATCAAAGTTACACTAAATTTATGTTGATGCAGTATTAAATGTATTTTATTTAAGATAAATATATGTTTGTATAACTTGTACTTTTGTACACACTGTTTTATTACTCGTACATAACTTTAATCACATACATGCACTCTCAGATAAATTTGATTTGTGGCTTAGTCAGATCTGTTTAGCTAGAATACCGCTCTCTGTTTTTGACAATGACTCCATCGATATGCGCTAAATGTTTTCTTCTTCTATAATTCATAAATATTTGTTGAAAATTTGAGTAAAATCAGACCATTAAGGTGAGTCTAAGGGATATCTAGTACCCAGCGTCATCTGACGGAAAAATAAATAATTTCGCAGATTCTCTTCGCCTATAGCTTTCCAACAAAACAAAATGGTAGAAAATGTTCTCAAGCTAAAAGCATTCGCCTGTTTATGTAGCTATTTACCTATGGATGTATAAATATATAAAGAGACTTGTTATTGCGGCGTAGTTTTAAGCGCAGATTTGACAATAGTCAATTGGGTTTTGCTCACGTTACTTAGAATAGGTAAGCGTGGTTGCTTCGAGAGAAGAAAGAAAGATTCGCTGGCATGTAATATAAATGCTTGAGATCTCCTCATTGGTGTAACAGAAATTCGAATCTAGTCGATTAAGCTTAAGCCCCATAAATATAGGGCACCCTTTAATCCCTGTAAACAGCTAATTTCGCAAGAATTTGAAGCTGTCTCGAAAGAGCTCATCCAACCGCCTCTAATCCAACCATTGGTCTGATACGAATATAACCTTGATGGCGAAGAATGATGCTACCAGGGAAAGAAAAAGCAGTCATTAAATGAGGGTTTTTTTACACCATCGCCCTTTGATACTTTGATGGCCTTTGATGAGTCATTCGGAAGCCTCAATTATGGGCTCAGTAGGATTTATCATCGATCTACATTGATCGCTTTCGTAGATAGATAATATTTAAATATCTTAGGAAATCCAAGGGGCTTTATGTGTTTAGATTTTAGCGAATATTCTCGAATTCTTCTTTTTTAGATCAGGTTAAGGCTTTTAGATGATTCAGTCTTAGCTAATTGTACTCTCCCAATAAACTCTTTACCCTTCGCAGACGCTCTGAGATATACTGCTTTCTTCTCACTATTTTCTTTTTTCTGAGTTCATTTACGATAGTGTGCTTTCACACCGCTAGTGTGCTTTCACACCGCTAGTCCAATCACATCTGCGTTTCGCTCTTTCATCTTGTGGCCCGATATTTGGATTCAAGTGTATGGGAGTATTACCTCTAATGTATATCTCGGGCATATGCGTATTACTAACGGGTTATAAGTAAAAATCTGCGCTAGGTGAAAATTTCAATACAAATTAAATTTATTGTTAACATTTATTAAATGTGTATTTTTTAGTTAAATTGCATTATTAACAATAGTTTTAAATCATTAAGCTTCAAAAAATTGATCCTTTGTCAGCTACCCGTCGTAGTTTTGTGCGAATTTGGGAGCAAGCACGTTGTACACCATTTGAGTAAATTTCCTTAAGGCATTTTCGGATACGACGGGTCAACTGCTTCACATTTTGGGCTTTCCAGCCATTCGTGTAAAGATGACTTTTAAGTTATCCAAAAAAATCTTCGTTTGGTCAGTATTGTGATAAGTGAGTGGGATTTCTGTGTTTGGGCACAAAATTTATGTTTTTGCCGACCAAGTAGTCCAACGTAGCTCTTGCATAATGAGAGGTGGCTTTGTCCAGCCAAAATACGTAATCGTCATCGCTATAATATTTATGAATAAATAATATAAAAATTTTCCCAAACAACCATTTTTAAAAATGGTCCGATTGATTGCCAGTCTTGAAATGGCTTGAAATAGGGTTCCGAATCTCCTTTATCAGATACAGCAACATAAAGCATAACTTTTTGCTCAAACTTCTTCTTAAATATATTTATATCTGATATCAGAAGAGACTGCAGATATGTCGTTTGTAAAGAATATATCATTTCCCGTTATTTGTGGGGCGCTGAGTGCAATTCTCGGTCATTTTTGCACATCCACCAACATTAAGTTTTAACTGCTCGAATCTGATCCTCTGTGTAGTTTAGAGAACGTTTATTCTTTCTCACTTTAATACTGAGTAATTTTAATGTATACGGCTGTAACATTTAAGTTTGCGAGCGGCATGGAGCAAGGCATGCTTAAATTATAAACAATTTAAAGTAGTGCAGATTTTTAGTTATAACCCGTTATACACATGTCTGATATTTGAGTTTGACTAGTTGTTACCTTTGTCATGGGCGATAAACTGCAAGTAATCGAGAATAATCGGGTACTCATAGTTATATTCATGTTCGTTTTACCTGTCTGGTACCATTGCCATCGACTTTTTCCGAAGTGCCTCTCTCTTATGGTAATAAGAGCAGCTCTTTTCACTTTTTCTCTTTAAAAGTTCCATAGTGCATTTCTCATTAATTTTATAGTTCAGGCTAGTTCATTAAGGGTCGTGCTGAATTTTTATTTAATTGCTTATCTGCCTTTGGAACCTACACACTCGCACCAAAGCTTTTTACACAGGGACATACCCAAGTAATTCAACCTGTCCGAATGTATCAAAGAGTGCCTGCCCCCTATTGAAAGGAATTCAATATTGGGAGTATAGCCCTCAGCTCATAACAAATCATTTCAAGAAATAAAAGGAAAGCAAATTTTTTTGTTAAGCCAATGAGCAAAATTGCAAATGAAAAAACTATGAAAATTTTTATTTTTCTTCGATTATTGTCTGAATGATTGAAGAATGCCCGGATCGGATAGGTTGTGCCATTAAAGATGAAACAAAAATATATTTTGTTCGTTTTAACACATCTTTTTTAATACTTTTTTCTTAAAAAGTTTTTTTTTTATCAATTTTTGCAAACTTTTTAAACTAGTAATATCAGCGGTAAGTTTAAATTTTTTTAAGCGTCAAGCTAAAGCAATAGCCACACAAGGCGGCCGTCGATGAGAACACTCCATTAAATCTTTTCTTGTTTATTATGTAAAACAATAGTTCACAATGTAAAAAAATTAAAGCAATATCCAGACAGAAAAACAAATAACACAAACATAAATTATAAATTATAAATAATTCGTAAAGTTTCCTCACCCCATAAGCCACCAACCCCAAACAACTCTAAAAAAAAAATCGGGAAACTAACACCAAAAATTTAAATTCAATCGAAATATTATATCGAATCTGGGGAAGAGATATGTATTAAATTTTACGTGAAAATGAAAACGAAAACGATTTGTGATTGTGTCATTGTTAAAACTAATTGTATTTTAATTAACTTGATACACCTTAACTTAAATAGTAATAGGAAAATAATAATGCAATAAAAAAAGTAAATATAAAAAAGAAACAGATTTAAGAACAACAAACATTAGTTGTATTCTTTTGTAAGCTAGTTACGACACAGCATTTGGATGTAAGGCAAAACAAAAACTCTTGCTGAAACTCGTAAGCCTAACTCAGTAAAAGACAACCGAACTGATACGAAATGTAGGAATGTAGCTATCAAAAAAAAAAACTGTGCTATTATGAATAGGCCTTTAGTGTTAAATAAACAAAGGGATTGGCAAACTTTTCTGGCATTTCAGTTTGTTAATTCTCCAAACTAATCTTAAATATTATTGGGTAAACTTACATCGATATTTATTCGAAGACAATTTTTAATCGAATTTGATGCCAGTGTTTTTGTAACTTGTTTGCAAAAGAACGCCAGTAATGCTGACAGTGAAAACACTTCAAATTTACCATTTACTAGAACTACTTGTATATGTCTTCATTTCGCTCTAAGTGTTATTTGTCCACTTTTGTACACTCAAACTATGAAACACATAAATACATACATACATACATACATAAATACATACAAACATACATTCATACTTAATAATTGTACATGTATACGTAACTCTGTATTTGTATGTAACTGTATACGTAACTGTAACTATAACTATAAATTTAACTGTAACTTGTAACTTGTATTAGTAACTGTAAATCTCCATAGTTCAACAGGTCATCTAACTCACTCACTCACTCATTCACTAAACAAAACGTTTCACTCACGAATTACTTAAATCCTATAAATGAAAAGAAAAAAAAAACACAAAATCAAATGCAAATATTTAAAACGAAACACTAACTTACTCAGAACCAAAAAGAACTCTAAATGTAGTTTCAACTTTAAAAGTCATCATCGTCCTCGAAAACATGAACAATATATTAAGGAAACACTTTAAACTAAGAAAAATGGTGAATCGATTTGAACTAAAAGTTCGCAAAGCTTGTACGTAAAAAAATAACAAAACAAGAAAAACTGTTTGTGCATTGCTATGAAACGAAGAAAATAACTTGCAGAGATTTTCATAAGTTTTACTTAAACTAAACTTAAGATGATGCTGATGATTATTTGTAGTCACAATCTTGGTCTCAAATTGACTTCTTTATGCGCTCACTCACAATCTAAAATCTAAAGTATAACTCTGAAATCGTATACAAAATGCATTTGTAGGTAGACATACATCCGAAAAGATTCTTCTGTAATCACTTTTTCAAATTTAGATACATGAAAACATCAATGATATGAAAAGTCTTTTGTAACTCTAAATTTTTAAGAAGCCTCCGAATGAGCTCTTGAAGCACCCTGGTGGAACCTTAATCTCAGGGATGCATGCCAGTTCTCATAATGGATCAAATTATATAAATGTTTGCTGGAGATGGCCTCTACCCATCCCAATAAGCCGTCTAAGGTCTGCTTCCATGAGAAGTTCTAAAAGGTAAAAGTGCATGTATGTATGTGTGTGCTTTGACCTCGTTCGAGCATTCGAGAAAAATATAATATTCAGGCTCTGTTGTTATCTAACAGAATCGACACGTGACTTCTTAATCTCAAATGGCTCTTCAAATAGCTGCTTAATTTTTTATTGATAAATTTTATAAATTTTGCATTCTTCTTCCACATATTATTTCCTCCAAGTAGCTTATTGTTAAGCGTTGTTCTTCAGATTAGTTTCAGTGCAGTTGAATTTTCTTGCCATTCTCCTCGGAATTCTTATTTGTAAATTGTGTGACTCAGGATCTCGCAGATAACGAATTCAAGGGCCCAACAACTCGAATCTTGTCCTGAGCTTCTCAACTATCTACGTTTCATTTTTGTCAGATCTAATGTATCACGCAGCTCTGTTGTCTTCCCTATGAGAAATTTCAGGGCAGTTAGTGTACTTACTTTAATTAAGCAATTAATCGTCCTGTTTCAGATTTTCACAGTGACGGTCAAGTGTGCTATAATCTCAAATTTGAAGTGGGCAATTTTCAGAAATATTGAAATTATAATAGCTATGTAGGTACGAGTAAATACATACATACATATGCAAATCATTTAGAGCATTTATAGAAATTTCGAATTTCATATCAAATTTATCTGTATGTAGACCTACAAATTCACAGCTCTACACAACACTCGGTGCTATGTAATCACTAACGCACGCACACATAAACTCTATCACATACACGCACACATAAATACTTTGGGAAACAACAGGAAATTTGCAATTATTAGAAACGCATAAAAGAAGAATCAAATTAAATGAAAATTTAATCAAAAATCAAAATATCTCTCTAATGCAAATGGGAATGCAAATGTCCAAAAAAAAATTTAAAAAAAGACATAAACTAAAATAAATAAAAACCACAATGTGAAAACATACGAAATACATATGTACATAAAATGAAAACTGTTTGAATGTACGAAATGAATAAACAATTGATATTTTGTTCCTTTATTGAAAAAAAAATCTTTCGTTTTATTTACAATGCGACATAACCCTTGCCAAATGGGGCGGAAAAGGTTTAGATGCGAATGCGTTTGAAAGCATGTATGTAAGTATATTCATTAGGGTGACAGTTAATTTCGAAAGTGATATTTTCTTTGGTCTCAGTATTTTTTTGTTATATGCAGTATTTTACAGTTATATGCAGCAGCCGCAAACATTTTTTAATAGCATTAAATTTGCAAAAAAATCATTCGAAGTGAATATTTGAATGTGAAAAGTCGAAAATGTCTGCTAGAAATTTACGTGAACGCATATATTTAATTGGTTTTTGTACCAACTCATTAACGGGAAGTAAACTACCCTCCAATATAGAAGTGTTGAAAGTTTTGTTTTTCAATTTACGTGTAGTAAAAAAAAATTTACGGGAAAGTTCAGATTTAGTTGTAAAAGAACTATTCGTGTTCTGGGAAAAAGCCCGCATTCCGGTCAAGGATAAACAACACTGCATTACAAATGTAGAGAAATTGTATAAAGAATGGCAAAGCTTTCAAAAAGATTCAAAAAAGACTTCTAATTTCCATAAGAGCAAAGTAAACACGTGGAAAGAAAAATTGGATATGCTTTTTGACGTGGCGCATGCAAGTGCATTAAAAATAATGTCGAATCAAGAAGATATTGATTTCTTGATAAGTCAACGAAAAACGGGGCGCCCAGGCTTTATGTATGGTATCGATTACGAAGAAGTACGCCGAGAGTGCCGACTTGAAGAACGCAACAACAATTTATTACAACAAGTGGAGCGGAATAATCGTGAAATTGCATTAATTGGTTCGTTGTATGTTATTGTTTATTTTTTATTTTCTTTAAATTAAGTCGTTTTTATTAGATGAAACTGCAGAGTTGCTGTCATCTGAATCTTCACAGAATGATAACAGTTTTCCAGATATGGAATGTGACCCACGTTGTAGTCAACCTCCAGCCAAAAAATGTAGGGGAACAAATAAAATACTAACACCAAAACTGGCGGCCGCACTCGATGTCTGTAAAATCAGTGACAGACATGCGGTTCATCTAATAAGCGCAGTCGTTGAAGCTCTGGGTAATAATGTTGAAGATTATATTTTAAACCGAACGTCTGTACACCAGGAAAGGGAACAAATCCGTGAAGAAAGAATTTCAGCATTAAAAAATAAATTAAAATTAAATGAGCTCGACGCTATCTGCCTTCATTGGGATGGTAAACTTTTGCCGGCGCTGACGGGAAATGATAAAGTTGATAGGTTGCCTATAATAATATCGAGCGGTAAAGTTGAACAGCTTCTTGAAATACCTGCACTTGATTCCGGTACTGGAAAAGAACAGGCATCCGCTGTATGCGATGCTATTTATGAATATGGTCTGCAAAATCACATCAAAGCTTTAGTGTTTGATACAACAGCGGTCAATACTGGGTGTTTCAATGGTACCTGTACGTTAATTGAAAATAATTTACAAAGACAACTTTTATGGTTACCATGCCGTCATCATATATACGAGATTGTTTTAAGATGCGTTTTCGAAGAAAAAATAAGCTGTTATGGAAGTCCAAACGTTAAAATGTTTGAGAAATTTAAAAATGCTTGGGCTAAGATTGATGCTAAAAACTATGAGTATGGCATCAACGATCCAACTGTCAAGACGTACATGAAAGAGTCTGCTGTTCGCATTATCGGTGCAGTAAATAATATCTTGGAAGAAAAACAACCCAGGGAAGACTATAAAGAATTCTTGGAACTCACTTTGCTCTTCCTGGGTCAAAAACCAGAAAAGACACATCCAAACAGCCTAATGTTTCGATCGCCAGGAGCTGTTCACCATGCAAGGTGGATGGCAAAAGCGATTTACTGTCTAAAAATATTTTTATTCCGTAACGAGTTCCAGCTTTCAGCAACTGAATTAAATGGGCTTCGTCAAATTTGTGTTTTTATTGCTGAAGTCTATGTCGAAGCGTGGTTTTCTGCTCCTTTGGCCATTAAAGCGCCATATCAAGATTTTTTATTTTTACAAAAACTTGAAAACTTCAAAAAAATTGATGCTGCTATATCTTATTTTGCTCTTAAAAAGTTCAGGAACCACTTGTGGTATTTAAGCCCTGAGGCGGTTGGTCTTGCATTTTTTGACAGCAACGTATCCCTTTTTTCAAAACAAAAAATGGTGGCGGCTTTGGAAAATGATTTTGAACAAGAGCAAAACACAAAGCGAGCTACAATAAATGATAGAGAAATCGTTGAAATATTCCATGACGGAATTGAACAGTTCGTCTCTGCCGAAACAAAAGCATTATTTGAAAGATTTCAAATAAATACTGATTTTTTTAAATTAAACCCAGACAAATGGGAGCAGGACCAATCTTATTGTAAAGCGGCTGAACTGATGAAAAAATTAAATGTTACAAATCGGCAGTGTCAAGGGGGGTTAAATTGATGGAAGAGTATAATAAACTATTTACCAAAAATTAACGCCAAAAACAATTTGTTTTAAAAATTGTTAGCGATTACCGCCATCGGTTTCCGGACTGTAATAAAAAGACATTGTCTCAAGTGCTTTAAACAATATTAATAAAAAGAGAAATCATATACATAAGTAGTTTTATTTAAGTATAATAAATCGACATTGAGGCGTACTTTTTCTCCTATATTTAAGTTTTTTTCATTAAATATTAACATTAGACAAAAATGTTATTGACAGATGTTATTGTTGACATATTAATGAACATCTTTCGCCAGTAATGTTTAAAAAAAAAAAACACAGAGAAAGTTACAAGCAGTCAAAGTAAGAATTTGCGTGAAAAAACGTATTTTGTGTAACTTTGGGGGGCCGACGCGCCCCCTAATCCTCTTCCTACGACCTTGAAATTTTACTAGAATTTTTTTTAAATAAAACTACACACAAAACAACACTGAGACCAAAACAATAAAGAAAAAAAAAATACTCCATACATTTAATTGTCACCCTAATATTCATATATGAACAATTCTACAATACTTACAAATTTGTGTGGGCAATATCAAAATATAGCACAAATAAAAAACATCTATAAATTTCATTGTTCCGGAAAAATATTCTCTTAATTATTTCAAAATATTTATCATCCCTTTGGTCGGACGGCAATTTATCAAACCGAAAAATCTGATTAAACGTATTGTGTTGACCTTTGACCAGAAAATCAATTTTCTTAGCATTCTCTTAACCCTTAATCGGGCGAATATGTCTGACCAGACCTATTGACTACTTTGAACTGTGTTATCTCGTATAAAGGCGTAAGTACAAAATTGACATTGCAAGTTATCTATAACCAATTTATTTTTAATTGAATTATGAAAAGAAAATATATTTTTTGGCCAGACCTATACACAATTGCATAGAAGAAACTGCTAGG
The DNA here is from genome assembly GCA_963971545.1 of Philophylla caesio. Lineage (NCBI taxonomy): Eukaryota > Metazoa > Arthropoda > Insecta > Diptera > Tephritidae > Philophylla > Philophylla caesio. The sequence continues at coordinate 97,362,098 of OZ020606.1, read as the reverse complement.
TGAATGTTAGAAACAAGCAAAAATAAAATATTTTAAAATTGAAAAGATCGTTGTAGGCTTTGAAAGTTGTTAATTTATGTTCAAGACGAATTCGAAAAAAGTGGTTACTAGATCGAAAAGAAATTTTCTATGTATTTTGGATTTACTTTTGGAGGTGAGTTTTCAAAAGTTTACATGTATTTGTGACATCGCAGTGCTAAGTTCGCCTTGCTTTGGTCGCTAGTTGAAATTTAACGTTTGAAATTTGTTTGTGAATTGAAGCGGTTTCACAAGAGAGCAAGATGGACAATATTGAAAGCTACAAACTACGACGGTAAGTAAAGTTAACTTAAAATTTATCGAATCTGTAGATATATTTAAATTTTCTTCTTAGCATGACAGCTGAGGAAAAGGAATATTATTATCAAAATCTTGCAGGCGAGCTACTCAATTACAATGATGATTTGGAGGATGAGAAAGGAGATAACGCGTTTGTGGAAGACGCTTCTGATATTGAGTCTGAAATTTAAGTGGAATCAAATATTGAGGAGGAAGATGATGATGAAAACGAAGAGCAGGCAAACTCAGTGCTATCTGATGGCTTCTTTGTTGGTAAAGACGGTACCAATTGGGCAAAATGTCCACCTTAATCTCGAATACAAACTCATAATATACTGCGATCCGCAGGAGGAAATGTAATGTACTAAATGAAATGTTCAAGCAATTAATCACAACGGACATAGTTACTATAATAGTAAGACAAACTAATAGAAGAGCCCGTGAGTATTTTGAATAATATAACACAGAACATGCAGAAACACCAAAGATATGGAAGGACGTTGGTCTAAATGAATTATATGCCTACTTCGGCCTGTTACTTGCTGCGGGGTCAACCATTCTAATAAGCAGTTTTTCGGTGAGCTTTGGCAGACCAATGCACTTCCGATATACAGGGCAACAATGTCTTTCAATCGATTCAACTCCATTAGCCGTTTAATTCGATTTAATGACCAAAGGACTCGCACTGAACGACAGAAAACTGACAAATCAGCTCCTATAAGCGATACATGGATCATGTTTAACGACACACTGCAAAATTTATATACAACGCGAAGCGCAATTACAGTAGATGAGCAGCTGTTCCCTTACCGTGGGAATACAAGGTTTATTCAGTACATTCCTTCTAAGCCTGCAAAGTACGGTATCAAAGTAGGGTGGGTATGAATGCTTCAAATAGCTATCCACTTAAAGGCATTATATACACGGGTAGGGAACAAAATATGCCCAGCCACTACAATCAAGGTGAGCGAATATTGAGGGAACTTACTAATAAATTTGAATTAAGTGGAAGAACAATAATAGCGGATAACTTCTTCACAACTCTTGAGGGGGTAAAAAATTTAAAACAATCTGGACTGGCGTATGTAGGAACACTCAGGAAAAATAAGCGATGTGTACCAATAGAAATGTTGCCTAACCGTAACCGTGATATTAATTCATCTCTTTCTGGGTTCCACGATGGGATGTCGTTAATTTCGTATGTACCAAAAAGAAACAAATCGGTTCTCCTACTTTCTTCTGTTCATTACGTTGATGACACGAGTGGACCAGCAAAAAAGCCCAAAGCTATATTATTCTACAACAAATGCAAGAGACGAAACAAGCTGTGGCCATTTGCATTTTTTTATAACATTCTTGATATAGCCACATTAGCTGCATACATACATATTACACTTCGAAATGAATGGTAAGTCAAAGGCTAAGAGTCGGCGTTTGTTTTTACAATCATTAGTAAAGGAATTGGTTCAGCCCCTGATTATGGAAAGGATGCAGAATTCTGATGTCGTCAAACACTTTGGTCCACGATCCGGCATTGAGAGCTTCCTGGGATATGAAATATATTTTAAAACCAGTTTATAGGGAGCAATCCCTACTACCAGCGAAAAGAAAAGAAGCTGCAAAATTTGTTGGGAAAATACCAAACTTCAGAGAAAAGCACGGTTTATATGTAATGAGTGTCAGAACTCTGTATGCCTTCAACATTCTAAACAATATCAAACATGTTTTCAGTGCTTGAATATTGTTAATAATACACAGTATTTTTTGTTTTGTTTTGTTGTCACTTTGCTTAGTTGTTACTAAGGTGTTCTTATTTTTTCTTTATTCTGTAATTTTAGCGTTTATTAATAGAAGGAACTATGTACATATATATTTTTCGTTTATTTTTTATTTCTTTAAATGAATAAATGTGTTTTTACTTGTTTCAAACTAAGACAAAGTGTGGGTGAAATAAAGACCTATTCGTTTTTTAGTGTTACAAAATTCGTTCGCCCGAACAAGGGTTAAATTCTTAACTTCATCCAATCTGTTTCACTCAAGGGTAGAAAGCTAGCATAGCGATATACACTGCTACATGCATAAAATTGTAAGCTTAAGATTTTGTAATGGCTCAACATTCGTCAGCCCCTCACCTACTTCATATGCTACCATCACACAGTCCTCCTTTTCTTAACCATTTTTCTGGAATCTGTGAACGCAAGAAGAGCAAGCAATAACTCAGCAATTTGTGCCTAAGTAAATGAAGTCGTTCAAAGTAAATATGTGTAATGAAGACAACAAATGCCCGCAAGACTATACACATAAATCTCAACATTTTGCCATTTATAAATGCAAACAAATTGCTTCTGTATGTACATTTACAAGTATAAGTGTTTATGTGTTTATGTAGTGTAAGTTTTATAAATTTGATTGTAAGTTTATTAAAATAGACTTTCTGCTGCACAATGAATGCTCAATTTTACTGAAAATGCAACTAATCACAAGATAAGTTTTGATATTCGTAATATGTGAATCTATTTATTTATGGTTTTTGGATTTTCAAGAATCATACAATTTTATTAAAATTATTCAATTATTTTTTATAATATATGATCGACCTCAGAAGAATACCCCAGTTGCCTACCAACCCCCCGAATTCACTAAGACTGAAATTCATAGCCATTTTTTAAATATATATAATTTTGGGTCACTAAAATGAATATCCCTGTAACTTTATTTAAATTTAAAATATCAACCTTAAAAGAATATTCAGGCGCATTCACGAAGAGTGAAATTTATTGCCTTTCTTTCGCTCGCAAGGAAACGACCTATTTTCCTTATTCTGAACTTTTGTTATACTGATAACGCGATTGCAGGATGAAATCTATTATTTTTCCATTAAATCGAAGGTAAAAGTTTTCAATGACTAAACTCCTTTTAGATGGTACAGAATTTTTATAAAACATGAAGACTTACTCCCAAAATCTTCTACTGGTTATATAATACCCAATAATACCCTATATTTCTTAAGCATGGTGGCCCAAGGCTACACAGAAAGCAACAAGCCCTAAATTGTTTAAGTTAATCAAGTAATGAAGATGTGCACCGTTTGGTTTATTCCATTTTCGAATTGCTATAGAAAAGTTGGCCACAACTTTTTGAGCATCGAGAATTCGAAACACCTTCCACTTAAAGATCGGAAAGTCCTGAGAGCTTAAAGGTTGATCTTCTTAACGTACAGAGAATCTATTTAGCAGAAAAGGCATATCATATTTTCAAATTAAATAAGTACAATAAAGCCAATCAACTCTTCTAGCACTGAAATCTCTCAAGGAAACTTAGAACTAATGCATGCCTACGTTAATATTTTAACAGTTTAGGGAAGAACATTTAGGCAACGATCTAATGGATCATTTAGTAAAATAGAGAACTTCATCATTTTTCAATTTCCAAAACACTTTTATGAGATGACCAAAGCGCACACAAATACAATTGCGCTTACTGAGTAAACAAAATGTTCAACAACAAGATTTTCGCAGGCATAAGTTTTGCTGCGCGAATTTTTTCAATATTTGTCAGTTTTACTAAATTAAGTTCGCGAAATAAGAGATCATCTGACCCTTTGTCCAGAATTGGCTCAGCCCAGGTATATCGCAGTCCGCAACAACGCTAAAGCACATCCACCTGCGGCCATGGAAAAAATCATCAGAACCTAGTTGAATACCTCACTGAGCAATAACTTGGAGGCTTTGAGTGCCACAGATGGGTAACACTCTAGTCACTTTCATTCTCAGATGGACTATATCGTTACTTGCTCTCACTGAGCAAAGGGTCATTTTTAAAAGCTGCTCAAATGCTGAGAACACTTTTTTAAGTTTGGTATTTTGATTTAAATTTGATACACAGAATTAGCAAATTTAGGGTAAATGAGCAATTTCAACAATTTAACAAAAATTCATTCAGAAAGGTCGAAATTTAATAACAGAAATGAAGACTCGGAATTTTTATTTGTAGAAAGGAAAAGAGTGACTAAAATATTAGGGAATGGAATTGACAGTATTGGTAAAAAAATAATCTACAAACGCGTCAAAGAAAACAAATCACAGCCAATTCCAACCACGAATATTTATTACAATCAATTAATTAAATGTTAAAAATGTAAATGTCTCTTAATATTAGCAATTTTAATACATCTTTTTAAAATGATTAGTGCCAACCTTGTCATTATACATTTTGAACTTTGGGCTTATACGGTTTTATTTAAAGGATGGAACTGCATTTTAAATTAAAAAATGTTGTATTATAGTTTTTAAACGTCCTGTATGTGTGCGTTTTAACTATCAAAAAATCACTGAATCTGTATGTACAATTGTTTTAGGTTTGAAACGAAATCATGACAATAAAGTAAATAAAATTTGGCCAGAAAAAGCGTACGTATAAACATTTATAAATGAAATCATATATTTTCAATATAAACCTGCACATATTTATTTTCATATACGATTGTGCGATGATTGTGTAAATGTGTGAATATGCTTACTTACATATACATATTTGTACATAAATATTTTGGATGATTGGCATGAATTTTCCATTTGATTAAACGCAAACATTGACATGGCCAGTATAGCATGTATTCCAATAAGCTTGCGAAGGAAGAGTGGTGAGCGTACATTTGGTATTGGTAATGAAGGAAACCAATGAAAAGCAGGTCAAAAATACACTGAAGCGCATTGAGTTGAATGAATCTAACGAACATTTGTTGATGTCACCGAGTAAAGAACAGGTAGTGTGGACACTAACTAACGCGTAAGTAAATTTGAAAAGTTTCAAAGTTTTAAAATTGCAAGTGAATTTTTTGCTATTTACATTGTACCCAAGTACTACTGTGTTTAAGGTACGACTCAAACAACGGCTGCGACGCCAAACGACATAATGGAATAATTAAAAATTAACGCAAACTTAGAGACTTGTTGAACAACGCAGAGGAACGCAGATGAGCCGAAATGAACACAGACTACCTTGGGTGAAGATGAGAAAAGTGCTGGAATAGCAAATCGAAACGCCAGTGAAGATGCTGATAGCGATGGCAACACAGCAGGTGAACAAATTGGAGCCGATTTGTAGAGAAAGTGGGGATGTGAGTAAACGTTGTAGATGAACATAAAATGTGTATGTATGTACGAGTAAGTGCTGACAATCGCTGACCGAACAACCAACGCAGTGGAGTGTTAATGAAAGAAACAGAAGGAAATTAAAAGGATGGGGAAAACAAAACAAAGCGGCAACTGAAAATAGAAAAAGTTAAAAAGTAAATTGGTATTTAAAGAAAAACAAAATAAAGAGAAGAACAACAAAGAAGTTGTGCTGGAATTTCTCAATAAACAGTTGAAGGAAGCAACTTTCTTGCCAGGCAGGACAGCTAAGAGCAAACGAAAGAAGGCGGGGTAAATTTCCAATATGCTCAAGTCAAAGCGTAAGAAAAATGGCGCTGTATAGCGACTAGGGGCGAATACAAAAGCACGCAGCAATGTACATGCGTATGTGTGTGTGTGTGTGTGCGTGTGTGTGTTAGTGTGAGCGTTGATGGCTCGTCTCAGCAGCACAGCGTGAGCAAAAAGTGTAAACAAAAACAAATAAATTAAGTTGAACAACAACACCGCTTGATGGCAATAAAGCAGCCACAACAACAAATCACCAACATTTACGCACCGCCGTTAGGGGGTTGCAAGTGGCAGCACAAGCGTCAAACAGCAGGGCGCAAGGATACAGGAGTGCGGCAATGTGGAAATGGTGCGATTTAATTAAACGGCCATTAAATCAGCAATTAACAGCAAGAGAAACAACAAACGCGAACAACAACAACAGCAACAACAAATACAATAAAAGCAAACACACAGCTCTCTTAGCTAAAGCATGTATGTTAAATACATATACATACATACATACATACATACGAGTATACATACATACATACAATATGTACATACGTTTGTACGTAGACACCATTGACATTAAACGTACAACGCGTCATTAGTTGGGGACGCCAATGACAGCAACAATAAGCAACAACAGCCAATTCCCCTAACTCGAATGGCAGGGACAACAAGCATAGCATATTAGCAAAGAAAAACAATAGCAACAAAAACCGATTATGCTGCGGCCAATGTCGCCATTATTGTTGTTGAGACATTTGTCGAAGCCGCCGCCAGCTAGTGTTTATACTAATATACTCGTATGTATGTATGTAGGTTTGTGTTGTTTATTGCTGTTGCTGTTGCTGTTGCTGTTGCTGCCATTTATTGCTCTTATGTCGCCAACACATGTCGCTGGTGCATGTAATCTTGGTATGTTTACTACTTAGTCTGAGACTACAGTCCGTCCGTCGACGCACTTCGCCTTTGTGTTATCGCTACAACTTAAGTGAACTCCAACGGAATTTGCTGTTTGGCAAAATAAAAGTGTAGCAACAGCAACAAAGTGCAAGTATGCGTGCGCGTTGTTGGCGAAATAACGCAATCAACAGTAAGCTGTTGATAAAGGCATGGCGCTAACTTCCTTTGGACGGTACACGGTAAACAATTGGAGATACATAGTTCAATTCAGAATTAGTGGAACTGATTTTTATACCTACATACAACTTTATATTAAAAAGAGATTTGGTAAAGTAAATCCGGCCACACATAGACTGGTAGACCCTAAACGATGTCTGCTGGAGATCGTTTGAGACTTTAATATACGCAGAGAGGCTCATCAGTGCTCCAAGGTTTACCTAGTATGCTGATCACGGACTTTCTTGCACTTGTCCCCTAAGATCAATCCCATTTTGTGGTGTGCATGAGCAGGCAATAGGATGTGTCGCGTTAGCATACCGCAAGGTACTCGGCATTCCTCCCTTGATACCTTCAACTGGAAGCGAGTATAATCTTCTACGCTGTTTCTGCGCATAAGTTTTCCAGCTTTGCAGTTTATTAGCTCGTTCCTTCTTATTTCGAATGCCTATTTTTATCATCCTCTTTTAGGTTGTACAAGTTTTCTAGTAGTCTATGAAGCTGATTTCTTCGTTCGTAGGTGATACTAGCAGCGCTCTCGGCAGTCTCATTCGCTTTTTGATTCGCTTTTATTTCCTTCTATCGCTCTGTGGCCGCTGCCAGACTTCCGATACATAAGTTTAGTTAAGAGGAGATTATCACTTCCGTATAAGCTAGCTTGGCGACTTCCTCCATTACGAACACAACAGCTTGTCGGCTAACCTTACTACCCGTCAAGTATTAGTTCTCGGCAGTAAATGTTTAAATCCACTCCTTTTGTCGTTTCAAAGCTGTCTTTGAAAATGTTGTCCATATATTTGAAGCGCTTGTTTGTTTTCTTTCAACGTGAACTAGACAAAGGAGCTATTTACGAAATATAATAGGTAAATTTCATTTGTAATTGAATCAAGTTTCTGTATCTCTCTCTGTACAAAGCTCGTAGCTCATCATTCCAGCGTTTCTCTGTTGAATTTGATGGCTGACATTGTTATCGATATTCCGAAATAAACGACGAAGTGGATGAACTGCTATCGAGAGTTCATGCCCAGCTAGTTTAATTCACTTAGTAGTGACTTCACACACTCCGTCCAATAATATGTTAGATTTGCTCAAAATAAATGTACTCTCGATCTTGATTATTTAGCCTAAGTATTGAACTGCGATCTGAGGATCTTTAGGTCCTTTACTCTCCTCGAAAATAAACCTCAGCTGAGCCCTTTTGGCAAAAACAATAGTCTTATAAAATTTAGTGTTTGAATTTGCTCTGTCCTCAGTTTGCCAGGATAATTTTCTATTTTTATAGAAGAGCTGATAATAACGGTCGACCGGCAGAGACAAAATTCGTTTGACCACAAATGTATGTATGTACATATCCAAATGTATGTCAGCACCTTAGATCGGTTTATTACAGGCTTTAAGGTTGTTTGAATATTTTTCGGAAGCGTAAAAAATCTTGCACTGTAATCTCGGTAGCAAAATATAGCAAAAGAAAATATTTAAGTAGCATTTCGTATATCGCAAAAGCATTTAAGTAAGTAGTCTGAACTCCGTTGAGCGACGAAATTTTAACTTCCGTTCGCACACTCGCCACCCGCTTCACATCAGCTGCATCCGCGTTATTTTGTGAGCTGTCAAACAGCTGGAAACTCAAAGCGTTCATTCACCAAGTGCTTGATGGGGGAAGGCACAAACGGCAATGGCAGTGAGACGCTTGAACTGGCGCTGGCTGGCTGTCACTCACTCGCCTGCAGAGGCGTCGAAGGCAGCAAACAGTAACAACAAAACGGAAACAAAAGCGGACGCCATTTTTTCTCTTTGAAATGCTTATTTTTTTCTTGCTTTAAGAATATTTTCCTTATTTTTGCCGCAGTGACAGCAACAGGAGCTCCAACTGTGAGCTGCTCTTGCAACTAGCTAGCAAGAAAAACAACAGCTGCTGGTGACGGCTGCGGGTGGTAAATTGAAAAAATAAAAATCACTAAAAATTGTTATAAGTCAACGATGTGTTTGTTTTTTTTTTCTTAGTTTTGAACAATTCATTGTGCCCTGTTTTCAATTTGCGGCTAAAATCGTGATTTATTTTTTATATATATTTTTTTTATTGTTTTCCCCCAATTTCATTGTTTCACAGACGGAAATGGCTTTTATTCGAGCCTTTTGTGCAATTTTGTGAATTTTTACATTTCTGATTGCCCGATTTTATATGTTTTCTTAATTATCTATTTTCAACGTGATGGCTTGTTATGTACGAGAATGTAACTAAAACATACAAATATCACATTCTGCAACAAAATATATACTACATACATATACAGTGACCGCCCTTGTAAAATAATAGTAGTGAATTTATTTAAAAATAAAAAAATTTACATTCACCCTTATCGTGAGTTTCGTTTTCGCTCGAAAAAGTTCACTTTTCACTGTTCGCTTATTATAAATTTCGGGAGAAAATTTTCCGCTTTCGAGCATTGTTTCCACTTATCGGCAACAATAATTTCGGGCGGATTAATTGAATTTGTTCACTATTTATTGAGAGGCTAAAAGTTACGCGGATTCAAAATGTAAGTAATTAATTTAAAATTTTTACAAAAGATCGCCCATTCCAAAAACAAAACAGTAAACAAAGTTCAAAGAGTGATGTAATTAGGTAGAATGCAGGAAAAGCCGGATATTGTAAGAGGATGTCAAAGAAAACAAGAAAAATGTACTAACTAGTTGGGGCCTGCAATGAAAAATTAATACAAATGGATATGGGTAACCATTTATATTTAAATGTTCGCAGAAATCATTTTTTTTTTATGCATAATAGGATTGGACGGGCCAAAAGCGGTATGTCTTCCAGCGTAGGCGGAAGTATATGGACAAGGATATTAAGTTAGGTATTCTTTATACAATTTTGATTATGTTTGATTTCATGTTTCATTTAAATACATATCGCACCCTAAACCAAAAACAGTCACAACTCAAAAAATCTCAAATGTTCAGGAGAGGCAAAACAAACAGTCTCTACAATAATGATGATAATTTTATAATCATACTTTTCCAGTAAAAGAAGATAGTAACTACGAAAAAATGTCTGGAGCAGTTGGGGAAGTATTCCGTGAATTAGTTTATGTGGAAAATGGATTTGAAATTTTTTTTTTTTAATATCCAAGAAAAGTAAAAAATGTTATGTAAAAATGGTTGTAATATTTTAAACGTACTTTTTCAGTAAATAAGATAGTTACGAAGAAAAAATTTTCGGAGCATGTTGGGAAGCATTCAGGGAATAGGTTTATCAGATAAAAGCGATTTTAAAAAATGTTGAGTTGTGACGGTTTTTGGTTTAGGGTGCGATATGTACATATACTACGTAACACCGTCAACGACAAAATGACTGAAGCTTCTTTAAACATTCGCTTTATAATAGAAACCCAGAACAATAGGTATTTTATCGAATTTTTGAAAAATTATAAAAGACTTTCGAAATAAATTACGAGTGAGACAAGGCACTTCAAATAGGTAGCCGCCATGATGGAATAATGAAAGATAGAACGCCCTTAGCTCAATGTTGTATTTTGGAAGTATTAGAGAAACGGGAATAACAGAAGGCCGTTCTTAGGAAAAGGTACAAATGAGTGAAGATATTTACATAAAATTTGCCAAAATTAATAAAGACAAACTTCTTCGATAATGATTATTCTTTAGAAATTAATGTAAAATGTATAAATATGACGCAAATGCATTCAAACCGTACCAACAACATAACAATGTTTGTCCAGCTATTAACATTTTTTCGGAAAAGTTTTGCCACATTAATATAGTTTATTTCCAATCATCATTGGATTATGAAGAAACTGAAGGTAATCCTTAATGGTTATGAGCACAAAAGCACTGAAGGCGTGATTTTTATGAAAGAAATACTAATTGATAACTGAAAAAGCATAAATATACAGGTCCATGGAGTTCCTTTAGCCTTTATGGTATAACTATTAGAATACAACATCCCTAGGTTAAATTGAATATAAAAATAGATTGTTCCAAAGACGAGCGGAGAAAACGAAAAATTGACGTTGACGAGACGATCGAGTCGGTTGAAGGCGGAAGAGAAATGGGAGTTCCTCTATGAAGGAGATTTTATGGAGAATTATTTTTGATACTTTATCAAAAACGGACATTAGAATACAACATCCATAGGCAAAATATATTTTTGATACTTTATCAAAAAACGGATATTTTTTTTTCTTGCCAATAAAATATTGTATTGCAAATGCAAATAAAATTTTTTATCCTGTCTTCCGAAATGAACCCCAGAGCTTTATTCCACTTAATATTTTAACAAATAATGTTTCATTATACAAATACTTGACAATTTTTACAAAAACTTATTCAAATTCTCGCTTTTAGAAAACAAATTATCAACAAATGAGAAAAAATATCCAAAATGTCAAAACAATCGATAATACGTATTATGAGTTCCATTTGAAAAACTTAATTTTTCTACTGCTGCTACCTATTGAATGTGCCTTGCGAGTGAGAAGACATTTATGGTGCAAATTCGAAACATTTTAGGAATTTTTTCAGTACATTTAAAGTACTTTTTCGATACAGTTTCCGTACTTTATGGTGCATTTTAGATAATTTTCTGTAAATGTACCGAATACGGATTATTGTGCCAAAAATATAGGTATCTACTTTTAAGGTACACTTTAAGTAGTGTTTTGTATTTATTAGGTACGCTCTAGGTACTTTTCGCTACTTTTTTTGGTAAACTTTTTCTCCTTTTCGTTACATCTAAGATAATTTTTTGGTTATTTCTCTGCTAATTTTCTTAACTTTTCGGTGCTTTTCGGTACATTTAAGGTAAACTCGAGTTACTTTTTCGGTATATTTTAGGTTAATTTTCAATATTTATTCTTGGTACATATTCGGTATTGTGTCGGATTGGTCCTAAATGATCCAAAATATGTACCGAACTGGCCCTATAGTTTTCCTGAAATATTCCCGAGCTAGTGTCGAACTTGACAAAAATTGTCCCCAAAAAATCCGAAACAAGTCGCGAACTGGTCCCGAAAAATTCTTTAACTAGTTCTGAAATGGTGTTGAATAAGTTGTGTACTCTCTTATAATTAGTGTGAAAAGACTTCGATAATATAAATCAAAATAATAATTCTCGATGACTTAAAAATTGGTATCTTACTGCCATAATCGTTTATAGTTATTGATTGACTTTTATTCTTTTCTCTTTGCTTAGTAATACTAAAATTCAATGGGTTATAAAACCGCATATCTACTAAAAAATATCTTAAAATGCTGATTCATAAAGTTTGGATTTCATTTTTGAACTTTAAAATTTTAATGAAGACTGTTCAAAGTTTTAAATGTGGTATCCGGGCACGTTGGATTTTGTACTTTTAATTTCATTTAAAAAAAAAAGTCAAAACTTAATAAAGGAATATGTAATTGTCAAAGTTTGTATTAAAAACTACGTCTATTAATTTAGACGGCAGCTGTATACATATACATATGCATGTCCTTTCAAAGTGAAAGTGCAAAGGACATAACAAAAAAAAATATAAATATTGTAGCATTGTGTCTGACTGATCGACGGGGTTGGAAATCAATACAGTAATATTGGAATGGAATCGCAAAATCAACTGCCGACAACAGGGAGAGGCAAATTTTTATATGTGCATTGCACAGGTACATACATATGTGTGTATGTATGTAAAGACCCGTGTATATCCATATATATGTATGTACATAAGTATTTCCTCTTTACTGCTATTCTTTCACTTTTTGGGGTGAAAATGGCGCAGCATTGAAAAAACTGTCAAAATAGCGCATTGTCACTGTGAAATGACGAAATTTCACTTGATTTTTTGTTAATTTGTCTTTCTACAGACATACTGATGTACTCGTATATATGTATATAGCCTTATGGATTTGTGTACCCAATAAACAATTCGTTTAAAAGACGAATTACTTTATATGATTTGTTTTATTTTTATTTATACACTTCACATGCGGAGATTTAAGAAATTAGCCCAAAAAAAGGTATCAGGTTCGTCTGGACCCTATAAAGAAGCTAGTTCGCTTAACAGGTAAAATTTACCATTGACCATTGAGTATTAGAATAACTAAGTGAAAGTTTTAAGTGGCTGGGGAATTACCGCTAATTTTTGGTTATTTTTGTGTACGAAATGTTTCGTTCGTGTTTCCTTTTGGAGACGAGGCGCAACTCCAACTTGCATCCGCTTATGGCTTTTCTGAACTTTTAATGTACTCAAAAATACCTACGAATCGTATAAGAATAACTTTTTATCTTCAGAAGAATCAATTTTTAATTTCAATATGTAAAACTTTGACGAATGTTTCAAATGTATTGGTACAATGGGAAATTGTTGACGGTATAATAAATACTTTTTCCGTCCTTTATACATATGTACATGTACTCCCTAAAACTTTACACACTATATCTGAACTTCATATATCACGTCGAATCTCACATTAATGTTAGGCATGTTATGATATGTTGTGTTATGTTATGTTATGTTATTTTATGTTATGTTATTTTATGTTATGTTATGTTATTTTATGTTATGTTATGTTATGTTATGATACGTTGACTTATGTTTTGTTAAATTACCAAAAAAAAAAACGTTCTCTTTTTTAAAATCTTTAACTTCGGCTAGAACGAAAATACCTAAGTATGTACATATGTATCTATGTAAATAACAATTTTTGGAGCGTGTGGTTAAATTATCACTAAATATAAGGAAAAAGGACGCGAAAATTGCACTTTTGTGTGTCATCTTCAGTGTCGTCTTTCTCTCAAAGCAATGGATGTACTTTTTTTTCATCTTTTTTTATTTTATTACAAATTTAAACTTTAAAATTTTGTAATTTCGTTCGAATAAATCTACCTTTCGTACAATTCAAACCAATTGATAGAATATATTTTTAACATAAGCTTTTGAAAGCTTAAACTAAGTAAAGGAAGCATTTTGTTTTTGCTCTGCTATAATATTTTTTCAATGTACCTTGAAAGCAACCGATGGCATGGAAATGGATGTGTTGGAGTATATTTTGACTATTCACAAAGTTTAGCTGAGAGTACTGCTAAATAAGTACATGAATCAAAATTGATAAATTTGCACAATTAAAATTTTTAATTAAGTAGCGCACTCAGGTGCTTTCGCCCACTGGGTAAACTATAATTTTTTTAATTCTGTACACAAATTTTTGTGCAAAAAATTATTTTTTATTTGTAAACCGACAGCTTGCCAAGCATTCCACGCTTTAAAAATGTCACCCTATCCCATCCGCCCACTAACTGTGCCCCTACCACGTCCACCCCATTTGCCGTGCATTTCGATTGATGCAGCTTATTGCGCGATTATTGCAAATTCCTGCATTCTACACCCACAAAAAAAAAAACAACAACAATAACAGTAAAAAATAATAATAAACCGGAGATCCGCAGAGAACAGACGCCTGCATGTTATCCAGCCTGTCATTCATCGATTGCTGGTGCCGCCATCGAATTGCTGTAACAAAGCACTTTTTAATGTTTGCGTGTGCTTGTGTGCTACAATTGACACGCGCCGTTCATGCCACACATGCCACTCAAACCTCCCAACCATATGCACGCTCGTCATTGTGCCACTTGTGCTACACTTTATTGCTTTCAAATTTGCTAAATTTGCCGAATTTCGTCGATGCCAGCTAACAACAGCCAGTTTAGTGAATAAGAATGTATATACACATACATACATATATTGGCACCCTTGATGACGCACACATACAATAATGTACACTTTTAGTAGTCATTTTGACCTGCAGGCAAGTTTTTTTATGGACGCTGCTACTATATTCGTTTATCCCGCCTTCCGCTCACGCTTACATACTTTTAATGTGTGTGTTGCAATGCGCTGCTGCTTGACAAATACATAGCAATAAACTTACATATTTCAGTTAACACACATACACACCCGTGATTATATACATTAAATCCTCCAATTTGCTCGTTAGTCCTTGCTGGCGGCATACAATCACTTACTCATGCAGTCGCTCAGCAATGTCCATATACGAGTATATATTTTATTAGTTGTGTGTCTGTTTATTTTTTGTGAGCGTTGATTTGATTAGCATAATTTGAAAAACTAACTGCACACACGCCACACCCCCAAGGCGTATGAGCGACCCAAGCACACACACACACACATATGAAAACGCAGCCACACTCACTCACTCACCCACACATGATAAAACAGCCTTGAAAGCCAAGCAATTTTACTAATATTCCATTTGTTTGTCAATTTTCGCTGCAGTGACGGAAACCAAAGCCTTCTGTTGCACAAAAAAAAAATTTATTTAAATCATATAAAAATCTCATTTGACTGAGTTGACTAAGTTTCTGCACATTTCGTCGTTGCAAATTAGTTGTGCAGCTGCCGGTTTCGAACCCAAAGCAGCGCACACGTACGCATGTACTTTTGTGCTAAAGTTTGTGCAGCAGGGAGGCAGTGAACGGGAAGCCATGTGAGGTTTTCCACCACTTCATTTATACTCTGCGGGTGTTAGAACTTGTGTCTCACTTTTTTGTTCTTTGTTTTTTTTTTTTGCTGAATGGGCAAAATGTCAATTTGCACTGTTGCTGCCAACATATCGCGAACTTTTACTAACATATTTTTTTAATTTGCTTCTTTTTTTTTCATTGAAGTGAGCAAGTCAACAAACAAACGGAAGGAACCAGCCACGGGCATCTAATTCTAGCCTAAAAAAAAGGATAACACAACCCCCGCTATTATTTGACTCTACTTTTTTTCTGCTTTAGGCGTAGCAATCCCGCTGATTCACAACTTTAACTGTCAAGCGAAAATTCGTGTACGCCTCATTGGAAGTCAAATAGCAAGAAAAAATGGCACAAAATTTATTCACAAAAACTAGGCCAATGGTCAAGTGACGACAAATGCTCACATACACTGTTACCACTTTGCGCATTTTTATGTACACATACTTATAGATAAACATACCAATATATGTATGTATGGGTTTAGACGACAGGCCACTCTACAATTTCAACAAAAATGAAAATTCTAGAACACATTTCGGCATCATATGGAAATGAGCATAGCAAACGTCCAATGAAATTAAAGAAGGAACCCATAGCAACGTCGAAAAAAAATTTAATAACAAAAGTGAAAATATGTAGCTACTTGAGTCGTTGTTTTTACTTGTTAAATGACCGCAAACAAAAAAATATTCGCATAAAAGTTATTTGAAAGATCATCTTAGATAAATAAAGGAGTAAATCCCAAAAAAAAACCATTTATGTTTAACTACAACTTGTGTGCATCGTCCCATTGCCATTTTTGAACATTAAATTGCGAGTAGAATTTATATTAAAAATTTACAAAAAGTTACTTTGTTGGAGATATTTGTCGAGAAGATAAAACGCAAGGAGAAAGTACTTTATTAAAGTCTGAAACACATAAAGAGAATTCTTCTAGACCGCGCTATAGACGACAAGCTTTATTGGAACAATTCTCTTTCATTGTTTGATTAACTTGAGCTTTGTGACGCTCAAGTTCGACAGCTTAGAAAAATGAAAGCGCACGTCAAACTCCTACCCGATAATCGTTGGTCTTCTGCCGGTAATGTCTGAACAGATTGCTCTGTTTAAAGGCCAGTGTTTCATTTAACTTTTAACGGAGTGTAAACTAAGTTTAAACTGCCGATAGCGCACGGTTAAACTTAATTTAACTTATCAGCAGTTTGCTGACTACTTCGTTTTGGTTGCAACAAATTTAATTGATTGCAATGAAACTAAGTTTAAATTTAAACTGAGTTTAAACCAGTACTGAAAAACTGGCAATTTTTTCTGGGAAATTGATGTGCGACAATAACAAAAAACCGGGTAGAAGCAAAAGCGACAGCCAATCAGCGAACAGTTCAAGCGAACAGCGCTAGCATACCCAGTCGGACTTGGTTGCTTCATAAATGTACTCATCACATTGTTTCGTAGAATGTTGAAATTAAGCTTTACAATATAGTAAAAATGTAAGATGATTATTTTTTCGTGCAAATATGAGAATAAAATAATTATATGAACTTAAAATATTCCAAGAAAATTACTCAAGAAGTCAATATTTTAGGAACTTTGTTCTGCATGTTCCAAATGGGCCAAGCGTACAAGTTTCGGTAGGCAGCAAGGGGGATGTGCGGCGCTCATGCTATGCTGAAGTGTTGGGCATCGCTGGTTTATGTGAATAGCTAAAATGCGTAAATTTATGTATTGTTTATGAAAGTGTTTCCTATGTAATCACGCTTTAAAAATTTATAATCAATGTTTAATTAAATATAGATATGACACACATATTCCTATGTATGTATGTAGGTTTATTCATAAAATAAACTTTCGATCGTGCTGTGATGCAGACAAAGTCAATTTTAATTAAAATAAATCTTTGACGAAATATTATTAATTAGTTAAAATAAAGTTCTACATAATTATTCGTTTGTGTGTTTTAATATCTACTAAAATTGCTTTTATTTACATTTGTGTTAAAGTAACGAACCATACAAAAATTACTCGTTTGCCGTAAAAAATATAATTATTGAAATTTTTTCAATACAGCACGTTGCCAACCACAAAAACGTAGTTAAATTGCTGCCAATTAAGGACATGTTAAAACCACAAGCAAAATATGTAAAACCGCAAATGTGTAAAACAGTTTAAATTTAAAATGAAGTCCAGAGCATTTAAGGAGGTGTAGGCAATTTCGTTGAAGGAATAGGGAAGGAAATATCTGTAAACTGCGGTACAGTTGCACAGCACGTACATACACAACTAACAAGAGCGTTTAGTAAAACTACCTGTGTTCTGCTAATAAAAGTTTGTTAAGCGGCATACATGCAAACACTCACACACACGTCATGAATCTGAGGCTTTGGTACTCGTACGTTGGAACTTCATCGTAGGAGACTGCATTGAGGTGAATAGCAGCGGTGTTTTTGCTGGCTAATATTTTGTTTGTTCAGAATACTCTTTTTATTTGAATTTTTATTTACTTATTTTATTTATTAAATGCTGCTACTAAATGTGCATAGCCACAAGCGCTTCTACACCAGCAACAATTGCCAGGGTATGCTATACATAGACTATTGCTTGTGTACTGGGCAGCAAAAATTGTGTGCGCACCGTTCGTTCGCTTTCAAACGGCAACCGGAAACAAGAAGTACGAAAAGTTGTGAAAGAATAAATATAAAAGAACTGGCACTAAATAATGTGATTGTGTACTAAGCAGGATAGCAGCTACAGGCGCAACGTGCGAGGAGATTTGTATTGCAATTTAAATCAAATTGAATCGAGTATTTATATTAAACGTTTTAGTTTATCTTCTAAATACTCGTATTTAATTGGGTTGTTTCAGTTCAATATCAATATCGTGTAAACGAAATGTATTTAAATACATTCGACTGCAAAAGATATTCACATTCCAATTTCTCAATTTATTAAACACAAATTCAAAAATAAAGAACATGGCTATTGTATCTGTTGGACTAGCAAAATATGAGGTGCAGTGTTTTAGGGCTGTAGGAAATAATGCCGTATGACTTTATTACAGGACCGTTTATGTTATGTTAAAGGTATTTTAATAGTGTGTATATTCAGTGTGCATATTCAAACTTATATAATATAGCGTATCGCGTATCTATTGCGTGAATAATTTTGTTCTCTCATTTCGACGACAAAAAGTTCCAATTGAAGTTATGCCATGAATTCTTTGAAAACTAACTTAAGAGATGTTCTCGACTAAGAATTGCGGAAATTTGTTCCAAATATTTTAATTCTCCATTCGCTCGATGTGATTTAGCTGCCGAAGTCGATGGATCGCATTTCGCCGCACTTGCAAAGCTCGTGAAGCGCATCATATAAACCGTCGCAAAAAGATAAATCTTCCGTTTAAATACTCCATAAGTTTCTCATCCATTCGTATCATCATCAAATCTTCCGCAATTCAATAATGAGATAAGTTTAAATGTGGGGAGTATAAGGTTAGTGAGAAGAAAAGTACAGTTGTTGATCCAACTATGTATTTCCATCCGCTCCATTTTCCATTTTGATTTTTCGAATTATTAATACACCTGCAAATTTTGTTCATACCTGATTACATAGCATAATATCAAACATAACTGAACGTAGCACAATTCCCAATTGAAATATCAAAATAATGTGTCATGTGATAATGAGATTATTGCCAATCTATTTGCCCAGCTCTTTGAATCTAGCTACACCACTCAATTTAAATATAATTCTATTTCCTATCCATACAAGCTGAGCCCCAATAACTCTATTAATATTCCAGTCATATCCTCAGATGATGTTTTTCATTATTTAATATCTTTAAAATAATCATTCAAGTACGGCCCTGATATGATCCCGACATGTTTCCTAAAATAATGTGCAAAGCACCTGTACCTGCCATTATCGAACTTGTTTAATTTGTCCCTCCAGCAAAGAGTTTTTCCGTCAATATGGAAACAGTCTTTCATAATCCCCCTTCTATTGAAAATTATCGTGGTATAGCTAAGCTCTCTTCTATCCCGAAGTTGTTTGAAGCTATTGTTACCAATCTGGCTTCTGCAAGGGCAAATCAACCATTACAAATTTACTTGAATTTACCACCCATGTTTCAAATGGGTTTAGGGAATACATTGATACTGATGTTATATATACCGATTTCAGTAAAGCATTTGACAAAGTATGTCACTCTTTACTCGTCCGTAAACTAGATCTGCTTGGTTTTCAACCTGGTATCCCCTGTTGGATGTCTTCTTATCTCTCCGGTAGGACGCAAAAGGTAGTTTTTAAAAATTTTCATTCCGAGATCATTGATGTTTCATCGGGAGTTCCTCAGGGCAGCCACCTCGGACCGATTATGTTAATGCTATTCATAAACGACATTTCTACAGTAATAAAGTATTCCAAAATATTGATGTACGCGGATGATGTTAAACTTTTTAAGACTTATGCCTCGGCTGAAGAAAGATCCTTGCTGCAGCAAGATTTGGACAGCATAGTCAATTGGTGCAGCATTAATTATATGCCGCTTAACCTTAACAAATGTAAATTCATGTGCTTTTTTCGACGGACCATTCAGCCGGCCTTCTACAAAATAAATAACTACATCCTAGAACATGTAAACAGTTTTGTTGACCTGGGTGTTGGTATGGAGGTTAAACTCAATTTTAATTTTCATATTAGTTCCACAGTTAATAAAGCAAGGGGTGTGCTGGCTTTTGTAAAGCGTTGGTCAAAGGAATCCCGCGACCCGTATATAACTAAAACACTTTTTACTTCATTGGTAAGACCAATACTGGAGTATGGTTCCATAGTTTGGAATCCTCGTTATCAGGTCCACTCAGACCAAATAGAGTCAATACAAAAACAATTCTTACTTTTTGCTTTGAGAAATCTTCGATGGGATTCACCATACAATCTTCCCCCTTACACTAGTCGTTTAAAACTTATTAATCTTCCTACTCTTTCGAGTCGCAGAGAAATGTTAGGTATAATATTTCTGGTAAAATTAGTCAATGGATGGATCTCAAGTCCATTTCTTCTAGAGCAAATTAATTTTAATGTACCCTCCCGTGCAACGAGAAACTTTAAACCATGACTGAACCGTTTCGGGGTTTATGTCCAGACTTTAACAATCATTCCAGCACCTTTGATGTATCGGACTCACTTTTTATAATTAAAAGAACTGTTCTATCCTCTCTTAATAACAGCTAACGATCCAACTTTCTTACTTTGCATTTCTCTAGCTTTGTATTCGGCTGATGAATTCTTATTCTGTAGCTGAGCAGCTTGGGATCTCGACGCTTAACAAACTTTCTTCTGTCACGACTCGGCACCAAAGATTTGTATATATAAAAAACATACGTACGTTATGCGGATTGAGCCCCTCGTGTTGGTTGGGCGGGAAAGTGGGTTTCCGTTGGGTTCTAATAATAACATAACATAAATTGAGTGGTGGGGATAGGTGTAGCGAATTGAGGTGTGGGGAGTTCAGGTTTGTGGAATTTAATTGTCATGAGTTCAGGCATCGTGAGCAGAAGATGATTTATTGCCGTGCCCTACACTATTCCATTCTGAACAACTTCCTTCGCATTATTTCCGTTGCTTTCCTTTAAATCCGAATGTCTGCAAGTCCACCAACTAAATGTTAGAAAAAATACATCCCAAACCATACCAATAATATGTTTGTCAGAAATTTTAGAGCTAAGTGATTCAAAGGTTTGACAAAAACAAATGCCTACTCTTTTTAAGCTATTAAAATAAATTTAAAAAGTTTATATTTTTGATATATGTATTTTCGATAAAATACCATGATGCTGCCACGCATTATTGTCCTCAATTTCTGCAACTATTGTAGCTGCTTAAATGTATAACGCTTTTACTAACTAATCTTAAAATGAGTGTGCCTTGTTGGAAAATAATTAAATTATAAATATACACCAAAAATTGCAGATACCAGATTTATGAATGCAAGCTGATGTATTATGTACGAAAAATCACTTCATGTTGTCAATCATCCAATACTTATTAAAAATAGAAAATAGGGTCGCACATACAACCTCCTGAAAATGGAGCGTGAAAACAAATCGGAAACCTTTGCCCTACGGGAGGGTAGCATTGATGATATTGGACGATTTGAAAAAGGAGGCAGAAATATTTGAAAATGCAGATAAAAGTTTGAAGGTTATTGTATTGGTAGGGCGTGTTTAGGGATTTGCGGCATGTTTTTGCGACACTTACACATTTACAAGTGCACTTATACACATGAAAAACCATTTTGTTGTAGTCACACACACCCGCAAGCAATTTAAGGTTAACAAAAAGTGTTATTGTTACAGTTTTACGAACACATCTGTTGTAGTTGTTGTTGTTGTTATAGTAGTTATCATGTTCATTGTTACTGTATTTACAACACTTTGGTTTGGCTGCTGCGTATGTCAGTGACATCTTTGCATTACCACAGCTCTTCACCAGCAGTGAATATACTTCTGAGATTTTGATTGTTGTATAGTCCGGTCCTTCGATGTTTTCATAGACTCATGTTGACACACATTTACTACATACATACATACATATGTACATAAGCTTGTCGTCCCTAGAAGCAAACATGTATGTACATATGTTCATATGTATTTGTTTCTGTTGTTTGCAGAATGGCCAAGTGTCTGGTTGCGTGTCGGAGTTGATCAACCGGCTGAGCTCAGCCCTCTCGGTTTGGCTCGGCGGGTTAAATGAAAGGTAGCCTTGATAAATATTTATGTGTTTTGTTTCGTTTCTGTTTGCTTTTTAAAGGCTCGTTGACGCCTACGGCAGTAGGCATCATCTGTAGCGCCAACGAAAACAACAACATGCAAATTTGACAAAGCAATAACAACAACAATGAATTGTTAGAATTACAAAAACAATTGCAAAAAGTTATAGTTTGTGTACGTTATACAGTAGCCTCAATTTCAATTGAAATTGAAATTTCCATTTTTTTCGAAGTTGAACAATAACTATAGACATAAGCTCTATATAGACGAGTGTACCTACATACAAAAAAGTTTACACTTCTCTGCGTGAATTTATTGACTGGCATTCATGTATATGAAATAAAGTCGATTATCTACCGGCACATAAAGAATCTTCACATAAAGCTTTTAACAATGCACATCATCATTTGATGTTACATCACATGAAATTCGACTGGAAATGCCAGACTTCTTGTCATGATCATAAATCTCACATCTTAACACATCAACTAGGCCAAAGCTCGTTACATGCAATGGTAGATAACATAACATACGAGTCTCAACTATACCGAAACAAATTACACCAAGTGATGTAACGCCGCATTTAATCGCAGTACTACTTGTGAAAATCATAAAGCATAAAAGCGCATGTAACGTCACAGCACATTTCCACAAACAAAGAAAATACTAATTTTGCTTAATTTAGCATTTCACTTCGTATTAAAACGCCCTGTTTATTGTTACAACTCATATCTGTTCAGCGCATATCGCATCATATTACCTAACATCGCATCACCTTAGTCAGATCAGCGATCAAATCTCGTCACATCATCGTCGACTCCATCACATCTTATCTTAAATAACATCACCAGAGAACTTTTAACTTGAAAATATCATTTTAATTGAGAGTTATTCAGTGTTTTACTAAGTAAATTTGTACTCTACGTATAAACTTTCATGGTTTATTGACTCACAAATTTGCCACGTGAAAAACTTGCATACGTTCATACTAGGCATGTCATTCCCGGGATCCCGGCCTTTCTTAGCTCCATAATATCCCGGGATAAGTCTATTCAAATACCGGAATTGTAGAAACAAAGAATTTATTAGCCATATTGTTTTCTTCTTTTTCTTGTCCGACAGAGTGAATTGTTAATATAGGAACGAAAATTGACAATGAAGATGGCACAACGCCGAAACCGGTTTGTCTCCAAACCAAACTTGACAAGGGATGACGGAAAATCGTTCCAACATTTATTTTTAAATTTAGTATCATTCTTAAAAATTCCCCTTTCAAGGGTAAAACAAACAACAAGCCGTGTTATTTGTCGATTGTGAACTCTCTAAAGGCTTTTTTTAGCCCCTGGCATTATACATTAGCTGGAAAATATCCTCCTCGAGTAGAAAATTAGCCTTACTATGAAAGCGATGTTAATAGAACAAACGACGAGGTGCCTGATGTGAATAAGGCAGAAAGTCTCGAAAGATAAATTGCATCAAGTTTTGACAAGCAGCTCGCAATTGTCCAATAATCGAAAGGCATACAATTTATCAGACGCTTGGTAAAATAAATTGATAGTTTTTGTAATGAAGCGATAAAGGCTATGTCCTACAGCGAGCATTTAACTTATTGTCGACAATCCAACCAACAAGTGTTGAGGCGCAGCAGTGCTTCTTCTGTATTAAATATGTATACATATTTGAACTTGAAGTATAAATTATTTTGTATGTGTGTCAAATTTTACGATTATTTCATTTTTTCTTGAAAAGACCAATAAATACATATGTATGTATGTACATATGTACATGATTTACAACAAAACGTTCTTCTTTGTTATATTAATGTTATTTTGTATACTTCTATAATACAACGATTACAGACGTGTTACATTTTTTGCCAAATTAAAAATTACGAATAAAAATTTCCGTTTTCAAATCTCGAAAATTCCGGGATAAACAATATGCCCAAAAATGACATCCCTAGTTCATACATATTTTCTGCCGGTATGTTCTTCAGTAATAAGAATATGAAAAATCAACGAGAACTCTTGGCCTTTTAAAATTTTCACTTTGCGATTTAATATACGTTTATAATGATAAAATTGTTATTAAAATAAAAAAAGTAAAGTTTTAATAGTTTTTTGTAATGTTTTCCACTTGATAGAGCCCTATTTTTTATAATTTTTTTATTTTTAAACAGGAGCATTGGAATTAGTTTTCTTCAAAATGATTCTTTCTCTGCATTTTGAAATAAAAAATTAGTGCACCCCATTTAACATTAAATACGCCTCCAAGTATAACAATTTACAATACATAAGTTTGTTTTCTTATTATTTTTCAGTTTAAGCTTATAAAAATCTCTAATAAAACCTAAGCTTAAAACTGTATACAAAATTTATACAAAGTTAAAAATTAAAAAAAAAAATTTTTTTTTAATTACAAATTTTTTTCAAACCGTTTGTTAAAAAATTACATTATTTGAGAATGAAATATGATTATTATAAAAAATATGACAAAATATGCGTGGCCTGGCTCACTTATGGGACAATTGCAACACCAATTTTTACCAAACTTGGCACAAACTTTGCCTGCAAACTAATAAAGAAATATGCTAAAAGATTCCTTATTCGGACTGAAACCACCGCCACCACACGCCAAATCGCGCTCAGCTAAACTTACGTTGTGTGAATTGTTGTTAGTTCCTGTTTGCTCTTCGTGGGTTCGATGATGAGGAGATGCGGTGATCTCCGAAATAGCGGCTATAACTTCTACCGCTCTGAGTATTGTTGTTATTTCCTTATAACTTTTCTCATAACCAACCGGCCTTGAAGCAATTAAATGGCTGTTCTTGGTTGAGTATTCAAATAAAAATCAAAAATCGGAAATGGTTTGTATTTAAGAATTTATTAAATAAAAGTCACAGAATAAATGTTAAAGGCCGGTTTTTTTAAAATAGAAATTGCAACTGTTACAGTCCTGCCTTAAGCAATATCTTAGATGATATTGAAATCGTACAGTATTTTCCCCACATTTCCTAATAGTACTTATTGAATATAACGCGAGAATATAAAAAAGTCGGTAACTAGTTTAAAATTTTATATTTTTTAGAAAATTTGAGGAATTTTGATTTTATATTTTTTAGAAAATTTTATGAGTTTTAAAAATTTTGTAGAAACTGTGAAATAATAATTTACTATACACAAATAAACTATTATTAAAAAATGTTCATATTTCTGTTAGCCTAGTAAATGTTAATATTTTACAATTTTATTGAGCTCAAGGCCAGTTTATGGAAGAGTTTTTTGTGAAAAAACAACAACAGTTTTTAATGGTTGAAGTTATAGTACTATTTCGGAAATCACCACATTTCCTCATCAGACTTCTTTTTGATTATTAAATTAAAACTTCCATAAACTGGCCTTGAGCTCAATTAAATTGTAAAATATTAACATTTACTAGGCTAACAGAAATATGAACAAACATTTGTATACAAGGATGAGCACACCTTAAAAATGCATTATAATATAAAGTAAAATACTTATACATACATAATTTGCAAAATAAAAAAAAACACAAACAACAACCACACAAACAAGTTAAATAGCGGCAGATCAGTTGCTCTTGTTTGTAGTTGGTTTGTTTAAGGAAGATGAAATAAACACAACAGCCAACTCGGCTAGCGTGGCACAATAGGTAGCGTATTGGCTCTGCAACTCCGAGCTCCCGGGTTCAAAGCCTGAGAGAAGTGGTTATGAAAAATTAAAAAAATTAAAAATTAATTTAATTTAATAATCAAAAAGAAGTCTGATGAGGAAATGTGGTGATTTCCGAAATAGTACTATAACTTCAACCATTAAAAACTGTTGTTGTTTTTTCACAAAAAACTCTTCCATAAACTGGCCTTGAGCTCAATTAAATTGTAAAATATTATTAAAAAATATTATAAAAATTTCAACGTGTCACATTTCCCTTTATTTTGCCACCAGTATATGTATGTATGTATGTTACTGCTATTTCGAACTTAAAAATTTGTGTTGTATGTACATGTACATGTATGTATGTAGTTTAAACGTAATCAATTGTAGCACTTTTGAAAGTTAAAATTGTTTACCATAAAAAGTCATTATATAAATATACACACATACATTTGGTTAAGCTATTGATTTTAAATTAATGCATATACACGTACTTATGGATGTACATATGCACATTTGTGCACATGTGTGACCTGTCAACAACAACAACAATAACACTCTACCAAAAAGGGACAAAAATCAAAATTATCTACAATCATTTGCATATCTAACAAAAAAAAAGTTTAAAATATACATACATACATATATGCATGTACATGGCCAACTTTTCAATCCTTTTCAATCGGCCCGTTCCATTTTTTTGGTAAAACCGATTTTAATTCATTTTTAAATTGGTTTTCAATTATAACAGAAACAAACAATAATAACAACAGCAAATAAATAGCAGCAGCCTATCGAACTTCAAATGCTTCACTTTGGCAGGCAATCAAACACATAGTATGTACATATATCTGCCATACAATAACAAAACAACAACATTAACAATACCACAATACAGTCGGCCGCATACACACACACACACACATCAAACGTAAACGATTTGTATAAATTTATTTATAGCAATCAATGACGGCCAACAGTTGCCAAGCTCAAAGCAGAAGCAAAAACAACCAAAACAATAAAGTCCACTAAGCTGCGAATAGCCACAACTCCACCTTTAATATTTTTGACAGATTGGCTTGTTTGTTGCACGTTTGCGGTGACACGGAAAGTGGTAGTGGTGCGAACATGGTTGGCTAGATATTCTTTGGTTGTATGTACGCTGTGAGTGTTACAATCACTGGTTATTGCCGGCTAATCAGCGCACAATCTGCCAACACATAATAAAAGGTCACTTCAAATCAATATGTTGGAAAAGGAGGGTAAGGTACTCCAGTCATATATCGATGGAGTAGTTTTAAAGGTTCTTCATTTGGGAATTTCGCTAAAGTACAGGTTTTAATTTGATATGCGAACGAAATGCTGGATTGTCTAAGATTTTTCCAATCGAGGAGGACTAAAGAGAGTAAAAAAGGAAGAGCGACCGCAGAACAGCAATGCCACTTTGGTAATTTTTTACGAAAACGTGCAATTTTTTTTATATTATAATTTATATTATAGTGGTAGCGGTGAGTGCTATATCTCGATATGCCGCTGAGTTCGGGGTTCGAATCTCAGCCAGGGCAAGTAAAATCGAAATCATAGAAAAAGATTTTTCTAATAGCGGCACCCCTCGGCAGGCAATGGCAAACCTCCGGGGGTATTTCTGCCATGAAAAAGCTTCTCATTAAATACATCTGCCGTTCGGAGTTGGCATAAAACTGTAGGTCCCTCTATTTTCTGGTATAATATAAAGGCGCACGCTACAAATGGTAGAAAAAACTCCCCCAAACACTGAACCATATAGAGTAAGCGCCAAAATATTGTTATTATTTTTATGTTTTTACATTTTGTAAACTCTTAGTGGCCTTATGACAATGATTAATTGACAATAGCTGCTATTTCGGAGATCACGACACACCTCCATTATGCTAACTCCACTTTATATTCATCTTTTTATTTGTAGCTTCAAAATTTAGCAAAAACAAATCATCTTTGTAAGGTCAATTATTAGTATGTACAAATGCAGAATGATATATGTATAAATATAATCAAATTTTAAAGTTAATGAAAAAAATTACTCACTCTGCTATATAATTTTACTTAAACGAGTGAGCAGCTTATACTGCGATGACGATGACATTTTAGAAAAATTCCAACAAATTTTTATGAAACTGAGCACAACACATAAATAAAATAATGTTACACGATAATGATTATTGAACAGGAGAACAAAATAAATTTGCACTTGCAACTTTAAGTGCTTTACCATGTCATCTGTATTACGTTCTAATTTTTTTCTTATTTCCTCGCTAACTTTAGTACTTTAATCGTATTTTTGTTTTTAAATTTATTTTTCCCATAATTAAAAAAATGAAGCACAGAAACAGTTAAATTATACATTAATGTGGCCAAATCCTAACAAAATTAAATTTTAATTAAATTTAACTTAAGTTTTTAGTCTATTTTTTATTATAATGTCAGAAATTTTCTTGTAATGTATTTTTTTTGTTTATTTACATGAATTTAAACAGAGAACGTAAATTTAAATTAACGTTCTTAACATTACGTTGTTTATGGCAGAAACCGCCTGGTTGCTAAAAAATTCCAGTAGGTTAGGTTAGCAAATACACCACATCAGTATGTTAGTGGTTTCGGTGCCATCTGTTGTATTATTAGTCAAAAGTACAACCATTGCAGTCGTTGTTAGCGACATCTCTGGGTACCGATTCCAAGCGTGAGTGACTAAGCATAACCTTAGTTGACGCGCTTGTGGCAACAGGGTAGCCAAAAGCTGATTAATTTGGAGAATCATATATTTTAACGCTGTTTATATATATTGATATACATATGTATATGTGAATATAAGTAAAACAATAATATAATATTAAAAAAATATATTTTTAAATATAGATATATAAGCGTACAAATTTCAAAATACTTTTACCGTAAAAACGGTTTTCCAAAAACCACTTTTATGAAAGATATAAAATTTGCTATTTTTAAATCACTTTATGAGATGTGTAGATATGTATGTATGATGTTATATTACAGAAATGCATATACATATGTACATATATAAAAATATGTGTGTATAAAAGCCACTCAATGTTAAAGCGGCTTAACTTTATGTTTTCTAATTCTCTTATTCTACGCTCCGCCATCTTCGCTATTTACAGACGTCATTTACGTCACTGTTTTTGGAATCGGCGTAATCTTGTTCTCTATCATTCTTAATTTAAGGGCTGGTGCGTTTGCGTTTCCATACGCAAAACAATAGGTCTGTACTCGTACTTCACCAGTAATAATTATCCAGTAAAGAAATTTCTTAGAATTTGACAATATTCGCTCTCAGAGCGAAAAATATCCCAAAAAGTACAAGAACGCAAAACCAGTAAAAACTTGCAAGTTTGACGAACAGCTGCTTGAACTTTTGCCCGTATCCAAATATGCAAAATGAAAAACGTTGCATAAGTGTTTTCCTGAAACATTCCACTAACGAAACTTAACCAAACGAACTTTTACTTACTTCTTACTTGTTTGATACCCATGTTTTATAATTTTCGCCTTCAAAACTCTTAAACAAAAATTTCGTATTTATCCAAATTGCAATCAGCTGCTTTTGATCAGCTTTTTTTCCTACTTACAATTTTTTGCTGGCAAAAATTTGTCCAGTAAAAATTATCAACTTCCTCTCAAAATGAAATGTCAATTCGCTCTTTCGATTTCCCCTGCTTTGTAAGCTTTGATTCCCTCGATTTTTACATAGTGTCGTGGACCGCGCTCGAGCCTGTGATCAAGGTGCCTTTAGAAGCGATCTTTTAGCACATCATCTTTAGTTTCTGTCTACTCGAAATGGTGAGATATGTATGTAGATAGAAAGTGGTTCAAATAGTTATTCTTCGAAAACGTTCGCCCGATGCGAACTGCACTGGTAACGAAGTCTTACTGCCATTACAAATTGGTATTGGTAGTCATTAAAAAGGAAAATACGGTGAGTAGACTTTTCTTAGGTGTTCATTTTATTGATTGATTTTTATGTACACATAGCGAGACTGGACTCAGTACATAATTCGCCAATGATTTGAGAAAGTTCGTTTATTAAATAATAGTTCAAATTAAAGGCGGTTAGCTACATTCAGAGCTTACTTATTTGCGCTTTACCGGTCTTTAAGAAACCGTTCCTCAAACTTCATTAAAATTCTATGGAAGTTTCTTTTTATTGTGCTGATGTACATACATATGTATGTATGTGCACACGTAGATACATATTATATGTGTAAATGTATATTTGCTAGCAGTATTTAAAATTTCGCCGCAAAACATACGAAAATTTCTGACCATCTGGTATCACTGTTTCTCTCACAAGGGTTGAATTTTGTGCGCAAAAGAACACCCTTCCAGTCCTACACCTATGGAGAAAATTAACATGAGCTAAGGGCGTTGGAATTATTGAAAGTTCCAGTTGTTAAACAAAATTATAGGTACATACAGAAATATGAAATTATTCACCGAAAGGTAGGTATAGTAAATTTAATTAAAAAATCAATATTTTCATTTACAACGTCCTTTTCGTTTGCATTTTTAATATTGACTTCAGTGGAATTTTAGCGCTTTTTCAAGGTTTGTTATTGTAAATTAACTTAATTACTACTTTGTATTGGATGTATTCGTCTAACCAGTCCCCCACACATGTACCCACACATGTACATTCATATGTATGTATGTAAACGTTCCTATGTATACGCTATGATGGCCACTGTGGTCGAGTGGGTAGCGGTGCGTGCTATAACTCGATATGTCGCTGAGTTCAAGCAAATGTTTAATCATAGAAGAAGTTTTTTCTAATAGTGGTCACCCCTCGGCAGGCAATGGCAAATCTCCGAGGGTATTTCTGCCAGGAAACAGCTACTCATAAAATACATGAGCTACATATATAGTCTAAGCGGCAAATTAATATTATTATTAAATTTATATATACTTAAATACTCGTATAAGTTGATTTATCTGTAACTTTTTTACTTAACCTTTTTTTCAATTAATATATGTATAGCTCATTCACTAACAAACCCGAGCATCAAACTTTTCAAAAAATTTGTAATACTAACAGTTAATCTCAATTTTCTTTCGCAAAAGTATTACAAAAATTTTAGGAACACAGTTTTATAACTTTTTACCTTTTTGATGTGCTAGTTTAAAGTGCCTAAAAATGTTTGCAGATTTTTTCCCTATCGAACTCTTGACTCATTTTGTAGTAAGAGGTCCCTGGGAGTCAACAAAACTTTTGATGCGAATAATTAGATGACGGGCATATTAGACAACGGGCATACATACACATACATAAACGCGTATGTAGATACGAGTACATATGAATGTTCAGGGCACGAGATTTTTGTTCGGCGCCAAAGGACTGTGCTTTTCAATTGACTACCGAGACCAAGGAAGCACTTTTTGGCATAAGTAATTATTCGCTTGATCATCAGGCTGACGCTATTGCCTATATTTATGCTGCATTCTATGAAAAGTTTGAAAAGTCCTTCACTACCGTTGATTCAGACTTCTTATTATCAGGGTTATATCGAGTGATTGTGTTCGAATTGATAAATCTATCATTGATATTGTGCAATGAATTAAGATCCAGCGGCTAGATCGTAACGTGCGGATGGATTCACCGCTTCCATCCTAAAAGTATTCGCAACGGTACCCCCGAAAGTGTTGGAAAGACCAAGCCACACAAGACTTCGGTATAGGTACTTGAAGTTGAGGCAAGTTAGCTAAGCGGTCTTGCGAATTATTGCAAGCGCTCTAGCCCAGTAAGTGTTCGACGCGGTACTTGCTAACGGGGGCAAAGATAGAGGTAGTCCACCTCTGCATTGAAAAGATCTAGTAGTTGACACCTCGGTAAAATGTGATATTTCCAATAGTACGTGATGTGCTCCATTGAGCTCTAACAAAATTGTATGCGGTTATACTCGTAGGTACCTATGCCAAGTTATCGTATGTATGTATTTAGGTACGTTAATCCAGCGTTATCAATTATCATCTCATTTTGTACTTAAGTTACCCATGTATTTGCATGCCTATGTAGGTATGTACATATGTATCTACTCCCTTAAAAAGCTTCTTATTAACTTTTTTATTTGTCTCTACAAAAATGAAGTAATTACATGCATACACACAAATTTATCTATGTACATTTATATTACAGCATATCTACATTTGTACACCAGCATATGCTTGGGGTGGCAACAGTGGCATCACATATGAATTCGCCTGCAACTAAATACTCCACTACGGCGAGTATTCGTCGCCGAGAAGCACTCCTGTAAGCCAATCACCGCAGCGCTAACCAACTTCGTCAACAACCGACTACCGAAGCCGATTCGATGGCCAATCGTTGTATTCGGCTCGGCACGAGTCACGTCTGCACAAGCCCGCCCTTGTCGACAGAAAGCAATATAACTGCATCATAAAGCAATAAGGTGAAGCGGCCATCCAGCCAGCCGGAGTTAGGAAAAGTACAGTAAACCAAGCTGAAGTTAGTGCATAGCGCGCGTTGGTTGACTTCACATCAGTGCGCGCTGCGGACTGGCGCGTTTCGATGTACCAGCCGTTCCCTTGCTGCGTAGCGTTCATTTATGTATGTATGCATCGAAGGGCGTTGGCATTGAGTAGCTGCTCTAAAACATACACACATTCATTCATACAAAACATTTGCTGTGGGTACACCATGTTTTTTAAGTTTCCCTTTTGAATGCATTTCCTGTTTTAGTTTTATTTTTTCTTTAGTTGCCTGGGTACCAAAATGAAACTCAGCTAACAATAAAAATGGCTTTTATTGCGAAGGGCTGCTGGAATATTAATGTGCATGTATGTAAATATTTAGGAACATACATATGTATGTACTTATGTATGTATCTACTTAAGATTATGTAGCCTCGAAGATAAGTACATAAGTATATTTTTGAAATAAAATTCATTAATCCAGTTTCGACAGTGGAAAGATAAACTTCACTACACATTATGATTTAAAAGAATTCGAATAAATTATATGTGTGTATGCATCCAGGGCATTAGCATTAAAGCCAAACATTTTGAGTTATGAAACTGAATTATGAAAGCAATCACATTGTTTTTATGTGATTAATAGACGTAGCCTGATAAGCTGTAATGATAGTACTTCGCCAAAACACTGAAATTGTGATGTAAAGGTATGTAGAAACGTCGTCTTGAAAAGAACAGCCTTAGACACACCTCGGGGAATAACTGATTAAACTCTTTATTGAGGAGCAGAGGTAGCTCAAAGTGCTAGGATAACTCGTGAGTGGTGCTGAGCTTATGTTCTTAAATATCACTTCCTCCAATCAACCTTTTATTCAGTTGTCATACGAATGGTATATAAAACCTTTCATTCAGTTGTCATACGAAATAATCGGAAGCAGGTACCTACATAGTACTCGATTCCAATCGCCAATAAAACATGCCAAACGATTGGGTTTTTTCGATATAACCGTGTTTCATAAATCTCTTGTGAATCCTCAGCTCCCCAATTGCGACCAATTTTGCTTATTGACTCGTTCTTTGAGCAATGACCAGAGGCATACCCACACTGTGCAATGAATTTGGAAATAAATGTACATAATTTGCCGTGATGTCCTAGCTTCGATTTACTCATAATGAACCAAATAGGGAATACTTTTATATCTGAACAGTTTATGGCTCACCTTTTTTGCTTGTTTGTTTGTGCTTGTAAAGGATATAGGCCTGAAACGGCGAAACTATTTTTAAAAAACGTCACATTCTTTTAACAATTCTAAGTAAGAAGATGAAAAGTTTTGTGAAGATTTTTGATAATTTTAAAAATGGTTATGGTATTACCTGTAGATTCGTCAAGAGGTTTAGTGTAGAAAAGATGAGCAACATCAGTTTGTGCTAAGAAGAACTTCTTCACAACAGTATACAATCCATGATTTTTTCCAAAGCGCCAAAAATATTACGAGCTTTGAATAATCAAGACCGTTTTAAGGTATTTTTGGTATGATCCTTTCGCGAACAGTTTAAGGTTAGCTATATAGCTTAGTATTTATAGATGTACATATGTACATGTATGAATGA
The DNA here is from genome assembly GCA_963971545.1 of Philophylla caesio. Classification (NCBI taxonomy): domain Eukaryota; kingdom Metazoa; phylum Arthropoda; class Insecta; order Diptera; family Tephritidae; genus Philophylla; species Philophylla caesio. The sequence continues at coordinate 97,328,182 of OZ020606.1, read as the reverse complement.
TTAATTGACGGATACTTCGAAAACACTACATAGACTTGTTCAGACAATAGCTGGCAATAAATCTGAAGTACAAAAATGCATAAATAAATAATTAAAAACTTTAATCAGAAATTTATCGAGAATAGCTGCCAAAACACATGCAGCTATCAAAACAAAAATTTAACACTCAATAAATAATTATGTAAATGCGAAAATAGATTCAAACGTTGACTTGGTGTAGAAAATAATTTTGTCGAAGAGGCTGTTGGATGCAACTAGAGTGAATAAAGAGGCAAATGTATTACAACGTGTCGTGTAAACGGGGTGATTCGCCATTTGTAATTCAAATAGCGGAAGCGTGATTCACTTGCCGTGCAAACACTGTTTAAGATTTCCAACTACGTAAAATTTAGTTAAATTTTGCAATATCGCTACCAAATGAAAGGTATATTATCTACATAGTTTTAGCACATGCAAAATTAATTATATTTATGTATTAATTTAATCCATTCAACTTACTTTTATTATTTTTATTAATTTGGCATTGTGGTGTGCGCCTTTTTTGTTGTACCTACCATAAATGGACCGACCTACAGTTGTTTTATGAAAGACCGTCAGCTGTGTTCAATTTAAATCATATTTAAGACATGTTTACTTAAAAACTTACTGACATACCTCTCAAAAATTAATGGTAGTAGTTTACAAAATTTTTAAAGCAGACAAATTTATTAATAGGGTTGCCACATATTCTTATTAAATAAAATGTATTTATTTTATTATTTATAGATATAAAATATATGTGATGCGCAAACAATTTTTATAGGGCTTTTTAAAAATATTATTTTTTTAACAAGAATGAATAAGAAAATCCAATATGGGTATTCATCATTTGAAGTTATTCGAGATATTTTCAATACAATTTTTTTTATATATAAATACTTACTTATAAATGTGTATGTATACAGGAATCTACTGTTTTTAATCAGTTTATTACTTACATATAGAGTCAAAACGCAACGGGTGCCAAACAATTATATCAAAAGTTAATTAATAAATTATTCTAATTTTATTTTTATATTGAAAAAATTAACTCGTTTAATACAAAATAACGCCTATGCGTAATCAAGGAGAAGAAAACACAAGAAGTCTCCCCATGTACCTATGTACATAAGTATGTACATACATAGGTATGTACATACATACATACATTGAAGAAATTTTACCATTTTCAACTATTATGTACACGAACTGCTTGTTGGTGTCTGCATGTCTAAATGTTATTTCAATTTTGGCACCGAGTTAATTTAGGATATACCATATATGTATGTATGTATGTACATATGTACATATGTATGTATGCTTGAACATAAATTGTAACTACTGTTTGAACTATCATCTTCCAATTAAAAGTCCCTCGAACTCAATAACATTTGTAACAAAATCGAAGAAATAGCGAATTTGTACCTTATTTTATGACGTAAGATTTTCATAAAATGCCTTTATGGTATTGTTGAAATTCACCATTAACTTCCCCTTCACCCTTTTGACCCTTTCCATATCGGCTTTTTCTTATAAAAGTCAATGCGCAGTTTTCATTTCGCCCCACAAATATGGTATGATTACATGTACATAAGTATGTATGTATGTATGTATGTATGTATGCTGGATAATTGCATAAAATTACCGACAAATCGTACGATTACTCACGAACAAAATTTAACGAACCAACCCAAGCGAACAGTTAAACGAGCGTACGAAGCGAGTAAATGTGCAAAGATATTCGAAACAACGTCACTCCGCTCATACCTATTTCTCTTCTTGGGTAAAACAACTGTACATTCGTGTACACAAACGTCTGTATGTATGTACATACCATACATGTACACAAATACACTTACATACGTATCTGTACGAACATCAAATTTCGTTTGCTGTTCAATTCAATCTCATTCTGGTATAAAATTTAATGCTATGTTGCCACATTTCCACTTCTTGCTAGCTTGTTTGTGGGTTTGCCAACGTTTCGGGCGCACACTCGCTGCACATAAACACACACACACACACACACACACACTAATGTATATCTACTTAATGGATTCGTATTAGCATATAAGCGCTAACGGCGTACAGTGGCAGCCTTAATAAACATTGCTAGTGGCGTGAATTGGAAGTAAAAATTAATTTCAATTTTTATGTTTTTCGGCACTTGACAGCACTAAAGTGTTTTTGTTGTAAACGAAATCAGTACTGATGAGGGTAAAAATTAGAAGCGTAGAAATTAAATAAAAATGTATGTACCAATGTATATTTGTACATTGTATGTAGATATGTATGTATGAACATTTAGATATATCGTACTTTATATGATAAATTAATGACTGTTGGAATTTTATTGTTGTTTCATAACGATTTGTATTTGTAGAGGTCATTGTGTTTATAAACAATGGCGGAAGAGATTACAGACAAAAGCCCAGACCCGGAAGTTAAGCTATTAAATTTAAGCATTTGAATATTTTATAAATTATAAATACATTCATACATACAAATGTACATACGTACATGTGTACATACAACTTCAATCTAGACGCACGACGTTGATTAGCATAATAATGATAATAAATTTGGTAATTTTTGAGTACTTTGATACTTACCAGAGTTTTACGAAATTTTTATTATATTTACTAAATTTATAATGAAATCTTTTGATTTGGACAGTCCTTTATTTTTTAAATAGTTAACCGCTTAGGCCGCTTCCTCGGCCCCCCTCCCAGAACCCAAATTTTTTTTTTTTTTACATATTCTGAATTTTTCGTAAACAATAGAATTCAAATGTTTTTAGTATACATTTAGGTGATTCGCAAGGTGTCATAAAGCCATATGTCATATAATAAATTTGTGTGGATACATAACTCGTATGAGCAAACTTCTTATTTTTTGTCTTATTTCGAATATAAAAAAAATATGCCGCGGGAAAGTGTGAAAAATAAAATAATTACTAAACTCTGCATAAATGAGGTTGTGGGCATGGGTTTTGCAGACTCAAGTAAGATATAAACATACATCCTTGTATGCAAATCTTTTTGGCATTCGTACATTATTCTCTTTAAGGCGATGAGGAGGAGCAAGATGAATCCGACGAACTTTTTATGATGAACATGTTAAGCATTTTGTGCAACCACAGAAGTATTCACTTGGGAATTCCAAAGCCGCAGAATAAAAATACCAAAAGTAAAATTTGAAATGAAAACCAAAACAAATACATAACAGCCTATAAAATACGACAAAATAAAAGCATACCGTGCAAAGTTGTATTTCATTACTACTCAATTCATGAAGCTAGCAACAACAATTTTTTTTAAACCATCATAAAATTTAAGATATTATAACAATATGCCTCTTTATGACACCTTGTGAATCACCCAATTATGAATAATGCCTACTTTTGTTCCTCCCGAAGCATAAATAGTACATTATTGAACGAATTCTTCACAGGTTTTGAGCCAAGTGCGTGTTTGCAGGACAAGGCAAATCCGAGACCTGCAATCGCACGAGGCTTGTGAATATGTGAGGGAATTTTGTATTAATGTCCTTTATTTAATGAGGCCGTTAAAGCGAGTCCAAAGTCGCCAAATTGGATAAAGTAACATAAGACGTCTCCCACATGTCACAGAACTCGTAGGACATTTTCACTTTCATGTTTTGTCCTTTGTTACGCAAGTAAACCATTTTATCAGTGCGCATAGCAGTTAAATTTGCAAACATCTTGCTGTGGAAACCTTAACCTCGATTTCAAAGTTCAGGTCGTTTTGAAGCATTGCCGAAATTTTCGAAAAAAAAAATGTTTATGAACTCATAGTGATATGCTGATAAGTTTTGACTAAATAATGCTAAAAAAAATTCAAAGTATCATAGAATAATAATCTGTAGAGGGTGCGTCAAACATTGCTCGGAAGTCGAAAGGAAATCCAAACAAAAACTGAAAGAAATAGGAAAACGAATAGGGGAAATAGCGGTGATAATCGAATGCTCAAAAAATATGGTATTTACCACTTTCCATTCATGCTGGAAAAAGAAAAATAGAAGGAGAAAACGTATAACATCAGTGAAATTTGACCATTTGGTGGTCAAAGAGTCAAAAAAGCATACGTTTTTGTCCTACACAATTATTATTGTATTACCTACTTACTAAATTGGTGTATCAACCGCCTAAGCGATTTTGACTGGAGCTATTTCATCCATTTGAACGATGTGACCTAGAAAGCAGAGCCGCTGGTTTTTAATCCGCTGCACTATGTGTACGTCCTTGTACAGCTCGTACTGCTCATCATTCCATTGTACGCGGTATTCACCGTCGCAAAGACGCAAAGGTCGATAAATCTTTCGAAGAATCTTTCTCTCGAACACTCTAAGAGCCCTCTCACCTGATGTTGTCATCGGACGGGCATGATGAGAGACTTATGTATGTATATGTCATACTCCATAAGTCACGAGATAGGGACAGCACAGAAGCCTTTCTATTATCACAAGTCCGACAATAATGTTGTGCTTTTTTAGATGGTGATTATATGTATACACCTTTGCTGTAAATAGGACATCAATCAGACGGGCGTAGGAAATTTCCCAATTTAAAGTTCGGCGCATGCCGTGCAATTATAGTCTTTTCCACTTGTCATAGAGCCAACCCGAGACTTTTCTTCGATGCTTGTTCATTGGTATTCTATTTTGGGGTGTTTTGATTATTGACATATGTATTTACATACATACATAATTAAATATAACATATGTATGTATACATATAGCAGCCCGCATATAGATGTGTGTGTGTATGTGTACAACAGCCGAAATCGAGAAATATTTGTTTTCTTTAATTAAAAAAAAATCGTATAACTAATATTCATAAGACGTTCTTAACTACCTTGTGATTTTTCTCTTAACGTCAATATAAAAACATTAAATAATGATATTCAGCTCAAGATGGAGTGCAGAATAATTTAATTTTAAAATTAATCCAAGGCATATTCAATATGTACGCGCAGTAGAAATTTTGTTTTGAGCTCTGTTTATTTTGTTTTTGCTTTTATAAGACATAATTTCAAAAATATTTTATCAACTAGCTTGAATTGTACTGAAAGCATTCTTATCACAACGAAATATAAAATTTTACAATTCAAATTAAAATAAAAAAGGAAAAAAGTTAAAAAAAAAGTGTGATGCGTCCAAGGCAAGGCGAATTCATGTAAGGTGGTAGCGATTGGAAAAATGCAACGCTTTGGTGGGTTATTGTCAAACTTTATCTCCTATGTACATATTTGTCTTTCGCGAAATAATTTTCACACTATTAGTTTTTATTTATTTTGATGCTGCAAGAAGACTTGTTACATCTCAGTCTTAATAAAGTTTATTACACTCGCGAATTTCAAACATACATAAGTAGATGTAAAACACATTTCTTATTCTTTTATTAATGAAAATACTCGGAATAAGCACATATCGCGATTCAAAACAAACAACTATCGCAGAAACTGTCAAAGCGTTCTATGTAGCAAACCTTCTTTCTACACCTCATGCTTTGTTGTTAAAGTTCGAATTGTCAAGTAAAGCGAGGAAAGTTGTATGTGTACGGCCCTTTAGAGTCACCGCAAAAAGTTGTTGTGAACCATATCTTTAAATTTTTTGTAGTTAAACGGAACAATTGATTATTTGCAACTAAACAATTCATTTTGACATCCAACCACCAATCAGCTGATTGATTAACACCACCTTTTATGAATTCGCCTTGGCCCAAGGCATATTGCACAGGTAACAGCACGGGAAAATCCCTTGTATTTTGTTGTTGCCGGAGACCTCTAATGTGTCAACCTACGAAATATCAAGTGTGCCAGTTAGGGAATGTTAAAATGTTTTGACAACGAACAAAACGACACGTCATGGGGAAAACACGCGAAAAAATTAAATTACATATATCATATATGGAATTTAATATGTGCAAGATCTTTTTTTTTTTAATTATCGACACGTTGTGTTATGGCCGGGCTATTTGACCCATAAAGCCAGGGTGTTCGGACTCCAGTAATGATGTGTTGAATTTCCAGAGATTAGACTTGTAATGATGCGAGGATCTTATTGGTAAAACCAGTTGATACCAAGCAAAAACAAAAAAAAAAAACGACAGGCTGTTTCTGCCCACTTCAGTGTGTGCAATGAGCAAAAGTGTGTATAAAAACAAAACAAAACAAAAAAATAAAACGAAAATTGAGCAATTCATCGAGGTTGGCCTCCCCTGCTTTAAGACCATAATATTATTAAAAATTTTTCCGGTTTTTTTTTTTTTTTTTTTAAACAGTAGTCTAAAATCAGTCTTTACGTTCGCTGTATGTTTTAAAAAGTTTATTTGTTTAAAATTTTTTTCAATTATTTAGAAACCAAATTTTTTTGTTTTTTTTTTTTTGTTTTTTTTTTTTTAATTATACGTCTATATTTGATTCAAAAATGAATCTGCAAATCTCTTTAAGAGTCGCACCATCACTTCCTTTAAAAAATTCAGTAAAATTGTTATGGTTATTCACTGCATTGTATTTTATCCTTGTGCCATTGTACCTATCACAAGCAAATATCGCGTGATTATACGTATCAATAGTCTGACATAGTTCACATCTATCGGAGTTTACGACTTTGATTCTGTGTAAATAAACCTTGTCAAATGTGTGACCAGTGAGTAATCTATTTATTAACTTTTTTTCTTTCGGTTCAAGACTAGACTTGTTGTACCATGGTTTTTTGGGAATGTCCGGGAAGGACATGGCAAAAGTTTTACCTATTTCTTGTGAAATTTCTCTGTACCTCGTATTCCATTCTGCTCTGAGTACGTCCGTGATCTGCCTCGTTGCTTCGTCCGGGGTGAGTAGGGGTTTTAAAGGAGCCCCTACCTCAGTGGCCCATTTTGCTAAACTGTCCGCTATCTTATTCAAATCTATCCCTACATGGCTAGGAGTCCAAATTATACTACATCTTATTTTGTGTTTATTTAGCATACAATGAATTTTAGCTACAATGTAGTTGTTCGACTGTGACTTTTCAAGCGCATGACATGACGTCATGCTGTCAGTGAAAATTGCAATGTTTACCAACCCGTCTTCTGCAGCAATGTCAATGACTTTCGCGATTGCCCACAACCCACTGAAGGCCGAAGAAGTTACAAAATCAATGCTAAACAAAAAACTCTGCTTTGATGTGACGTTATACACACCACATCCCATCGATTGTGATCCACCAGATGCATCAGTAGCGAAGATTATACAGTTTTTTTCCTTGAAGTTGTTTATTAGTCTTTTGTATTCCGAATGCATCTGCTCTCTGCTAACATTTAACTTTCTGGTTTTTATGGTGTTTTTAATAATTTCCAATTGCTCATTTCTACCGTAGTCTGACTCCGTACATACTTTGTCAAGAATGTTTTTGAAATAGTGGTAACTGACAGAATAGCTCGAATTAACTTGTTTACCTGACACTATATTACTGTAGACCAACTTGTTGTTGAACTTTAATTTGATCAGTTCGCGTGCCGTTAGAAGCTTTTCTCTCTCCTTTGGTTCGAACTCATTGGCTAAGGCATAAATATTATGAACTGGGGTGGAAGGTGTTAGTCCCAAGCACCTTCGCCAGGTGCTGTTTTGTATGGTTTTTATTTTCTGCTCCATCGTTTTCGGTATATCTTGGGTAGTGGATCTTGCAATTTCTAACTTAGATCTTACAAAGCTTTTATATAGATTGATTGCAATTCTTGGTATAACACCAGCTTTCAGCGTTGTGACGGATTTGATGAGTTTAACGTTATTTGTTGATTTTGCAATTACGTCTTTGTAGTGCGCAGTCACCGCCAGGGAAGACGTTAAGGTTCTGCCCAGGAACTTAACCTGATTGACCTGCTTGATGGTTACGTTGTTTATAGTGATTGCCACTTGTTGTCTGCTGTTTTTTGCAAAGTTGATGGCCTTCGTCTTGTGTGGATTGATGTCAAAGTTTAAGTCGTTACATCTTTTGATAAATTCGCTCATTTTAAGTTCCAATACATGTCTACAGCTTTTGTAATTCCAGTGTCGAACCAGAATCAGAAAGTCATCAGCAAATTGAAATACTTCGGTGCAGTTGTCTTCGATTTGGTGTAACGCTTTAGTGTATAAATTGAAAAGGAGTGGTGATAAACAGCTTCCTTGTGGAAGTCCATTTTCAACTTTAACCGATTCTCGTCCGATTTTCAGCGTTCTTTCTTGTAGAAAGGACTTAATCCAATTCGTGTACACCTTGTCTGTTGCCGTTCCCTCAAGAACCCTGATTAGAGCTGATGTTGGAACACAGTTATACGCATTGCTGATGTCAATTAATCCCGCCATTACCTTCTGTCCTCTATATTTATATACATAAATGTTATGTAATATCTCGTTGACGCACATAGCTTCTATTGGGAAGGCTTTTGTCTACATTAGGGTTGATTCTGGCTTTAATCATAAGGTTTATTGTCTTGAGAAGTACAGGTATTAGAGAGATGGGTCTGTAGTTTTTAAAATCATTTAACTCCTTACCATATTTAGGAATTGGAACTATTTTTATGATCCGCCAGCTCATGTGCAAGATCAATTTAAAAGTGAACGCCATACTAGGGATGGGTAACTCAACAAATTTACAGGAGTTGACTCAATGACTCCAACTCAATTTAAGGAGTCAGCTCATTCAACTAACTCATTTGACTCTTTGTATGCTACACTCATTCGAGAAATATACACTTTTTGAATGCGACTCATATTTTGAAACTTGATGAGAGGGTTGTAATTTGTGTCGAAAATTAAAGGAAATTGTTTAATAATCTAATTTTTTTTGGAGGAGAAGGATTGTAAAAAAAAAATGAATAGGTAATAAATAAATATCATCATAGTTATATATTTTTTTAATTTAATATACAAGACATCTTGGATTTTCTGTTCGTTGAATAAAATTTTATCTAAAAATTATTTTTATTAATTTAATTAAACCACAGAAACTTTAAAAAACACTAACAATGATTTACATTATCGTATTTAAAACTATCGAGCGGTGACACGACATAAAATGTCTATGCAAATTGAGTTACAATGTTGCATTGAAGCAGCTAGTATGAGAGAGTTATATGGAGAAAAATGAGCCACCGTTATTCAATTGAATCATGAGTGCGGTGGGACATAACAGAGTTAATGAGTTACATTTTTTTGGAGATGGGAGTCTGAGTTACCGATTCACTGACGGGAATCAACTCAATAACCCAACTCTGAGTTGAGTTACCCACGTCTACGCCATACTGAAATGCAGGTATCTGTGCTCCTGCACTGAATGGTCGCTTTAGCATTTGTAATTGCTATGCAATATTTAATGATTGCTTTATTTAAAACGAAACACGCAAAAGATTTAATTCACAATTTGATCGCTTATAAAAACGACAGTTTGTTTTGAAAATAAGTATGTATGTATGGAAACAAAGTAAAAAGCAAGGCACATTAAATTAATCGCATTTTTGTTCTGACGTTTTCGACTTTCGCTTTCATGCGAAGCCTTATGCAAACGTTAATACGTCTAAATAATAAACAAGTAATAAATATATGAGCAACAACAATAATACAATGGAGCACGAGTAGACGATAAAAGGCATAACAATAAAACGATAAGAGTGTGAATAAATACTGATACGGACATACATAAGTACATATGTAAAGTTGTGTTGAAAATAAAAGAAGTGCTCCATATTAACAACTCTTATCAATTTAATTTTCTTAATTTCTGACTGGCTGAATTTTTCTTGGTCTCGCCTCAATTCAATAAGTGGTTGTAGTGCTACAAAAGAAGAAGAAGTTGTTCCTTTACCGAAAACAAAATACAGGTATGTACATATGTAAAGGAGTAAAAACAACTCAACAAATTTTCATAAAAACTCCAAACTTTTCTCTGCGAAGTTTTAAGGGTATGCAGTTTCACAGAGCGACCGCCTGTGGCCGAGTGTTTAGCAGTGGGTGCTATAACTCGATATGCCGCTGAGGTCGAGGTTCAAATTTTAGCCAGGGTAAGTAAAATCTAAATCATATAAAACGTGTTTTCTAATAGCGGGAATTTCTACCATGAAAAAGATTCTCATTAAATACATACATACATCTGCCGTTCGGAGTCGGCACAAAATTGTAGGTCCCTCCATTTTGCGGTTGAATATAAAGACGCACAATACAAATAGTAGAAGAAGCTCGGTCAAACACGGAGCTATATAGCATAAGCGGCAAATTATTATTATTGTTATGTTTGCGCGCACAGGTGTTTATTTATTTAGAAACAATTTATTCTCTTGAATTTCACGGCAACGGGGTTCGACAAAATAGGAGGCAGATCTTCTGAAACTTTGAGATCTTTAAATTAAGTAGCTGAATGTCGTTTTGCTTTAGCAAATAAAACACACAAGTTTTAATTCAACTTGGGGCTTGCAGATGGCAAGCAATTTATTGTATAATATAAAAAACACTGCTGAAAATAAAATGGGGTTATCTATATATACAATATAAAGCAAGACCTTACGTGTAGCGTTGGGGGCGTCTCTTCACAAGGCGAAACCCATCATACGGTACGGGTAACAGAACTCGAGAAAAGCGAGAGAAGGTAACGAGTTCCCGTACTATCACAGCGACATCTGCAAGTGGAATTAATAATAATTCACAATGGCAGAATTCATTGTGAATGCTGAAACAAGCTTGCGTAAACATACTGTTTTCATTGAAAATAATAATTTACTTATCGTTATTATTTATAATTATTTATTTTTTCATTCCACGAAAAACAATCCCCCAACATCAACTTGAGACCTCCATGTTTTAAAGTTTTCGTTGTGTATTTTGAATTAAATTGCTGTTTAGGAGGACGTCTAACATACTGTTTTTCTTTACCAGAGTCGAATTGCACAAACCTTTGTCTCATCGGTCCATAAAATATTACTCCAAATTGTTTAAGGACGGATTTATTAACCGTATTGTCAAATTCGAGTCTCCGTTGTTGGGCTTCTAATAAAGATCACCGGCATTATGAATGCAGTTTATTATGGTAATAATATTTTGGAGGACGTGGTTTTACCTTATGCAGATGAGGATATACCACTGTGTTTGGTCTATCAACAAGATAATGACCCAAAGCATACCTCAAAAGGACCAAGGACTGATTTCGCAGTAAAAATGTAAAATTAATGGATTGGCCGGCAAATTCTCGGACCTTAATCCAATCGAACACTTATGGACGGATGAGAAAAAGGCAATAAGGGATGCTAAGCCACAAAATTTGGAAGAATTATGAAGAGCAGCAAAGAATACTTGGAAAAATATACCCCTCTCTAGATGCTGGACCCTTGTAGACTCCATGCAGTCCTGATGTGCCGAAGTAATAAAAAATCGTAGGGGAGCAACTTCATATTAAATGTAAGGCCATTTGTATGCATTTCAAAACAACAAACATGTGTTCTTATAGTTTTGTATGCTTTATTCTTTTTTCTTTCGAACAGGGTGTTTAAGACCCAATGCAACAAAATTTGCAGTACAAAAAAGTTAGTGCGTATTTGATGACCAGATTTAAAATTTTTTTAATACCCACAATATGTATAAATCTTTTAAGAAAAAAAGGTCCAATAAAATATTACTGAGAAAATTTTATTCAATGATTTCTATGTTCATTTTTGTTGTTCTTATTACTTCAAACACGTCTGTATGTACATATACTTATTGTTTGACAAATTTCATATCACTCTGAATTTCAAACGAAAATGAGTTGCATATGTACATACATACATATGTATGTACTTATATAATGAGGTAACGATGTGGTACATATGGATGTCTGTAAGTTTATGCACTTTGAAATGTTAACCTTTAACAGTCTCTTGAGGAAACGAATATGTATAAGTTTAGAGAGAAGAATAATTTTGAAACGCATCGAGAAAGTAGCTCTAGGTCTTCGAAAATTGCAAATACTAAGGAAAATAGAAAAAGAAAGCCTTCAAGCTTTATTTGAAAAAATTCTTACATTTTTCGTATCATAAACACATACATAAGCAATAATTAAAAAAGTTTTTAATTTATCACAAATAGGCAAAATTTAAGTATGTACATAGGTTAACTAGTAATTTTGTGAACGTTATGCAAAGATATCAATTGAAGTCAGTTAAAATTTGTTAATTGTATTTTTTGAATGTTAGCTTTTCGTTTCTTTTTTAGTCATCTTTCGTGTAAAAAATTCCTTTTAGAGTGGTGCTCTCTCAATTCTTTTTTCGATTTTTTGTTTTATAAAAATTAATCCGAACGAGAATTCTTTCCACTTTCTGTTGAAACTGGCCAAGTCAATATGCTCCAAATAATCTGTTTCAAGTTGGCCAAATAAAATGTGTTCAATAAAAAACAATGTGGATCATAACTTTTTCAGGGAAATCATAATGTGCTCGCTTCTTTTTGCAGATATTTTTAAATGGAATTTCAGTTTAATCACTTCACTTTAAGATTTTTATATGGATTTATATTTTTTGAAAATAAGTGATTTTTAAAATACTTGTGGCTATACTGATATACATATGTATGTACACACATACATACGTAGAAATTCTAAAATTTCTCTTTCAGCGTGCGCAGTGTTCGTACTCTCCAAATGCCGTCGGCGTTTAGCTCTTATATTTTTTCATGCGGAGAAGATAATTTTTGGAAGCACCAAATACAATGCATGTACATAGGTGTGTACCTACATATTTTATATATCAATCCCCCGTTTAACATATGTATGTAGTATTAGATAGGTTGCTGAGAAATGCGAGTAAAGCGCACATGCAAATTATGTAAGAATTACTGTGTTAAACCAAAACATAGATAGTAAATTTGCTTACTTTTTTTTTAATAATTTAGAATAATCATAAAATAGTCCAAGAATTTCTTCCAAAAATCGATAAAGAGTGCTTAAAATTGGAAAATTTCTGGTGGTCTAATTTTCGACCACTCTCTCAAGACTTCACGCAAGGATTGTTGATACTATATATGTATCAATATTGACGTATGTACATATGTTTTCCTTCCGATATCAATATTTTGCGCGCAAATATCGCAAAAGAAGTGTATGATTTGGCTCCCTTTAGATACAACCATATGTATATATATTTACTTATTTATTTATTACATTAATACTAATTGAAGGTTGTAAGATATTTTAAATATATAATGGCAACAATAACAAATTTATCATGAAACCAAACAGATTATTTTGCCAATTAGTCAACTTATGGTGGCTCTAAAGTTTTTTTTTTTTAGATTAGTTTTAAAGCAGTCAACTGCAACAAAATTGTATTGAACTTTCCGAAAAATTTTATATTTCTTGGTATTGTTTTCGAAAAAAAAATAAACATTTTTCAAAATTTGCCAACTTGCAACTTGTTGCATTATTTTTAATAGAAAAAAGATCTTCGGGCGAAAGTTATTCAACATTCTTTTTAATGAAAGATGGCCTTTTTTAATTGTTGTAAAAACTATAGCCTATTTATGTGTTAAAGTCTAAAAAAAAACTTTACCTACCTATGCTAATAACTTAGTGAAAATGGCTAATTTCATTTTCAACATATGAAATAATGACTCTGCGAAAAAATTAAACACTGCGAATTGTTTGACTATACTTTAAATTTTGTATAAAAGCTTTATGGGACAATTTTTTACATTTAAAACATGTTTAGGTATAAAAGTATCTAATAAAAATATTTGCAAAATCCATAATAAAAACCACTGTTAGTAATGCCTCTTTTATTTTAATTATTGTTTAACAAAGATTCTTAAACACTGTTCTGATATTTCAGATGATTTTAGTGCGATATATCGATAATTTTAAATCGATATTATTGGCACGACGACTTTTTCGATATGGTTGGAAAACCACCAAACCAGCTGCTGTTCAAAACGCACTTCAATGTTGAACAAACTACACGGGAAGGATCTGTCTATTTCTGCCGAGATCTTTTTATCGAAAACTCAGCGGCTAACAGTGCCATTAGACTACAAGCATTGGGGCTCTGGGGTTCGGGGCATAGCACCATTCTTGGCAGAATTCCAGCTGAGATTAAGGCGCTACCCACTGACTACATCCTGCCGAAGTCTTACGTTAACCGCACAATCCAGACTAGATTCCCTAGCCGTAGAGACTGGACTCGCGGAAGAGTCAGGTCACTGGATGGTCTAAGGACAGAATCGCTGATATCTACCGCCGGTGAGCCAAGCACAGGTGGAGTAATACGGGATCGTACAGGATTACCCGGCAGGTTTAGATGTCCTATGATTCGCTTAAAACAAAGGCTCATTTAGAAATGAGCAAAGAAAATATATACAAACTTACAGCTGTTTGCACAGGGCACTGGTCTGTAGGAGTACATGCTGAAAGGATAGGCATACTCTTCAACCGGAGACAGTTGAGCATTTTATGTGCAAGTGCCCGGTCCTAGCTAGAATAAGGTTAAAGCCCCTCGGCAAACCATTCCTGCAGAGTATTTTAGAGTGCAGCCGACTCTCTTTGTATGATATACTGCGATTCATAAAAACCGCTAAATAGATGTAGGTTGCACGAGATGTGGAATAAAAATGGCAAACTTGCTGATTGCTTGCTACCAGGGTGGCAATCCACTTAAACCAACCAACCAACCATTCCTGCCGTAGCTGTATAGCATTTTTTGGTGTCTTAACTGGAAACTTATGGTATTCACCCGCCGCTACTGCTGAAAGATTAAAATGCAAAGAGCTGGTCTTAAAAGCGTACATATCGGAATTAGTCGGAGTTATAGGATTCGCCCCACATCAACCGAACAATTAACCGCCACGGCTATATGTTTTTGTCTAGCTTGGTTTTCCATCCAGAAATGGCAGCGTGAAGGTCTCTGCCGACTTTATTCTCCGTTATTACGACAGCCTACACTTTTTGTCTCGTTAATTTTCCCATGCTATGTTGTTGCAGCTCCAATCGATAAACGTCGCAACATTCACAAAGTTGAAATCGTGGCTTAAATATAGAAAACCTGCCAAATTGGTAAGGGGCATGAAAATCAATTTTACAGAAGATGACGCCCATTCCCTGCCGATTGAAATTTAAAAAGATACGTCAATGAACTTATTGGTCCTTATCAATGTGGCTTTTGATCTGATAAATCTTCTCTTAGTGGCACAAATTCGGCAGAAACCCATTTGATATTAATTTCTAGCGGAAGGATCGCTGTTCCGAGTCTTATCGGAGTCTACTGATCTTTTGGTAATATTTATCTAATTGAATCTTGCTGCATATACTATAAGGAATTAGGGAATTTTACATTCAAAATAATTCGCTAATAGCCTTAAAAAGATAAGCAGTGTCGAAAAGTGCGCTAAACTGTCATTATTTTCTGGTAGCTTGTTGCGTTAAATACACGAATCTCTAAACTAAACTATTACTAAACTAAACTATTACTATATAAACATGAAAATGGTTGCAGCTCCATTAGGACTATGAAATTGCATTTAAATTACGACTGCCGCAATAAAGTTGAGAATGATTACACAACTCATAAAATCACAGAAAATGTAGATACGAATGTAAGTCGGGTTGTATATACATATGTATGTACATATACCTATAATCATAAATAAAAAGCACGATGATGCCGATGCTCAGGTCGGCGCTGATAAAAGCGTCACAACGGTTGGTGCTCGACAATGTCAATAATTCCATGGCGAAAATTATTATCATTATTACTTTTACTATTTTAGTTGTTTCTGTTTTATGAATATCATTTTGTGCGCTGAACCTCGTGCACGCTGCTAACTAATACTCGTATGTATCTACACACAAACACCTTTGTAGATGTGATTGTGACGGCGTTTGAAATATGGCAACGTCGCTTTGAAAGGCAGGAGTGGGGCGCTTTCCAAGAGGCAGCGGCTTACTATAGAAGTGATGGAGGTAAAGAGGACGCCACTGTAGCGCCGGCAGCAATAGCAGCGACGATAGAGAAGCTTCGTCTAACTGCCGAGTTCATATGACCTTTTACGGCCGAAGCACTGTAGCAGAGAAGCAAAGTATTTGGGATACCGAGGTTTGGATAAAAGCCAGCAACCAACAGTCTAACGAAGATTTCCAAATGTTGAAACTAAGTTATACTTGCACATACAAAGTAATAAATAGCAGACGAAACTTATACACAACAAACTCATGCTACTACACTTCCATACATACATACATACACACATACATACATATCTATGTACATATTTATGTTTAGAAAATCTTTAAAAAAAACGAATAGAGAGGGCCGAGTGTGAGTTTGTTTAGCTGATGAGAGCGCCAAACTAACTAGCTAAGCAACAACTTTGCCATCGCTCCCATTTTACCATATTCGCAATGGCCCACCCGACTTCCGAGCCGCACTCAAACCATGGCGCACTAAATTCGTCGCTGTAAGCTTTTGCACTGGCAGCAGAGTATGCTGCACGCCTTCGCCCAAACGTGAAACCATACGTCGAACCTAACGACTGACTATGCGCTTTGGTTGTTCGGCTGAACGAACGACACAATCGACACTCTCTGATATTTCCCAAACAATCGTCGAATTTCGATAATATGTTCGAAAGACATTGTCGACGAGCGACTGCTGGCCCCAAAACGTCCATTCACACATTCACCAAAATCGAGTACTCACTAACACATACACGTTGGAAGCAACCGGCGCGGCATGGAATTTTAGTTGTATTTGGTAGTTGAAAAAGGCGCGCGGCGAATTCAACGCTGCGCTGCTATTCGCTCTCAATCAGCGCCGATGTTTGGGTGTGTGCGAGCGTTTTGTATATGTGTATGTAAGAGTGTAGACTTTTGTATTTGTTTGCGCGCGCGCGAGATTAATTGTTACTGTGTGTATGGCAGCATTGCTGCTGCTGCTGCTAACTGCACTAACACTAAAAAGCCTCATGAAGAGGAGCGAGCACGAAAGAAGATGAAAAAAATATATATACATACATACAACAAAATCGACAACCTTTAACGAAATACGACGTAATATCGCGCGTCGTACTATGGAAAATTTTCCAATGTGTAAAAGCGAAGCGTTAAAAAATATAAATGGCGTAAGTTGTTGATGTGAAATTGCACTTATTCATAATGACGGACAATTTCTAGTTTGTACAGCATTATAGTAGCTATTATATTCTAGTTATAAAATGTTCATCCATTTGTCTTCTTTTCTACATTGATACGCTAATCGAGCTGAAAATGCTTTTGATTACCTTGACACACCCTAGTGGTTGATTTAATTCGTTGGTGTATTTTTTGTAATTTAAATTAAAATCGAGGATTATTGCACAAGTATCAGGGCGAAATATTTGTACTTAAAGGGTTAAGGTACTTACAAACATATCCAACCTAAGGGTTTTGCATTTCGTTTGTGAAACTTTTATTATGTGATAGTTTTTAATTTTGGACTACAATGGATGTCCAATAACTGAAACCTACTAGGTATGTGCATATGTACATATGTCCAATAACAAAATATCACACGATTGCAAAATTGTAGGTATTCAGATTTTCTCTCAATTATTCAGAAAATTATAGTTTTACGTACATACTACATATATGCGTAGTTTTGTTAAAAAAAATTTCATATTAATTTGGAAAATATAATATTTATTGCTCTTGAGTATAAGAAAATAGCAGTAACTCACAACATACCATTGTAAGTATACTTCAGTGCTCGTAAATTCGAGGAGGGTGAATACGAAAAGTGTCCTAAATCTATCAATAGCTCTCTCGGATCCTTAATTACAATATGGATAAAGAAAGCCAGGTTACCCCTTAATAATAACAATAATAACTTGGCGTTTACACTATATAGCTCAGTGTTTGGCCGAGCTTCTCCTACAATTTGTGGTGTGCATCTTTATCTTATACCATACATGAAGGGACCTACAACTTTGTGCCCACTCCGAGGGGCAGATGTGTTTTATGAGAAACCTTTTCATGGCAGAAATACCCTCGTAGGTTTGCCATTGCCTTCCGAGGGGTGACCGCTATTAGAAAAAACAACTTTTTCTATGATTAGGATTTTACTTTCCCTGGCTGAGATTCGAACCTCGAACAAAGCGGTATATCGAGTAATAGCACGCACCGCTACCCACTCGATCACAGCGGCCACAGGTTACCCCTTAGCATCTTTTTAAATAAGGCCCAGCGTTTTAACACCCGCGGATCTCGGCAGTCATATTCGACACCTGCGTTCCTTCTGAGCGTTCAAACGCAAATTTGAATAAAGTCTGTAAAAGTATTCGTCGACAGAAATTCTAGCAAAGATAAAGAAAATTTTCCGGCTCGTTGGTCTTAAACTATGCGACACAAACTTGGTAAGGCTTATTGCTTAGATGTACTCCCCTTTTTCTTACTTGGAAAGGCAACGGATGTTTGTATAACGCTCAGAGGGGTAAGGCAGAATTTTGCTGGCAGTAGAGCTCTGAGAATTTGTGTATTTTTACTACCATAGGATAGTACAACACAGTTTTTTTTTCTTGAAGAGATTTTACAACGTTGGAGCTCCTCAATCAGACTGCTGGTTCCATGCCGCACCGAGCTCGGCATTATGCATAGTCGAATCGTAACTGATGGCTCCAAATCTAAATCTGACCAGTTGTCAAGAATTGGCAACGAACAGGCTTCCTCTTTAGCTCAGATGGACAGAACTTATGTTGACTTCCATCTCAGAAGAACTATTTAGTTAATTGTACTCACTGAGGAGACGAGACTACAGACAACTTATTGGACTCTCGACGGGTTTCTCCACGTTGCATAAGCACCTGCCTGCGATAGGCTACAAGACAACTCCATGTGTCCCATCAGCTTTGAAGAGGATGAAAATGAAGTCAAAATTTTGGCTTCTTGCTAAATCGAGCTGATTTTAAACAAATTTATCGGCATATAGTCTAAGAGCACATATTATTTTTATATTCAGTGAACGAAATCCGTACACCTGCCGGAACACCGCCTACAAAAACCTTGCTGCCCTGCAACTTACTTGTACTATAACTGGTATAATATGATAACCTGATTCTGATCAATAGTTATACATAAGTTTTGTTTTATGTTTGTCATTCCGTCCCACCGAGCCTCAGTGCCTTCTGAACAGGTAAGTCTCAGAGGAACTTGGTTGAAGCTACTTAATAAAATGCTGTTTTAATAAGTGCCGAAATTCACATATTTGAGAAAGTTGCTTGCAGTCAGCTGCAGTGGAGTATCGTCGCTTCAATAAGCTGGCGAACTCTAGTGCGGGACAACACTCCATCATAATTGGATTAAAGACTTATCATGGACTGCAACAGTTGGTGTGTATGTACATACATATCTTAGAGCAAGTGACCCGCTATGCAAGCGTTCCCTTTCGCATTAAACTACAGAATCAGTTTGTGTGCTTCGCTTCATTAAAGCATTTACCATATACTGGTTTTTGTCATTTATTTGGCAGACGTAGAACCTTGGAACTGCCGCCTTAGATTCTCGGTGTACTAGAAAAACGATGTGCCAAGAAACATTCGTGTGCTCACGCACTGGACTAGACATAAATCCATCAAGTCCGCAGTCGGAGAGACACCTCATGACAGTATCCAAACATTCCCAATAATGAGACAAAGAAGTAATTGAATTCTCCCTTGTCAAACTACGCTGCGAAACTCGAAGCTATCAGACAGTCTTTCTCCGTTCGGTTTTGTTTTAGGAAAATCTAAGATTTTGGGCAACTTCTTTAAGACGTAGTGCTACCCCTGCAGATCAAATATAAATTCGACTATGATAATTCTTACAGTGTGTATGTGTTATTAAGTATATGTAAATATTCTCCTAAGCGCTTATGGTATGTTTAATAATAATAATAATTAGGCGCTTTCACTATACGTATAGCTCAGTGTTTGGCCGAGCTACCGAGCTACCATTTGTGGTGTGCGTCTTTACATTCTACCACAAATGGATAGGTCCACAGTTTTGTGCAGATTCCGAACGGCAGAAGGATTTTATGAGAAGGCGGCTTAGACAAATCGCATATTGCTACGTATTTTGTTGCGAGACAGTAAAATTCGTTTTTTATTTTTTATAAAAAAAGTAGTTAAAACGTGATGAAGATGAGTTTATAAATTTTTTATTCAAAAGCACAAGAAAATAGAAGAAATGCGGAGTTCAATAACAAACAGCAACGATTTCACCTTTTAAAAAGTTCAACTATAAACTAAAAAAAATGGAAATATTGCATTTTACTTTCGAACTCCTGAACCATATGAACAACATAAATATATTAAAAACGCTAATTTCGCAACCATTCGATTTGAACACAATTTTTCTGAAGTGTGGAGACCATTTTTCCGAACACACAAATGCCTCCTTATATGTCTGATAGGGTAGCGATGTAATACTCGTAGTAGTTTAAGGAAACCTTATGATTTGAAGTTACCCTGAATGAAACTTTGTTTATTCACAAAAAGTCGTTAGACTTTTTCACGACACCGTTGCGTATCGTAAATATTCGGTCAATGGTAAAATTACCAATGCAAAGTCTACGAGAAAAGTACCGCTATTTTTGGGAATATTACCGAGCACACCTAAATTCATTAGACCAAAACCTGTAAATAATATGGTGCAAGCGTTTAGTATCTCCTCGCCGCCATGCTTGAATTGCTTAGCTGACAACCCGTCGACTCCAGCGGCTGAGTTAGAACACCTGCTAGAACTACGCTTCTCATTAGCGCTGAAATCTTGAAAGGCCTAAAATGGCTAGTGGCCTAAAATGGCTTTGGCTATTTGCTCTTCTCTCATATGGAAAATATGGCGTAGGTATATTTGACAATTAACGTCTGGAAGTCTGAGCTATGCGTCTTTTCTGTTGTTTCTCTGCTGTTATTGTTTCGACAGAATGGAAAAAGGTTACCAACCATAATTCATGTCGCTGTTCATGGGTTTAGAAAAATTTACATTGTCGAGAAATTCTTCTGAAAGTCGTTTTGTCATATTTTCCGAGATTTTTTGCTGTTGAAAAGCTTCTCCCACTCTCGTCTATTTCGTCGTTTCACTTTCTTACACAACTGCTGATATCGCTCCCACGCAGTTCGCGTTGTGACCGGTCGAAGTGCGGCCTTTTTGTCGACGTCTCTTTTTCTGCCAGCGTACCATTCCAACATTCGTCAAACGTCTCAGTCATTTTTTCGGTCTCCTAAAAAATTAATAAGTATGTACATAAGTTTTCAATTTGGTTACTGTAAACTTTGTCGTCTTTTTAATAGCTTACATTTCAAACAATAATATTTGCCGCGAAAATATAAAAGCCATTCGTCGGAATCGTATTCAAAAAAACTATACCGCAACGTCAGTCAGCGACAATCAAAAGCGCCACACAGCGAGGCAAAGAGCCAAATTACGTTAATAAGCAACTACATATGTAAATCAGCACCAAACCGTACAGAAAGCAACGTGCGGAAATGTAAGCTATGTATGTATGTATGTATGTATGAATGAATGAATGTACGCTATGTAGCACGCAGCGCTTGCCAACTGAAGCAAGAGCATCAGCAATAGCAAAAGCGAAAACAAAAACATAATCAACTTTAGCAACTTTAGCAACAACAACACATCCAGTTGACTTTAAAAGTGAACTAAGTGATTTCACAGCGACCTCACGACCGCCGCGCAACCACATTCCCACCAACAATTTCACTAATTACATAGGCACACACGAACTCGAATACAAATATACATACATACATACATATGATCATGCAATATGTACGAGTAGATGCATTTATATACAGCCCATTATTCCCACATTCCCATTACTCGTACTTACGTATTACCACCATTCCCATTACCATTAAGCCATACACTTGGCATTCCCGTTCCAAGCGCATACCCATTTATGGCCGCAACTAACTGACTCTGTCTGACTGACTAACTGACTAACTGACTAACTGACTGCCTGACTGTCTAGCTGACGTATGTACGTAAGTAGAAATTGACGGACTGCTTGCTGACGGCTCAAATGCTTTGGGCACACACTTGACTACTTTCCCCAAGCCACTTCACAACCCGCTTGTGGTCTGGGTGCGCAGTCGAGTGTGAAAAAAGTTTGCTTGCCAAAGCAACTAAAAACAAACTATAACTTGGTGAAAAATATAGTATGAAGAACGTATTTTTGTATGTACTTATGCATGCGCATGGATGCGTTGGGGGGCTCTGGGATGTTGTGCAAAAACTTTTCATATTTTCTCGTTGCTTAAAGCGCAAATTTATAAGTACATATTTACCCTGGTACTCGTATCTACATACTTGGATACATGTATGCACATACATATGTATATACAAATTTTGATGCATATGCCCGTATTCACACATATTATGTGCCTAAACAAAAGTTCTTCTCTTTGCTCTCTGCTTTTTATAAAGGAATTTAGGACAAACATCAAAAGGCAAAAATTCAAGCATAAAATATGTATGAAATTAAAAATATGAAAACGATAAATTTTTAGGTGAAGATTGAGAGAACTTCATTCTACACCTTGATTGCCTTTTTTAGGATGAATATCCAATTTTCCATGTTTGATTTCGCGCCGTTTACAATATTTTTATGCTACATATGTATGTACATATGTACATATATTTATAAAAAATTAAATAATAAATTCCTTTGAAAATAAGTTTTTATAATTTTATAAGACTTACTAGAAGACCCGGCGAACTTTGTCCCGCCCAAAATTTATTAAAAGTAAATCAAACACTTTTTGAACTCTGTTGTACACGTATTTAATGCGGTAAATGAAACTGCCACCTAAATTTCGCACGCGTTTTCGTATCTCCTTACAATTTTTTTTATACTTATGTCAGATTTTTCTAGTTAAAAATGCTGCAGTTTTGATGAATATAAAAGCACTATTTCCTCGTCCCAATTAAAATGCATAGTTTTCTGTATATCTCCCCATTTTTCATCATGCAAGTAGAATATAAGTACGTACAACATGAATTTTATCAAAATCGGTTTAGAAATGCGAATATTATAAATAACTCGACTACAGCGCCACCTATAGCAGAGGTCTTTTTCTTCCCCTTACCAATACATTTATAGAATATAACTGAAATCGGACAATAAATACGATTTTTTGTTAGAACGCGACAACAACGCCGCCTATCGACGTTCTCTATTCTCAACATTTTTCTTGGGCAAAAACAAACACAATTTAAAAAAGTCTACTTATGGTGATTCGGACAATCCATTATCGAGTTATGGGCGTTTAGCAACTTACTTTCATATGTTGTATATAGAGATAAGCAATAAATATAGCTCCCATACAACCGATCGTTCAGATAGAACGATTTTGGAGTGCAACTGTAATTGTGAATGGATAGTCCGTCGACCAATATTTCCTCCTCGTCCTCGAAGACGTGGCATTGTTTTAGTAACGTAACTTATGTGTGAATGTAATACACTTAATATTCACTGAAAATGCGACACCAAAAATATCCAAAGTCACGGTACAAAAAAATTTAAATGTGAAAATAACAAAACGCACTTAATGTAATACACTCAAATTAGAATACCTACGTGAGGCCGTAGTTGTGGCTTGATTTAAGTTTGTGTTGTTTTCAATGACACCACACTCGTTGTTTTGCTATTCGAAATAAAACAAACCACTTTTGCTTTATTTAAACTTTACTTTTGTTTCATAAAATGACGCGCGACTCAACGAATTAAAAAAGAAAAGCAGATTGAGAACGAATTTGTGAGATGTCAAAAAATAAAAGCAAACAAATAAGCTCGATGAAAAAAATTTATTCAGTGACATCAGACGTACAGTAGAATTATATACATATGGGAGGTATCACGCGTCTTTATCAAATCCCGCCTATATTTGCAGCAGAACTTAAAATATGTTCACTCAACCAAAATACCAAAATCTGTTTAAATACCGTTAGCAGGAGCAGAAATATTGGATTCTTTGTGGTTTGTATGGGAGGTACCACGCCTCTTTGTACAATCCCGCCCATATTTACAGCAGCACTTAAAATATGTACACCAAACCGACGTACCAAATTTTGTTCAAATACCGTTATCAGGAGCAGGAATAATAGATTTTTAATTTGTGGTTTGTATGGGAGGTACCACGCCCCATTTTCCACTTGAACCGAATTGTAAATCTAAACCACCCGGGGCACCACCCAAACGCATACAAAAAAATGTATGCAAATCGGTCCAGCCGTTTAGGAGGAGTTCAGTACAACACACGTACAGTAGAATTATATATATAAAGATTTCCAGAACATATCCTTTCTATCTTAAAGTAAAGATATTTAACTGAAACCAAAGAACCACATTAAGCAATTTTTCACAATGGAGACAACTGCCAATGCATGACGATGTTTTATGAAAAGTTTTGGCCTGCTATTTTTAAATATAACACATTTGATTTTCCTCCACCAATTAGCGTATTTCTTTAGCCGAAAGATTATTTAAACGACAGACGTGCGTGCTTATGCAGGGCACATATGTATGTATGTATGTATTTTTTATTTATTTGCATTTCGATATCAGCTGAATTGACTTACGAAAATGAGCTCACAACGGAAAGAAATAAAAATACGATTGACAGCAATTTTATTGGCAAAAAATTAGAACGCATTTAAAAAAAACTATTCAATTAAATAGCTGAATAATATCAAAATAACTAGTACATTGGCGAGCATAATTCTTAGCAAGATGCCTCAGACATTAGAGAAATACGGGTGTGGAAGTTCGTAAATATATTTTATTTGCTGCGAACAATATAAATAATTTATAGATACACATGTACATATGTATGTATACTATTCCATAAAGGAACGCTATGGCTACTTTTGGGAACGAGACGTGCCTTCAATGGACGAAAATCGTTTTAATGAAAATTCCCGTGTCAGTAGAAATGCATTTCGGAGAATTTGTGAAAAAGTTGTGAACATTCGAAAGCTTGAGAGCAGTATGAGGCCAAGTATTCCAATTCATGAAAGAGAGGCTATCTCATTGTTTGTTTTTTATACTTTATCCAATACATGTTGATACAAAATTGACGCTTTTTTAATACAATCTCAAAATAATATATGTATGTATTTATTTCAAATAATGTTTTACTTTTTCTATTTTTCTTACTTATATTTTTAGATTTTTCAAGATTCAATGCTCACAAAAATTGCGAAAATGTTCCTCAATCCTCATTAGTGCCGATATGAAAATTTACCAGTTTCACTTCTGGGCAGTTTCACACATCCTTATAAACTTTTTTTATTATGTTTTAATTCAAAGAGTGTTTCTTCACTAACAAAATCATTTATTTTTTCTTATTTATTTATTTATTTAGTCAAAAAAACATAGGCTCATTACAAACTATGTTATAAGATGGCAAAAATATAAAAATTAATTTTGGCTAATCTTAACAATTCAAATTATTCAGGGTTATTGCAAAGATGTGCTACTACAGTAGTTCTAAATGTGATCCTTGGCAAGGAAATTTTTAAATTTAAATGTAAATGATCTCATCTGAGCTCATCTGCTATACGTAGTTTTAGTTAACCCAACATTATATAAATCAAAGATCTAGATCGAGAATAAAATAGCTTTAGACAAAAGTGCAGGACAATCTATTTTGCCGGATATAATATCGAAGATGAAAGTTGAAGAAATAAACGATGATCTATTACACATTGTCATTATATTATTTAATTAACAACGAGAAAGAAATTAAGGTCTCGGTTCTATAAATCCAATGGAACGGAAGGCAAACCGGATAAACGCCTTCTGAACTGATTTCAGGCGGTTTATATTAGTATAGGTTTTCCGAGTGTAGGGATTCCTTATAAATGTATAAAAATTTTAAATCTTGAAAAAATATTAAGATGATGAAAAACATGATTCAATATCATAAACAAACAAACGTAAAATAAAGGGTTCGAGATGCTTCCTTGCGGCACACCGTAGTCGGAGTAAATATTCTTGAGCGATCTCCGCCTAAAAAACGTTGTACAAATGAAAATGAACACTTTAAAGTTCAGAGCTCATTTGATTTTTGACAATTTTTACAGACAGTGTTATGAAGGTTTTTTTTCATAAAGTTCGAGTTATGGTATTAAAACAGGTTTATTCATTATTAGTTATATGTTTGATCGATATTTCCAATATACGAGTAAATGAAAACCACACTCACCGAATCTTCTAATATAAAATCGTCCAATCGTCATAGAATCAAAAAATCGACCACATGACAATACCATCGTTCATATGGCAATTATACTGTTTGGGTCTGCTTCAGAGGTTCAAAATTTAATTTTCGATCAGTGCTCATCGTTCCATCTTGTGCGGTATTCGCCATCGTAAAGGCGTAAAGGCCCATACATCTTTCGGAGAATCTTTCTCTCAAACACTCCAAGAGCCCTCTTATCGGATGTTGTCATCGCCCGGAAAAAGCTCTCGCCCTATGCAAATTATAGTAGCCAATTCACCTATTACGAAACTTATGAATCAGGCTCATGAGGACCGCTGTTACATACTGAATCCTGCAAACAAGTAAGTGTTTTCTGGAAAGACCAGTAAACGTATTGTTGAAAATACTTATCATGGGACACAAGCAATAGTGACAACACATTGTCATCAACGATTCACTGTCCACGAGCTGCCTGGAGGACAAGGACATTACAAAGCATTTTCTCTGTCTCTGTCCGGCGTTCTCCAGACTGACGAGACGTGTGTTTAGATCATGGTAGAGATCATGGTAAGTTTTCCAAGCCCCCTTTTCAAATCAAAAGTAAAATGGTCAAACTGGCTTTAGTGCTCGGATGACCCGAACTTTCCGGATTACTACAAAGTCTATCCGTCAGCTGCATATGTATATATTTAGATGTTTGTCGCAGCTGCTCATCGAATTTGAGGCGAACGGGTGTCTTGGTTTGGTCCCAAAAGCATAAAACCCTGCACAATCAGAAGCTGAAATTCGATCTAAATAGTTAACTGAATATTCTATATTATGACGAAATAAAAACAACAGAAGCCTCTAAACGGATCTCTGTTTATAGTATTTATGCAACATTACTCACTTGTTCCAAATATACTTACATTTTAAAAAGAAAAGGTGAGTGTTAAAAATAATCTCACACAACAGTTTAAAGCTTTAGTCATTATATCATAATATTATATACTGTAAGCCTACATACTTACATAAATACGTTTACATATATTTGAAAAAACAAACCACAATTTAATTATGTAAATGCACAAAACCCACTTAAATTCGCATTTTTCATAATAAAAACCTATTTGCCATTCTGTGGTTGGCATCCGATTGCATCACGGTTTTTCTCCAGCTCCAGCAACAACTGCAGCTCAAACATTTCAACCAAGCTAACCATTTTAAATACATACACTACGGCTCTTTTCATTGCTGTTTTTTGTTTTTTTTTAATTCAACTCTCAATACCCTCTGTGTCTCACTCCCTTCCCCAGCTGGTGTGCGTGGTGTGCCTTTGTGTTGAACACTCTGCATCCACGAGTACCTGCGTCATAAAATCGTCCAACTCTGTACCTTCGTCATTTGCACCCACATCAGCAATTTTGTTGCAGGAATTTTTAAAATGGCTTTGAGTCCAGCATCTAAACGTCGGTTTCGAAAAGGTAAACGCCTACATCAACACAGTGTCCGTCGCGTTGCCGGGCTTATTATGTACGTATGTATGTAGCAGGATGTTGAACGCTGGATGCCTTGATGGCCGGCCGGTCGGATGGCTGGGTGAATTGCCAGAAAACAATAAAACAGCAATATTATAAGGCGAATTGTATTGCGTGATTTGCTGGGTGCTAATGCTTATACGCATTCAGTTCAAATTCGTGTTTTTCGTTATGGGCCGGAATGTCCATATAACATTCATACATACATACATATGTATGTATACGTACGTATGTTAGTTGAAAAGTAGATATACGAAAATATGGATATTAAACGGTCGCAATGCAAAAGGATTAATGACATGTTTGTATGTATGTAAGTATGTAAAAAGATATGTTGAATGAATAATTGTCATATATAAAGTGTTTAAGGACTATTCATGAAAAAGATTGATTCAATCCAATTTTTTAAGGAACCCCTGAACGGGAAATTTTTGTATGTTATTTACACATAAAGACCTTATGAGTTATACACATTGTGAATAAGTTTGTCAGAATTTTTTTAAAATGGCGGATCCGGAAGTAGAGAGCACAAATACATACATAAAAGTCAGATAAAATAGTAAAGGCGGACATCTCGGTGCAAATGTCACAAAAATGATAGAATATTAGAACGCATATGATGCAAAAATAAAAGTTGTCATAACGTGTGAGAATTGCACCGTGGTCCGCTCCATATACAAAATTCAAAAATTTTTGATTTTTCAAAAACGACTTTCTGTAAATCATATTTATAACAAATATGCAGATTGATATTTTATGGCGAATACCCATTTAAACACTTTCGCTCGTTCAAAAAAGTGCTGAGCAGGTCACAATAAATTCAAATAAAAACCAAAGAAAAAAACGTGAAAGCAAGGAAAAGCAATAAATAATCTCTAACTAATTTTGAGACTTGAGACGAGACTGAGTTACTGAATTCGGGTATAAATGTAAGTTTGAGGATTTCAAAGTATTGGCAAATGTCGTAGACAAGATATGCTTTTATATTTGGAAAAAGCATGTCAAACACCAGGAACGTAAGGGATTTATATTTAAAAAGTAGATTTATTACTTTTCGTCAAGAAGAATTACAAGACTCAAAATTAAAAGTGCAACGCAATAATGCGAGAGAAAATCGTGTGACATCGAAAACAGGTTGCCCGAGAAAATAATTTATTCAATGTTGTGCTCGCACCTAAAAGAGGCGGTTAAAAAATGTGGCAAAGAGCGTCTCTTCTGGCCTTACATCGCTTTTAAGGTAATTTCAATACAGTGCAGCCGTAAAAAGCATTGTTAAAAGTGGTCGTCCCTGGCAGGAAGCGGCAAAGTTTGAATTGTAATTTTGTCATGAAGAAGAGTTTCTCCATTTGTGGCACAATCAACGAGTTACATGATGGAAGCGACACATTATTTTTGGTTTATGTAATATATTTTTCATTTAGCCTCATCGCTACGTTAATGCGAATATGAAAACTAACTAATCCTTTTTTAACTCTTCACTGTTTAACAAAAAATGGTATGGTATGATCTGAACGAAACTATGAATACGAAACAATAGCGACGCTATCGTCAAAGTCATCAACTTTGAGAAACAATTTATGTTAGAAGATAATCTCCGGAAGAGCTAATGCTTCTTATTATGTTCTACTTGATTTTACCAGCTTGCATTTTTATTGAATTCTTTTTTACTTTCCGACAACAACATATGTAAAAATACTAAAGTGAATATCACGAGCATATCTCTACATCGTGAATAATAACAAAAATACTACATTTCTCTCAAACATATTTCTTCGACAGCTTGGTTTATATTCAATAGGTTGAAAGCATTTCAGATACTTTGGTTTGTTTGCACAACATTACTTGATACATACATATGTATGTATGTACAACTTACTTCAAATATTTCAAAAGTAAATCAAAGAATAGGAAAACCGAAGAAATAATAAATTTGTGGGTAATGTGTAAAGATTTATTTAGTCAACACATATGAAACCTGTGTGAGTCATAAGGCATTTATGGAAAAAGCTCCTTGCTGGGAAAATAAAATGGACAAATGCCAAATTAAAATAAAACTGTTTGAAAAAATACCATATGGACTCGGGAGCTAATTCATCTGGACCTAAGCAATTTTGAAAACCATAAGAATTATGTAAACACGCTTCTTTAATCTTCCCGACAATAATTAGGCGCAATTATTTAGGTTCACCTATTTATTTGTTCGATCACCGTTTAGGCTTTAGTCCAAAGCTTAGGGCTTTCGAGTTGTCAAAAAAATTATAACTTAAAAAAAATGTTCATGAATTGAGATACATACATTTTCGCCGAACTGGACGTTTAAGATTTAAAATAAATCATAAAAATATAATTTTTATTGAAAAGAAATATTTTGACAAGAACTTTTTTATTTTAAAGAACTTTGAATTAAACAACATTATATTCTCTTACAAAAACAATCTACTTATGTATATAAAACCAACTTTCAAACATTGTAGAATTTTTCTTTTCCTTTAACTCGCTTGATTAGGAATTTTTGGAAAGCAACACCGTTTTGTTAAATTTGGCCGCACTGTTGAAAATTGTGGCCTCACTGTTGGGAAATCATAAGAGTAAAATATTCAACTAAGCTCAGACACTTAACAAATAAATAAATAAATAAATAAATAAGTTGAGTTTATGGCGCAACCCTCACCTATTACTGTGTTGTTCATCAGTTCTCATGAGTCCTCAAAATACATTCATCGGTCTAGTGCACTCACCAGCCACCTTTAACGAGTGAAAGCACCAATTGAAATTGTAATTAGCTCCTGACCAGACAACTGGAAATGCTACAATAAATTCGTTTCAATTCTGGAATTGCTTCAGCGCAGAATCAGCAGGCCCCAGTCCTCTGGCGAATATCTAATAAAAGAATATACATACTTTGATATGCCCAATTATTTAATTATACTGTATATATGTATGTGTGTATGTACATTTGAATGTGTTAATAAAATGAAGCGACATCGAAAGAAGTTAAAAAAACATCAACAATCAGAATCTGTACAAATCCATAGCTTATCCTCCGTACAAGCAAACGTGAATTGCATTGGCGATGAAGGGCTGTGAAGCCACACAATTGTACATGTCAAAGGCATATTCAAACATATAAACTTCTGTATAACTTTCCACGTACAGTGTGTGTAAACAGATAATAGACAAAATGGACCTTTGACAGTTTGAGTGTTGTGTTTGTGCTAATGAAGTATTCTTCAGCTAAACTGTTAACGCATATATTTAGTTAGTTGAGTCAAAAATTTTAGCGATTTTTTTAGACTAAAAGAATGTTCAAAATTGTATCAGATACTTGAATCATTTAAGCAAGGACTTTTTCTTAAATAATTTGGATACATCGATGGATCATTTTAGCTGTGGACTGTCTACAAGTGAGTGTCTGCCTTGTTTGAAGTGAAAGTGCCACTTCTTAATAATTAAATTACCTAAGAGTGAGTGCGAGGAGTATGATTTGGAATTTTATAACAGCGTACAGCACCCTCCCCGCTAAAATATTTTTTTTTTAGTTTAATATTAAAAGTTTTGTTACCTTGTCTCATTGTTTTTGTTTACCCTTTGGTTTGGGTTTGACAGCAAGTTAAGATAAAATTGCGATTTAAGTTAGGAAAAATAACTATTTCTTTGTAATTCACAAGATAATTTAACCTGCTACCAACAATATCTTGTGTGAAAATTTTCGTTATTTACATAGTTCGTAATTGGAACACGAATGTCGAAGGGAAGTATAATGACATAACTCCGATTTTGAACTTGAACTACATATGTATATTACACTAAAATTGGATAGGCTACAAAATATTATACTCCAAAATATTCTCAAAAAATTTCGAAAGAAAATGTGTACATATTTTTTATTAAAACTTCTTGATTATTTATAAATCTTTGTATAAAGTTCAAAACTCTCGTTCATATGTTAGAAAACCCTCTGAATTAGAATCGGAAAAACAATATCTTCTCTAATTTTGTCAATACATGTGGATGCCATATTTTTGTCAAGAACTGTTTGGACTATGCTTGTATAATTTTCAAAAGAACTCTATTATTTAATTTATCTTTGTAATTTTTTCCATCAATAGATAAAAATCAAAACCGAACGTTTTTTAAATTTTTAGCTACACACCCTTTTGAAACACACCGTTTATATGAAGGTTTCGTATATAGAATGTAAATATACGAGATACAAACAAATGGATCGGCGATGAGTCCCAACAACGCCAACACCAGCATCAGCGCACAGTGGCTCCAAATTGCCATTAACTAATCATAATTGTCCTGAGCCTTCAATTTTTAACCGTTTTAATGCATTTTTTCATGCCAATGAAAATTAAAAAAGAGCAGTTGAGCTCAATTTTTTTTATATTAAATATTTTAATGCAGAGTACAGAGTATTATTATTATTATTATTATTATTAGGGCATAGGAGAGCTGCGACCTAACAAGATTTATTGTGGTAATCATTTAAGTTGTCACTCCATCCTTAGGCTATTTATGAAATTTAGCACTTTGGAGGGTGTGATTGTCCAAATTTTGGATGGAGATAATAGTCGCTCTCCAAGTGAATAAGCCTGAGTCCACTTATACTCGGGCAGGTCTCCGTATCTAAGCCTCCAAACCTACAATTTGCAACCTCCGAGAGAGTCCTATTTTGTGAAGATGGTATCTCAACCTACAGTGACGAGTCAAGTACCCGCAAAAGTTCTAAGACCCTTTCTGCTGAGATTCAGAAGTTTTTCAGGGCCATCACGGGATGGACTTATGAACTTTTTAGATTGTCTATTACCTTCTGACTATCGCCATTGGGCTGCGATTCAAGAGTCCTCCCACCTTCTTAGATGCTCTGCTGTGTATCCCTTAGAAGGACCGCAGAACGGCTAAGGGCCGTAAAAGCTCTGTTGGACACCTTTTTTTTGCGAGATAGTCCGCTCTTTCATTGCCGTCCGCACCCTCTGGACCCGGAACCCACTACAGAATAACTCTGTTGTCGGCTTCTACTGAGTCCAGTGCCGTTCTGCAGCTGTCTACCTGCTTTGACGTTTTGAAGGAGTCTAATGCTGTAAGGGCTGCCTGGCTGTCTGATATAATGTTGATTGTGGCTCGATTGGTCCTTCTGCGAAGACATTCGTGAGCACACAACCCTATTACATAGATTTCCGCCTAGAAGATGATGGAGTATTAACGTATCGTGACACTTTTTTGAAATCTAGGTCCGAACCCCCCGGCCCCCCAGTGCTCCCGTTTATAAGTTTGGATCAGTCAGTGTACCACACTTGTGATCCTTTATTGATAGCTTTCACAATCCATTTACATGTGTCCCTTTCAAGTATTATGACTTTTTAGGTCCTGTTAAAGGATAGTTTTGACAGCGTGGTTGAGTGGTTGTAAGACACTCAAATGCCCCCTGAAGTCTCCATTTTTCAGACAACTCAGAGTGCTCTGACAAGCCTCCCTCTCAATGAGTATGACCAATAGTGGGATTCCCGTGATGATATCAAGTGCATCTGTTGGGCATGTGCGCATTGCACCCGTAATGGCCACACAAACGAGGCGATGGAATTTGCCGAGAGTAGTGCCGGAACTCGCCATTGTGGCTTTTGGCCCCATACTAGTGCTAAGTAGGTAATAATTGAGTTTCGGGGAGATCTCCCAGGTTTTACCGTGTAGTCTTTGAGAGTACAGAGTATCAAACTATTCTAAATTTTATAAATTTTATAGTGGTAATTTTAAGCGGCTTAAAATTAATGTTGTTTTTTAAGTTTTTTAACACACTTTTTTAGGAAGAAAATTCTTAACACAAATATTTAAATTCAGTGCACGTTCTTAGCCATTAAAAGTTTGCCTTTTTTGATTTCAAATTCAACGAGTTATACGTTGCATACCTAAATTTTTTTTTAAAATATTAGAAACAAAAAATCTATGTACATACATATGTACATACAATATAAATATTATTTTGCTGAAGGTTTTTAAAAATTTTTAATTTTTTTTTCGTTTCGGGTTCCCCCAGTGCAATTTTTTCAACTAGTTTTTGCCATGTAACATAACAGGAAAACCCACTTTCTTCACATTGTTGCTTTACCCGCACTTTGTACAAACATATATTAAATAAGCAAAGAAAAAATTTAATTCTGATATCTTCTAAATTCCATTAGTCGTAATTAAAACAAAAAATTTATAAAATATTAATGAATGAAAAATTAAGGCTATGGAATTAAATATACATATAAGCAATTAATTCTAATTATGAACCACTGTGCAGTGCCAGCAGAGGCAACAGCAAACGTCAGCAACGCCAACGAACGAAACGAAACGAACTAACGAATAAACGACTCTTCGTCAACTTGGCGGCAGACGAGTGGGTGGGTGGCCTGGCTGGCGCATGGCTGGTGCTCTACAAAGCTAGCCACTTACGTTCAAACATACACACGCACATGCACATACATATATATGTATACACATCCATACAAAAATGTACATGCATACATTGTACATACATACACTCTGTACACACACAAGCATCTGTATTAAAGAACTTATTCGCCTAAACGAGCTATCGACGTCGACTGGTTGCTGTTGCCACTTTGCTTGTTTGTTACTGCAATTGTTTATTGTTGTTTTTTTGCATGCCACGACTCTGCCAATTTTCCAGGAAACTGTTGCGGCCACGGCCAAACGCAGCCTGTCAACGCCAATATTGGCTACAACAACAACTACATCGCATCACATCACAACAGCACAGCAACTACAACATTTGCACGCGTTGCGCTTTTTGCCAACGCAGATTGTAGGACTAGTTGTTGTTGGTGTTGCTATTGTTGTTGGTGTGCTTAGTTGCGTGTGGCGGAGTTTTCGCACCGCATAAAATCAGGAACGAAAAAAGGAAATTGAAAAGCCAGCAAAACGAGATTTATGATCAGCGATAATTCGATTTAGTTATGTGCATAAAAAATGTGAAGCAAGGAATAGCGATGGGATTCTAGACACAAATCAATATAAAAAAAAACATCAAAATATGTACCTAGCACATAAAAGTTTCTAATGCACTCAATAGCTCATTGATATTTAAACAAATGTGGATGCAAAGTACATAAATATGCTGGTTTATGAATTGTGTGAGCGCAAATGTAGGCAGATCAGCTCGTTTGGGGGCATTAGCGTATACGATAGACATGTATGTACAGTTTGTGTGATTGTGTGTGCATGTTTGAATTTTTTTTGGGGGCCAAAGTGTTCATGAAAACTACACTGGTATACATACATACATGTACATATGTATATGTATAAATTATTTATTACCCAACAACCTTCTAAGCTTTGCATTTACATGATATGTTCATACATACATACATACATACTCTATCATGTTATGCATGGGTTGTAAATATGCAAATTTTCAGCCTTTTCTAAATAGATAGATAGACTATAATATAATTTATCGACGCTCAGAAAAAGGTGCAGGCGGAAAGATATCCAACCAATTGCATATAAAAAAGTGACATTTTCCGGAAATTTAATTTTACTGGAACAAAACGCACACGAAATATTGAATTGCACTATAATTTTTAGATTTCATTTTGCTAAATTTTCGTTCAACTACTAACTACGTCCAGTTCTTTGTTGGTCGGAATTACATACGAGTATGTATATAAAGCATACGCGCCAAAAACAACAGAAGCCAGTTTCATATCACATTTTTACATTGTATTGGTTTGAAATACCAACGTCGGTTACTTAGAGGCCTTCACTGAGCTTCCTCGGCAGTTTAGGGTTTAAGCGGTGCATTAATATAATTAACCTCTCCATTATTATCAAAACTTGGCGAGAATGTTGTTCAAACACCTTTGTTCTTATTTGACTAACATTCTTTAGCTCGATACGATGGTCCAAAATTTGTATGGAAAATTTAAATGAAAAATTACAGGTGATGGCAGAACGCCGTAATCGGTTTATATGCAAATTTGAGCTGACGCAAAATAGTTAAAACTTAACAGTCATTAACTGTTTGGGCCGATATAAAAAAAATTCGCTAGTCGCCTCTGTCCATTCATGGGCCATAGTCGAAGAATTTTTTCACCGAAATCATTATCTGTAAGTACGAGCCATTGGAACGACTTGGCAAAGACTGACCATTGTGAATAGATATCGTCTATGTTTCTGTTCCATAGAAAATCGTCGGGCATGATGAGAGATTTTAAGAGCAATATTTATGCTTTTAACAATATTAAGGCAACTAGCAACATAGGCTATCGGCCTCAAAAAAAGAGCATTTTAAATCGACGAAAACGTAGGGTGTGACGATTTTTTGCTTAACTAAGCTCCTCTTTCTATTTACATGCTGGTCGAATTTTTTGGCCTGCAACAGCCTTAACTCTACGCACTAATGTCATCCTTCTTCTCGTTTCTTCCACTTGAAAAAATACGTTTTTATCTTTCTTTGTCGCTTACTAATTTGATGCATGGTGGCATTGTTAGCTAGGTATTTTTGGGTAACAGCGACTTCGTCATGCCGATTGTTTTGTCGTGGGTGAGGGTAACCGATCACCTCTTTGCCAGCGGTACAGCGAGATTAGAGCATAATATCACAATGCCAATTAATATCTTGGCGAAAGAAAGTTTTGACAGTACAAACTTAAAATTGATATCGAGCACTCTCGACTGTTCGTTGTGACAGCAATTTTTCGACGTCGAAAATTCATCGCGTTGCTTGACAGTTGCACGCCTCGTCGATCTGTATAATTATTGAGAGCATCAAGCAGGGGCATTTATTTGCCTTCCCTACATCCGACATTACTGTTGCATATCGTTACATCGTAATGATTGTTCCCATATTGACGGTCTTCAATGTATAGGAATATATGTATGTACATTCTTCGAATATATTTTTACGTTGGGGTTCCTATCCCAGCGGGCAGCCTATTCCTGGAAGCTAAAAACAATGATGTTTACGTGACTTTTAGACATAAACTCAGTTGCATTATGCTACTTGCTAGATTACGCTTAACTGAATTCCATTAAAGCTATCTGCGACCGCAAGGCACTCTCGATCTCTCTCCCTGTCTGTCACTCAGGCTTATGAGGCCAGGGAGCTGGAAAACTTACCCACTTCTTACTCCCCATTCCAGTCTCTAAAGTCACCTCCGAGTCTGGTCGCCAAACTTGACGCAGTAGACCTTTGTGAACCTAGGATGTGAGTACCGAGTATAGAATATTGACACTATTCCGATTCTTAAGTATTTATTTCTCAGTCTATTATACTAACTATTTAAAAATCGTTAGAAATGTTTTATTTGATACAAATCTTTTTCCAGGAGAGCTTTCCTCAAGTTCTATAACTTAGCGGGCCTCTTAACTGAATAGATGTACAAACTTACATAATATGAACGTAGTATGTACATATGTAGATAAATACAACCGTTGGGACACGTACATAGAATAAAAAGAACTCAACCATATTAAGACCCTGCGAAGCTTGCTCATGTAAACTATGTATGTATGCATGTAGGTCCACAGTGTTAAGTGTTTATTTTTCTAAGTCACGGCTAGTTGTTTAATCAAAGCTCGCACCTCGTACGATTTTTATTTTCCCATTAAACAAAACCACACATACACACATACTTGCAAAAGGAATATACTGGAGAATACATAAATATACACAAATAAAAACCGAGAGACCAACTCCTGCATATAAAAATCGCCGTAATAATGTTGATGCGTTTATGCAAATGTACATAAATTCATTTTTAATCCTTAAAAGCCGCACGGGTGTATCCGATGCAGCCTTCCAGCGGTGACCAGGCAACAACAACAACAACAAAACGCAAACATTAAAGCAACAGCTAGGATGTGCGTCAGCGGGTTGGTGCTGTTGGCGGAGACAAACAGTCGCTATTGTCACATGCTATCGTGCGCAGCTTAATTCGCAGCTAAACGATGGAGCAGCGCATTAATATTCAGATGACGTCGGCGCTTTCAGTACACCTCCGGCTGCCCTCTACATTTACCAGTACCGTCATCGTCTTTCGTGTTGAGTGAATGGCAACATGCCTACGAATATGTACACAACCGACTCGCCCGCCTATCTGCGCCTTGTTGTCTTGTCTGTCTGTCCATCAAGTCTATGCAGTTCAACGAGAGCCAACTGTTGGCTGCTAGCTGGGTGACTGCTGCCTGTATGTCTGTTTGCTTGTCTGCCTCCGAAGTCACCACACTCCTCCAACTGTGATTCGGCAGTGGCACGCTAAGTAAATTTATTCCAACTCATATACGAAACTGGTTCCATTTATGCAAGCTTGTTGTTTTTTTCAGCTTACTTTTGCTCGCTACGACTTAAGACTTTGACTTTTCTTATTTGTTACTTCGTACGAGTTTGTATGTTCATTTGTTGTTGGATTTGGCTTTTGATATTTGCGTCGCAATTTCAAGTACTGCGGAGCCTATAAAGCAACCAAATATCAAAAGCATCCATCGAACGGCAACAGCAGCTTGGCGACGCTGTTGGTACTGGGACTGAGAAAGGCGATAAAGGTCTGCAATGAAATTCAATGTAAATTTGCGGAGGCGCACTGACATTGTGGCGACGAGTCGAGATTTGACTCCGCAAGAAAATATCGAATTTCTTGACAGCGAAATGTTGTCTCAGCGCTTGCAGTTGAAGTTTGCGTTAAAAGTGTGCTTCAATTAGATGGAAGCATTGGTACAATGAAATATGACCTGAGCTTAGAAAAGTGTAACAATTATTGTTTATTAGGACTAACTTCCGCTTTAACAATGTGAACTTAAGTATCCAGATTTAGTTTGTCGCTTTTGTTATTTAGTATCAAAATTCCACACCCGAGCTTGGCTAACCCCGTTTGCGTCGCTCTTCGCCTCTATATATTATAAGTAAATTCTTCGCCGCTGTGGTCGAGTTGGTAGCGGTGCGTTATGTCGGTGAGTTCGAGGTTCGAATGTCAGTCAGGGCAAGCTAAATCTTAATCATAGAAAAAGATTTTTCTAATAGCGGTCACCCTTCGGCAGGCAATGGCAAACCTCCGAGGGTATTTCTGCCATGAAAAAAGCTTCTCATTAAATACATCTGCCGTTCGGAGTCGGCACAAAACTGTAGGTCCCTCCAATTGTGGTAAAATATAAAGACGTACACCACAAATGGTAGGAGAAGCTCGGCCGAACACTGAGCTATATAGTGTAATCGCCAAAATTATATTATATATAAATTCTAGATGTCGAGCATGAGGTCATCCTTGTAGTTTTTGAAACCATTTGTATGTTTCTATACGTTTTCTGGAATTGTAGGCGCTTTTCCTATCGTCTACCATCAAGCCTCTCAAGCCAAAATGAGGTTCTTACGTAACAATCAGCATAAAAACTAATTTCCGATACGTTTGTGTATGTTAAAATATTAAGAGAAAGCATAATCAGATATCTACGCAGGAAATGCATTTATTTTACATAGAGTGAATATACTTGTATTTTACCAAAAATTTCGAGAATGTTTTAACAAGAACGAAAGTGAAAACAAAACTGTTCTTAATGAGAGTTAAAATCTGAACTATGTTTTCGGGGATTTTTTTTAAGTGAGAGAAAATGCGAACATCGAGAACAAATAGGGAACAAGCTTCAGAAACTCTCAAGAAAAGAAAAACTCACAATGTTCTGACAGAGAACGAAACGGGGTCGAATCTTCTCTGAACCATTGCATGAAACGGAAGCAAAATCAAAATTTTTCTTAACCCTCTGCAGGAATTTGAAATATTTCAATTTTAATAAAAATCCGCCAAAACCACTCAAGGTCCTTTAACGGGTTTTGCGTTGAGTTCTTTTCAACCTTCTTCTGTTGGCTTTTACTAAAACCGTCTCATATAAGTATACAATTTGGAAACGGGTATCTTGGGTGTAACACACTTCTCTATATCGAGCCATAACCTCAAAAATTAATAATTCCGTGCATAATTACTTAGAAATTTCTCCACATATGTTATTAACTCGGAAATTTTTATCCAAAAGTATCTTACACGAATGTGGCCGCTGTGGTCGAGTGGGTAGCGGTGCGTGCTATAATTCGATATGCCGGTGAGTTCGAGGTTCGAATCTCAGTCAGGGCAAGCAAAATCTTAATCATAGAAAACGTTTTTTCTAATAGCGGTCACCCCTCGGCAGGCAATGGCAAACCTCCGAGGGTATTTCTGACATGAAAAAGCTTCTCATTAAATACGTCTGCCGTTCGGAGTCGGCACAAAACTGTAGGTCCCTCCATTTGTGGTATAATATAAAGACGCACACCACAAATGGTAGGAGAAGCTCGGCCAAACACTGAGCTATATAGTGTACACGCCAAAATTATATACATATATATATATCTTCCATGAATTGCACTCCTCCATTCCAAACTTGAAACGTTTTTTATTATAGTAGGTTCCTGAACGATGTGTCTCAGTTTGCACTCATTCAAACTAATCTCAATAGTTTTGTGTCATTTTGATTGTTTTGTAGAAAAATAATGGAATGCAATTTTGATAGGTCGGAAAGTCGAAGTTTCCCAAGTATACAGGCAAGTTTGCCAACTGTTATTAAGTCATATTCTCGTCTGATCCAATAGTATGAAGAT
Source organism: Philophylla caesio (assembly GCA_963971545.1). Classification (NCBI taxonomy): domain Eukaryota; kingdom Metazoa; phylum Arthropoda; class Insecta; order Diptera; family Tephritidae; genus Philophylla; species Philophylla caesio. The sequence continues at coordinate 97,287,782 of OZ020606.1, read as the reverse complement.
CACCGGACAGGCGCAGAAAGAATGTTCCGTTCTACCCTTGTCCCCTAGATATGAAGCAGATAATGGATAATCGATAATGCAAATACTGCTTATGTGTTTTCCCCAAGGATTTTGTCCCATAATCCGTCCGTCAGAGCTCGTAGTTTTATCGTTCTTTAGCCCAGTCTTTTTAGAATATATTTGGTTGCTTTGCAAAAGTAAGTGTCGCACCAGCAGGCTCAAGAATCGTATGTATTTACAACTTTCAAGATGTAACTGAAAGTTCCTGCTATACTTGGCTCTACAATTGACTTCGAGCCACTGGGCAATCAATAGGCCATCGGTTCGTCAAATCATAAGCCAGTTCATTAGTTTCAACACCAGAGTGCCCCGGCAACAGCAACGGAGTTTAGGCTCAACCTACATTCCTAGACAATCTTCGAAGAGGAACGAGCGATTTCCAAAGCCCTTAGTGCAGCTTGACTGTCACTACAGATATTATTTTTGCATTACACGTATCCAGCTATCGCAAACACTTCCGACTAAAAACAGTTGTCATCTTTCCTAAAGCAGCGAAGCTATTGAAGTTGCCTTCAGATGCCTGCTCGCTTCTGTTCCACTCGATGCGATTCGGATAAAATGTTTTTTCAAAGTCCCAAAATAGAGTTTGGATCCCAAAAACCGGGCTCTTGACAATGTTCAGCCAGTCTCAAATTCCACGTCTCACTAAAGTTATCCAACACTGCTTTCAGAACTCGATAAGCCTTCAGTTTAACGTGAGCTTTCCATCTCAACTTCATGTCAGGAGTAACACCCTATTTATTTCACCTACGTGTGAGGGCTTAATCTTACGCACCGAAGCCCTTCTTGCTTTCTTTTCCACAAAAACACTACCAATCATCAATTCTATTCAAGATTATATTCACAGACTTTCCTGATTGTAGTGCACACATGGCATTTCCGCTAAAAGGCAGTCTGCCACCAAACTTCTTTAACAACCCTCACTCCAACAAGCTGGCGCTACTCCCGTTACGCTTCTGCTTCTATATCTCTGTTTATGCCAGAGCTCAGAGCGATATCCGGAAAATGGTTTTGTACGATACAACAGTTGTTCTGAGAGAATCAATTTTTTTTGGAGAAAGTCAAGATCTAAAATTAAATCGAAATGCATTTTCTATTCCGGCTTATTACATAGATACAATATATTTAATGCTTAAACCTTTTCGTGATGTTCTGTTTAACAGGAGGAACGCCCAAGAACGGATTAATTTTTAGTCTTTTTAAAATCTCTATATCGCTAGGTCGGAAGATAAATGTAATAGGCGCCCTTAAAAACACGAAACTACGATAGACCGATATACAAAACAAAACTCAATAGCCTACAGATATCAACTAGAATATTTCATTTTTGTTCTTGAGAACACCTAAGTATCGTGTATTTAATTGTAAATTGGAAAACTGTAGGAATCCAATTTTCTAGAAAGGAAAAATTAGTAGTATTTAAAGGAATTCCATTCCAATTAAAAAAATTGCCAAAAAAAAAAATGCCCTCAACTACCGCCAGAACGACCGAACTGTCATAATCGAAAGAAAAATGTTTCAGTAACTTTTCGAATAAATTATGTAAAAAATTATTAGTGCGCCAACTGTTGCCACAGCTTTGCTTTTGTTTGCACAACATGTTTTACAATTCTAATTTCCGACCGAAATCTCGCTTTATTGCTTTTTCCGCAATGCCCAAAAATTCTTCATCTTTTGTTTGCTTTTGCCATAATCCCATAACGAAATGAGCTTGCTCCCTCACTGAAGTGAGTATTTACCATAGTTGATGTGTGCGTGTCAGCCTTTTCCTAGCTTTCCCTTATTGAGTGTACCAGCAATCAGGCGACACAGTAACCACCCTGCCACCCAATCATTAATACTCATGATTACTGGCATTTGGACATACAAACTTGAGAGTGTTTTTTATTTCTTTTATGCTTTAAGAAGGACTAACTGAAAGATTACTGAGTGCTTTGAGGCTAACAAGGGCGCACGAATAAACACACTCGCTACGATGATTCAGCGAAGAAAGGAAGTGCACACACATATAGAGAGCGAAGAGGGGAAGTGGGAAAGCGAAGTGAATGAAAGTGGAAATAAACAAATACAAGGATAATATGAAATGCAGCGCTAATTGGGAAACCACCAAAAAGAAGTCACCCTCAAGCGAGGCGATTTCATGTTTACACACATATATGTATATATATACATGTGTACATGTATGGATATGTATATTTGTGTGCATGTAGATGTATTTATGCCTTGAAAAATGGCACGAGCGTTTGCAAACAAAACCAGGTATAGTTCGGCATATCTCGGCTGCAAAGAGAGAGTGAATTCTTGAATGTTTAAGAGCATGCCAAGAATAACAAGTATTAAAAATAGATAGCACGGCGTGACGACTTGTGAAGCAAAGAGCAAAGGAACATCAGAGAAATTTGAAATTAGAGAAAGAAAACAGATTCCTTTGATACACGAAGCATTGAGAACACTCTTCAGTAGCAATGTTTGCGTGCGTGCGCGGGTGAAAGACTTTGTGATTTTTTGCATGTTTTTAGGAGGTCACCTAACTTAAATAAAGGATATACCTTAGTATAGAAATATGTATGTATGTATGTATGTACATACATAGTAATAGGATTGTACAATGTGCATACATACATATGTACATAGAAACATACATACAGACATGTTTACTTTAGTATGTGTATTTATATCGACACCTTCCTATTCGATGGGAGCCTCAAACAACTCACCAATACTCGTATAAATCCACTTCTTTTTCCCGCTCCATATGTCTAAACTCTCTACTCGAATGCTTGTTTGTCTTCTACATCGCCTGATTGCCTTTACGTAATACCTACATACATATGTATATACCAACTGTAGCAACATTCCTGTTTGCGGCTTTGACATGGCAATGACATGTATCTAACAGATGCTTATCTCAATGTGGCTTGCTTTGTGCGCAGGATACTTAATACATACTAATATCCACTGCACGTACGTCTCGGTTTGTTTGTCTCCTTGAGCCAGTGAGCGAAGCAGTCAGCCAGCAAGCCAGCCAGCCAGCCATCGAGGGCACAGACAAAGTGACATTTCAAGGAAATGTCCAATGCCTTCAATGCAATGCGAACGCAATATAGAATCGGCCACACAAACATATACGAACCGAATGTGGCATAGAGAGAAGATAAATGATGACAACCGCAAACGTTAGCAACAACAACAAAAGTTATCATAAAAACGTCATTGGCATGCATAGAAAGGCCAAAAGGACAATGAGCAAGGGACAATGGTAACGGAAGTGGCAGCTTATTGTCTCTATTTTTAACTTTCCATATTCATATGTAACTATGTGTTGTATGTTTGTATGTGTTTCACATTTTTCTGCTAAATTGTTTAATAGCTTAATGTTTTCGCTAGAATTTCTATGATGGTGTAGTTGCGTATTAACCTTAAAATTTAAATATAAAGAAAGGCTATTAATTGTAGTCAAAGTGAGAGAGAGATGCCGCAGAGAATGGTGAGCAAAAGTTGCTGGCTAATTCTTTGGTGTGATGATGAAGAGAAAATCTCTATCATTCGCGTTATCTTTCTTTCGTCGTGATGACACTGATAAGTATTTTCTTAACATGAAGAATGAATGAAAGGTGATAGATACTATCACCTTTTGACTGGAGTGGGTGAAATGTTCTAATACTCCCGCTTTTGTGCTATGTGTTAAGGAATTTTTGTATCTCAGAGTCTCAGTTCCATAGCAATGCGGCCGGGTCTCGCATTACCTTTTGATATGGTCACCATTAAAAACCGTTAACTGATAAAAGTATACTATTGTTCCCACCCATTATCAGAATCGAACGAGTTTAACCTACTGTAATTCAAATTTCATGAATAAAGTGTATTTATGGTATTTATAATAAAACTATTACTAGCAAGAAAATGTATTTAAAATATACAATATCAGTGCAAACATACATTTAAATACACTGGGAAGTACAACTCCCCAAAAGACGGAAATGAGTTGAAAATGGTAAGGACCGTTCTAAGCTTAAATAAATGGTGTACGTACAGTTATACTGAATCTCTCTATCAGAGTGACAATAAATGTAAAACTAAATACAACTTTTCGGCTTATTAAGGACTCATCCAGGCTAGTATAAAGCTAAGATACCAAACCTTAAAATGTATTTAGAGTATTTGGTGAAAATTCGAGTGGAAAACAACGACGCTGGAGAAGCAAAACCCTGCATCTAAAATATTTCCACTGTAGGCCCAGTTTTGCCCAAGTTGCGAGAGACGGGTTTTTAATTTGTGTTATAGACCTTGGAAACGATATCGTGTCGGTACCAAATGACCAGTGGAGGTAGCTGAAGTCTACGATTGTTAATAGCATTTTTGATGTTAATTTTAGCAGGGTTATCAACGTTTAAAATGGCAATTACGCTTGAAACCAACCTCTAAGAGAACAATTGATCGGCAAATTTACAATTTTCAAAGTCATACTTTATACCCACGTTTGCTGCTGAATCCTCGATTAGTCCGAAGATGGAAAATTAATTTACCAAACTTGAAATATGGTTCGGATTTCCGAATAAAATTTTCTCTGAAAGCCTGGACGGTCCTTACACGGTTCTTCTTCTTTTTTTTTCTTTTATTGGCTCGATAACCGCCTATGCGATTTTGGCCGAGCTTAGAACAGCACGCCAGGTTATTTCTCTCTTTCGCAAACTGGCGCCAGTTGGAAATACCAAGCGTACCCAAGTCCTTTACCGCCTGGTCTTTCCAACTCAGAGGAGGCCTCCCTTTTCCTCTGCTACCACCAGCGGGTACCGCGTCGAATAGTTTCAGAGCTGGAGCGCTTTCATCCATTCGAACGACATGACCAAGCCAGCGAAGCCGCTGGATCTTAATTCGCTGCACTATATCTATGTCGTTATAAAGCTCGTACAGCTCATCGTTCCATCTTCTATGGTATTCGCCATCGCAAAGGCGTAAATGCCCAGTCGTGAATGTGCCGACTGTCTATTTGATGACAGGAGATACTTCGTCTTGCCCTCGTTCACCTCCAGACCCATTCGCTTTGCTTCTCTATCCAGTTTGAAGAAGGCAGAACTAATTGCGCGGTTGTTAAGACCGATGATGTCAATGTCATCGGCATATGCCAGCAATTGCACACTCTTATAAAAGATGGTGCCTGACCGATTAAGTTCTGCGGCTCGAATTATCTTCTCCAGCATAAGATTAAAAAAGTCACACGACAAAGAGTCACCCTATCTGAAACCTCGTTTGGTCCTTCCTAATCCTGACGGAGCTGGTGGTTTTGCTCAACGTCATTTTACATAGCCTTATAAGTTTTGCGGGGATACCAAGTTCAGACATTGTGGCATAAAGGCAACTTATTTTTGTGCTGTCGAAAGCGGCTACAGATAAGCTGGTGCATGCGCTTTACCAACTCTTCTCCACCGTATTTGAATAACTCAGCTGACAGCCCGTCAACTCCGGGCGCTTTGTTGTTCTTTAGCCGTGCTATTGCTATACGGATTTCATCGCAGTCGGGTAACGGAACATGAATTTCGTCGTCATTGATTGGGGTTTCGGGATCATCATCTTCTCCAAGGTGGTCTCTGTCCCTACCACTAAGTAGTGTGGAGAAGTGCTTCATCCATAAACTAAGTATATTCTGAACGTCAGTCACCAGGTCGCCGTTGTCGTTCTTTTGCCCTTTACAAGTATTTATCAGCATTAGCTATCGTTGCCAATGACTGTCTCAACAAGTCAACCTGCAATTTAATAAACAATTAAAACGGTGTTTCCACGGCAAGTGAATCATGTTTGAATTACGAATGGCCAATCAACCCGTTTACACGACACATTCGTGATTCGTTTGGCATTTATGTTGCTGTTGTAATACTTACATACATACATACATACATTTGCGTCTTCATTCACTCTAGGTTTGCCCCACAACCTATTTTACCTGATTATTTTCTTCACAAACTCAACGTTTGGAACCATTTAATTGTTTCTTATTTGTTTAATTTTTGTGTTATTCTGATATTTATATGTACTTTGGTAGCTATTTTCGATAAATTTCCGATTAAAATTAGATACGGCATCGATTTTTTCTTGATTCGCATGTTGACTCAGATTGAATCAACTACAAATGAGATGATTCGCTCACAAAAATTTGTATGGGGAATCGAGTGGATTCGGTTCGTGATTGGGCTGCAAATAACGAATGAGAGAGCGAATTACGAATGGGAGAGCGAATCATGTGCCGTGGAAACATAGTATAAGAAGAATGTAAGTAGCTCTTAAAGTGTATGCCTCAAGATCTTATTTAACTCAGTCAAAGGTAAAAAAAGGAGTGTAAGATCGCTTAAAGACGTCAATATTACTTATTGGATTTTGTGTGAAACGTGATACTTTACTGGATTTCGTTTTCGTTTGATCCCGATTAAAATACTCATTCATATTAATATAAGAATATTCTTGCAGGAAAGCTTTGCCACACCTTGAAAACTCGTAAGGGATCAGAATAATCTAGCCCGCTTGCATTCAAATTTTGTACAATGATCGCTAAGCTGGCTTGCCGCCCACCAGTTGTGCAGACCACATGTAACTAGCGGGACCTTACAGCCCTTTTTGTTACGAAACGCCTCTTCTACCACAATGCCCTGGACGACAATTTATTTGATTATAATGTAAAGTTCTTTGCAGAAACTTTGTCGTTCAACTCCTATCCACCCAAAAATGTTGATTGGGAAAAATTCGCTCTGACCTGTTTCGGAAGCCACTAACTAGTCCTCCTTTCCGGTATGAATTTCGGTATTTCATACAGTATTATTGCCTATATTTCAACATCCAATGATAACTTTATATTCAGAACCAAATAAAGTTGTTAAGTGAGCGTAACCGAAAAATCTTCAATCGAGGAGAGTTGAAAATGGAAAATGGGCATAGGGAAACATACATTTGTAGTTTATATGTACAAGAATTTTTTTATCTTATACTTATTTAGCAACAACAACTCAAATATAACCATCTTTTCAAATATGTATTTTTTATTTACTTACTCTAAAAATAACTTTATTTTAAGAGTATCTAGATATATGCAATTAAATTAGCATAGCATAAAATTCAATCCAAACAAATTACGGCCATAATTACTGTCACTACTACCTGAAAGTGGCGACTCCCTGACGCCAATGAATTACAATTAGTATATTTTTTCCGTTCCAACAAGAATAATGTAGGGTAATTAATTTATTTAACCGTATAGCTAGGTGTAAATGAATGTGTTTATGTCTGCCTGCTGGTACACTTCGGCATGCGGGTGACTTTTGCCACCATTAATTCCATACCAGTTGCCACACCCACTGCACTGGCAATGTTGTTGCTGCTACTCTTGCTGTCGCTAATGTTGCCGCTATCGTTGATTTCTTTTTTATTACGATCCGGCTGTGTCGCTCTATGTTGCTATAAGCAAAATAAAATATTGCAAAGCAAATGAATGCCAACATTCCCCTTTTTCTGTTATTGGTATTGAAAATTAAATTACCATCTATGAAAGTGTCGCGTGTTTCCAAGGTGACCAGACGTGAGGCGATATTTGTGCCGAAGCGATTTTTCAGAATCAAGGTTGCTGCTTTGACATTTTTTTAGTTAATTGATTTATTTTGATTATTGAATTTTAAAAAAGTAGTCATTTATATTAAAACGAGTTGAAAGTTTGGCCATTCTTGATTCGCAGCAGTTTGAATACAATATTTAGGGTTATTATCACCACTTTGGTTAAAGAAATTGCTATCTTTGGTATGTCTTTAAAATTCTCAAAATTTTTAAATATTGGGAGAGTGTACATGCATGATGGCAAGTCAAGTCCAACCCAGAGGGTATGTAAGGAAAAGCAAAAGTAAATGACTTCAAAGAAAAAACACCAATTAATGGCAGCAGCACCGCTCGAACTTTTTCAGATTTCCCAGTATGTCTTCGACAACTTTGGCAAACTAATTTTAATACACGTTTTTGTTTTTACCTTCTGATAAGTCGTCAGACATAGAGTGGTTTCTTCACGGCGATTCTATATTGAGTCATAAATCTTCATCAATTCAAGACTTCGCCAGCTTCAGTCACAAAAATTCCTTGACGAACATCGGTGCGATAACGAGAACGGGCATGTGATCATGAACGGCAACAAAAGTAACAAGCCTGCGCGGATAGTAAAATCATGTATGTAGTTCTAATTCCATGGAATTTAATGAATACAGTAGAACTAAATATAATGGAAGAAGAAGTCATCATACACTAATACATCCTACAGAGTGGCAAACTACTCCAGATGTCTCTAGAGTGTCTGGGCTGAACGAGTCTGCAGTTAAGTGACATCGAAAAAACTTGCACTAGGCAATAGTGTCGCACGAGTTAACAGTCTAAAGGCTATCCCATAAAAATCTCTGGACCGAAAAGAGGCTCGCGATGAGTGAAATCGAGAAACCCAAAATCCACAAAAGACCCGGCGTTGCTATCGTGTTGATAAACGGCAAACGATACGAGCAATGGAGACGAGACGAAACCAAACCAGCTGTCAAGTGGAGCACCGGACAAACATTGTATATGTAAGTATATATGTATGTATATACAACCATCGAGCTCCAAAAGGCAACTGGCGCATAAACTGTCTTCATAATCGTTTACAGAGTTCTGACAACAAATTTAAATTCTGGTGGTATTGATGCAAACCGTTCAAGGTATCTGGTTAGCGAGGTGCTAAGAATAAGTTGCCGCTGCGGTCGAGTGGGTAGCATTACGTGATATAACTCGATATGCCGCTGAGTTCGAGGTTCGAATCTCAGCCAGGGCAAGTAAAATCTTAATCATAGCAAACGTTTTTTTCTAATAGCGGTCACTCCACGGCAGGCAGGGTATTTCTACCATGAAATAGCTTCTCATAAAATACATCTGCCGTTCGGAGTCGGCATGAAACTGTAGGTCCCTCAATTTGTGGTTGAATAAAAAGTCGCACACCACAAATGGTAAGAGACGCTCGACCAAACTCTGAGTCAAATAGTGTGAGAGCCAAATTAATAATAATAAGAATAAGTTGAAGCTGCACCAAACTGCCATTTTTGAACTGCACTTACGTACAGGTTATATTATTTTGAACAGTAAGGAAGAAAGAACATTATTTGTTAAGTTTGGTTTGCTGGGACTTCGTCCTTGTATTCTACGAATCAAGCATGCCATGCATCAAAATAGATTCGGAAATGGTTCATATGTATATCGAGATTGACGATGTCTAAGGTCCAATCGATCTATTACAATATGATTAAAGGAAGGACGCGATCTATTTAAACTGCTCTGCATCGTACTGGCCACTTGGAGAAACATCCAGACCAATTGAGATGGTTAGCACAAAATGGAGAACATAATAACAACGTACAACTACTCATGTATGTATGTAAGTATGTATGTATGTGTACACAAGCATACATACTCCTTGGAGTATTTTTTTATAGCGCCGTCCCTCAGCAATTCAATCGAGGATAGTGTCAAAAGACGAAAGGGAAAAACAAAAAACTGCAACAAATAAAATGAAAACGCAAAATATCAGAATAAAGAGGGGCGCATGCCAGGATCAAGCGGAGAGCAAGGAGTGAAGGGAACTAAAATGCTGAAATGCTCATTGTAAGCGCCACGTTGCTACCCTCAATTAATATAGTACACATGCCGAATTGAGGTACGTACATACATACAATACAGACATACATACATACATATGTGTGTAGTTGTGCACATTTTAAATCGGAAACAAACAGAAAATGCTAGCGCACGTACAGTAAACACTCATATACTCTTACGTATACTCACACACACACACACACACGCACAGTCGGATACTTACTGAAAATACCACAACGAGACTTGCGGCTGAGGGTTGAGTTGAGTGGCAGCAACACGCGCTATAACACCACTCCAGCGTCCCATAGCCCCTACCCGCCCTCAGAGCCCTTACGAAATACGCTGCCACTACCGGCGCGTTTATGCCCTTGATTGATTGCTGCTAGCTGTGCGCTGCTTGCGTCGTTTCGAACACGATCCTGAACATATGGAAATGACGCAAGTGAAAAGGCAATGAAATTCACGTAGTGGATAATGGATGGGTCCACGAAGGCAGGCAGAAGGGATAGAGAGAGCGGACGTCATTAAAGTGCGGCTCTGCATATGTATATGTATGAATGTATGTATGAATGTATGTAAGTATGTATGATGATAGAATGTACTCGTGCATATACAGACATATGTTTGGAGGCTGGTTGCCGGAAGAAGTCAGCGCTTTACGGTCTGTATCATGAGCTGATGCGTTGAAATTCAAATGTGTGTGTGTGTGTGTGTGGACTTATCACACGTTCAGGGAACATATGCCCCAAGGGGATGTTCTACTAAAATTGTATTACCATATTTAAGAGAAGTGGGGGCGCTCAAACATATGCATATTTGCTGGCTTTGTATTTTATGCGTGTGTTTATGGGTGTACAACTTTAAATTGGACGAAAACAAATCTCTTACATATATGCCATCACATATTCTCTATAGCATATTTACTCTACCCCAAATGCATTCAACTTTTTCTGCCCCCTTTACACAACCGCAATCCCTGCACTCTCAAGTTGTATGTACAATTTTAGTTCCTTTAACTTCGTAAACATTCTGCTGCCACTCATTCCACTTCCTCACGCTTTCCGGTACAAACTTAATTAAATTCCATTAAAGATAGATATAAAATTTGCCATTTATGTAGCTTCATGCTGCTTTCTCGGCATTTTCAATTCTCTCATTTTCTTCTTTTACGCTACACGTCACCTAAACTCTCACTCGCTTTCAATCGCCTCATCAAATTATAATTTAATTCACTTGTTTTCCCAGCACGTCGCAAGTCTTTAATGACTACTCGCCCGCTGTATGAGTATATGTGTGTGTGTGTGTGAAAGTGTGTGTCTTCACTTTATCCTTCGCTCGTTTCCTTTTTTGTGCTCTTCCTTCGTTGCGTGCACGCTATGTTTCAGCAGTATATATTTCAATCAATTTCGAACCTTCGCTACGGCAATGTTGTCAAGGCAATCATTGGTGGCACAACAAGCGTACGACTCATTTAACCTTCACGTGTCACCCTCGTGTTGCGCTTTTGTCTGACCACCGGCGACTCATCCGCAACCCGACATCCCGCCGACCTAGCATCCAGTGCTACCATTCTACTCGCACTCGCTTATCAATACATCATTCGCCATTTATTATATATGAATCATATGTATGTATATCAACTATACGCCGATATATATGGTCGCAATAACAAGGGTATACAGAAAAAATAATAAGTTTTAAAGTAAGACATAACTTGCGCTGTTGACTGCAAAGCCTTAAAACGAGTAGCGCCACAATGAATATGTACGTATTTTTGTGTTCCCTTTATTTGTATTTACATAGATAAATCTAGAAAAACGTAAGGCCACAGTAGGGAGTTCTACTTTGCTCAGTGGGAAAATCCGTTGGTCCGTTGTTGCGTATTTATTTTATTTTAGGACCAAACAGGTATTGGTGCATAATCGTCAATGTAAACAAACGTTAAGTGTCCTGAGTAAAGGTACCATGTGTACATATACGAGGGGCCTAACAAAAACTCGCTTAGTTGACCAGAAAAAAACCAACGAATCATTTTGTATTTATTCTTAATCTTTCCTAAAAATCCATTTCTTAAAACATTCATTGGTTTTTTAAGCCTATCCAGTTCAGCATTAATCCCACATTGCTTTTAAATAGCTTTCCCATCAAATTTCTTTTAATTTTTCGATCAAGATGTTAGATCCGGAGAATATGGTGTTGGTCGTATTTCTACGATGCCAGCGATCGTAATAAAGTTACTCGTTTTTCCAGCAGTGTGAGCTGCTTCGCTGTAATGATGTAAAAAGCAGTGTCGCAAATCCTCTTCTTTCCAGTTCTCCAACAAATTTTTGAAAACTTTTGGTAAGCAGTCTTAGGTATACCATTTTGTAGTTACCGTCTGACCCTTTTCAAAAGGAACAGCAGCTAAAAATTTTATCGGATGAAGTAAATTGACATTTTTACTTTTGTTGTTTAGCTTTAACGAGTAGATTTGCTCATGTTGGGCTCCATACCGTAGACTGTAGTATACTTTTCGGATCGTATTTATAGAACCAAAATTAGTCACCATTATCGACTTTACTAAAGTTGCTAGACTGCCAATTTTCCAAATTTTTTAAGGATAAATTGAACAAATTGCAATTTAGCGTCTTTTTGGGCCTCATTTAAAATTCGTGGTACCCATCGAGCAGGTTTCTTCGTGTATCCCAGATGATTACTTTATATTCGCGATACAGCCATGGCATTCAAGCCCAACTTATCAGAAATCATTTCATGTGTCAAACGCGGATCTTCGTCAACTTTCGACTTCACCAGAGTGACAGTGGAAGATTTTGGTCGCCCTTCTCGGGACTACAGAAAAATGTCCCGGCTGAAATCTTCAAACCCATTTGGCAATAGTCTATAGAGACCAAGGCGAATTTAACAAGGTGGTAGTGAGCGTATATAAGTAAAACGCGTCCGTGTATTTTGCTTTAGCTTTGCTGGACTGAATGTAAAATTTCTGTAGGTGATTTACATCGCCAGCCAACCAGAACGGAGCCCTTTGACATTCAGTCCAGCAAAGCGAAAAAACCAGCTGGCAATTCAACACCACCTTGTTAAGTTCCTCTTGAATATATGTAGTAGCTTTAGCTTACGTAGAAAATCTAAGAGAATCACCTAGCGAAATTTTGTTTGCGTTGGTGGTGGAATTTCTTCTGATCATTCTTCAGATATTTATTGTTTTCTAGTCTATTTTAAACCAATTGTTCTGTAATTTATAATGATATCTCGTAAAACTTACTCGTAAAAATTACAAAGGATTTGGTAATTTGTGTTTTTTAACAAAAGTTTTTAGAGCCACCAACTTATCGAACTTTTGTTAGTACCCTCGTATCATTCTGCCGCTTGTCAAGTCATCGACTGTCTCTATTTCAACAACACCTCATAAGAAAAAAAGGTTCAGAAGTCGTAGTATTTAACATTAAAGAGTTAAACTCAATGTACGACTATTACACTCTCAGATGGAAAATGGTTGAAGTAATAATCATTTCCAGGAGAAACCACAAACCTCTTTTATAGTGACCACAGCTATCGAAAAGTCCACATTGGATCAAAATAAACTGCTCTTCATAAAATTTTCAGCGTACTAGAAAAATCAATCTATTAAAAGTGGTTCACTCTTCCTGCAGTCTTAGATAAGGAAAAAGATTTTCGTTTTAGGATTTTTGGTGAATGTTTTATTAACCGGAGCATGCCGGAAATGACGCCTCTCACCAAGAAAATAAAAGTTAAACAGTTTAGACTTTGCTCTCTTAGAGGAACTGGTCTAACATGGTTTTTCGAAGCAATGCACTTATGCAGGTCTCACACAACACTCTAAACTTGGCTTAAGGTATAAATTATCGGGAAACGTTTGTAGAAAGTTTATGTAGCCTAATACTCATACGCCGTAAATAGTTCCTCATAATAATAAAAGATGAATATTAAAACCTAAGCTTATCGTGTCCACGGCCATTATAAACTCAAATCTAACGTATGGAGCAAGCAATATAATGGCAGAAAATTAAGCAGCATTCAAGGCATGACACGTGGTCCACGACGGCGTTTAACGTGGTCCTGAAACAGTTACCCACGGAGTTACTTGTTCGCAAAATTGCGGCGAACCCTACAATCTGGCTCAGGGGCTGGCTGCTGAAGACAACCTCTCAGAATGTTGATTCGTTTAAAGGAAAAACTGTCAGGCGAAGATTCATTCTAGAAGTGATGAGATCGGCAAAACTGTACCGTTCGTTTCAAAGTGTACGCCTTGCGGGAGACAGGGTGTTCTAAGATACTTATATGTCTATACCGCGTTCCAGCTATCTAACTTTACCAGCATATTCCAAGCGGATGTGATAGGAATTGGAAATGCCTGAAACGTTTTTTCAGAAAGCCAAGCAGGACTCTTGACCTTAAGATCGACAAAGACAAACTGTGGGTTAGTCAAAAATTGTAAATGAGCGATAAACTTGGTGGTCGAATGAATAGCATTATAGACATTAAAGAGAATGCTGGCGAATAGGCCAAAGCCGGAGCCTTACTTGAGTAATCCGTGGCAGAACAAAATGGAAAACAAGAGGTTACTCTTGAAATATTTAAAAAGCAATCTGATATGTGTTCGACCTTCTTAGAAGTTCAGGAAAAAACAATGAACAATAAAGAATGCACTTTACAGGCAAGGGCAACTAGAGCTCTTTTAGAAGTACCTAAAGGTGTCTAGATACTGATTCATCCACAAATCCATGTGAATTGGTGATTAAGAATCGAAAGATATACCAGAGATTCCATGAAAATATTGTAACAAAATGGCGCTGGAATGATGTTTAGCCTAGCCAACGATTTAAAAAAAAAGTATGTATTAAATTGGAGCTCCATTTTGCGGATTTCCCAAGCCAATGTTGTATGAAGCATAAAACGCGGAAAACAATAACAATATACATAACTATATTTACGTGTTGAAATGTAAAAGTTGTAACAAAGCAACTACTTTTTATACGGCTAAATGTATGAATGTATGTATGTAGTTTTCAACTTTCATTTGCTTTACCTTTGTTGCCTTTGTTTACTGCCGGTTCATTGAAATTCGTGGCAGCGCAAATTGCTGAAATGCGCTTTGTAGTTAGTTCGTTTGTAAGCTTTGAAAAATCTCATTTTCTCCACAATTTCCGATCTTCCGCAAAACTCGCTGCATCAACTGTAATAAAGCCCTCGAGGCACTGGATGTGACTGTGACTAACTGCAAGAGTACAAACATATATACATACATACATACATACTCGTAGTATAAACATAAGTATGTATGTAACTACATACTATTCGAATTCTAGGCGGTGAAGAGTAAATAGTAGCGTAAAATTTTACAGCGACTGTGGTTTTTATGCCCGGAGCCACAATACATTTCCGCATTTCCCCACAATTTCATTTTATTTCGTCGTTAAAGTGTTGCACACGAGCACGAAATGATTAAAAAAAATGTAGATGGCAAAAAGGGTGCAACGGCAGGGAACGCGGCCAAGTGGTAGGGCGGGAGCGCTGTTAAAGTCGGGTTGACAACAAAATGATTTTACTTTTACAATGAGTTATTTTACGGGGCACTAAATGCGTGTATTTTTGTATGGTTGCATGTACTTACATAAGTATTGTACAATTAAGTTCAGGCGGTAAGCTTTGGTGTTGGCAGTGAAATTTTTTAGGTGCTTAATAGCTGTCCTATAAAAATAAGAAATGCCGTCTGATAAGGCTTTAAATTGTTGCAAATAATCGTGGTCAAATTTCAATCTTCTATCTTAATTTCTTGTGGTCCAAGGTTCGAATCACAATTGGACATGTAAAATGTTAATCTCTAGGGAAGTTTTTAGTTTATATGTATGTACCATGAAAAAGCTTCTCATAAAATACATTTGCCGTTCAGAGTTGGCATAAAACTGTAGTCTAAGCGTCAAATTATTATTAAAATACCATTTAAATATTAAACAGTTGAATAATAGCTAGCATTTTAAGTTAGCACTCGCAAAAATACAAATTTTCAATAAGAACAAATTGTTTACTCACTTCAAACTCATTCTACCACATATACAATTTAATCTATTGAAATTCAAATACTTTTAAGTACATATAATTTCCCTTAAAGTAAACAATATTTTCCTGTAGGAAAATTACTCCTGGACTACATTAAGTGCTTTTTTGTTTTATTATTGTTCGGCATTTCTTTTATTTTTCGTTGTGTAACAACTGCTAACGTCCTTAATCTTTTTCGGCCCTTTTGCTTGGATCACACTTATTTTAATGCCACAGCTTTTGTTGTTGTCACATGTACTTTCGGAATTAGTCAGATGCTTTTGTTACAAAATTATATTTGATTCTTTTTTTTAACCAAAACAAAAGTTTTGCGGTTTAATGCTGCCATAAAGCTAATCATTTGTCATACGAAGAGTCATAAAACATTTTCAAAGAGTTGTGTCCTCAAAATTCCTACACATATTTTTTGTGTGCAAATTTTGCCTTACATCCATATAGTGATATACTGACATACATACATACATACGTACGTAAATATATACAAAATTGTCCGAATAGCGCGCGAACATGAGTTCACAATTGGATGCGACCAGATGAACAAGTTACCAAATTGAAACAACAAATACAACATATTAACGAATTTTCACATATAAACTTTGTTATTGCTTATATACATATAATTCAACTACAAAAAAAATCTAAAAGCTTTCACAAAACTTTAACTTAAAAAAATATATATTTCTCTTGAGTACGCAGTTCATTATCTTTCAGTTTTACTATTCATATTTCTGTTTTGGTTGTTATAATATGTGTATTTATAACTGTTCAAGTCTTAATTATCGAATATAGAACTATGTGAGGCGACTATATTCAAAAGAACGTCGTCAAAATGGATAAAAACACCATATTAATTTTTTGATCATAACTCCAAAAAAAAAAAATCGTTAAAAGCCGTTTTGCCAGAATACAGATCAAACTATCTGTTCATTGACAAAAAATTTTGAGGGAAAAAATACACTTAAGAAAAACTATTTTTGAAAAAGTGTCCTTTTTTGAATGGTATACATATAAATGACAAATTACAAAATCTTGGGAGTTCTTGATATTGCGGCTTCAGAATATAAACAATTACACACATTTAAAAAAAAATTTTTAAATCCATCAATTTTTACCAAAGTTATGCGCGACACAAAAAACAAAGTTTTCGCGAGCTGCAAGAAAAATCGATTTTTACAGCAAACGATAATTTCGAAAAATGGAAAAAAAAAATTTTCAGCCAAAAGAAAAAATACGTGTATCATAAAAACAACCTAATTTTTATGAAAATACAAAAATATGACTTGCGCGGACCGGTTGATTTGAAATGGAAAGGTAGACCCTGGAAGTTTAAAATGGCTACAAATTACCGTTGAACTTTGACAGGTTTTTCTGTCGCATTGACTTCTAAAAAACATATAAACACAGTTTTCTACATGGAAAAATAAACGGTGGTTTTAGCTACTTGAAACTTGAGCTCAAACAAAATTTAAAAATCAAATTTAAAGGTATTAAGAAAGATTTTTTTTTAAATTAGGTTTCTCTGATTTTTGTTAAGGAATGAACTTTATTTTAATTGAAAAAATGTGAAATTAAATTTAAGAAAAAAATATATTCGAAACAATTTGTCTATGCAAATTGCTGTGTAGGGTACATATTAACGATTTTTATTTCATTGAATTTTTTTATTTTTATTTTATTTTTATACTTGTATATTGTATGGAACGCTCAAAAAATTACTTGCCTTCAATATAAGCGGTTTGGCGGCGTGATTGGATGTCCAAAAAAATATTTTTGTAGATAAATCAAATAGAAATAACTGCTTCGGCAGAAGGATGTTTGTCATTTGAGTAGTCTATTTGGAAATTGGAAATCAATAAAAAGTAATAGACATCAAAAGATGATATAGTTAATTTAAAATGTATAAAAGTTTACATTGTAAACTATTAATGTATGTATGTATCTATCCTAGTGGCAAGAGGTGTATGTGAAACCTAAAATCATAGAAAAAGTTGTTTCTAATAGCTCACCTCTGAGCAAATTATTGCCCTGAACAACTTCTCACAAAATATATCTGCTGTACATAGTTGGCGTTAAACTTAAGGTCCGCCGATTTGTGGCTCAATAAAATAGACGCACCTCAAAAGTGGTAGACATATTATAATTCATCTCAACGTTTTTAAGTACTCAGCTGCGTTCCGTAACTATACATGAAATCAAAACATTATCGGTGCGTCTCAAATAACTCCCCAGAGGAGGTAAGCATGCACATAAATAAATTCATTTGAAGATACTCGTACATATGTATGTATACACATATATTTAGTTTAAAAAGGCACAAAAAACAAAACTAATCCTTCGCCATCGCCAAAATGCAAATAATCTACATATTTTACGAGCTGTGCGCAATGAAATCCAAAAATATTCATAATCCACAATCACGCGCCGCGGCGCCTGATTATCTCATTTCGCTGCAAAGTCGGTACGAGTAGTACATCCTTTCAGTTAAATTTTAAATTTGGATAGCAATTTATGTACTTGAAAAGTTGTTGTGATGTTTTTGGCGGACTGCGAAATAAATCAAGAGCGATAATTGACGACACGTTTTGCATTGAAGTGGGACCGCGTTGTGTAGGCGAGACGGTGCGGACGACGGATGTGTGGCCTTGAACGCTAGCAAGCTAAGCAAATTTTTAGCGCTGCCCCCCCCATAAATAACAAATCGAACGATGAAATGAGCGGAAAGACAGAAAGCGGAGATAAAGGAAAACAGAATTGCTATTGGCAAACATTACGTGAAATGTGTTACAGTAGAAGTAACAAGTATTTGAAATGGGCGAAGCGGGGTAGTAGTGGGGACGTGAACACGATGGGTGGGGAGTGAATCGATTCAACGGGTTGGCATTGTAGGTAAAAATTTATTTGTATATGGTATATACTTAGCACTATAGCACGTCGGTGTGACGTTGATGTGTTGTTTTGTTTTATTACGCTCTTTAACACTTTGCAATACGTTTCATATACAATTTCAATGCCGTTTGATTAACATTTTTCTTGGCTCATAATTTTATAGAATAGTCTTGAGTATTGGAAAGAAAATGCTTCCGACAATGTACATTTTGTTTTTTGGAATGAGTTTCTGGTGAACCTTGCACAATTTTGTTTGGTCACAAGCCAGTTTCGACTTTGTGCCATTTTTAGTATTTTTACGTCGCTTTGATGCTTAATTACTTGTTTTTTAACATTTGCTATAATATCTTGGAAACATCTTAGTTCTTTCACCTTATTAAGAAATTCTTCAACGTATTGAAATAGCCCGTAGTTTAAAAGTTTTGTTGTTGCAGAAAAAAAGTAATAAAAAAATATTGGAATTTTAGAACTTTTTGCTTTTAAGTTGAATGACTTTTGCCAAATCATTCAATTGCCCAATTCTAAGTCTTTAAAGCCCCCAATAGACATCTCATAAACTCAATATTACTTTTACTTGCGTTTATATATGTATCACGTATGGTATTTGCTTGAATGTGGCACTGTATTTCAATTAATAAATAATGAAAATTGAGAAATATAAGTTGTCAATGATAACGTTAAATTTTTGAGATGGGCTGTATAATTCCTCGATTAGTTTTCGTCCTTGAGCTTCGGCGAAGTCGATGTTTTAATGAAGTCAGTTTAGATTTTCCAGATCGCCGAGTTTTTTTGGCGTTCGCTTCCCAGAAGATACTTAAAATATTAAAATTAACTCTGTAAAATATACGCGCCTGTACATACCCAATTTTTGCGTATTAAGTATATTGAAATTTCGACCTAAACATAGGGGCTGTGCTAGGGGTTGAGTCTAGTTGATAATCCATTCAACTATTTTTGGCCGTAATTCTGGATTGTGGTAGTGAAAATTACCATTAATTTTGTTAAATTTGTAAATTCTTTTAAATTGTTTTTAAATTCTTTTTTAATAAGAAATTACCAAAGTTGTAGGAATTTTATTTTCGACTCAACCCCCAAAAAATAAAAAATAAAAACCAATACCATATAAAATACCATATAAATACCATTCGATCCGAGTAAGTCTTTAAGTGGCTGAGACTTTGCGTTGATTTTTGGATATTTTCTGAAAATTTGGTTTTGAAAACTTTTTCGTTTAATGCAAATATTTCAAGTAGTAAAAAATGCTTAAATCCTACGGTATGCAAATTTATTACAAAATAATGAAATAAATTTTTTATAAAATGCATGCTTGTATCAAAAATATCTTGCATGAACAAGTTTTCAAAAAATTCGCGAAATGAATGCACTTAAAAAACATGAACCTTATAGTTTCTAAAATTGAATGGGCTACGAAACTGCATATTCAAAAGTATTCTGATAGCTTTGATAAAAAAAATTTCGCATTCAATAAATTGTCCTAAATTTTGTACAAAGTTGTATACGGCCTTGGAAACAAACATTAGGTGCACACTTCTTTAAGTAAATTTATTTTTTTAATTTTATTTCTTTAATACTAAGAGCCTAAACTTATACCACGAATAAATTGAATTTAACTTATCAAACCACGACATTGCGGATTTTTCCATTTATTCATTACACAGATTAGTCAGCATTGCGGCAGCTCACGAGCCAGTAGCGTATCCGTATGCTTCATTAACACCAGCGATTTAGGTATGCGATGACCCAAACATTATCGTTTGAATGTACTTAGTATGTATACAAAATTTCACTGATGCTCAACTCAATGAATTGCCATTGCCACTTATTACACGTCTAAATTTAGAAAGTATAACTTTTGAATAAAAACATGCAATTAATCTACATTCCAATTTTTGCATTGCAATGAAGTGTCATTCCTTAAAAATAATAACATTTGCCATCGTCATAAAGTCGTCACATTTCGTTATTATTGTAACATTAACATCTCCATAGTCAGCATTATTTATGGCATTCTCTTTTTTTCGGTATAAACAGTATAAAAATCAAAGTCGACACAAAAAGAAATATAATAAACTCGAATTACACTGCAGCGAATTGCAGAGGTGAACATGAAATTGCAACGTTAATGAGCGCCGACTCGCAGTGCCAGCAGGAGCAGAGCTTCTCAAGTTGCGCGAAATACTTGCACCGCGAGCTGCGGCCAAGCAAGAAGTGATTTTTTGCAACACTTACAAGTTGCAACACCCCACTGCAGTCGCCTCAATGGTGGAATCCCTTCACTGAAGGCACCTTTTGACTTTTCTCAGTATTTTTACTAGCCAATAAAATTTTAAATCAATCTGAGTGTTCGATGGATGCTGGCAAAATAGAAAGGAAGGAGTTGCGAATTTAGTTCAACCAAATTAAATCTTGTTGAGAAATCATGCTTCTAGATATATATGTAAATGTAGTATGTACATTAGGTCGGTCAAATTTCATTTAACCGTTAATCGTTAATTTCGAGTAACGTTTTTTAAATTTTAGTCATTAAGACCTAGTCAATTATTTTGTAATATTTATTTTCATGTTTCACCTTAAAATAGTAAATTTTAAAGGAAAATCCATGAAAATTCTTGTTCTATAAAAAAATATATAAATTTTTACAATTAACTTCATTTAAACATTTAGAAATGTTTTAAAAATATATTAACGCCCCTGCTTTCTTAACAATTGTTCACGCATCTTTGTTTCAGTGCAATTGCTATAGCATTACAAATTTCTTTCCAGCCTTTTCGCACTCTTTTCGCTAATTGCTTTTAGTGTATACTTCCAGTCAATTCACTAAACCATTGTACAAGGTGAACCATGACGACATTTTCCCATATTCTTGTTCTATATACTTATGTTTGTACTTAATATCTCGAAACTGGCTTTAAGGATTTATATCCAATTTTGTATTAAGGCAATAATTATAATCTTTTCAATTGATATATTCGACACTTTTAGCTTATCTGTTTAAGTGTTATAACTGAGAATATTCCTATAAGCTTTGACGGTTTTTTCATAAGGTAAATATTAAAAATATAATATGCCAAATATCGTGCCAAATAAAAGGTTGCTGAATTCGGTGATCGAACCTCAGTCATGGCAATTTTATGCCCAAATTCAGTAACGGTCTCAGTCTCTAATTTTAGACCAATTGGCTTTCATTTGTCACAAAAAGTTTAAATAAAAAAAAAAAAGAAAAACGTGAAAGCGAGGAAGCTTAATGGTTTCAAGTTTTGAGACTTCAGATTATACCAAGTTACCGCATTCTAGCATAAATCTAAATCATATCTGCCATGAAGAAGCTTACTCACAATGTATATCTGTCATTCGAAGTCGGTTTAAAGCTGTGGATTCCTCGATTTGTGGTACACTATAAATGCGTACACCACAAATGGTAGAAGACCCTCGGTCAAACGGTGAGCGCCAAAATATTATATTATTAACGACTAAAAGAGATAAATTGAATTATAACAATATGTGATGCCATTTCGGATGTGGCCCCAACGATTAACCATAAAAACAATTTTCTATGAATGTAGATGAAATTATCAAACTACAAAGGTGTTGCCAATAAGAAGTTTCGTATAAAATTGCCATTTATAATATTATAGGTAGAAACTTATTTCACGTAGGTTTAATACAAAAACTGTTTTGATTAGAGCTGCCATCTATCGCTAACTAATATTTTTAGTTTAATTTAATTCCTATGGAAAAGTGGAACCAATTTAGTTAAAGGTAGGTTTTAGGTATCAAATGAAATATTGCTTTACCATTTAAATCCAAAAATACATTTTTAATATAGTTATTCGCTTTTGCAAGGAAACTTTGTTCTTTCGCAGGTCAACAAGCCGCACAAAGTCTCGCCGAAAATTGGCAGAACGCCAAAAACAAACAAGGGATTACCGAGTTGGATGGTTTTAAAATGTATTTCTGGACGATTTTTTGTTCGCAGCCTTCTCTTAAGATATCAACTGTTGAATTAGAGGTTCCTGCAGAGAGTTTTTATCTTAATGACAAAGAGCGTATACCATTCACTGCCTTAGTTAATCCCTCTAAGTCAATCGATTTGTAGAAGTTTGCTAAATCGGCGTCTATATGTGCGCCAAAGATGTGGCTCTAACACCAAATGATTGAAACTTTACTTAATAGGTACTTATACTGCAAATTTTTTGTATAAAAAATGCTTTCAGAAATATTATATTTTAGGACAGTGAACTTATGACCTTATCATCGACTTGCTCGCAGTTGTAAAAATACATATGTACATATCTCCCTTCACTCTTCTCAGGCCAAAACTCCTCTCTGGAAACTTTGGCAAACGAATGTCCGAAGTTCAACCACGGCAACCTGTTTTCGTTTTGCAAATGTTGCACATTGCTGTTGTACAAGTAGCTGTTGCGGTCATCATCTGCCACACGCGGACAGCCACAGATAGTTAGTCAAATCCTCAGCCAGTAGTGAACACACGTTGGCACTTTGCAATCATAAAAGGGACGCAAAGAATGGCATATGTAAAAGTACATAGCTGACTGAGAAAGTAACCAGGGAACAGGGCGGTGTCGACGGTGGTGTAACGAAATCGTGAATCAATGCCATTGCTTAAGTGGATTTGCAGTTTGGTTCGTGAACTGGGGTACCACTGGCAGCTAGGAGCTCCACTGCACCCAGTGCCCACCATTACATCTGCCTGCAATGTTACCGAAGCGAATTCATCGACGTCATCGGACATCGTGCATCATCGTCGTTGTTGTTCGGCTCTTTAAGTGCCACTGTATTACGACGATACATACATATGTATGAGTGTGTGTATGTATGTATGTATTTTGTGCTATTTTTTATGTTTTGTGATTGCTTTTCTTGTGATGTTGTGCCAAAGATGATATGATACGAAACTCTTTGCTTCGTGAGAGCGCTGCCAAAATCCGCATTTTTTATAACATTTTCCTATAGTGCCCTATGTAAGAAATGTGGTTTGGGAGTATTCATTTTACTTTTTGGGGATTTTGCAGTTTCCACACAACCGTTGAAGTATGTAAATAGAATAAAATGCAAAATGCTATGAAAAAGAAGAAATACACGATATCATCTTCTATTTTACCAAAAAAATCACAAAATATTGAAATCAACATGAAAACAATACCAAATCACGGAAATTTATAAACTTATGTACAATGCGCTATCCTACAGCCGAAAATATTTACTCAAAACAATATGCGTATTTTTATATAAATATTACGGCAATTTTAAATGCAATCAATGCCCAGTTCTCTTTGAAAAAATATCTTTATGATTTGTTTTTTTAATAAAAAACCATATTTTTAAGTAAAGCTTAAACCCAAGTACTTTTTTTATCACTAAACTATGAAATTTATTTCTTTACTTAAAGATTTTAACACCCATTTCGTTAAATAATAACATCAATTCTATTTTTTATCCAAATAAAATTTCACTGATTTGATAGCTTTTTTCAAGCATTTGCCTCTGGTAGCGCGTCTTTTTGCGTATCAGCTGTTCGTGGTCCCCTGATTCGGTAGTGTTGCCAACTCGAACCGAGAGTTCAGGGGACCAGCTCAGTAGCAGAGAGAGAGAGTTTCGTATCATATCATCTTTGGTTGTGCGGCGTTGATTGCTATGCTGCTGTTGATGTTATAGTTGCTTTTCATGCTACTGTGACCGCATTTGTTGTCTTGCTATCAGAAATGGAATCGCAATTAAATTTTTATTTGGCTTTGCGGCATATGTATTTTAATTTATTTTTGAATTATTTTTATACATATTTGATGCATTAATATTTTTAATATTTTTACGCGACACATCAATTGTACTCTGGTTGGCTTTGATCTCTCTATTGATTTCAAGGGAAAGTGCTGCTGCGCTCGTTTAGCCAAAAATACCTCGTATAATATATTCAAGAGGTTGAGAAGTAATGCGCTTTTTTCTCTGAGTTTATTCACTAAAATCTATTTCAGATTGTAATCATATGCGATTCAATAAAAATATTAATAAGATGTTAGGCTGAGGTACAGTTTGTAAAGCGAGGTTCGGAAATTGGGGAGCCTAGAGTATTACGACTACTCCGAACGGCAGATAGTTTTTGAGATAAGCTCTCTCATGGGTCTCTCATGTACCATCCGAGATTCGCCATTGGCGAGCGGTTTACGCTATACAGTCGACCTCATAAGCCATCTCTTTTTATACCCGAGCGTACTTGTTTGTAACAGCAAAAAATAATCGAGATAGTTATACAGATATATATGTACATATGTACATATATACTAAAATTATCAGAATGAAAAGAGGAATCGATTTAGCTCTGACTGTCTGTTCGTGGTTACAATAACTTGAGATATCTCAATGAAATTTGGGACATGGATTGCTCTTTGGACGGGGTAGGTTGGTATTGAAAATGGTTAAGATCGGCCAATAACCACGCCCATCTCCCATATAACGGAAGTTTTGAAAAATGCAAAAACTCCGTTTGGAGCGATTTTGAACTAAAAAATTTGGGTTTATGAAATTATAAAAATGGGCGTTGCCACGCCCACTTATGACAAATTCTCTGTATCTCAGTAACAGTATTAGTCATCGTCACTAAATTTGGTGGACATATTTTCCTTGACATCGCTATTATTATCGTAGACATTTTTTAAATCGGATCATAACCACGCCCACCTCCCATATAACGGAAGTTTTGGAAAATGCTTTCGGTAGCTATTAAAGCAAATTGAGTGAAATTCGGTATTTGAAGCGATTTTGAACTACGAAATTAGGTATTATGAAATTTTGAAAAATGCCCAGTTAGGAAAAAATTTGTGTATCTCAATAACGGTGTAAGGTATCGTCACAAAATTTGGTGAACAAATTTTCCTAAACATCGCTGTTATCATCGTTAAAAATTTTTGAAATCGGCCCATAAGCTCGCCCACCTCCCAAATAACGGAAATGCAAAAATTTCATGTTTTCTTTATCTATTGGAACATATTAATTAAAATTTGATATTTAGAGAGATAGTAAATTAAGAAACTTGATTTTTATGAAATTTTGAAAAATGGGCCCACTTATAAAAAAAACGTTTGTAGGTATCTCAATAACGATGTAAGGTATCGTCACAAAATTTGGTGGACCTATTGCCCTTGATACCATTAGCATTACCGTCAATAATTTTTAATAGCGGACCATAACCTTCATAAAACGGAAATTTGGAAAAATGCCAAAAACTTCGTTTTTCAGTAGTTATTGGGATTTGAAACAACGAAACGGGGGTTTTATTAAATTATATAAAAACCTGTTTCGCCGTAATTAAGCTTTTCTTACTTGTTATTATGTATATAAGACGCGATAATCTGTAGATATAAACAAAAAAAAAGTAAAGTGCTGGACGTCACTGCAGATCCTGAGCCGTCACGCAGCCTGCCGTCAAAAGTTTGAAAATACTTCAGTAGAAAGAACAATAGAAGTAGAAGAAGATAGATATTACATTAAAGGCCCTTCAGTACTTTGCGGGTATGGTAGTAAGAGGCCTAGAGTTTGAAGCCTAGAGTTTCTTATAATTGTATCAAATTTCATATTTTTATGTATGAATGATAATTAATTAATTATTAAATTTATCGATCTCAAAATGCAGATTTTATATTATTGATCGATGTTTGTTCATCATAAAACTAATTGCGATAAAGTTTTACTGTTTTTATCACATAAATATGAAAGGTTCGATATAAGCGCTAGCATGATCAATTTTTTTTTTAGAGTAGATACTAAAATACTCGTGGCAAAAAAAATCATTGTGGCAAACTTTTTCAATGATTAAAATTTTGTATAATATTTTATTCTTAAAAATAAATAATTTTAATAAAAAAAATAAATCGTCCCTTTATTTTTAAAACATCTTTATAATAAAATTTGTAGAGTATACAGTTTTGAAGCCATTCAAATTAAGTATAATCAAGTAAACATTTTATGTGGCTAGAAATAACCATTGTTTGACGATTTTTATTTTCTGGCATACTTTTTCCATAAAAATGTATAGCATGCGTTATACATACTCGTATATTGAGAAAAGCGTCAGTAAAAAAAAAAATACAAAAATCCATAGTAATTTGTAGCCACTTCCAACCTGCACTTAATTTGAGTATACTAAATGTATCATGAATCAGTATTTTTATATATAAAAATCTCTTTTTCCTTTAAATAAAATTTATTTAGAAATCACACAAAGCACTCAAAGAAGGCCTTGTATTTTAAAGGAGAGGAAACATTTTTTCAAAGAATAGATATACGAGTATAATACCTCAAAATCAATAGGTTTTCAATCGGTAATTTCTGCTTATACTCGGGAGATTTCAGGGAATAGTACCCAATTATTAATTTAATAATTTCTTAACATAATGTAATAATATAAGTTTCCTAAAACCCAAAGAATTCACTCAATACATTTTTGAGCGATCTTTAATTATTTTTTTCTCTCGCTATTTTTCTCTCTTTTTAGACCACTTAAAGTGGTATACAAACATTTGTTTGCCAAAAGATTTTGGAGAATTAAGAAAAACCAACCACCGAAGATAAATCACTCTTCACCAAGACAATGCGAGCTCTCACGTATCGATTCACACAAGAGAGTTTTTGAGCACTCAAAAGGTCGAATTGATGGGTCATCCGTCTTACAGCCCTGATTTGGCATCTAATGATTTCTTTTTATTCCCGAACATCAAAAAATAGATCAGCGATAGCATAATAAACTGATTTCCATCTACTTCAGCAAATGGAGTGTCATGAAATTAAGATTAAAAAATTACTTAATACAAATTTAAGCTTACATAACAAAAGTGCGTCATGTGCGCCATATGAACGAGTAAAGTCGGCAACAATCAACGTTTTTGTTTGCACGATACAATTTGATGCTGCTGCAGCCATCGTCGTTTGCATGACTTTTCCTTCACTTTGTTATGTTCGCTGTTGTTTTTTTTTTCGCTACTTTCGGAATCTAATTAGCGACTTGCAACTGCTGTCTGCGCGTTCGTGATCGCCACATCTCGCTCCCTGCGAACTCTGCTATCAATTTGGGACGAAGAGGCAGACCGAGCCAGTAGCAGCCAGCCAGCAAGCAGAGCGGCCAGGGCCACCTTAACACAACCGCCAAAGTCTTCTCCACCTTCACCCCTCCTTGCTGCTCTATAGCGTACAAAGTGAATGCTTAGTCTTCAAACAGCCTCTCTACAGCCGCCGGCGTGTACTCGTTTCACAACATTTCGCATTTCGCAAACAAAACCAAATACAAACACAAGTACATACATACATACATACGAAATAATACGAGTACTTTGGCAAGCCGCTGAACTTGGAGCCGTGGGGGCTACACGCTTTGCACGCGGCTCATTTTGGCGCTCTACAAAAAATACATGCAATGCAATGCAATGGTGTATGCGTGTATGCATATACATACATACCAATATGTGTACATATGTATTTATAAAACAACTGATGGCAGGCCGATATAAACGCTAAATGTACTTATAGGTACACATTCGTTCATCGAATGTTAAAGGCTGAACGCTAAGAGCTGAGCGCTAACACTTGTGTAAACTGATTTTCTTTAATTTGTTCGTGTTTCGCTACTTTTTCCACGTTTTTTCACATACATATCGGCTTCATTTCTTACTTACTTACCTACATGTTGTTTATTGCAGTTGCAGTTGTTTTTACAGACCACAAACATACTTACATTCATACCTGAAGACATATGTATGAACATAGACCTGCGTTGAATATATAAGTAGTGGCATTTTATTTTCTTTAATTTTACTTGCATTTTTTTAATTAAGCTCATATACCTAAACCCAAGTTTCAACCTTTATGCAAACTTTTTAACGATTTCGCAAATTTTCATAAAAATTAAAAAAAATTTTGTTTATGGTGTTTTGAGCCAAATTAATTTCAGTACGATAATCTTCAATTTTGTCACTTAATTTAAAAAAAAATTTCCGCCTTTTCTTTCATATAACTTTTAAACTCAATTAATTTTTTTATTTGGTAAATAAACCCGCAACACAAACCAAATTCCTACAAATCAGTAAGTTAGGAAAGTTTTATCAATTTGGATGTTGTATTTACGAATATATGTATGTATGTACATAGTTTCAATTTGAATTGGCTACAAAACAGCTTACTCAAAAGTTTTCTTAAAGTTCGTAGACAAAAATTTGATAAAAAAACATGTTACATGCTGTGGTCGAGTGGGTAGCGGTGCGTGCAATTACTCAAGTAAAATCTTAATCGTAGAAAAAGTTTTTTCTAATAGCGATCACCCCTTGACAGGCAATGGCAAACCTCCGATGGTATTTCTGCCATGAAATAAATTCAGAGTCGACACATACATACATAGTTGTAGGTCCCTTCATTTGTGGAAGAATAGAAAAAAGACACGTACCACAAATGGTAGGAGAAGCTCGGTTAAACACTGAGCTACATAGTGTAAGCGCCAAATTATTATGATTATTATTATATTTTTAAACATTTTGTATGAGGTTTGAAAGTGGGGAATGAACTCTAATTTTAATGCAATTTTTTTAGTAAATTAAAGGAAAATAATTGCCAAAAGTGCAAATTAACCAATGCTTTTAAATTGAGCACAACTGTAGGTACATATTTGTATGCAGCGCAAAACAGGAGTCAACTGTCTGGTAATTTAGTTCAATTTGTGCATTGTCGGCATGACGAGTAGAGCTGCATTGGAATTTGCCGAAGTGGTAGACCACCCGCTTCCCTCCCTTTGGGTGGCAAACTTGTAGATACATAAAATATGTACACAACGTGCATGCCGTAGTTGAAACCAGTGTTGCCAGATTTCTTTAGAGGCCAATCAGGGACAATCTCAGTCCAATGCAAATTTCTAAGACCACACGCGTTTCATGCAAAATTACTTTAGTGAGCCTTTATCCCGAGTTTGTGACTAATTAGCTTTTTCGTGTATTACAAAGAAGTTGCAATTCTCGATACAAATAACTATCTCGTGAAAGAACACAAGTCAGAGTGAAATGCAAAACATGCACTCTCGGCTCATTTCACCATAATAATTATAATAATAATAAACCCTCCTTTCCCGCCCAACCGGCACGAGGGGCGCATCCGCATGACGCACGGATTTTTTATTTTTTTAAATATGGTTGTGCCGATTCGAGAAAGAGTTTGTTAAGTGTCGAGATCTCAAACTATTCAGCTACAGAAAAAATGAATGTATCTGCTGACCGAAATGTTACTATGTACTAACGCAAATCAATTTAAGATAGAGGACAGCACATTCTTCTTGATGTTAAAGAACAAGTCTAACACACACAGGTGTTGTAAAGCAAGTAAAAAACCTGACACAAGCACCGGAATGGCTCATTCAGTTCAAAATTTGTTTTACATTGATTCAGAAAAAGAGGTTTAATGGCCTCGAAACACGAGAAGGGACATTGAAATTAACTTCGGCCAAAAGAAAAGGACTATCAATCGATCCCGTGACCAACTTGACCATAAACATTATGCCTAACATTTTTCTACGATTTGAAAGAGTAGGAAGATTAATAATTTTCAGCCGACTAGTATATGGTTGCAGTCTGTGAGTAAAATCCAAAACGAATGTAACGTTCATCGATTGAAACTAAAATTTAAATAAATGCAATTGCTTTCCGCTGCAGTAAAATAAGTCCAGAAATCTTACTCCAGGAACCGAAAAGTCGAGTAACTATATTTTAATATTCGTTTTGGGATTATCGCGGACTAATTTCTTTATTAATTACAAACGTTCGGAATACATATTTCTGTTTACTTTATTTGTTAGAACGTTCCAGATAATGTGATACGGGATATTCTGAATGCATTTTCATTCTGATTCTAGCAAGAAATTCATAGAATATTAGGAAATATAAACAAATAGCTTCCCGAACCAGTCGCAAACTAGTCCCGAACCATCCCGAAATGGTCCTGAATAACTTATGTTCTTCAAGACTTAAAAACTTTTTTCTTACTCATAATTGTATAACATATAAGTATCAAAATAAAAGCCTTTGAAGACTTAAAAATATGTACATATGTCAGGTATAATTAATATGAGAAGAGTTTTATAATTCTTACGATGACTTTTGTA
Source organism: Philophylla caesio (assembly GCA_963971545.1). Lineage (NCBI taxonomy): Eukaryota > Metazoa > Arthropoda > Insecta > Diptera > Tephritidae > Philophylla > Philophylla caesio. Next base: position 97,256,944 of record OZ020606.1, on the reverse strand, counting down.
AAACTCTACCATGACAAAACTATTTGTATGGGTATCTGATATTGCTATGGAATGTGCCTTAAACCTTTTTTCCCTGTAGATAAAATTTCCAATAATGTTTGTTAATTTTTCTAGATTCAAAATTCTGTAAGAACTCTTCTGATTTTTTGCATAAGGGAAGTTTTTAAATAAATAGCTGTCAAATTAAACTCTTAGTTTCTTAAAGACTTCTATGTCAGTTTTTGACGTTTGTTTATAAACACGAAATCTTAAACACGTAGTTATAGCGCAATCCGCTCGATCTTATTTTCTTTATTTTCTCAAATACTTGTGAGGCCCAGGCAGAAGGGGGTAAAAGTATTCCGCTTGAAAACACAATCCGTAACCAGCATTGAGCTTCCTTGTAGCTGCTTGGCTCTCATCTTCTTCTTATTCCTTTTATCAATTTCTTTTTTAGGCAAAACAAAACTTTCGCGGAGTTTGCTAAAGATTATTAATTTTTCACTCGAAGAACTGTGTATGAAAAACTAGTTGGAAAATTCCACATTTTTTCGCTTACTCCTGACCCTCATTTCCGTATAAAAAAATACAAAAAAAATATAAATTTCCTTGTTCTGGCAACACTGGTTTAAAATTACCTAGCATTTCTGTTTTTTTCTTTATTTCATTTTCTTTATTTTCATTTTCCATTTCATTTAAGTGCAGTCAATTACAAAGCAATGTTTGTACATTTGCATGCATTCACTCAAGTGTATACACAATGTGAGCTTATGTATGTATGTTTGTACATACATATGTAACATATGTGCCAGTACGTACGTCAGCAACGTCTAATTGCAGTCATCTCCAAATGGAAGTGATAATTGGCGACTAATTAGGAGCTCACTAATATGTTGCAACTTCTAAAAATGTGAATGAAGGCTTACATACATAAATAAATAGTCCGTACAAATATGTATGTAAGTCATAATTTACCTTTAATTCAATCGTTTAAGTAATGAATGTGGCATGCATGATGATCTTGAGCTATTTAAGAAATGCATTCAATACGTTTTTCGTATACGTTTATACGACGAGAGTGCAAAACCAAAATTATAATATGGAAGTGATTTGTAAGGAGGAAGCATAAAATGACTAGCTAGCACGTGAACTTAAAAAAAACAAGATCTTCATTAGCAAATAAATGATATATTCGTTACTTATGTACATAAAACTAATTCATACATATGTTTACCTGGGGCTTCGATATTCCTACACATTATTTTTTAAAGTCTTCGCATAGACAGCGGAAGGTGTCAAATAGTTCGTAATTAGTTTTTCACGCAGTATATAGCTATACATACATATAAATATGAAGATTAGAAAAAACTTGACAGTGTTGAAAAGACAGTAAAATTTATCTCACCTAAATAGTAAATAAAAAAAGTATGACCATACTTTACTTTAAATGTAAAAAAGCACAAGACAATCCTTGTTTTTGATTTCTTGAATATATTAAATATATATTTAAAATACAATATACTTTAGATGCCTTCTAGGACAAAAAGAAAAAAAAAATATCTGTACGGCATACGAATTGCGCTCCTCGTATCGATTTGCAGTCTGAGGATAACTTTTAGGTTTATAGTGTTATTATTAACATTGAGCACTGCTTGTTTGAGGCACGAGAACGAACGCAAGTCCCTAAAGATACAAATTTAAATGGAAACAAAAAAGGAATTTCAGTAAATCAAATAGATAATAAAACGTTCATTTTTGCACACACACTTATGTCCTGTAAGAAAATGTACAGAAATCGACTACGTTCAGTTCGAAATGCTTTTATTCGTGCATGCAAGTAGTGAATTAAAACAAAAACTATACTAGAAAGACTCAATTAAGTCCCATTGCAGCATTTCTAATCAATTCTACATATTAATTAAAATATATTTAATATTTGGCAAACCGTTCTCATTGTGAACAAGAAATTTCATTCACTGGTTCATATATTTTTCCTACAGGGTGGACAAGATTTTAATTTATGTAATTTATTCGCCAGACTGTTATCAGCTGATATGAATAACAATTAGGTTAGCTCACGTAGTAGGCAATTGATAAAACGACAAAACAATACCGAACATAGGCATAGTCATCAATCATTCATTCGGCTTATACTCGTATTCATATTTCAGTGTGTGTGTGTTTATTTTTGTCGACTGATCAACACGTATTGAATAATGTGACGAACACATGGAAATACATACATACATACACACACTTGTACATACGCATGCAAATGCTTAGTTGTTTTTATATTCTTATTCACTTTAAAAGTGTTCTCTACTATAAAATCTGGTTTGAATTAACGAAGATAAGATCAATCCAATTCTAAAGTATTCGTTAGTGTATTGGCATAGTTAATGATAAAAAATTGTTTCTTGCTCATAATTATAAATCGAAATTGGCAAAGCTTTTTCCAAATAAATATTTTTTGCAGATTTTTATAGAAATAGATTTCATAACTGAAACCATGGAATTGTATGTACATAAATAAAAGCTTAATTAGAAATTGTACAATAAAAACTACACAGTCAAGTACATATGTAAAAATAAAGGCAGAACAGCCGCACTTTATTGGAGTAGGAAATATCAACAGCTCTGACAGCATAAGCTTAGGTCAGCACAATTAGGCATTGTGTTAGCGTACGTGCTGGCGTAGGTTCGACTCCCACGGAAGAAGTCTGATGAGAAGATGTGATGATCTCCGATATAAGAGCTGTAACTTCTATATTTCAAACGCTATTTACATTGTTCAACATTGCTTTCAACTTTTAAAAACCTCTTTCAACAACAATTTGTCGCTAGCCAACTTCGAGCTTGTTCTGTCTATTCTTCATGCAACCCTAAGTTTGTGTGAGTTTCAAATGATAATTTAGTTATTTTCGTACTAGATAGATATTCTTTATTTGTAGAAAAACGTTATAAATAAAACTAGTTATTGCACAATTCACAGAATATGAGTTTTCTTAATTCTAAAGCATTATGATACAGTGTAGACAACATTTTCTCAACTTTATTTAATATGTTTCGTTTCGAAGGAAAACTACGAAAAACCTTCGATATGACAGTATAAATATAGGTACATGCATACATATAAGTACAAAAATACAAACATGTACATATACATTAATATGAGGATAATCTCAAAGATTTACTGATGTTGACAATTAAGTACACAATTGATTTATTAAGTCATTGTCGGACATAACACAACTGATTTCGAATTTTTGCCTTATTTTTTTTATTCTGTCAGCTACATATTCAATCTATGTTTCCTCATGGATCTTGGTAGTCGAATAGTCCCAAGGTAGGTTTAGCATCATTCTAAGTATCTTGTTCTGATAAATTTGGAGGGATTTAATATGTGTTTTGGCGCAGCTTCCCCAAACTGGACAGCCGTACAAAATAATTGCCTGGAATATGACCTTCATGATTAATAATTTGTTTTCTAAACACAAAGCTGATTTCCGATTAATTATGGATATAACATTCGAATTGCGACATTAACCTTACTTTTTACCTGCTGAAAATGCTCGTGAAAAACTAGTTTTTAATCTAAGTAAATTCCTAGATATTTGACATTATTTTCCCAGCTTACCGGATGATTTTGAATCATAAGATTTGTTGCTGGCAAAAAACGTTGGCTTCTTTTCCGGGTAAAAAAAAAATGGCTTTTGTCTTATTAGCATTTAATTTTATTTTCCACTTATCGCAGTATTCCGCCGCATTCTTTAACGCGTCTTGCAGGTTAGCCACTATAGTTTAACATGACTCATCCGAAGAAAAAATTGCAGTATCATCGGCATAGAATGCATAACGACAGTTTCTGCGCTAGGGGAAATCGGCGCAATACAGAACATACAATAGTGGCCCAATTACAGAGCCCTGAGGTACCCCAGCTGGTAAAATTTGCAGGTTTGAGGATATTTTATTAACATACACACGAAAGTGTCTATCTGTGAGAAAACTTTTCATAAGCCTTACTAAATATAAAGGGAATTTATAATGTAAAAGCTTAAAAATTAAGCCATCATGCCACACCGTATCGAAAGCTTTCTCAGCATCCAGAAAGACCATTCCGGTAGATTTTTTATTTTGCATTACCTTGCGGACAAGGCTGCAAATTCGTTTGACTTGATGGGTTGTACTGTGTCCCTGTCTAAAACCAAATTGCTCATTCGGAAGTAAATTTGCCCCGTCAATGTGCTCCCACAAATTTTGCTTCAGAATTTTTTCGAGTATTTTAGAAAGGTTGCTCAACAGACTAATAGGCCTATAATTTACCGCTTGATTTGCGGTTTTATGAGGTTTAAGTATTGGGACCACTTTAGCTACTTTCCAAGCACCCGGAAAGTATTGTAGCTTAATACAAGAATTGATGATAAATGTCAAATACAGCATTGCGTACTTAGGCAAATGTTGAAGCATAATATTTTCAACATTGTCAAGACCAGCGGATTTTTTTATGTAGGTGTGTTTTATAAGCCCTGAGATTTTTTCTACGGTAACATACTCGCAAGACGGTGTACTTACGATCATTTATTCAAACGCTGCGATTTTGCTTGATACTAGTGATTCATGGTTTTTTATACCACTGGCTTCAGATGCCCTATGGTTTTTTAAAAAGGTGTTAGCTAAGGCGTTAGCTTTATCACAGCTTAAAACAAGCGGATTTTGGCTGTCTTCAAGAGGAGGGATCGGATTATGTTTTTTCCTAAGGGTTTTAGAGATGTTCCAAAAAGTATTGCAACCTTTCTTCAATGTGGCTAGCTTGTCATTCCAATACTTATTCCTATATAAAAATATCTCTCGTACTCGCTAGTGCCAATTGCGTTTTGAATTCATTTTATTTTGTAAACAAACAATTTGCGTGTAGCTTAAATCGACAAAAGTCAACAGGGATGGTAACTTTTTCGCGTTCAAGTTTTCGTTTATCTTTCCATTCATCAAATCGCCAATGAAAGTTAAACAATGTTAACGGCTTTTATCCCCGAATTCAGTAAGCAGTCTGAGTCTCTAATAGAGACAAGTCACAATTTTAGACAATTTGGCATTCATAAGTTTTAAAATAAGGCCTCTAGTCTCAAAATAAAGTCACTTAATTGGTTTGAGAATGAACTGTATTTTAATAAAAATGTATTAATTCACAATTTTCTTGAGCTCGAGACCAGTTTATGGAAGATTATTATTTGGAAAAAAGAACAACATTTTTAAATGGTAGAAGTTATAGTACTATTTCGGAAATCACCACATTTCCTCATCAGACTTCTTTTTTATTAAATTAATGATATTTAATCCTTATAACCACTTCTCCCAGGCTTTGAACCCAGGAGCTCGGAGATGCAGAGCTCAATAAAATTGTGAATTATTATTCATTTATAAGGCCAATAAAAATCTTAACAAAATTTTAAAAATTATTAGTAAAAAAATATCAGGTATATAAATAGTCAAACCATTCAGTTGATGTATTCATCATTTGTTCGAACTGAAAAAATTGATCAACTATCTAATAATAATAATAATCTGGCGCTTACTAAGGTATTCGATAATTCGACTTTTTTGTAAAACCGGTTTTCGAGATTTGAAAACAACCAGTACTTATTATTTAAATCAAGAAAAAAACAAGTAAAAAACAGCTACTTAAATGTGCATACATGTTATTAAATGCCATTTTTAGTGTGTGCCTTAATATTTATGTATTTATGAGAAGCTTTTTCATGGCTGAAATACCCTCGGAGAATTGCCATTGCCTGCCGTGGGGTGACCGCTTTAGAAAAAACACTTTTCTTGATTTAGATTTTACTTGCCCTGACTGAGATTCGAACCTCGAACTCAGGGGTATGTCGAGTTACAGCACGCACCCCTACCCACTGGGCCCCAGCGATCAATTAGTATAATTCCTCTAATTAGATGGATAAAAAAATGCCGTTTTCCACCATTTCTATATATCTTGAATATTAATTTTACAGATTGAATGATTCTTTATATATGTATGTATGCATTTTAACTGTTCGATTTAAACTGTTAGGGATTTAAAAATATTAATTTATTTTACCTACCGTGAGGAAAAAATGCACAGTGAAATACCAATTGTTCAATTTTCATTTGTGTACAGAAAATTGTATTTTGATAATTTTTTGGACAAACGATTTGCGCTCGCTTTCAGAAAGAACTATTGGTAAATGGAAAAATGTCCGGTCTAATTGTTGAAATACATACATATGTGCCCATAAGTTTTTAAATTGGCTCAACATAGATACTGTTAACTTTGCTAGTGTAATAAACTTGGCCGATCTATGTACATATGTATGTATGTATGTATGTATTTATTAAAGTAGCTGAACGAATAATAGATGCGCTCATATAGAGATAAATCAACATTTGAACAAAAAAGCATGATGTCACTTAGGCCACTTTCAAGTTATGGGCACATAATATTTACTGGCATAAAAAAAAATAGCAATTCGACCATTTGGCCACTTTTGACTATTATTGATTATTATTTGACAAAAAATTACTTTTGTTTTTTACAACTTTCATATAAAAAAATTCGAACTTTATATGGAAATAAATGCGACAAAAAAACTAAAAATTGAGCTGTAGTTTGTAGCCAATTGAAACTTGCTTGAAATTTTGATAAAGTTCTGTTTAAATACAATAATTTTTGATAAAGTTTGAAACTCTGGTTTATGTGGAACAAACTTTATTTTAATTAAAAATAATATATGTAGAATCAAAAATAATGAGTAAAATCCACACAAAATAAAATTGTGATATATGTATGTACTTATGTATATGTATGTATATATGCGAACATACTTATACTTGCATACCTGTACGTGACTTTCTATAAATATGTTTTGTATTTGCTCTAATATATTCGTATAATTGCGAATACAGTCATGTATTAGGGTGTTCTATTATTCGGTTTTCTAGTTATTTGAAAAATGGTAGTTTAAGGGTTAAGAACTCTTTCGGCGGCAAGGATTTAATTGTTGTACCATATATTTTCCATATTTTCCGCGAGGGTGGTACATTTTTCGTACCACATATTTTTTACGTAATCACTTAAGTCTCAAAGGTTTAAAAATTAAACCGCACTTGATAACGGGACAATAAAGCAATAATGTTCTCAGAAAAAGTTTCGTTTTGTGCAAATTGCGTATTTTATGTGCATTTTAAGGTCAGTGAAGCAACTTTTGTGCAACGCAGTGGATGGTTATTGAAAAAAGTTAAGAAAAAAATAGTTCTCTGTAAAATAATTATAAAAATTGATGTTTTCTGGACAGTTATATTGCTAAGGTATGTAATTTCATGTTTTGGAAATAATATTACAACATAATTATTGCTGGTAGTGTATTTTGTTGTGGTACCTGTATTGAACCATCACGACGTAAGATATTTTTTTCATGGGAAATTATTTTGCTTATTATTTTTAAAAGAAATATGAATCAGCCACATAAACACCTAAACGATGCAGAAATATGACAACTTCTGGAAGACATGAATGATCTCAATGTTGAATGCGCAGAAATTCCCAGCGAACATGCAATGTACCGTTGTGTTTATCAAAGAATAAAACATGCTTCAAGTGGCTGTGGTCTATAAATTGAACCAAAATATTATTTTTAAGAATTATATAAATCATATAAAAATTGTTTGTGTTTTAAACCGGTTATTGTTCTAAGTAAGAAAAAAGCTACATCAATGGACATACGTACATACATGTAACTAAATGCTATTATTTCTATGAAGGAATCTTTTGAAAATAAAACTTAGTTTAATGTCCGAATTCAGTAAGCAGTCTCAGCCTCTAATAGAGACAAAAATCACAATTTTAGACCAGTTGGCATTAATTGGTCTTAAAATAAAGTCTCTCACCTTAAAGCTTATCACCTGGTCACAAAAATGAAGACAAACACAAAAACAAAAACGTAAAAGCGAGGAAAGGCAATAATCTTAAACTTATACAAACTTTTAAATTACTGAATTCCACATTGAGCAAATTGAGCGAGCTAGAAGGAGTTATTGTTAGTAGTGCGTTATACAATATTTCAAGGTTATCTTATGTCCTCTTATGCCATTTTTTCTAAATTTAAAAATCTTTTAAAATATATCTGCTGCGTTTTTCTGCAAATTATTTGGATTTTGAATACATAACCACTTTGTGATTGCCGTTTCATTAAAGATATAATAGATGTAAAATTTGTCGAGATTGAAAAAACCGATTTATTCGATACTCGAAAAATCATGATTTCAAAAAAACCGTGCAATAATTTATGAAAAAAAAACTTAGAAACCCGGTTTGAAAAAACTGAGTCAATCACCCTAATATGTATGTATGTATATAAGTATGTATGTTATATTTGTTGCTTAGGCGGATTTTATTGCTGCCATTCTATGTTTAGCATCAAAAAATATTCGCGGCCTTCGCACTATGGCAATATTTGCACAGTATTTATAAAAAAAAACAAAAATAAAATTAACAAATACCGCGTTGTGTGTGCATTAGCAATAAACAAATAGGAAATATTGCGATTTGAAAAGTAAACAAAGAACAATAATGTTTGCCTGCCATTCGCTCGCGCTTCAATCGCGACGATTGTGAGCACAATGGTTTCAGATCGCTAACGGTAGCGCCAGCCAGGCAGCAAAGACCCGACGATCTACACAGTGCTTGCATACTTACCTAGTAAGTATATAAAAACAAAAAATACAAACATACAAATTTACCTGTCACCTTCCTATAAGCACACAACAAAATCTTATCTACAAGTGTTATTACTGCAGTGGTGACATAAAGATTAAATATTTTAATTTAACCAACAAAGGCGTGACAAAGATACATATGTACATTAATATTTCCATTCTCGTATGTACAAAAATATATTGAAAGCACATACATACATACATACATATACAAGCACTAATTCAGTGAATGATAATTCAATTTCATGGATTACAGGAAAATATGCAGACAGATAGACAGACAATTGCTGCAGCTGCTTCTGACGGGCGTGTTGGTGTAATTGCTATGTCACCCTGTCGCAGACATTTTGCTGTTATTGCATATTTCTATTTATGTTGGCGTTTTTATTGTAACATACTCGTATATGACTATTGGAAGCCATAGAATTGTTGCCGCCTTTCTTAGTTCATGGAAATTGCTTTTTACGCAGTTCAGTTATTTAATAGGATTTCGCAAAAAGGTTGGGTGAGAGAAGGCATCATTGTGATTGAGCGATGAAAAGATGAATACATTCCAAGAAGTAATCCCTATGTGCATATTATAGTATGTACATACATATATTTGCAAAAATCTAACTTTTTAGATAATAGTCTATAGATAACAATTGATAAAAAAGATGCATAACTTCGTTAGATGACCTTAGAGTATATTGCTGGTTGTAAGCCCTACAGGCATACCGAGTAGTACGAGTTTTTCTAAAAAAAATTTATAGAAGTTACACTTCTACCCCCTTTTTCGCTTTAGGAATAGTTTAATCGCATGCCCAAACTATTTCCCTTTGCAATTCTACTAGAAACTTCGAGTCCGATTTTTATGCATCAACAGATGGTAGATAAAAAGATTTTTTGAAACTGTGACAACTTATTCCCTCTGGATATCTTGCTTGAAAATCAGTATCATTTCTACGCGGTTCGAAATGAATCGCATTACGCTTGAGTAACATCGGAAAAAAATTGTAACGAGCAAAACTGATGCCGTGACTAGAAACTGCGATTTCACGATATTAAAATCTATTAAGAGCCATTGAGGATCAAAGTTATGTAAACGATCCATTAACGTTTTAAGCCATTAAGGCGAATATCGAGAAAGCGTTTAATGCTAAAGAGCCATAAGTCGTGATAAAGTCTTAAAAACTGCGTTACTATTTAACGGGTCGGGGCAGCCACATGAATGAGATCGTGGAATCTTTGTTCTTTCGAAAAAATAATTAAATAATTGGTTTTCGTACACATTTTGAATTTTTGGAAAGTGATCTATTCGACAGTCTGTTGGTGAATATCCCACGACTGTACATACTATTTTTATGCCTACTGCACTGAGTATTTCCATGTAGCCTTACAGGATCATATCTTATAGATTTACCATTTTCTGAAGATAAATCAGTATATCCAAAGCAACGGAAACATTTCAGAAAATTTCATGGTATCAGCGGCCCAATATAGGTGAATGGTTTTCGCCGCATTTCTCTTTCGTTCAGCATCCCTACAATCCGCAACTGACTTAAAATTTGTGTCATAATGACCGCCATTTTCCATTTTCTTTTCCACTCTGACGCTTGCGGTAATATTCTATTGAGCTTCCAGAGGCCTCTGGAAATTTAGAAAAAGGAGTAGTAAATTTGTCCCGTCAAAGTTGATGTTGTATTACCGTAGGTAATGTAGTATGATTCCACAGTATATTGGTTGGCCAACCCTCTAACTACTTCCAAACTAGTTCGGCAATGCAAGTTCCGACTGAACTATGTTGGCAAACATAATGAACTTGCTTTACTCTGGGTGCCTGGTCACTCGGGAGTACCTGGTAATGAGACATCCGACCATTTGGCCAGAATTGGCTGGGATCAGGTGTTCCTTGGCCCGCAGCCAGCTATAGCACTCCCACCTTCCGCCATCGATGCCACCATCAGAAACTGCGTTAATACTTCACTCAGCAATGACTGGGAGGCGTCGAGAGGTTGCAGATGGGCAAAACTCATGTTACCTTCAATCTCAGAAGGACTATCAAAATACTTGCTCTCGCTTAACAGGCGAGACTGCAGGCAACTTGTTGGACTGTTGACCGGTCACTTCACGTGGCATATACACCTGACTATGATAGGCGTACATGACAACTCCATATGCCCATCCTGTTATGAAGAGGAAGAGAGGGCGGAACACTTTCTGTGCTTCTGCCCCGCCTTTGCAAGAACTGGATATGAGGCATTTGGTCGCGACGCACAGTGTCGCGAGCCCATATAAGTTGCGGCAAAAAGTATAAGTAATCATTGCAGTGTCACCAAAGTCAGCATAGGAGCGTCTCATGATAATTTTATCATAACAATTTTGAAAAAATTAGCAACATCCGCCAACTTGTACGCCAAGTTAAACATAAAAAGTGAAATATTTCTTGTTTTATTACAATAAAGAGAAATAATTACATAAATATTAATCCAAATCGCTTTCTATTTCTGACTCGCTTTCTAAAGTACATTCTTCTTCAGTTTCTCTGCCACTTAATAAAATATATTGGCTAATGTCTTCAGAAATGGGCTGCTTTTTGCTACAAACTTTTCTATGTGAAGTAATGAGTGGCTCTGAAGTTAGTAATAAATTTACCATAAGAAAGCCTATCTAGAAGTTTTTTGAGTGTTGTTTCTACGGATATTTCGAAATTATTTGTGTCTTGCTTCTAATGCATCTTCTGAGAGCATTCCAAAAGGAATGTTGAAGTTTTTAATAATTTGCACTCCGTGCGCCAAAACTTTGTGAGCTGTTGCAGGCGTTATATTCCACGAATAATTTTTCATATACATACATATATTTCGTATATATTCTTCAAAAGATTTTCAAATGTATTTCCATTAACTTGTTTTCCACTAGTTTCTTAACATATTAATATCAAGGTTTGTTATCTCCGCAGAAACATCTATGCTATTAAAAAATCGTCTTGCAATATTACCGTCATTGGATGTACCATATTCTGTTTTGACCCTATCAATAAGCAATCCCAATTTTGTTTTAAACTATTTACAAATCCGTTCCTTGTTTTTATTGAATATGCGTTTGTTTTCTTCACCCTGTACTCGCCAACGCATTAAAGGAAGTCTGTAAGATATACATATGTACATATGCATTGCACATTCAAAAAACTTGATCCATGCATGTAATGTTGATAAGCCATATCTAGCAAAATCTTCATTAATTGGCCTTTGAAAAGTTTGAAATGTGTTCATTTGATTTGCATTTGCACCACACAGCTAGGAAGTGGCAGGTGACTTATTATCACATAGTACATTATCCCCTGCTCCATCAATCATCGTAAGATACATTTCATATTTCACAATTATTTCAAAGCTTTTTATTTTTACAGTATGGCTTAAAAGTTCTTGGATTTCTAATGCCAACTCACGTTCAAACTCGTGTATTATACGAGGATTTTCTTTCATAAAAATGAACTTAATTGGGCGACACAGAAGTGTTGACGAAGCAGAGTTGTTGGTCCTAATTTCGCAACTGTTTTCTAAATTGCAGATTTTTAAAGAAACTAATGCAGCTACAAAGGCGAATTCATCGGTGTCTGTTTCAATTGAAAATTTTTGTTTATAAATACTATGACCTGAGCTACCATCAAAACCCCATTTGCACTGTAAAAGAACATTCATATCTGAAGAAATATCTACCGTTTGTCGTAAACTATCTGCAGTCTTATTTAATAAACTTTGCAGGGGTACTGTCGCGGTTGTTTCAGATAGAATTAAAGGTTTTGGCGGCAACTCGTCCATGGCTTTTTTCAACCCATAATAGCTTGGAAATAAGTTAGGGTGAATTACATTAACTACAGTTCGCAATAAACTTTAAATCATAAAATAAAGCAATCGCTTAATAGATTGATAACGACTTATCAGTTTCCAAACCATCGTGTTTTCTTAAAAATTAGCAGCCGCTTTTATTTCTGTAGGGGGTGTTGAAGAGATTAGCTCGTGAACCTTGTACCGTTTACTTCGCTCGCTTGCATCTTCAAACTGTCTGCCTCTGCTAATACTTGGCTCCTATGAAATATACAGAAATGTTTTTTATTTGAAATATAGAGACGAAAAAATAAACTTACATGATCAATTGGTGAACTCGCATGAGCAATTGACTCGCTTAAACCTTTTATTTCTATGCACTGATCGAGCCATGATGCGTGCCGCTCTTTAAAAGACGCTCTTTTACGATAGCCAGCATTCCATAAGTTTTGGAATTTAAGTGCTATCAAATCTAATTGTTTTACTAAAATTTTGTTATCTATAGGCTTTATTGCAATTTCTTCAACGCATTTTACCATAGCGCTTATTAAATCACTGCGCTTTAATTGTTTATTTGATAGCAATACTTCACAAAGCGAACATATTTTCACATTAAGAGGTACTGAAAAAAAAATGTAAAAACCTATCTGCACCTCTCTGCAGCTAGAATTTCTTTTAAATTAAAGTACATACTTGTAACAAATTCCACGCAAATTTTTAAAAAATTTGTTATTAAATGTATTTGTTAAATTGTCCACTGAACTTTTGTAACTCTTGATATTTTCACTTCACAAAACAACTTTTTTTCGAGTAACGGTACCCCGAACAAAGTAATCAAAACACATAATAAAACAGTGTTCTAGTAAGAAAAACTATATTTTATAATAAAAAAGGCAGTTTGATACACATACATACATATGTTTATAAACAATTAATAATAAATACTTGCATTTGCCATACAAAAAAGTCTTTATCTCACTAAAGTATATAATTATTTTATAGTGCAACTTTAAAGTACTGTTGCGACCAGCTTGTAATATTTTTTGTAAAATTTGTTTTTGGTATTTTTAATAGATATGTTTTCTTCCAAACTGTACAAAAAAAATACGAACAATTTGGACTTCATTTTTTGTGATTTTTTGCCACACTCGCAACACTGTGCGACGTGTTGAGAGACGAACACCTGAGCTCTTTGACACCCCAAAATCTGCTAAGATTTATTCGTAAATCCTGCAGATTGAAAACAGATTAAAAGGAACATGAAAACAGTACAATGGACGGCATGTAGTCTGAGTGCTGTTTTCTGCACGCGTTGTTTCGTGCCTGATTCCAACAAAAAAAATATATATATATATATAGGTGTTCATTTTCACAGTCTAAGTTTATTCAAAGCTGGAATCGGTTTCTAGTGAAAATAATGCATACTCTGTGTTTAAACACAGTAATTTACACCCATGTCTTTAAAGCGCAATTGCTAAATGATTTCAAAGTCTGATTTGCCAGCGAGCCAATGATCTCTAGATATTTTCCGCTTATGATAACTGAAACGTCATCTGTATATGTATGTAAGCTTTGAGCATAACAGCTCCTTTTTCTGACATTTTCAGTAATATATGAAACTCAAACGTCTAATGATATGAGGACAACACTGTGTGTTTCATGACTCATGCGGTACGCGGTAATCGCCATCGCAAATGCGAAAAGACCCATAAATCTTTCGAATAATATTTCTCTTACTATAGGACTGGTATAATGAGAGCCTTAAAGAGTGTGGTTTTGGTCCGTCGACTGCTGAATTGCCTACTCAGTCTAGGCAAGAAAAAGTTTTTCCTAATAGCGGCCACCCCTCGGCAGGCAATGGCAAACCTCCGGGGGTATTTCTGCCATGAAAAAGCTTCTCATTAAATACATCTGCCGTTTGGAGTCGGCACAAAACTGTAGGTCCCTCCATTTGTGGTATAATATAAAGACGCACACCACAAATGGTAGGAGAAGTTTTGCGGGAATATCAAATTCAGACATAGCGGCATATAGGCAACTTTTTCTTGTGTCGAAAGCGGCTTTGAAATCGACAAAATTGTGGTGCATGTTGATTCTTCTTTCCTGGCTCTTCTCCAAGATCTGGCGCAATGTGAATATTTGGTCGGTGGTAGATTTATCAGGTCTAAAGTCACTCGAATAAGGTCCAATTAGTTCATTGACAGTGGGCGTTATTAAGGAGACTGACACTGTGATAGTTGCCACGAATTGCAGGATAACTCTCCTTGTAGATAGGGCAAAGCACACTTACAATCCAATCAGTAGGCATGCTTATGTGTTATTATTTAGCCGTGCTTTGCTATTCGACGTCTGAACGTTAGTCACCCGGTCACCGTTGTCATCCTTACAGAAATTCCCCCCGGTCTTAAAGCTTTATGTAGGCCATCGCACCTTCTGAAAAATTTTCGGTAGCTTTTCTTGCCGGCTAGCATCTCAAGCTCCTCGCACTCACGCACTTTGGCCTCTCTCTTCTTCAACTCACGATATCGCCTCCGCAGGGCTCACGTTTCGCCCTATCGCATCGTGGCTCTGTAGTCAGAATTTCTCTGTTCCGTGGAGGATTGTTCAGCGACGGTACGTAAAGAGCAAGAGGTGGGCTCCCATTGCTCTGTAATATCGCTACGTTAATAAGTGCTCTCAGAGAGCAGGAGTGCGAGTCTATTAGCGAAGTGTGTGATTGTCTGTTGTAATTGCAGCTTTTCGACATCGAGCTTTCCTTGCGGAAGTGTATGCGGATTTTGGCAGCGACAAGATAATGGTCCGAGTCGATATTAATAAAAAAAAATTATTAAAAAAAACTTTAAAATTCCACGTGCTTAGGATAACCTCAGTACACATGAACTTAACTTTTGGAATGAAGCTTGGCGTAAACACCTGCCAAGTATGCGCGATACACATAATTCTTCGTTATCAAACCAACCAGTCACATGCAAACTATAAAATATCAAAGAAACCGTCATCGCATCAGCCATAGCCCACCCACAAATAACAACCACTAACGAATGCCGCCGCTGTCCAATGCTACCCACACGCTTCAGTGACAGCAATAAAAACCAGAACGGCGACCCGTACGCCGCGATCAGACACAAACAGCAGCATACACACGGTTCTCTTTTGGTCACTTCATTAATTTAACTGGTCTACGTGGTGATTGTTGTTGCTGTTGCTTTTGATTTGGCCGCAATCGCTACCTTTGAGTTTATGCCAGCAAACGCTGGACATCTACGGCTCCGACTATAATTCGCGTTGCGGCTGTGGCCACTGTGGTCGTAATGCCACTTTGTTGTGGCACTCCAACTGCGTTGCTTCAACTTTGCGCCGTTGCTTCGGTGGTTTCAGCACGTCTACCAATGCCTGTGTGCTTTATAGCTTTAGGTTTTTTTTTTTTAATTTTATTCAAGCCAACATTGATTTTCGTTGTTGTTTTCATTGCGAACGCAATACGATTCGATTAACCATACTTGCTGTGTTGGCTTATGGTAATCTCGTTATGTTGTTGCTGCTGGCGTTGTCGTAACCACAGCAGCCACCAGTTGGATATAAAATGTTGAGTTGAGTTGGGTAGCAACTGTTGATTGTCAAATCAGTCGCTGGGTATTTGTTTATTTTACCTGAGATCACCTTCCCACCGCACCGCACTTTATAATGTGCGCACAATCTATTCATAAATATACTCACGTAAATAAACATACATACACACATACAATATATATGTAAAAATTAACGTATGTATATTCAATACAGTTTGCATCTCACACGCCCTGCTTTATGGCATTCATGCTGTGCAGGCAGGCAGGCAGCCACCAAGCTATGTACGTACAGATCTGGCTAAGCCAAACACAGGCAGTCAATGCGGCTTCACACAGGCGATTGCCGGCCGCTCATCATTCATCCGACGCCATTTTAATCCAATGACTTATTACCCCAGCCAACCAACTAATGCTATAAAAGCCAACAATAACAACAATATACACACAACAACATCAACGAAAACGATTACAATAAGCAACACAAATCAAGAATTTGTTCAGCAATACATAAAAGCACCTAAATTGAGTTTTTTTTTTATTATAAAAAACAACAAAAGAAATAAAAACTGGCGCTCAAATGTTGGATCATCACACATATTAGTAATCGGTTATTTTTGGGTTTGTATGCCTGAGTGTCACCGCGTCGTATTGAATGATTGCCAATAACAGAGACGACAAAACAGGGAGTGATGATATACAGCGTGAACCAAACAAAAACTAACATCATTGAATGAAAATTTTGTTTGTTTTATTTATTTGAGACCTTAATTACGTTAACTGTGTATATCCACAGCTGTTATTGAGTACAATACCAGTTTTTATAAATTCTTAAATTACTCAATTGGCACAATAAACAGTTAGGCGATTTTGGTCGAGCTCAGCATAGCACGCCAGCTTTCTCCATCTCTCGCTTACTGATGTCAACCAAGTGTACATAAATCCTATATCGCTTGGTCTTTCCAACACAGAAGGTGATTTCCTCTTCCTCTACGACCATCAGCAGCTACCGTGGCGAGCCCTTATATCCTTTCGAATGACATGAACTATCCAGTGGACCTGCTGGTTCTTAAATCCCTTCACTTTGTCCTTGCCTTTGTCCTTGTAAAACTTATACAGAACATCGTTCCGTCAATTTTTCGATTAATTTTCTCACGAACACTCCAAGGGCTATATCATCTGATATTGTAGTGTGAACTTTGTTCGCTGCTTATTTGCTTACTCACTCCGAAGTAGAACTTGTTGACCATGAGATATTATTCGTTGGATTTCAGGGCTGACATTATATTTGGTTCCAAAATACAGTTGTAATTCTGAAGACTGGTGTGAGTGTCTGTGCGTGAATGCGCTGACTACGGTCCATGTCACATGAGTATGCACAGTGTTGTTTTCAAATAAATAGTCTATTTACAAACACTGGCTTCGACCTCAGTAAAACAAAATACTTTTTAAATTCTATCATATTTAGCGATAGTTACACTCCGCAGTTCCCTTAGAAAATGACATTAAACTTGTCGCACTTAATGAACAGTAACTTATTTCTAAATCATAATTTGACTTATTGGTTTAATTGTTTTTATTTGAAAAGTAAAACGGAACGCTATATATTCAGTTTTTGATTGGCACACCCTGTACGTATATATATGTATGTATATGTAACTACATATGTACATATTGCATATATATTAACTATTCATATATGTAAGTACTTATTTATTAATAATAAAGTGATTTGAATATTGTTTTCGGATTTACAATGTGTTTTGAAAGAAGCCAATTAATAACCACACACCTAGCAAACGCAAGATTATCGAATTTTTCAAGCTTGGTTCTTCGGTTCGTATTTAATAAAATGTAAATAGTCAGTTTCTCGCAAGCAATTTAGTTAGTAATTGGAAAATAATTTAATTTTTTTTAATCGTATAAGAAATCTGACTGAAGGAAGCCAATATTAAAGAAGATTGATGAGGAGATGTGGTGATCTCCGAAAAAGTATTGTAGTTTTTTCCTTTTAATTTTTGCTAAATACCAAATGGCCTTAAAGCTCATATATGGTAAGCTTTAAGACCAAACAAAACCAAATAAAATTTTAGTTTAAACAGCTGACAAAATCAGTTGTTACACTCACATTGCTGCCATTGGAATATATTAAAAATATGTATCTACATACGAGTATAGTAAAAAGTAAACACAAACGACGATGATATGGCAAAAAAAGCTCCGGTTAGAGCGAGTACAAAAAGTTTCTTAAAATTTTTACTACGTTCGTTGAATTTTTCCGACCCTATCCCTTCTTACGAAGCTCGTTGTCTTCTCCTGCATTTACAACCCTTGCACAGCAGAAGTACGTACCTCTCAGGTGCCTTTGTTGTCAACATTGTGAAAAGTATAGTTGGCTGCCCTTCTCTCCTTGAAAGATTATCTTTTAATGTTTCTTGTCGTAACTTGCGAAGTGTCCATTTATTTTATATAAAATTTGCTAAATCTAAGTATGCTGAAAATGCTCCGTACGTTACTGTATAATCAATCACTCAGTTAAATAGATTTAAGTAATTTTCTTCTTTATAGTCAGTAAGAATTGTATTCATTTGACTGAAATAAATAAATAAATCGCCAGAATGTCCGCCATTCAAGCACCGAACGGGCGATATGACAACAAAAAATGTGAAAAAGGGTTCGTTTAATGAGCAATCGCCATCGACAGAGAACTACAATCCTTCGAGGATATTTTTGCCACAAAAAGCTTCTCAAAAATATTTTTTGTACCTTGGGGAACAAAATGAAGACGCACACTATGAATAGTAAGAGCTTGAACAAATATTGAAAGAGGAAAAAGTTATAAATAAAATGGATACTATAAGCTAAAGGGATAAGGTAAAAGTCCCTTTTTTCGTCTTAATACAAAAAAAATTAGGAAAAAATAAGTAGCCGTAGAGCTCTAATGGAAAAGTCGTAGACATTGTTGCCACTCGACCAAATTTTTTTCTTCCATAATCTCTTAAGAAAAGTTACCAACATTTTTGTATTGAGAAAAAAATGTACAGAACAAAACTGCTGCATTTCGTAACATATGTGTATATACTTTTAGTATATGTATATACTCGTACACAATGCAGTAAAAATTGGTAAATACGTTGAAAAATTAATAATGTAAAGCAACGATATAATGCGTGCACAAGGAAAATTTCAGTATTTTTCACGTTTTATAAATAAGTTTTTATTAGTAAGCATGGAATTACTAGAAAAAGCCGACGATAAAAATTGTTGGAGACATTATTCAAAACCAATATGTCCAGTGGCCGCTGTGGTCGAGTGGGTAGCGGTGCGTGCTATAATTCGATATGCCGGTGAGTTCGAGGTTCGAATCTCAGTCAGGGCAAGCAAAATATTAATCATAGAAAAAGTTTTTTCTAATAGTAGTCACCCCTCGGCAGGCAATGGCAAACCTCCGAGGATATTTCCTGAAAAAGCTTCTCATTCTCGGAGTCGGCACAAGACTGTAGGTCCCTCCATTTGTGGTATAATATAAAGACGCACACCACAAATGGTAGTAGAAGCTCGGCCAAACATTGAGCTATATAGTGTAAGCGCCAAAATTATATATGTATATACATATAATTAGGGAGTTCACAAGCACTGTCGTATCTCGTATTTCGTCGTATCGCTTATTAGAATAAAATAGTTTAAACTTGTTGTTATTGTTTCACATGTTAAATTTTCGTATTTCAATACAACTTTGAAAGGTTGTTTAGTGTGTTATTTGTGTGTGTTATCGATCAGCTCTTTCCGTTTATCATCATTTTAGGCTTATTGTTGTTTGAAAACATGTTAAATTAAGTGAAATAGTGATGTACGTATACATAATTAAAGAAACCAACCGGTCGAGTTTTTTAAAAATGAATACCACATATGTACAATAGTAAAGGAAATAACACAGTGCGTTCACAAGTTTCTCTGTTATTTCAATAGCGCAGTAGAGAAATACGACCAATAACATGCTTGTGAACTCCTTAAATACATACTTATGTCCAGTATTAAAATGTGGAATGGTAGAATTCAAACTTTATAGCAAAATTTCAGTTGTTTTTTAAAAGTGTAGCACTGTAACGCAAATATTTTCAGTATTGGAATATGAGAAAATCGATAGTTTTGTAGAAGTGTCAGTAGCGCTGCCACTAAAACTAGAAGGCTTTTTTAATAATTATACACATGCAAAGCATAATTCATTTCTTTATAGTAATTAAATTAGATGTTCGGATGCAGAAGTTACCAAAATGAAATCAAACTTAACAAGTTACCATACAGTTTAAAAGTTACCCATTTTGGTAGAAAAATACCAATTTTGGCAGCCATGGTCGTGGAATTAAAAAATGTCGTGCGTTAATTTCCATGCCATTATAGATTGGGCACGAAAGGCCTTTTAAGTTGATCGAAGGTAATTTGCAGAACGATAACTTTGTTATAAATGTTCCTATGTATGTAGATAAACTAAAACTTAAATCGAGAGCTTAAACGTTATATAAGAATTATCCAATCACTTTATTATACTTAAGCTCGCCAATCAATTTTATTTATTTTGTTTGAATACCCTTAGTTAAATATTTGAAGAAGAACAATAATTTGTTAATTGAAAGTCCTTATATATATGACACTCTTGAAAAACAGGGGTCAAAAAGATCAAAATTTTTTTAGGAAATATCTCGAAAAAATTATGTGGTAGAAAATAACTGGGAATGCAGTTCGGCAATAAACTGTCGATTTTTATTGCAGTATTTTCTTTAATTCCTAACCATGTTTGACCGATTTGATTTTCTGCGGACTGTCGAGCCATCTGGCTTTTGATATTAAGAAGTAGACTGAAGTTCAGGATGATATTGTACATAAGGGATGAATTGGAAAAGTAGGTTGACACAAGTCCAAAATTAATAGTTGTCACAGCAGTCCCAACACCAACTTCAGACTTCTAAACATCCACTTCGAAAACCCTTGGGTACTAACTTTCATAAAAATAAAACTTTTATTTAAATTGTACACTACCGTTTTAATATAATAAAGACCTTTCGCGATTATCGAATGAAAATGCATTAAATTTTCGGCATCTGGTTCCATGTTTTAACAACTATAGAGAGTAAATTTTTTAGTTAACAACTGGACTCAAATCATTCAGAGTACAAGACTTTAATTAAATGAATATATTTGATAAATTTTTTTTTTCGTTTCACTTGTAAATCAATTTATTTTGAAATAACTAACTAACTAATAAAAATAATTTTTTCCAAAATTTTGTTTACTGCTATTTCTCGTTTTTCTTTGGCCTTTTATTGCATTCTTACGATTTTTATTACCTTCTAGTGCCTGTCCCGCTTTTTCACCTTTTTTTAAGTTTTATGAACTATAATAAAGGGATTGGTCATAGCCCGTACTTGCCTTTTTTGGTGTGCATAGCTTCACAATGCTCATGAACACAATCCGCTCGAGAAAGAGCTCTAGCAATGTTTTTAACCCTCTTTCGATAAGAACTTTAAAAGAAGCTCGCAAAAAATTTAATTAAAGTAATCGGGTTAGTATTTGAAGAGCATAATTTTCCTTCCTCCTGATTGCCTATATCTTTACCAGCTCTAATCAACTTCTTAGCTTTAAATTATCGACAATCTCTTGCTTGATAGCGGCAAAAATATTGCCAAAATGCCAAGTAAGAGCAATAAAATTATCGCTGAACGATTTTTGGCTAAGAACGAAGTGAATTTAATTTCCGCCATAAACTTAAATTCCAGCCAAATTGCTTCATATTCACTCGGGGCTGCCAAAAGTTAGCTAACTGTAGATGAATGTGGCAAACATGAAAAACTTTTCGCCATTTGATTTGCTCAAAGCGACAAAAAACAAAAAAAAAAAACCCAACTACACTTGAAACATGCTTCTTGAATGTAAGAACGGGTATGTAGGATTCTGTAGCATACCCAATTCAAACGCCCCATGCCGCATTCTCGCAAAAGTGCCTCATTCGACAAATCCAAAGTGCGATTAAACGAGCTGATTGCGTCTGCGAGCTGCTTGTGTAGAGTCTATGGAGCCGACACGGCTGACAGCGTGGCCCAACCGCCCCCAGCAGCACAGCGGGGAGCTTTTGCAGGCATTACTACTGTTCGATTGCCAACATGCCCTTTTACTTTGGTCACATTCAGTAACGTTACAGTACATACATACATATAGACATACATATCTACATGTATACATTTTGCAACTACGGCCCTCTCGTTCCTCAGCCCATTTGCACCATAAATGCTGCGATGCTGTGCGACGTTAACTGTACGCCATTTGTCAAATTGATTCCGTCCCTGCTGTACCCGCACCTGCTGCGGGTGTTACTGCTGTCGCTCTTGCTGTTGCTGACGAGTTCCTGTGTTGCTGCTCTCGTTTTCAGCTTTGGCTTCCAACGCCTCTCTCCCATTCCCGACGTGTCCCAACGTTATTGCGAGTCTTTGAAAATTCAGTATAACACTTTTGTAGCTAGCGACGCTCGACTCCAAACGCCAAAAGTGGGTAAAGGGAGATGTTGGAAAGTTGGTTTGCGAAGTCAGACGTTTTGTGTTGTTGTGCCTGAATTTGGGTTGAGCACGACGAGAAGCAAGCGAATGCAGTAGAATTATCTATGGCGTTTAGAGGAAGGGAGGCAGGCAACAAATGGGAGGGAAAATGTTTGTTTCTATTATATTTGCTGCTTTCGCTTCGTCGTTGCTTTCAGTCTGTATGAGTTTGGCTTTTTCGCTTAAACTGACGCATTTGTTTTGCATTCGTTGAGTTTTCTTTCTCTGGAATAATGTTGTGTATAAAAATTGAACATTTTAAGAAATTTTTTAAAATAACAATTACAAATGTTTTACATGTATTAACACCTTAACATAAATACACATAAATGAGTCTTTAGATTTTTTGTTTAAAACTGTTGTAATCATTAAATAAAATAAATACTCGTGCATACATAGGCTGTGGTTAATTTGACAAATTATGTCCATTTGTTTTCTTCTATTCACTTAACATATTTTTTTTTTCAATTAAAATAGAAGTCACGCTTTAACCAAAACCATGTAAGGTAAACGCATCAGATACCGACCACCTAAGAGTGATTAGTAGATTGTTCATTTAGTAGTTATTATTCTAACTAACTTTTCAAATTTAGAATAATTGGTCTATAAAGATTAAAGTCCATTTTAACGAATAGATATAGCATTTTCTTGTCAAGGATAAACAATTATGGTGTAAATTACGAAAAGTTGAACTACTGCTGCATGTGCGTGTTGTACCGACTAACTGCATGTTATACCGATCATGATGTGTTCGACTTCCGACCACCTTCCGACCATAGCATGCTCATGTCCCGACCACATTCCGACAATGGTGTGTAATGGTTGTGGGCCTTCTTTTTCAAGATGATGACGAAGATATTCATAAAACCATATATTTTTTAACAATTAACAAATAAAAGAGCGAAATTTACGATCCTAAAAATAGAGTTTATAGAATTTTAGATATTAAAATTGTTTCTTTTAATATATGTATGTATTTTTTAAATATCTATTAAATAAATATGTAATAAATAAATATATATTAAATATTTTAAATATATTTTATTAATCTTCTTTCCTTTAAATATTCTTTCATATATACTTATGTATATACCATATATTTTTGCTGTTTTTCTGATCGGCATGCCACCTTTAGCAGCTAAAAGAGCTTTTTTTCATATCACCTTCAGCATATTTTAATTTTTGCTTCGCCAATTTTTGCAAACCAATTTTATCTACACGAAATTTTCTGAAAGATACAAAGTGTAGATAATATTTTATGAACATTAATTGAAAAGACAACACAACTTATCATCTAAAATCGTAATTTCAATTAATCGCTGTTTTATGTAAATGTAATCATGATTGAGCATCTATATAAATCCTCGTAAGGAGATGTTCGCCAAAAAAGTCGCATTTAATTAAGTATATATGCAAATCGCACGAATTAGTTTGGGGTGTGCTGAAATCCACGCGATTTCAATGAAGTTCGAAGTTAAGTTCGAAATAGCTGATTGTCAAAGAACAAATATTTCTGTTTAATTTTGAATTGAAATTTTGGGTTAAAATGAGCGTTTTTATTCTTTCTGCTCATGTAATGAATCAAAACAGTTGGAAAAGTGATGAAAAAGTTGCGCGACGTCTTCTCAGAGACCACTCCAATATATGATATTCCAGAGCCTGTGTAAGTGCATGTGCAAAGCGTTCTATTCAAAATTAAAACACAACATCTTGCAGTTTTGTTTCATAGTACAGGATAAGCAAAGAAGTCTTTCGGAGTATTATTGACGATGTAAAGCCTTTAATACAGTTGTCGTCCATACCTGTTGAGCTGAAATTAGCAACCATGTTGAGGTTTCTTGCGGAAGGAGGATTCCAACGATCTATTGGAAAGGATTCACATATTGCATGTGATAGGACGAAGGTGTCGAAAATTTAAAAAGAAATGCTAAACGTTTTAGAGCGAACACAGTGTCCAAAGTGGGTAAAGTTTGGAAGGACGCAATATGAAGATCGTCAGTCCAACTTACATTTTAACATACTTTTTGGCAATGTCAGGATGCTGCTCCATAAAACTTAAAAAAGTTTCGTCTTGCCTTTGCGTGCCCCTAAATTTAAATGCATACTTTATTTTAATAAATAAAAAATGTAAAATACTTACATTTCTACTGTTTTCTTCAATTTTTCAATAAATTCGCGTACCCGCAGCTTCACGATTTAAAAATGGCGGTTTCGATTTCTGGCACATGCCAAATCGTTGCGATTTGATGTTCGAAAACGAAAACGTAACAGTGAAATGCAGCACATGTCAGCACGTTTTCGCTGACAATTTCATGCGAAAACGATTTGCAGCACATGCCCGTATATGTACATTCAGGAACAAAAACATTTGGAAATAATGAATTTCAATTGCTACTGACAATATTTTATACTCTCATTTGTAACTCTGTCCCGAAAAATTTTGTTTGCGAATGTTTACAATATGACAGTTGAGGTTAACGATGACAAAAAATGCGAGTTTATCCTTTTAGACGATCGGCCGCGCTAGCACTAAATATTCAATAATTACTGTTTATTTGGCCGACAACGTTTATTTTATATGGCTCTAATTTATCAAAACTGTTACTTTCACTGATGCTATTTTCTATTTTTCTTTCACGGGAATGAATAAACAAAAAACTGTACGCACTTATCGACGGCCGAAACGGACATGCGCTCTATGGTCGATATCCCATGCATGGTCGGTAACCTATGTAATATATATAGTCTACATACTACCATGCAAAATGCGAGTAATTGTAAATATTAAAATTGTTTTTGTTCTTCATGGAAGAGATTTTGTTTTGCTCGCATAAAAAAAGATAAGTATAAATTCGGTCGAATTCTTAATACAGAGAATGAATTCACAAATTTCCATTCGTTCGTGTTGAAGATATGTACATATGTAAATCAAAGAATTTTCATGTGTCGCTTACGTTATTTTGGCGTCAGCAGCGATCACAACAAATTTTCATTTTAACCTCATTCGCAGATAGCGAATGCAAATGAGTTTTAATTATTTAAAAACAATTTTTTCTAAACATTTGTTTTTGTTAGGGGATGAATTATATTTTGATTAAAAAAATATAAATAAATCAAAGAAAAATAGTATACATACGAGTACCTACCAATAATAAAACAAATCTCAAGAACGATATGTTTGAAAACAAAACGAGAGCATAAGTATGAGCGGCATCAACAAGAACTTGAGAAACAATTTTTTTAAAAAAGTCCTATTGGAAATTTCAATGTGATGTTTGCATCATTATGCCTAAAACATAACATGATTATGCTTTGTTTGTTTATTTTCTATATGTTATTATTATTATTATTTACACACTAAAGCTTACAATTAATTATAAGCCTAGTTGTTAGTAAAAAAGCAATGGCTACTTTGGCCTTCAGCTTCTTCATATAATGCTAGTTACTTATTTTTTACATTTATAAATTTTTACAAAGCTTTTTGAAAATTGTATCTAGATTTCTTTGTATAGATGAGATAATCTTAAGAACGATATGATTTTGTGAATGTTTTCGGTTGTAGGGTTGGATATGTATTCAAGAGGATCGTTGCCATGGAAGATATGGTTTCTATGTGTGATAAAGTGGTCACAGTCCGCAATCACGTGCTTGATGGATACCGGAATAGAATTACAAAATTTACAAATCCTTGAGGTGTTACAGTCCATAAGATGGAGATGAGTCAGCTTTGAGTGACCCAGTCGAAGCCGCGTGAATTTCACCAAATCCATTCTAGAGAGTGTTTGGTTGGTGCTGACTCTTAAGAAATGGTTCAAGGTCAGTTTACGAGGGTTTTGTGCTTTGTACCATGTCGAACATTTTTCCCAAGTCTCTGTTATATTTTGCCTTACAAATTTCTTTTTGAGAAATTTGACAATATCTTGAACATTATAGTTCGGTGTTGTTATAATCGGACCTATGGTGGCATATTTTGCCGAGACGTCCGCGAATTCGTTACCCTTGATGCAAGCATGACCTGGAGTCCAAAGGATAACGATTTTTGGATGTTTTTCTATTAGGGTTTTTCGGATCATACTCGGATAGTGGTCGCTGTTATCAATGTTTGATATAGCGTCCAGAGATGAGAGAGAGTCAGAACATATTACAAATTTGCCTCTTTTATTTTTAACAAGGTTAACCGCGGAGTTGATAGCTATTAATTCAGCCGAGAAGGCTGTGCTATATGAAGGTAGATTAGAAATTAATAATATTTCGGTTTCGGTGGTCACGCTAAATCCTGCCATACCATTGAGGTGTGAGCCGTCTGTGTAAAGAAAGGTGTGGTCTCTGAATATATGTTGCACATGTGCAAATTCTTGTTGGTATTGTATAAAGGGTGTTTCGGATTTTTTATGTTTACGAAGTTTTGTATTAACTAATTTATCTTCATAGAGCCAAGGTGGTTTGGGGGACAATATTGGTTTTAGAGGAAGAAATGGAAGATTGAGGTTCTTGCTGTTGAGGACAATTCTACTAACTGCCGAGGAGATTCTTTTTGGTCGTTTATTTCTTTTATACGATTGGACAATTTTGAAAAGGGCCGTATTGGAACTACTTAAAAGAACACTAATTAGTTTTTTTAGAAGGAAATCTCTTTTTATCTCTATTGGGGGTATATTGGTTTCGAAAAGCATATTATTGATCGGAGTCGATTTGAATGCTCCTAGTGAATTTTTTATTGCTGAATTGAGCATAGTTTTCAGTTTATTTAACATACTCTTGGGTGCAAAGCCGTATAGAAAAAGACCGAAATCAATTTTGGATATGAGGAGCGCTTTTGTTACATCTATGAGTGTAAGTGGGTTGCAGTTGAGTTTGAAACTAGAAAGACACTTGATAATATTTAGGCGCTTCGAAAGATCTTGTTGTAACTGTGTTATATGTGAACTCCAATTGTATGTTTTGTTGAAGGTTACTCCTAATATCCTTAGACTGTCCACAGTGTTTATTTGAATGTTATTATGGTGAATGGAAGGAGTACACCCTTTTTTACGACAGATGTGCAGCTGTTTGCATTTTTGTACTGAAAGTGAGGCACCTGAGTAATTGCACCAATAGTTTATGTTTTCGAATAGGAGATGTAGATCGATGCTAACATTTTTGTCTTTTTTATGTTTAACCAGCAGGTTAAAGTCATCGGCGTAAGCGCAGAAAGATACTTCTTTATGCATGGAAATTTTATCGCACAACTTGTTGTATGCTATTAAGAACAATATTACCGAAAGGGGCGAACCTTGCGGAATTCCGTTATGGAGTGGTAGTGTGTTAGACAGGACGTGGTCTATTTTGACTTGAATTTTTCTGTGCGTCATGAAGTTTTTTATATAGTTACATATACGGGGTCCAACTTTCCATTCTAACAGTTGGTCTAGGATAGTGTGAATTCCAATTTTATCGAATGCCTTAGCGAAGTCGAGTGAAATAATGGAGATATGTTTTTTTGCAGATAGAGAGTCAGAAACAAGATGGTCTACATATAGTAGAGCATCTGTTACTGTTTTCCCCCGTTTAAATCCAACTTGATTGTCATGGATGAGTCTGTTATTTCTAACAAACCACCATAATCTAATTGCCACAATCTTATCCAATAGTTTAGAGCAGCAGGGATTTAAGGAAATTGGCCGGTATGAGTGAATTTCGGTTTTATTCGATTTTGGCTTTAAAATAGGGACTATTACACTAAGTTTGTAAGTTTGAGGGATGTATGTTTTAAGTATGTTATTGAATAAATCAAGGAGTCTGTGTGTAACATTTAAGGGTAATTGGGAGATCATTGCATATGTTATTCGGTCGTGACCGGGTGATTTACCCTTGAGTTTCTGCAAAGCCGTTTTAAGTTCCAGTAATTTTATATCTTTCTCAATTTCAGATGCTAGAGTTTCTGTTGTAGGAGGGAAGCACATGCTAACAGACGCTAGTTTCTTTTCTTGGAACAGCGGTGAAAAGTTGCTGTCGCTAGACGATTTGGACCAGTTGGAACAGAATTCATCTGCTATCTCCTTGCGGTTGGTAATGCTGGTAAAAGAGGGGTTAGGATTTATCAAGCAGTGAATTCCGTGGTTTGTTTTATATCCGCAAAATCGTTTGATATTAGACCAAACTTTTTCTGTTGAAGTACTGGGATTGATTTGAGAGGTGAATTCTCTCATTGATATCCTTTTTGATTCTTTAACTCCCCTTTTAAAAAGCGCATTTGACCTTTTGTATCTCATCAAGGTATCTTCATTAATATGTCGTTTCAAGATATGCCAGCATTTCTTTTTTTCATTACGCAGTTCTTGTAATTTAGGAGTCCACCATGGAACATTGTGTTTGAAGTTGTTTGGGTTTGATTTAGGAATAGATGCATGAGCGGCTTGAAGTATAATTTTATTAATATTCGCGGCCTCTTTGTTAATATTGACTGATACCGGACGGATGGAGCAGTTATTAGCTGAAATTAGTTTATATGATTCCCAATTAGCTGTTTTCGTAGTAAATCTAGGTTTATGTGTTTGGAGGCAAGATTGGAGAGGATGGAAAAGTGAGATGACTATGGGGAAGTGGTCGCTTCCGCATAAGTCATCTTCTATAACCCAGTCGCAGCAAGGTGCAATATTGGGGGAGCAGACGGAAATGTCTATATGCGTGAAGGTATTATGAGTACTGAAATGGGTTGGCGAGCCGTCATTAAGAATAATGAAATTGGAGTGGGAAATGAAGTTGGCTAGAGTTTTTCCTCTACGGTTAGTATAGGAAGAACCCCAATTCGGGTGTCTGCTATTAAAATCGCCCAAGATAACGCTAGAAGACGTAAAACTTCCTAGCACGTTCTGCAAATTTGTTATGTTGAAATGTTTATTTGGTGGTATGTATGATGATATCACTGTAAACTGCATTTTTGAGAAAATTTTGACTCCAATGGCGTCGAAATCGTTGTTTAAGGAAATCATATTATGTTGAATAGAGTTGTGAATGAGTATGGCAACTCCTCCGTGTGAATTAGATGTGTTGAGGTTGTAAAGGGAGAAGTTTACTGGGATGGGTATAGGTGTATTGGGTTGGATATGTGTTTCCTGTAAAGCTAACACTTTTATGCTATGTTTCTTTATTAACAATATTAGCTCGTTATAGTTATTATTATAACCTCTGATATTCCATTGTAGGATTTTTAACTTCATAGTTATTACGAGAAAATAAATAAGTGAAATAAATAAAATTAAGAAAATAAGTATGGTTGCGCTGAATAATTCACGTGAGTTTAATTAAATATCGTCCATGAGCTCGCTACTATCTTCCTCCTCTGTTGTTGTTTTTTTATTCGACTGTGTGGAGTTTGTTTTTGAGATGGATTTGTTTTTACTTTTTAATTGGGTTATGAGTCTGTTTGACGTATTTCTCGGAAAGATTGTAAGTTTGGTGTTGGTGGCAGATTTTAGAGCTGATTTAGATGTAGATGGAACCGGATTAAATTCAATATTAAGATCATTCATAATGTCGCTGTAGGTGGTTACGGGTCGTTCGGGCTGGTTTGTAGGTTGAATGGTTGGCTTATGTGAATTGGTTGGCACTGCTGCTGGTTCAATGGATGGAGTTGGTGACACGATTGGTGGCTTTAAAAGGCTATGTTCCGCCGTTGGTGTGCGGCTGGAAGCGACTGAAAAGTAGGTTGCGGGTTCATGTTGATGCCGTTCTTGGTAAATTGTATGGGCAGTCTTGTTATCTACTTTGAATGTTGTCTTTATTGCTTGCAGTTCTTGTTGTTTTATAAATATTGGGCACTTTTTGTCAATCGCTGCGTGGTCGTTAGGGGTAATGTTAGATTTTGTGCAGTTAGTACACATTCTTTGGTTTGTACACATTTCATTTGTTTCTCGGTTTAGATGACCGTCTTTTGCACAGAATGGACAGATTTTAGTGTTTTTGCAGAATTTGGAAATATGTCCATAGTAAAAGCAGTTGTTGCATCTAACAGGGCGGGGTATGTGTGGACGAATGCTAATTTTTTCGTAGCCGATATAAATGTCTAATGGTAATGACGTTGAAGCAAATGTTAATATAACTAGGCCAGTTTCAGTTAACTTATCGTTTTCTTTTTTTAGTATTTTTTCCACTATATGTTATTAACACGTATTACGTTATGATGTATTTGAATCGGAAAGATAAGATGAAGATAAGAAATATAAAGCTTTAGATACTGCAAAATTCAATTTTAAGATTTCTATTTTACGAACTGATCAAATGCAGGTTTAATAAGCGACTGAAGTTTTACGAAAAGAAGGGAATACAAATGAAGGTCAGCGCCATTAAAAAAGTGTAGCCGAGAAGTTCAACCGAAGTTTAGTTCAGAAGTTTTGCACTCTACTCTATCTGGATTTTTGCTTGAAGGGGAAAAATGGCTGCATGACAAAAATATGCTAAAAAATAAATAGGGTTGCCACCTGATTTTTCCATTCCAAATTTTATTTTGTTGATCAAAAATTAAAATCATTTCTTGAGCGTTATTTTATAACCTTTCTTTTTTGCTAAGAAGGTAATTTTTTCTTTGGTATAACCTCGTCAACACATGCACTCAAATGCGATAACAAATATATGCAGCAAATAAGCCCAGGTTCAATAACTTTGTAGGAAATTAAAAAAAAGCTTCCAACTTGCATCAGAATTGGAAACTTTTTTCTTAGGACTTCGAAGCTATTTTGGAATACGCAGTTTTACTTACCTTTGGTTTTTGGCAATTTTCGCCGTTCATTCCACATGGCAGAAATTGCGTAAGAACGTCACTAAAAAATTTGTTTAAACTCTACTGTGCTCTGTAGCCATTTGAAACTAGTACTTTTCCACATTAAAATTTAGTTGGCTACAAAACTGCATACTTTAAAAATTGAAAAAAAAATGTTACATTGAAAATTTGAAAATAATCTTGATTTGAAAAAATCGTATCAAAGATTCCCCTTTCCCAAATCCCTAACAGGAAAACAGCGAACTGAGGCACCTTTGCTTTGGTGAAGTCGTTTCGAGTTTCTTTGGTTAGTTAAATTTTTTTTTTTAATTTTTCTCAAATATGTTTTTGTGAGAAAAAATTAAATAATAAACATAATTACAAAGCAAAAAACAAGGTTAAATAATCAAAACAATGTAAATTGGGTGCAAAAATCCGAAAATGTTATGGTAACGGTTACCCACAGGCGTCGTTCGGACGTTCTCAAAATTAATTTAGAGATATGTAGTTATTAAAAGCAATCAAAGAAACCTTAAACAGACTTGGCCAATGGAAAAGTAGCAAGTTCGCAGCTTTGACTTTCTCTACTTCTTCGGTACTTCGTTTTGAAATTCTTCGCCTCCCCATTTTTTTATGTTTAGATTCTAAGCTAATGTCATGGGTATATTAAATTTTGCGATGTAAGTACCAATCACTGCATGAGTGAACAAAATCGTATGCTCTCAAAAAGAAAACGATTCAAAAAAAGTAAAAACTAAAGCAAAACTTGCATGCTTGCAATGAGTATGTTTATTAACTTTTTCAGTTCAAATTTACTAAGTAAAAATTTGCAATTTCTTTCAATATGTAATGTCATTTCGCTTTCTTAATTTCCCCTACTCTGCAGGTGTTTTGGGTGCATAGGTAAAAATAATTGTTGCAAATTACACTACATCACCAATTTTTAATAATTTCCATAACCACAGCATTTGATACACCATTCTTATGTTAAATTTTCTCTTGCTTCAAATATGATAGTCGCACAATGTGAAAGTAGAACGGTTTTCGAGACATTTTGAAATTTCAGTTATTTGAACATTAAAAAAAGTAAGTTTACTTAATTTTTGATATCTTCGTCTTCAGCCAACCAATTTTTAACTTCTGCGATAAGAATTAAATAGCTTTTGAAATGAAATCATAAAATCAATTTTAAAGTGACAGAGTTATGGTGGACCAAAAATTGATTTTAGTGTAAATTTTTATTATTTTTAGACATTATCTTTCCTTTAAGTAATTTTTTATAACCAAATATGAAATACCCGCCAGTTTTTACACCGTAGATAAATTTTTTAATGAACGGTTCGCTCCTTTCCGGATCATAATCAGATGAAATATGACAATGTTATTAGAAATTTAGGGAAACATATATTTACTTTTTATTTGTTTTTTGATTTTATTCAAAAAGATTTAAGAAATCTTACTGTCTTTCTTCTTTTTGAAGAAAGATCCAGCAAAAATTGCCCATCATTGTCTCATTCCAATGGCTTTGGTATAGCCATTCCAATTCTTTTATTTCTTGGTGAAAAAGTTCAGGTTATCATGGAAAAATTCCAAATGGGAATAGAAGAAACGAAACGTTAACGGTTTTTTTAGATGAAATATTCTCATTTTGCTTCACAAAATCTTAATTTCCACCTGGAAATCAGGATTTTATTCGTTTTGATAATTAGTATCTAGATCTTAAAGGGGAATATGGTGGCCTTATTTGTATGTACATACTATGTATGTATGTATGTAAATCAGAAATTCATTAGCCCAGAAACTAGTGCTTCTAACCGAATCTCTTAACTTTCGTTCGTGAATCTCATTGTCGTATGAGGTTCGTTTCACGTCGTTGCGCTCCAATCGTTTCGTATGCGGCAGCAATGCTTTCAACTTGCTCGCGAATTTGTACTCTGTACATATATGTACATATACTTATTATACCGAATTCATTTATTATTTCGATTGTATAGCTTTTTGTGTGTTTTGTTTTTGCATTTATTCTTGTTGCTCATATGGTTGTTGTAAGCGCCTAAGCAACAAACTTATACAGTTAATAATTTTTTTTTTTGCTGAGCTTTGCTTTTAAATTGCGTGCAAACAATGTGTTTTACTCTGTGTTTTTTTTTTTCTTTTTTGCCCCATTTGGCTGACTGTTTTTCTTTTCCATCTCAATTGTTTATTTTTCTTTTATTCTGCTTCTTTTGTTTTCTCTTTTCATTTTTAGTGTTGGTTTTGCTTTAAAGTTTTACTGTCGCTGCTGCCCCTCATCCAATTCGCTTCAAGTTATTTCGCATTTTCTGCTTAACATTTTCATTTTTTTGCTCCCCTACAACAACAGCAAGCAACACACGTTGCCAGGTTGTGCATTCCCAACTTTGCGCTTTTCAGTTTTCGTCGTTTCGTCGTCGTTCTCAACTTTTTATAATACTTTTATTTTTCATTTGCCACCTTTTTTATGTCGCCACATTGATGCCGACTAGTACAGACATTTGTACATACATATATACAAACATACATACATACGAGTACATATGTATATATGTATGTACATAAATGTAACCGTTGCGTCGACATGCGGCCCAGCGTAGACGAAGAGGGGAGGAAAAAATGTGTGTGTGTGTGTATGTATGTACATACATATGTACGAGCTGGGGCAGCCTGAGCTCAAGAGTTGGCTGACTTCGCAAATAATGTTATGGCGTAACCGTTGTTGTTGCATTCGAATTTGTTTGCAGGCTTGATTCATTTGCTGGAGCTACTTCAGCGTTTTTATTGCTTTGTTATCCATGAACGTTTGGATGTTTCTGATTGTCATTGTTGTTGTTGTTGGTTGTTGCATGTTAACGGCCCATTACGGAAGCAGCAGAATGTGAGAAGGCCAAATACAGAGTATTTCATGTTTTTCATGTACAACCCATCAATTTGAACACTGCAAATAAGTACACAAACGCGCATGGCAAAAAGTACATTTGTATGGTTTTTTTTTACCATTCGTTGGTGGACGTTTCACACTCATTGGTTAAGGATTGAATCAAACTCAATTTATTATATTGGAGTTAATGAAACTACAAAAAAATCAAATTCTTTTCTCTGTAGTTCGATTCGAAAAGAAGTCTGATTAGAATCGATTCGAACTGCAGAGTAATGGAGCGCTTTAAAATGGTGTAGAACTATTTTCAATCCCAGGAAAGCGAAAATAGACGGATCGTATTAAAACCAACCAGTCGTTAGTTATTTTAAGATACAAAAAAAATCAGTTGCTTATATGATAGGGTATCGAGGTAACTACGTAAATAAGTTCAATAACTGATCCAAGTGATTTTGGAGAATACTTACATATGTATTTCCTAATTAATATAACTTATTGGTTTTAAGAAACAAATGCTAGAAAATGGAGCAAAGAATTCTACGGAAATTATTAATGGCCCACAATTGCAAGCGTATTTTTATGGCCATCTGACGTTCTGTGGTCCTTCTAAGGCATACACGGCAGAGCTTCTATGAAAATGGGAGGACTCAAGAATCGAAGCCCAATGGCGATCGTCAAAGGTTAATAGACAATTCAAACGTTTCATATGTCCATCCCGTGAAGCCTCTGAAAGGCTTCTAAAACTCTGCAGAACTCTCACTGGCTACCTCACAAAATGGGATTCTCGGAGGTTACGGACTGTAGGTATTGTGGCCTTGTTCGGGAGACCTCTGAGCATACTTATACTGTGCGAATATCCACGTATAAGTGAACTCAGTCTTACACACCATGCAGAATATGGACAACGATGACGAATATGGACAACATAAAAAGCCTAAGGTTTGGGTGACAAAC
This sequence comes from Philophylla caesio, assembly GCA_963971545.1. Taxonomy (NCBI): domain Eukaryota; kingdom Metazoa; phylum Arthropoda; class Insecta; order Diptera; family Tephritidae; genus Philophylla; species Philophylla caesio. The sequence goes on along the minus strand of OZ020606.1, from coordinate 97,221,674 downwards.
TAAAGGGTTAACACAATAGCTCTTGTTAGGTCGACGCTCTATTATACCCTAATAATAATAATAATAATACATAATTGCAGGGAAAAGTATAACAGTCAAGCAACTATTTTTATAATAAGTAAAAAAAATAAATCCTTTCCTTAAAATTCTTACGAAATTTCGAAATTCGGGAGATTGCCATCACGAATTCCGAGTGAAACGCAATTTTGACATTTATTCGTGAGAATAATCTACGAATGCTTTCCTTTATCGGGATAAATGCAAGTGAACTAGAAACTTAGTGGATATTTTTCACTGAAGTAATTAAAAATGTAAGAAGTGTTTATTAATGGCTGTAGGGCATAAATATAAATTTATTTTTCAAAAGGTCAAGACCATCCACTAACCGGAGTAAGCATGAGACTAATAAATATTATGAAGGAGTGGGCAGACATTGCGCAAGGGTATCCAGAAAACCCCGTGCAGCTGAAAAGCCTTGGGCCGCCGGTTAAGGATACGACTTTCGAACCTCCGAGGGTATTTCTGCCATGAAAAAGCTTCTCATTAAATACATCTGCCGTTCGGAGTCGGCACAAAACTGTAGGTCCTCCATTTGTGGTATAATATAAAGACGCACACCACAAATGTTAGGGAAGCTCGGCCAAACACTGAGCTATATAGTGTACACGCCAAAATTATATTATATATGTATATGTATATATAAAGTGTCAATGTATATTCAACTATAATATAACATAAAACTGCAACAGCAACCACTTGGAAAAAAAGTAAATAGGCAAAAATATTTGCTAATTTTTTGAATTATTATAAAAAGTACAACGATATTTTGTTTGCTATGTACAACGGAAACCATATCTAAACAAGATGGACCCAGAGCTGCAAGAAAAGAAATCAACCACATACACACATTCAATAATTTAGAGCAAACGGTAAAAACGATTTGCGGGTTAGAAACGTCTATTTCGAGCTTCGCGCTTGCTCTCTTAAAAAAAAAACTTCCACAATGGAACTCGTTTAATTATTTTTTGGATTTAAATAACTATTGTAAATATTGCCTGTGAAAATATTTGCATTTTCTTTCAACTGCTGTCAAAAAAGTAAACAAAAACCGCTGAATTTCGTGTAAAGAGTTGGTAACACTCATTCGAACTTAAGGGCCGTACACATACAACTTTCCTCGCTTTACTTGACAATTCGAACTTTAACAACAAAGCATGAGGTGTAGAAGGTTTGCTACATAGAACGCTTTGACAGTTTCTGCGATAATTGTTTGTTTTGAATCGCGATATGTGCTTATTCCGAGTATTTTCATTAATAAAAGAATAAGAAATGTGTTTTACATCTACTTATGTATGTTTGAAATTCGCGAATGTAATAAACTTTATTAAGACTGAGATGTAACAAGTCTTCTTGCAGCATCTTTCGACAAAATAAATAAAACCGATCCAGGGGATTTTAGGAAAACGATGAGAGTGGTTAACAAAGAGGTGTTTCATTTGCTATTTGTTCATATTTCTCTTCTTTTCTCTTTTTAAAAGTATGTAATTACATATGCGAAAATTATGAAATACAAGTGAATTCTCTAAATCGTGTGTATATGCACGCAGAAATAAAATGGAAATGTAAACAGTTGGTTGTCAAAGTGTACAAAAGTTGAGAGTTCGCCATGATTTTGCTTCGTTTTGCTTTGCTTTACTTTTATCGCCTTGTATTTAGCAGCACTCATATAAAATGTGTACTTTAACTTATCTGTCAAAGCGAAACTCTGAAGCAAAGCAAAAGTCCTATGTGTACGGCCCTTTAGCGTAACAGTTGGCAACGCAAACTACGAAAACGTCGGAATTGCTGATAGCACGGGAGTTCATTCGGAATCAGTGATTGGGCTGTTAATCTTCTCACTCATTTCTATGCATGATTTTTTTTAACTCAACCATTAAATAATTGTTATTTTAGTTCCATTTAAAGAGATACTGAGGATAACGTAGAAAATAGCAATCCGGAATACTTTATTTTGGCTCCTCAATTTTATTTGGTGCTATCTTGGACCAATTCAGAAAGACATCCCTGCCTCGATTATAACAACCTACTTAAGGTCCCCAGTCAAATTGAAAGTTTTGTGAGTAACTATTTAAGACTTTTATTCTATTATTTCCGTAAATGAAGCATAAAATATGTATATGTACAAATTTTCAAGATGTTTAAGAACGTACATATGTATGTACATTCAAATGTGGTTTTGATTTTTTGTTGCAAATTTCACTTATTTTGGGTAATAACATTTCTTTAATTCCACATATAATTATCAAGTAAAAAATTCGCACTTCTTGTGAATCCGCCTCATATTTTCCGCACTTACTAGGAGGAGATGACTTCGCACTTTTTTGGTTTGCCATAAAAGCATTTACAGTCGTTAACGTCAACGTCAATTCTGATTAACTACGCAATTGGTGCGATTAAAATTGAACTCAGACTGACAGCAGCGATGCGGATTACTTTTTTCTGGCTAATTTAATGGATGAAAGAACAAAACTATCATAAAGAAAACAAAAAACAAGTAAGAAAAGCTAAATTCGGGCGAAACCGATTTTTATATACTCTCGCGATATATTTTTGTAAAGTCGGTGACCCTGATTTCATACAAGTCCCGCTTTTTTGTTTCAAATCGCAGCTAGTCAGGCAGGCTCTGGAATCCGAGAGGAAGTGCAAATCAAAATGAATGCAAAAACGAGTGAATTTGCTTTTGGTGTTCTGAAAACCGAGTTTTTTGTTCATTTTAGAACTCGTTTTTGATTCACCCTAGAAATAAACTTTACAGCTGTCAAATGTAAAAATGAACTTGATTTGTTAGCTGTCAAATTATTTGTCAACAATGCATTTTTCAAAATTTCCGTTATATGGGAAGTGGGCGAGGTTATGGTCCGATTTCAAAAATTTTAAACGATGATGACAGTGATATTGAGAAAAATTTGTTCACCAAAATTTGTGACGATACCTAATACTGTTATTGAGATACAGAAAACGTTTCATAAGTGGGCGTGGCAATATTCAAAATTTTATAAATACCTAATTTCTTAGTTTAAAATCGCTCCAAATACCAAATTTCACTCAATTTGCTGTAATAGATACCGAAAAACGAAGTTTTTGCATTTTTCAAAAATTTCTGTTATATGGGAGGTGGGCGTGGTTATTATCCGATTTCAAAAATTTTCTACGGTAATAATAGCGATATCATGGAAAAGATGTCCACCAAGTTTTGTGACGATTTTTCAAAATCGATTTCTCCTTTCATTCTGATAATTTTAGTATATATGTATGTCTATATCTATTTCGATTATTTTATGCTGTTCTCGGGTATAAAAATACCTATTATATATAAACAACGATTTTTTTTTAAATTATTTTTCAGGCGCGTGCAAAATTGGAAACGCACCAGCAATGGGTGAAAGAAATGTTCTATCCATCGACAACGTTGGTGTTCCTTTTTTCATTGCGATGTCAATGAATATTTCCCTGGTCTTCTGCTTCTCTCTTCTGGCCCTACTCTAGGACTTAATGCGCATCAACTGTTGTTTTTACCCAAGTCGTGCCCATCTGTCTGGCTATAACATAAGAACGTACATTCATGTGTAATCGTCTTTCAGTCCGCCAACGCATATGTATTTATCTATGTACGTCCGTGTGTAGTAATAGACCGACGAAGCAATTCATATGCTAATAAAGATATTAAGCCTCATCTTAATTGCCAAACCAAAAACATATACATACATATGAATGTAGGTACGAGGAATGAAAATTTGTAATCATAAGGTCATACATACATGCATACATATGTTTGTAGACACATTAAAATCGTTAATTATATTATTTAAACAGTTGCGGGTAATAAACAAAAATAAACGAAGGCAAGCGGATTTTAGCGAATAAGAGACGAGCTGTTTTGAATGAATTATTATTTTCAAATAAGACATACAAATTATTTATAAAATTTCGTATATTTTCATATTTTTGATGAAAAATTAGTTACATACATTTTTATTTATCTTTCAAATAATTTGTACACCGAATAAATTCATCATTCAAATAATTTTTTGTAACGAATATATTTTCATTCTTTATTAAAATTATTCTAAACAACGAAAGCAAATGGTTTCTATCTTTTCCACAATTCCATTATTGAGTTTACTGATATCGCACATGTTCATACGTCCACGCAGTCCAACTGTAACATATACACTCTCAAACAGTCTCGTATATAGTTGGATTATATATTATTGAATTATAAATTATTTATTATTTATTCTAAATTATTTATTACTAAAAAAATAATTATATTCACATATTACTTTTTCCGGATGAATAATACTTTTTCATTCTTCCTTCAAATCGTTTTGTGAAACGAATTAGTTTTCATTCATTAGCCATAAATGTATTCATTATTCGAATAAATTTTCATTCATCATTCATTAATACTTATCCAACGAATGGAAATTCATTGTTATTTCCTTAATTCGGTTCATTGATATCGCCTTTCCTTTTCACAAATTTAAATAAACCTTATTGCAAAGTTTTGGTTACGAAAACTATAAAAACTTACCCGATAGTTAAACAATATCTAGAAATTTGTTTTTGAATATGAAGAACTCAACAAACATGTTCACAGTTGTAGGTGTTGCGAATTTTCTTCGTGTGTTGTATGGAAGAAAATGCACAGCATTCGCGGCGAAAAAAAACTATATAATTCGAGGTAGCCTAAAGTGCGAAAAAAATGTGATTTTTTATTTTCCTAAAACCTTTTAGACAAATAATAATAATCCCAACGGTTTTATCCCTCCATACCCGCGCGACCGACGCGAGGAACGCATCCGCATGACGTGCGGAGATATAAAAAAATTGTTTTTTTTTTTCATACATATATGCTGCGCCGAGTCATGAAAGAAGTTTGTTAGGTGTCGAGATCTAAAAGTGTTCAGTCTCTGAACAAATGCTCATCAGCTGATCGAATAGTAATAAATATGTATCAATTATTGAGATATTGAGTATAGTTTTCTTTACGAAAAAAGTGAGTCTAAAATATCAAAAGAACCGAAGTGAGTATAAAAATCCTGAAATAAACTACGGAAGGGCTCGTTTACCTCAAAAATACTTTTACATGGCTTCAGAAAAAGAGGCCGGAAATGTCTAGAAATTCGGAAGGGAACGTTTAGTTTTATTTCGTCTAGAAGAGATGGGCTAGAGATCAAGCCTGTCAGTAACTTGACCAAAAATACTATGCCTAGCATTTCTCTGCAACTAGCAAGTGTAGGAAGATTAATGAGTTTTAAACGACTTATATACATATGTCGGCAGGTTGTACTGAGAATCCCAAAGAAAATTTCTTAAAGCAAAAAGCATAAATTGTTTTTCAATTGACTCTATTTGGTCGAAATAAACTTGAGAGCGCGGGTTCCAAACAACAGATCCATATTCCAGTATTGTACTGACTAACGTTGTGAACAGAGCCTTCGTAATGTTAGGGTCATTGAATTCCTTTGACCTTCGTTTTACAAATACGAAAGCACCTTTGGTTTTGTTATCTGTAACATTTATGTGCAGATTAAAATTAAATTTCGGGTCCATTGTAATTCCAAAATCAACAAAATTAAACACCTGTTCGAGGTTATGTTTACATATGTCATAAAAAGCTGGTTGAACTGCCCTGCAAAAAAGCACATTACTTTAAATTGTTTAAGGTTTAGTGTTATTTACATCACACCAGTTAGCTATGCTATTTAAATCCGCTTGTAGTTAGGACCTTTTCTCAACAGAATGATACGATCTAAAAAGTTTTACATCATCAGCATACAATAACATTTTTGAATAATTTATTACAGAAGGTATGTCATTTATAAAAAGTAAAAACAGAATCGGACCAAATACTTTGAGAAATTTAGTATTTTACACAATTTTATCTTTAAGCTAGAAACTCTATCTCTCAAATTAAACTTATTAGTACCAAAATCCCCTTATATCTCTTTGAAAGAATGATTTTTTAAATATGTGATTTTTTTATTTTATGTATGCTAAATAAAAAATATTCTGAAAACTCATATTTAATAAAATATTTTTATTATACATTTAATTAAACATAGCAGTCGTTATCATTTATTTGCCTGTATCTATTGTTTTCGAAAATCAATTTTTCTAGGTTTTCGGATCGACCTTATTGTGATCTTAAGGTCTAATTCGATTCCAAACGAATATAATTCCGATGTAAAATTACAGATTGAGAATCTTTAAAATCTAGGATAGGCGTAGGAGTGCAGTTCAATAACAAGTTTAAAGGATGAAAATATAGCGAAAGTTTTTCGAAAATCGGACTGAATGAATAGCAAATAACAATGTATACAATTTAGGTACATGCATTTTATGAAGTGTATACTTTATTTTACTAATTACACTCAGTTAAAAGGCGGAGAGATATTACGCATACATTTTACAAAATTCCTTAAGCGGGTTCATTAATTGCAGGAAACTGATATTATATGTTATTTTCGGTTAATTAAAATTTATAAACAAAACATTTCAGTTATCTTGCTGGTCTGTGGCTTCGATACTGTTACAAAAATGCTATAAATGAAGTAAAGAGGCCAAACACCACCAATGGGCGACTGGCGTATCGAATGCTGATGGCAGACGCATTCAACTGAAACAAAAGCCAACATACAACAAAAGCAAAACCAATAATGAAAACATCACCAAAACAAAGCCAACAAAAAGCATATGGCGGCAACAACACGGACTACAACTGAAAAGCTAACCAACAACACCAACAGTTGTACAGCAATTGCAACAGTAGCAACAACAACTGCATACTTACCCGTACACTGATCGACCCCTCCAGGCAGGGCGAAGCAAATATAAAGTTTTTATATTTGACTGAGTTCCGCCCACAGAACGGCGGCATATCTACAGCAAACACAAGAATCAAGCAAAAGAAGAGAAAATAACAGAACAGTTGAATAGCGAAAGAGGTGTAGAGGGACCAAGTCGCTGATATGAATACATTGTTGACTTGAATATGCGCTGCCATGCAGAACTCCAATAACAACGAAACTAAAACCGTTGCTACGACAGCTACCAATGCTAAAAGCACGCCAACCAACAAACCAACAGTCACAGCACTATCTACGAGTAAGTATTAAATGCAATGAAGGCAATAACGACGACCAGAGGAACAGAACAGCTACAACGCAGCCACAGCCACAGCCACGGCCACAGAACCACAAGAGTCGACACCGTCACCACCGACGCCGTCACAGCACCGCCGCCGCCACTTGCGGAATCGAGAACTTCTCATACAATGGCATTCGATGAACAGCATGGAGCAAGCAATACTTATGTTTAAAGTAACTACAACAACAACGGCACATGTGAGGAGAATATAAAAACACAGCGAGTGAAAACTCGCGCCGATTGACTCTAAAGCCAAATAAGCAAGCCCAAGCAAGCTGTCGTCCAGCTTTGTAAATGCAGACACAATTTATGTACATAGATGGATAGGGGAAAACTTAGAGCAAGCAGTTTTTAGATGAGATATAAAACAGATACTGTCAACAACGAGCACTTAATATAGGGAACAAGGGCGTAAAATACTGCAATGTTTTATTAAATTTAGATAACTTCATATTTATTATTTTAATTCTTTTGAAAATAAGAAAACTTTTATGTTTTAGCTGAAGAGTCTTAATACTTCGTTTTTTTAAGAAGGTCTGAAGCATTTTTTTTTGTGCGATTACTAAAAATCGGTAAAATCGGTATTTTTAAAATAATCCAATGGACTTCATGATTTCTGAATTTCTGTGCAGTAGAACGAGGTGCACATTATGTATTAGTATGTACAAACGATATGGTTGGTGTCGCCCAAGAGGGCATCGTTTTTATCGCTCCCTATCGATACCTACGTTCTCAGATTGTCGATGTCGCTTTCATAACGTGACTGTATACCACGATTTAGAAAATACAGAGGTTGCGCCTTCCGCAAACCGCTATTCGCTCTCAGCAAATTTGACAGAATCAGCTGTTTATGCTACGTCACAGAACGCGGTTAGTTTTGTTTGTATGTTTGTAAGCATTCAATTGTTTGTGCTTAACTTCAATGCTTTAAAGCAATTTTATTTAAAATAAAGTTATTAAACATGAAGTGCGCAGTGTTAAGTGTTTAATCACAGAGTCTATCAATGATACGTGGCTATAAAACTCGCTAAAAATGATGTGAAAGTGTAGCTGTGCGCACTTGGTAGCAAGTTAAGCTTTTTGTGTCTCCTAATGTTACTCTGCAGTGTTTTTTTAAAGATCTCAGATTAAACACAGAGCATAAATGAAGTTATTTGAATATAAATATGTTGCATAAAGAGCCGAAATTGGTAAAAACTTTAAAATTTACAAATCGTAGGAGAACCTAACCTCACATTTTTGTTTTCAATTTCTTCCGATTCTCAGTAAAACCATGTTCGTGACGTTGCACGCATTTTGCTTCACATCATTTTTCGTCGAGAATGCGCAATCTTGTATTCTATCGTTCTTGACTGTATACTACATAGTCAACCGAAACAGAGCTGGCGCTCTACTTGAATTGCTGGTACTCGTACGCTTTTTGCCGGTTTGGCAGTACTTATTTCCCCATTCGCTGACGTGTGAGTAGTATTTTCTTGCAATAAGACGCCATCACACGATCCTTCTTGTATGAAAATATGTATAAAGAGACGAATAGTATGAGCTAATGTTGGTTAAAATTGTATTATTCGATGGTTTTCAAAAATGTTTGATTGTTCTGCTTGCTGCATACAAGTGTTATCAAGCAAATGCCGCTCATCAATCGTTCGCCTCTTTCTCTTCTTTTTTACAATTTCTTCTTTGATCTCTTATTCTCTGTATAACTAGAACTAGTGTACTGAGGTATATATGTACATACCTATTAACTACAAGACCACGACTTTGGTATATAAAACTAAGCTAAACAAATATATGTACGAGTACTTTAGAGGCAATACGCATAACGTTTCAATACACAAGTCTGCAAAAAAAAATAATTGAGAGCTGTTTTGGTTTTTTTGTGTAATCCTGATGTTTTTGGGTGTTCTGAATCCGAAAATAACTTTAGTTTCGTCATAGAACGTCACGTTTTCTGGCAATGCAGGTGGTGTCTATGTTAAAAAAGTTATCATCTTAAAATAAAATATTTAAAAAAAATATTTTAATTTATAATTGCGTAACAAAACTAAGTTATTTATGTAAAGTACATATGTAAATTAGTAAGCACTACATTTCCTTTTCTCAGCGAGACTCCATTTGGTACATTTTCGCTTGTGGGAAGCATCGGGAAGGTCTCTTTGAAGCGCCCAACAGTAGTCTGCCATCATTGAAACGCTCCATCTTCCCTGATATCTTTTTTCCATCTCTTTAATATCTTGGTGAAATCGTTCACCTTGCTCTTCACTCACGTCTCCTAAATTTTCTGAAAACCAGTCGAGATGGGAATGAAGAAAATGTACTTTTAAACTCATCAAGCAACCTAAAGCTTGAAATGCTTTTAACATTCTTTTGACGATTTGTTTGTAGATAGGATATTTGTTATTGCCTACAAATTTCTTTATGACCACTTTAAAGGCAATCCACCCTTCTCGTTGAAGATCCGTCATGGTTGTGATGAATAGTGGATCAGCCATAAGCCGTCTAATATCTGGTCCAACGAAAACACCTTCCTTCAACTTTGCCTCCTAGAAGCCTGGAAACTTTGATATTAAGTAATTGAAGCAATTTCCATCTCTTGGAAGTAACTTTACAAATTGCTTCATCAATCCCAGCTTTATGTGAAGCGGTGGTTGAAGAACTTTATGAGGAGGCACCACAGTTTCATGCAGGACATTCTTTTCGCCAACTTTAAGCTCCCTCGGAGTCCAACACTTTTTGATCCAGTGATTTGTTCGGTTTCTACTATCCCATAGACACAAAAAGCAAGGGAATTTGGTAAATCCAGATTGTTGTCCGAGCGCCATGCCCAAGATTTTGAAATAACCGCACACTTGCCAACCGTGGTCTTTATATTTGAATTTGCAAAGAATCAATTCAAAGTTCTTGTAGGTTTCCTTGAGGTATACGGAATGACCGACAGCAATGGAAGTATAGAAACCACCGTTGTGAAGCAGAACTGCTTTAAGGCTCTTTTTGAAGAATCTATGAAAATACGGCACTCTGCTGGATCGTACGAGATCTTAAATTTGGCGTTTTGGAATTTTTTGAGTATTTTTTTAGTTTTCAGAACACCTAAATACATAGAAATCAGTTGGAAATATCCAGAATATCCAGACAGCATTTTTGTTGCAATTATCGCCAAGGCCGGCGCGACGCTCGGTCTCTTTGAACTGATTGTATCCGATTAGCGTCAGCCATTCATATGTACATACATATGTACATATATATAATTGAATAGTTCCTCAGTTCAAACTAAGTTTTCACTTTACTATTGTTATTGTTTTTTTTTTCTTCAGCAACTTTACGGTATGCTGAAGCAACATACAATACCTTATCGTTGGATCGAGTATATTCGTGTCAGAATTTTTTGATTCTAAGCGCATCATCCCATATTTCTCCCTCTTGCAAGAGTACTGATTGGATCTGTGACATCAACAATTTACTCTGCCATAGAACCTCGCACATTTGGCATAAGTCGGCTAAAACCCACGGTTTTTTGCACAGCTTTTTTGCATGCAGCGCTTATATGTTGCCAGAAGGTTAGTTTGTTGTCAAACCTTAGTCCGTGGTACCTTATGCAGCAAGGGGTTGTCACCGGCTGGATCCTGATCAGCATGCTTTTTATGGTTGAGACATGCTTCCTGGTGAGCATAACGATTTTTTTTTCCATTTCCATTATCGTTCGTCTTCCTGCTTTCCTCGTGCATGACGCGTACGCGCCTAGTCCAGAAAGCTGTCACAAGTATCGTTGCATTACGCTCTCCGCACTTAAGTTGACTTAAGTTCTTGTACAGAAAATGTCTCGTCAGCAATTCATAGTTAAAGAAAGTTCTTTGCAGACTGGAAATTTTTTTTTGAAGATATGAAGAGGTGTTCCGAAAAGAAATTAGCAAAAAACTAGTGGAGTGTAGTTATAGTAAAGATAAAGTAAACTCTAAAGTTAGTAGCAGCTTTTTTGGCATACCTTTCTACGAAATGTCTCTTGAATAAGCTGCTTCGAACTTTAGAGTATACTCTATCTTGACTATGTACTCCAATAACTTTTAACCTATCTTTAGCTTGACTATAACTATGAGCAAGTGTTTTTTGACTATCACTTATTCGATGAAATGTAAGTTCCTTCAGCAAAACTGAATTTCTGTAAAAAAAATAAATCTTACCTAATCTTGCGTAATCAAGTCCTCAATAAGTTTTTCTTTCAATTTCCAGCACACTGACGCTTTTTACTCGCATATGTAGGAATAAAGTCAGCGTGTCGGAAATCTAAACTGCTAAGGTAGGTGCCTTTTCAAATTTCGCGGGCGACGTACATTCGATTATCGATTGTTCAAAAGGGTCATAACTATTGACGAATCATGGGTATATTGTTATGACGTCGAAACCAACGCCGGATCGTCCCGATGGAAGCATCTAGTCCGATAAATAATAAATAAATATTTGTTTCATAATAATATAAAGTCACCTTACTCTTTGAACACAACTCGTACGGATGCTGGGGCACATCTGAAAATCATATTGATACAATTCGTTTGCAATTTGTAATTTTTAATAAACAAATACTTCAATTTAATTGTATGCTTATACAAATTGAGCAGTTCCACTAGTTTATGCACAGAAATAATTTAATATGACCAAAATTATAGTGTCACGGAATCAAAGGTTATGTGGTAACAGACACAAAAAATGGAAAAAAATATTCGACGAAATGAAATTATTACAAATGTGGCTACAAAAAAGAATGACTTACAGGCATCATACTGTCACCGACGAATTTTGCGAAAGAGGCAATAAAACCTCAGCGAAAGTGTATTACGCTTTGCAGAGCGTTGGTGAGCCCTGTAACACAATACTATTCACAATTGAAGAATGGACCATTAAGAAAGAATTCGCTCCAACTCATAAAGCAAAATTCATACAAATCACGTTCCGAATTTCATTTCTAAGGTGGTAGAGTTGAAACGTGTTTGGGCATTATGTTCATCGAAACTACCTACTCTTTAATCACTAAGATTATGTTAACTATAAATAAAATTTACAAATCATGATGGATATTTTTGCCGATATCATTTGATTAGACTAGACAATCGCAAACAGAGAACGAGGAATCGAGAATGATATAAATGGGAAGGATGAATATATGTATTTTCTAATATCACTAGATGCCACTTAGCGATCGGAAACCGAGACGTATTTTTGTAGGTGAAGGCTCCGGTGCCTACATCATAGCAAAATCAAATCATCAATGTTATGCAATAATGAAAATTGTATTCTCGTTCGAAAGAACGTTATTAATTTACATAAATTTTTGTTCACAATTTCACGTCGAGTGCATATCACCAAGAACTAACATTGGTCAATCAAATGAAAAGAACTCTTCGGGCAAAGTCAATGATGATGAACTGATGAGAAATCCAACTCACGAAGTAAATCCCTTTCAATACTCAGGAAAGATAATCACGCCAGGTGCTAGATTCATGGTTAACCTCTGTCTGTTTTTAATGAATTAAATTTTCAAAAATGACCGTTCTCTTTAAAATATTAGGATATTTTAGATTTATTCTGGAATATACATAATTATAAACTCTCGCATTTTTCAATCACCTCAAATCTGCCGCATTACTACACAACACATGAGCGAGTGCGCCGAGGGACCATCATCCGGTTTAGTCCTTAGCTGGGAAAAGGCACGTGAGAGTTGCAATGCGCCGGCTGAGTTAGCGGCAGGTAAAAGCAGCAAGAGTCCGCAATGATATACAAGTGCACGCCATGCGCCAGTTGTTCATGTTAATGTTTTTGTTTTTGATATGAGCGAATGTGTGAATAATACCAGTAAAACAACACCACATATTGCATGCTAACAGCCAACCAAAGAAGCAGTCAGACAGCTCGACCTACCCAAGTCAGTGCACGCTGTGGCAGAACGCGCCGTCAACGCACCACTTAAGCGCACGTTGCCTTTGGACGGTCAGTCAAGCCGACAATCGACAGACGGCTAAGGTGACTGCCTCATATGTAGCCTAGTTGCTCGGTCGAGTCTTTGCGTGCTGTTCGGGCTTGGCCTCGCCTCAACGTTGCTTTCGCTGCTTGCATGTTTGTGGCCGGGCATGATGTTGGTTGTCGTGGTGTGGCGCCCAATGAAGCCACAAAACTGAGTCGAACTGGGCTGCTGAAACACGCCAACTATGCGACTCAACCAAGCTGGTCTATACAAACCAAGTTATGAACAAGCGTACATACATATATGTACATACATATGTATATGCACAAACATACATACATATGTACATACATACATATGTTCATACGTATGTTTGTACGAGTATTTGTTTTGTACAAAATGGCAAATTGCCATTGCTCGAGCTAAGTAACGGCGTGCAGGAACGGGTGCGGATGTGGGTGCGAATAGGGTAGATGTGGCATTGTTGACGTTGCGCACGAATGAAAATAAAATCCGCAAATTTTGGTTGGGTCAAGAGCTCACATTCGTTCTCTCTCGCCTTCCCATAACCTGCTACCATCCAACTGAGCTATAGTCGCTGCGTGTCCAGCTGCCACCTTTCACATCAGCTCCACACAATCAACAACAAACATATATTCTACTTACTATGTAGCCTCTGCTCATGTCCAAACAACAAATCCCACTATTGTATTATTGGACCGTTGATGCAACACAATTCTCATGCCAACATTTCACCGTCCAGTCTTGACTATTTGTAAGTGTGTGTATGTATGTACATACATATGTATGCATGTAAGTGCAAAGTACTAAAGCAATTTTTAATGCGCTCTGCTGAACTTTGCCAGCGCACAGCTTTGAACTCTCAGGAGTCTCGCTGGGCTAATTTTGTGTTCTTTTCGGTCTGATTTTTATATATACATATGTACATACTTACATACATATGTATGTATGTACATATGTAGATAGTAAATTTGACCGTGTGAATTATCAGGTGAACACCGGAAAATCGCATCAATAGCTGTGTTCAAAAAGTTACCGAGATTAAATCACTAATGCGATCAGTTGTTGTAGTTAAAATAATGACAGCAAAACTTTTCATGTCATGTCAGTAACAATTTTAACAATTTTAAGTGGAGACACTGTCAGTAAAGCGTCGAAGCTTTCGGATGAGTTGACCTATTTGGAAATGCTGGATAAATGATATTCAATGAGACTAGACAACTAATTATAAACTTTATCGAGCCAAACAGAGATGATGCTAAAGTAATATAGTAAATAGTAAATCGGTCCCCAATATTGCGCATTTCGTTATTTCACGTGGAATGTGGTTGTCTTAAAGAGAAATAGTTACTCAGCTGGAATATGGCATTTAATGTCATGGGGAATTTTCGAAAATATGTACAATGTGTCGACAAATTTTTGAAGAAAAACGATACATAAAACTTGAAAGGGGAAATTGAGTAGAAGGTGGTTTCGACTTCGGGAAAGTATGTAGGAATCTTGACAGATAGAAGAAAATCTTGCATCGAAGAGAACTTATCTGTACTTTGGCGGCTTCCAACGGACAACGACCCAAAATATATGTTAAAGGTTGCAAACAAGTTTATTAGAAACTATTTTTCGGAGCCCTAGCAGTATATTAAGAAAGAAAGAGATCCGGATGTTAATTATATACAAAAGAAGCAGGTGAGAAACTGTGATAAAACAAAAAATGGAACCGGACCAAATTTTAGACAAATAGTTTTAATAAGTTTTCAAAAAATTTTTCGAATTGGCATTTTTATTTTATCTGCCCCGTTGGACGAACGTTAGGCCCGCTCTAATACACAATAACATTTCTTTTTTTGCGCACACACATCGACTCAAAAGAAACACCGTTTGATCGCCTGGGCTCGTAAATGGTACTTTGCAACAAAAGGTTCCTGCATAAAGAGGTAGCTTAGGGTATACCTTGCTGTCCGCAGATGACGTTATCAGAAATTAGACGTTATAATAGACTTAAAGGCTCCTTGTGCAGCAATAATCAACGAACTATATTTCCGAGCAATGGAGCCACATTTCTCGTTCTCTGCGAGCCTTGGACTCCATTAGATTTAAGCGAGGCCACATGCCTACCCTGCGATGTGGCGCAACATAAAGTTCGTGAGGTAGCGATATCGTGAGTTGAGAAACGAAGCCCACCCCTTTTTCCGTGAGTGAAAGAAAGGCCGAAAATGCTAGCTGAGTTAATCACGGCACTAGAGTAGTTAGTGAGCATGCGCCAGCTCATTTGCAGAAAATCGCAAACTTGCCGATTGGAATTTAAGTTTACTCTACTCCATCGACGAGAAGCTTGATCCTTCAAGTCCGGTTTTTACGACATTTTTGATGGCACAAAAGCAAATTGACTTATTGACTGAAATGACATCGAGTAACACCACAAGCTCCGTCAGAATATAGAAGGACATCTCTGAGCCATAAGTTCTGCCTTTACCAAACTGGAAACAGACTCTTAGAGAAATGGTTATGTAGATAAACGTGATCAAAACAAAATATCTCCTACCATCACATCATATTTTGGTATCCACATTACAGTTGACAGTTAAAAGTTGCATAAGTTAGAGGACCTCTAGAAACCAGGATTGGCACCAATAATAAGGTCAGTCTGAAATTCAGGTTAGATTTTTTTTTTTTAGAAATCCTACTTGGAACAATTAAGTCTTCTCTCGTGGAGCGCAAGACCTCACTCTTGAAGCCACTAATTATGTCCGCCCAATTGTACGGAGTGTTTGAGAGAAGGATTATTCGAATGTATTATAGACCGCTATGTCTTTGCTACGGCGAATACCGCAGGCGATGAAACGATGAGGAGTAAGGGGCTTTACAAGGACATATTGAAACAAAATAAGATTCAGTGCGTGCGCTGGCTAGTGTAGTGCGAATGGATGCAGCCCTTAAAGTATACGACGCGATATCCAGTGGTGGTGCGTTTTAGAGGCCAAGCAGAGGGTTCACTTGGTGTTTTCAAAAGTAACGGCTAATGAAAGCCAATATGTATGTATGTACATACTTATACCATATATGCACTATATGTATAATATGGCTCCGCAAATATGTTTTTATCCCCACGCAACGACGCGACGGGACGTTTTTTAATAGTTCTGGGACATCATACATATGATGTACAAATATATAAAACTAGTGAGAAGGGCTGTCTTCGGCTATGCCGAAGGCTTCATACCTTCCATGAATGAGCGAATTGTATGGTAGCCATATGTTATAATTATTCGATATTAATATTTTGACTGCTATAATAATCCCAATAATAATTAATATTTGTGAAAAATTTCAAGTCTTTAGCCACTTGAATGGAGGGGGTTTCGTACTAATTGCAATATCTGAACAATCGGTTGTACGGCAGCTATATGTTAAATTTATCCAATTTTATTGATTTTCACTACTACATTAGTTCTCACTATACCTATTCTTTGCGCAAAATTTCAAGAATTTAGATGTTCAAATGGAGGGGTTTTCGTGCTAAATGAAATATCTGAATAATCAGTTATATGGGAGCTATATGTAATGTATCTTTGATCTAAAAGATTTTCACTGGTCTTGTAGAACTTCGTATAACGGACCTTCTTGCAAAATTTCAGAGTTCTAGCTTTTTAAATGAAGAAGTTATGAAGCAAAATATGATATCTGAACAATCGGTACCTATATACATATGTACATAATAGACGTCCGATCTGGTTCCGACAAATGTCGAATAATATGTAAAAAGATATCTGACTGCCAAGTTTCATTGAAATAGCTCAAAAACTAGTTTGCGTTCAAACAGACGGACAGACGGACAGAAATACAGACAGACGGACATGGCTAAATCGATCCAGCTCGTCACTCTGATCATATCGGTATACTTTTTGATGGGTCTACAAACATCGGACCAAAGTTAATATACCATTTCCATGAAAGGTTTAAATACATAAAAATATATCTAAATAAATATTTTAAAATATTTCAGAGATTTACAAAAGATTGAAAGAATGACGTATGTTTCAAAGATATCGCTTTGTATTTGGTATGGAGGGAAAAACTTCCGATGGAATTTCTGGCTAAAAAACGCTTCTCGTAATGTATGTGCAAAATCGGCAAACTGTATGTATTGATTATCATAAGACGAATTCCTGCAACTGAGGAGTGTATTGTAAACAAAGTTGGACAATCACACATTACATATGTACATATGTATATTCGCTAAGGGCTCTTGCTCTGAAAGCAGACTAATGTTGGTTTTATTCAAGGATACATTGTCTTTTCTAACGAAAGAGTATCCAAATGCATGTGTGCACAGTTTATCCATCCAACAGTCGCCGAATCGTAACCAACTTGTGGCTCTAAGAAGTTAATATTTTCATTGGCATACCCTCTGATGATTTGAATATCGTATTAAATACTTAGGTTAGTAGTTTATAGCCGATTGCCTATCTCAAAATATAACTAAAAACTCAATTTGCAACCCCTTTTCGTAGTATGCTATGTCACAAGTAGTGATTGCTTTCAATTCGGTCTAAAATACCGAAATCTCCCTTCATCGTAGACCCGACTGCATATGTAAGTATATCTGTGGCTTCCCGACATAACCGAAAAATTCACTTTTTTTTTGCAAAATCGAGTTAATGCAAAATTTGACATCAGTGGGTGTTAATCATACGAAAGTATGTAAGTAAGTACTTTTATATTCAATATTTTGGCTGAATTCTCAACATTTCCAAACCGAATAAATGCATTTTTCAAACAGCTTCAAAACTTTAGGACGCGTTTTCTCGAAAACAGCGGTGAGTGACTTTTTCGGTTATGTCGGGAAGCCACAGAAATGTTTCTGATATCAAGTTTTAGAGACCGATTTGACCGAACCTTTTGGTCGATGATTTTTACCTGGAACAAATTTCGAAGGTTTAAGCAGCACCTAAACCCAGGTGTTGAGTTAGGAAACGTACATCTTCTCGTTACAAGACAACCAACTCTTCCGACGACATGAAGACAGTCAGTGAGGTATTCAAAGGGTTTTTTTAATGAAGATTTGGCTTCAGATTTTTCTTAATATTCGCCTTTTTTCAAATGGCTTTTAAATATTCCTTAGCGAATAAATTATAAAAAAATACTATCAATGCGGAGATCAAAGACGGAATATATTGCATATCAAAAAGTCCCATCTCTAAATATATATGTAAATACATATGTATGTACATACATACATACGTATTAGCTTTCAAATCTCATAGTGTTACGAGTATAATAGAAAATAAAAATGGAAATGCGTAACAACAGCATTAAACACATGAATGCCCTTCAATTTCCTTTCACAGCCCACACATTACAATCAAAAGTATGCACATACATACATACATACATATGTACATAGTTACATGCAAACATACATACATATTTACATTTATAATATGTACTCCATTCCATTTTTATTACATTGTATTTTCGGATATGAGCTCATCTGCACACAAATATGAGTTTCATTCAAGTGAATGCGATTATGGATTCGTTATCTGACTGATGTACGCTTAAGGCAATGTAAAAATGCATGTGAGTATGTATGTTGCATATATGTATGTATGTATGTACATATGTACGAGTATACATATGTATGTATGTATGTAGCTACCACGCATTCGCCTTCGTTCCAGGCGATGTTTATTTGAAATCCGGAATTTCTAAACGAATTCAAACGATTTGGAAGGCTGACCAAATATTATGAATTTCTAAAAAATAAAATAGAGACATACAAATATGGTTGTACATACTATATGCACATACATACATACAGTTCTGATGATAAGTATTTTGAGTGGGTGCAGCCAGGACGCTACACTTTGTCGGGGAGATAAAACCCGAAGAGTGCTACTGGAATTAAATAATGTTTGCTGCTCTCGATAGCAGTCATGGCCCGTGGAAGACAGAAAGCACGGCGGGTAAGCGACACAAACACGTGACGTGACGCCAAAAAAGCTGTAAGACTATAACATTGGAGACGGCGCATACTTGCATACACACGAGTTTTTACGAATATTTGTGCAGGCCGAGTGTTAACGAGGCGTTACGAAGCTAAAGATGGCTTCGACGATTGCTGGCTTCGTGCAAACAGTATTATTTCGCCCACAGTGCTTGTCCACGTACAAATAAAAGTAAGAAAATATGAACATATCGCACCCTAAACCAAAAACCGTCACAACTCAAAATTTTTTAAAATCGCTTTTATCTCATAAACCTATTCCCAGAATACTTCCCAACATGCTCCGAAAATTTCTTCATCGTAACTATCTTATTTTTTCGAAAAGTACGTTTAAAATATTACAACCATTTTTACATACAATTTTTTACTTCTCTTGGATATTAAAAAAAAAAACTTTTTAAATCCTTTTTCCACATAAACTAATTCACGGAATACTTCCCCAACTGCTCCAGAAATTTTTTCGTAGTTACTATCTGCTTTTACTGGAAAAATATGATTATAAAATTATCATCATTATTGTAGAGACTGTTTGTTTTGCCTCTCCTGAACATTTGAGATTTTTTGAGTTGTGACTGTTTTTGGTTTAGGGTGCGATATGTGCATATGTACATACGTACCTACATAGCTATGTATGTATATTCGTAAAATGTCAATATTCATAGGTACGAGGGTGGGCAAGCGTTTCGTTATTTTCTTTACCGCGGGGTCAGGAATAGAAAAGAATTTCGTGAGATTGGTTGTCCAAATACTCAGCCATAGTTGTAGTAACGACTTGGTAGAGATAAAATTGTAAAGACTCTTAAATGAATCGCACCAAGTTGTTGTTGTATAGATAACGCAACTGTTTCGATTCTCAAAACATTTGATAAAAAAATATCACATCCTATTTTAGAAAATGCCAGGCATTTACCAAAAAAATTGCCTGTGCTCTGCTTATAATCATAATCGTAATTCCTTCCCCATCTGAAGAAGGAATTTCTATAGCCCATTCATGATTTTCTTCAGTTGTTTTAGTAATTGTAGGACTTAACTCTAACACTGTCTACAATACAACAGGATCAAAAAATGGTCTTTCTTTAGATTAACAGACAGTTCTGAGCGAAACAAAACATGTTCGACTTTCGAAAAGAAATCAATGGTTGGCAATTAACGAAATCAAGTAATCTCAAAAAGCATTAAACTTTTCCCAATCAAAACCAGTTCTATGTAAATACTTTTCAACAGTGTCTAAAATAAAGCGGTCTTCGAGGCTCTTAAAATTGCGTTTGTTCCATCTACGCTCTTCTTTATTTTAACGTTGTTCTCCTCACAAGACACATACGAGTACTTAACTCATCAATTTAACGAAAGTTGCTAGTGCTGCCAACGCCATCATTTCTACTTTTTGGAACTCATCAGACCCACCCTTGTACTCTTCCACTTAGCAAATGGCACGAGCTGTTTTCGCCGCCTTCATCCACTTCGCCAGCCGATACCCCTTCACTCAAACATACCTCTGTTGCAACCCAATCCACCAACGCGGCCCCTGCTGCTACTGCTGCCAATCTACCGCATTGATGGCTTTCGCATGTTGGCTGCTTCTATGCGATTTGCAGCAACAACAAATACAACAAAAGCAACAGCAGCAACTACAGCTTCAACGTCGAACGAATGTGAATGACGACACGTTGCTCTGAATGTGAATGAGACTGTGGCTTGGCCTTTGAAAGCTGGTGAGCATTTGGCACGAGCCACAAATATGCTTATGAATGTGGGTGAATGTGTGGGTGTGGGTATGGATGCTAGTGCGTGAAGTGAGATATGATTGTTAGATGGAGTGTGCGCGCGTGAATATAATTTTATATGTGTATACTAGATACATACTCGCACATACATACATACTAAATATGCAGCACAGTTACTCAAGTAGGCATTCATTTGGTATGGCGTTGTCTGTCCATTGTGCGTCTAAAGATAGTAATCCGGGAGTAGTCTCAATGGTCTACAACTGGGCATTAATTAGTCACAACTAGTCTCAGACGGGTATAATTGTAGATTAGTCCTGTATTCGTCTCTTTCCGATATAATAAATGATGTATTGATGTATGTATAGACGCACTTAGGCAGTGAAATTTCAGGCGGGTCGTTGGCATATAACCAGAGCACTCGCTTAGCATACCTCGAGTAGCCGGTTCGAAGCTCGGTCGAAGCTATGATTTTTATTTTTGTTCGGGTATAAATGGGTACAATTAGACTTTGCATAGGACATGCTCGACTATGCCCGGACTCATCATAGACTAATCGCATTTTCGGCAGGGTATCGTTCCCCCATACAAATGCGTACGTCTGTTACTGCTGTTAGTAACTAAATAATAAAAACAAAGCAAGTGCTGTAATATGATACTTTCATACTTACGCAAGGGTGCCAAAGCGCTCAACGACAAGTCATCGCTCGACAACGCTGTCTAACGAAGCTAACAGTATAGCGCTTTTGGGCTCGTTTTGAGTGGTTGTATTTTTTGTTGATTCGATTAAAACTCGGCGGTTGTTTGTGCAAATGAAAACGCCACTTTGTGTAAATGTGCTAAATTCTCTTTATTATTCCTTATTCATATTTAAATATTTATTTTACATACATTTATGCATCTATTCATAGCGTTTAGAGTTTTTTATTTGTTGTTTTGTGTTAATTTTTTTTTTTTTGCTGTGTGTATGCATTGGAGTTATTCCAATTTGCATTTGTTTACTTTATATATTTGCAGATTATTTTATTGTTTGCCTACGTGACATACACTGTTAAATTTTTTGATATTTTTATCAGTTTATAGCTACCAACTAATTTTTTCTTTTTTACTTTTAACTGCATTTATGCGTTTTTGTGGCGTTTAATAATTAATTTACAGATAACTTATTTAGTCAATAAATAAACATAGATTTTGCGACTCAAGTTATGGGCCCATATCTTGAAGAGATTCATTTTTCTTACACATTTTTCTAATACTTATTTATAAGCTTGAAAACTTATTGTGCAGTTTTTTGCCTCTGCATAACTTTTTGTGCTTAATTATTTTACATCTATCGGTTTACTGATTTCTAAAGCTAATACTATATGTATACATGTGTAATATATGTATATTATTATATATATATGTATGTATGTAAGTTTGTAGACGAACATACTATAAATAAGTATTAATGCATGTATGCAAATTTATTTATGCGAATGTTTATTTATATATTTACAGGTAAAAGTGTAGAGTATCATTTAGACCTTAACGAAACTACAGAAAATAAATAATAATTTTATTAACATAAAAATATATATGAAGATATGATTTTTTATGTATACAAACGTAGTCAGTGTAATGCAATATTATCTGTAATTTATTTTCTAATTTACTGCAATATAGGGATGCCTATGCATACTAGGATTAGGAAATATGTTTATATGTATGTATGAACTCGTACATATGATATCGAACTGATTTCTATGTGATATTCGAACCATCATACTATCAGCTTTTAACAGCATACATATTTGTATGTACGAGTCATCTCCGTCAACGCCAATGACAAATATGTAGGTAAAATATTAAATCTGTTTTTAATCACTTTCATGTTAAACCCCGAAGCTAGGTTAAGCTACAAACGATTACTTTTATCTAACCTAAAACTAGTTGAGGCAACAACCTATAAAAAACCTACTATTGAGAACCGAAATTTTTAAACGTTAAAACGAAAACGATGCAATCGATTAACAAAATTATGAATTGACGAAATTTATTTAATTAAAAATAAGTAATTTCAAATAAAAATATCTGCTTTTATGAAATTTATACTTCTCTTTTTAAACTATAAATATTGCACGTTGTTTGCTTGAAATTTTCGGCGGAATTTTTTTTTTAAGATTGCGTCACAAAACCGATGTGCTGACACCTACATATACATATCCACATAATATAATGCGAATATCTTTTTAAGTGTTGATATCTACCGAAATACATATGTTAATATCTAACAATGAGTGCCTGTGCCAGCTATCTGATAATGGATATCGAGAGATTTTCCAAGCATTTAGGCTCGATGCTAGGCCCTCCGTAATCTGGATTAAATGTAATTTTTTAATATTCTGATCTTTTGTTGTTATTGCTTCCGACAGGGTGTGTAATGATTGGTTTTAGAACGAATATTCGTTAACCCTTGTCAAGTTTGGTTTTGAGACAAACCGGTTTCGGCGTTGTGCCATCTTCAGTGTCATTTTTCGTTCTGGTTAATTTCATTTCTTCGTCCGTATTTATAGTTACGTTCCGGTGGATTTCATTGTCTACATATGTTCGTGCAGGTCAGTCAGGTCAGTTGTGTGTCGGTGTGTTACTCTGTTTATTTCAGCTACCACTCGATCCAAAACCAGTAATTCTTTAACCTAACTAGGTGACACATTAGATCTGAAGGTTGCAGAGCTTTCTGCTCAAACATTTCATGTAAGATCGCTAAGCACTCCACTAAATTAGCCAGTGACTACAATAGACCTTCTAACCTTTGAGTACATCACGCTCATTGTGAAACAACTCTTGATAAATCATTGGTAATTTCAAAGAATTTATTTACGCATTTTTTTCAATTTAAATCTTGAACCTAAGTTGTTCAAGTGACTGCGAAGTACAAGGACCTGATTGCTGGTAACAACAATTAATGAAATCTGCTCTCCGAAAATGTAGTCGTTCCGCTTCGAAATAGAGCTGCAAAATTGGCGATATCTGTAGTATCGGTGGATTTGATTTAATTTTTAGTTGATTCAAATTCTTGGGTACATATATATGTATGTATGTACATACAAGTATATATCTTCATTTATTTAAACAAGTAGGTATGCATGTATGGACTAAATTTTTTTCCGACATTTCTAAATTCAATTTCGAACGTCGTAATTTAAATTATTTGTCGTTTAGAGAACGATTCGGAAACATTTGCAAATTAGAAATGTACTTAGGAAAATGCTAGTTTTTTAAAAGAGTTAGAATGTTCATACAAAGTTAGTATTTTGATTAGCTTCTAATGTGCAATTATAAATAATATTCAGTTCGTTAGTTAATTCTGTAATCATTATTGAATAAATGTAAATCTAATATAGTCTACTAAAACTGGGTCTTTCACAAGTTCTCTAAAGCAAAACTTTGAATTTATTTAGAATTATGCATTTACATATATACGTATGCATATACTAATAAAAATACGAGAAACTATTTCACAAAAGTATAGTCTGTTTGATTGAAGCGGCCATGATGTGCCCGTCAATTGGTCAGTCAAACAAATAGGCAGGCAGTCTGATCGCTATTTAACGATATTTGTATGTTGGTTTGATTATAATTACGCAATCAATACTTCAATGTCAAAGCATTGACGGCGAATTACAAATGATTTGCGAGTAGAAAAAATTAAAAAAATATTTTTAAATTAAACATTGTTAGGAAAGTAGGCCGCTATTTTTAGTAATATAAATACATTTGTTTGCATCTATGTATGTATGTATGTACTTATGTGCTGTATATGAATGAGTTGAGCATGCTATTATTGCTAGGTTGTCTGTGAATGAATATTATGCACTTTTTATATTAAAACACAAACATATCAAACAGAAAGAAACATAAATAAAGAAAAACTCTATATAAGTATGTACTTACGTACATACATTCATATACATATGTAATATTTTTTTCAGTTTAAAAATTAAGCATACATTGAAGGTCTACAGTCGCGAATTTTCTATGAAGTGTTCATTTTAAATAAACAAAAAAATTTTAAAGTTTAATTTATGTATGTGCGGCCTAAATTTTAATAATATTTTATAAAAAAGTTGAAATATTTGTTTTCAAATTCTCTTTGGCATACATACATATGTATGTACATATGTACATATATCCTATTTCATATTTATAACGTCAACAAATGTGTTTGTATCTAAATTTAAAATTCATTTATTAAATTTTTAATATTTTTCACCTTAATTTTCTACACAATTCTGAGAACAGAAACCAAATAAACGCAGCAAATTTTGTAACTACATAATAAAAACAAAAAATATGATCAACTAACTTTCATTCTTTGCAAATGTTTTAAAGTTATTTTCGGGTATGCAGTTTTGTTCCGCATTTAATTTTAATAAGATGACGTGCAAATTTCAAGTGCAAACAAATTTGCTTTTATTTTTGACAATTTTTTACTGACATCTTTCACCAAATTTATCCATATAAACAAATCTTGAATAAATTGTGCGAGAGTGTAAGTAAAAATTGTAAAAATTCAACTGCAATGCATGTATGTAGGTACATACATAAGTATGTAGCCACTTGAAAATTTTCACTTGATCATACGTAGCTATTCGGAAAAACGTTTAAACTAAGTGTATTTATAATAAAAGTTTAATAATTCAACTGTGAAATATCATATTTAAAGATGTGTTACTATGTTAGTATGCATTTAGATATCGCTTTGTCGTTATCATAAAAAATATCAAAATTTGAGTAAAATGAACCAATCCATTGCACGAAAAAAATAATTAGTCACACAGCATTGAATTTTTGAAATGCTACTACTTTTGAAGTCCCCTACCCTACCGCAACGGTTCTGGCATCATCACTAGTGAGCAAAAAATATGCGAACTTGACACGAATTGTAAATTACCTAAACTCAATGATCCTTGCGGGAAAATGTCTAGCAGTGTCCATCCTTAAAAAAAGAGTCCAAAGTCATTGAAGACAAAACATGGCCGTACAAAATATTTAAGTGACTATGGTATAGCATTCGCTGCGGGACATATACAAATGTATATATGTATGTACATATGTTCATCTGAAATTTAGATTCTAAAGCTTCGTTATACTGTTTCAAAAATTAGACAACCACGTAAGCAGCTTTCATTTTTAAATAAAATTTATATTTATTTATGTACAGTCATACATAAATTCCGAAATAATTTGTCACATACTACGTATTAACCTTAAAATAAGGATTTTCTTTCTTTTACTTGTAACTTAATTACTTTGTTATATATTCCACATTTCTACATTTTAATATCAATTTAGGTACATCAACTTAATTTAAGAAAATTTTATATTTTTTTAAATTCTCTCAAATACATCGGGACTAATTTTTTTTTTTTCATTTATAACAGCTTTCTGCTGTAGTTTAATTTGTTTCACTTAAAATGTATAATTTTAAATACATACATACGTATAAGAATTTAATTGCAGTTTTATAAACTTAGTTAATCATTAGTGTATATATTTACAGTGAGTAGTTAATAACTGTTCTAACTAGTTCTCAATCGATTAAATGTTTATATTTGTAGGAATTATTTTTTCCCTTATGTCTGTAAGTATGCATCTAATTATTTATGTATGTATGTATTTGTGTGCATGAACATGTACTAAATTTTCTAGTTTTTATGATTTTTGCTTTCATAATAAATTACCATGTTTCCGCACTAACTGCCATTCGAATCATCGTCACTATCCATCCATCTCCAGAAATATTTTATTTCCGAGTCCACGATTTCAAAGAAAATTTCGCAACGGCTAACTATGTCTTTGGGCGAAAAAGAAAAGATAATATGTTTTTTATTTATTAAAAATGAAGAACAAAATTTCAAAAGTAAATTATATATATGTACATATGTATGTTCTAGGCATGTCAATCCCGTGATCCCGAAATCCCAGTATCCCGGCATTTTTTAACTCCCGAATATCCCGGGTTAAGTCTATACAAATCCCGGAATTGTAGAAAACAGTGAGTTAAATAGCCGTTTATTTTAAAAATTTTTTTTAAACATTCTTAAAAATTCCCCTTTCAAGGACAAAACAAAGCCTTTAGAGAGTTCACAATCGACAAATAACACAGCTTGTTAACTCCCTAAAGGCCTCTTTTAGCCCTTCACATTATAAATGAGCTGGAAAATATCCTCCTCGAGTAGAAAATTAGCCTTAATATGAAAGCGATGTTAATAGAACAAACGACGAGGTGCCTGAAGTGAATAAGGCAGAAAGTCTCGAAAGATAAATTGCATCAAGTTTTAACGAGCAGCTCGCAATTGTCCAATAATCGAAAGGCATACAATTTATCAGAAGGCTTGGTAAAAGAAATTAATAGTTTTTGCAATGAGTCGATATATCGTACAAAGAGCATTTAACTTATTGTTGACAATCCAACCAACAAGTGTTGAGGCGCAGCAGTGTTTCTTCTGTACCAAATATGCAAGAACGATATAATACAAGATTGCGCCTTCCCGACGAAAAATGATGTAAAGCAAAATGCGTGCAACGTCAAGAACATGAATTGACTGAAAATCGGAAGAAATTGCAAGAAAAATGTGAGGTTAGTTTCTCCTATAGGAGTACCACATTTTTCAGTTCATTGATTGCCAACTCAATTCTGAGAACTGTATGTGAAATTAGACCCAAAAAGAATAATTTCTGCATTATTCGTTTTGTCTTCTTACCTGCCAAAATATTTTTAATATCGATTTTAAGTTAGCACTATCGTATAGGGGAATTTATCACATTTTAGGCCCTGTTGTTTGACATAGCTCGACAGCCACTAGCCCGATTTAGTTGAAATAAATTTTTTTTCGCGTTTCGCTTTTATTCGCAATTGAGTAAAGGTATGAATTTCTAAAATTTGCTCGACATATGCACAACATTCATACCTTTACTCAATTGCGAATAAAACGCGTGCATCGATTTTCATGATCTTTGTCTCACTTTGCTCATAGGTTATGTGACTTTGCGAAAAAGTAACTAGACTTGAAACTTATTTCAGGGCCTAAAACGTGATAAATTCCCCTATATGATAGTACTAACTTCAAATCGATATTAAAAATATTTTGGCAGGTAAGAAGACAATACGAATGATGCAGAAATTATTCTTTTTGGGTCTAATTTCACATACAGTTCTCAGAATTGAGTTGGCAAATCATGTGTTGTACTGTGCTATGATTTGTAAATTTTAAAGTTTTTACCAATTTCGGCACTTTATGCAACATATTTATATTCAAATAACTTCATTTATGCTCTTTGTTAGATTGGATGCCTTGAAAAAAACTGCAGTACAGCATTAGGAGACACAAGAAGCATAACTTGCTACCAAGTGCGCACAGCTACACCTTCACATCATTTTTAGCGAGTTTTATAGCCCCGTATCATTGATAGACTGCGATTTAATACTTAGCACTACGCACTTCATGTTTAATAACTTTATTTTAAATAAAATCACTTTAAGCATTGAATTTAAGCACAAACAATTGTATGCTTACATATGTACATACAAACAAAACCAACCGCGTTTTGTGACGTAGCATACACAGCTGATTCTGTCAAATTTGCTGAGGGCGAATAGCGGTTTGCGGAAGGCGCAACCTCTGTATTTTCAAAATCGTGCCAAATATGTATATGGTACTTCCATATAAATTATTTTGTAAAGAACAATAAATACATACAAAATTATTTACAACAAATCATTCTTCTTTGTTATATTAATGTTATTTTGTATACTTCTATAATACAACAATTGCAGATGTGTTACATTTTTTGACAAATTAAAAGTTACGAATTATAACTTCGTGAAATCGAGATCCCGGGATTTTCCCGGGATTTCGTTTTCAGATCTCGAAAGTTGAAAAATGGGCGTTGCCACGCCCACTAAGGGACAAATTTTTGTATCTCAATAACGGTGTAAGGTATCGTCACAAA
Source organism: Philophylla caesio (assembly GCA_963971545.1). Taxonomy (NCBI): domain Eukaryota; kingdom Metazoa; phylum Arthropoda; class Insecta; order Diptera; family Tephritidae; genus Philophylla; species Philophylla caesio. Next base: position 97,192,756 of record OZ020606.1, on the reverse strand, counting down.
ACTTGGTAGACATATTTTCCATGATATCGCTATTATTATGGTAGACAATTTTTGAAATCGGATAATAATCACGCCCACCTCCCATATAACGGAAATTTTGAAAAATGCAAAAATGTCGTTTTTTTATCTATTGAAACATATTAATTAAAATTTGATATTTAGAGAGATATTTAATTAAGAAACTTGATTTTTATGAAATTTTGAAAAATGAGCGTTACCACGCCCACTTATAAAAAAACGTCTGTAGGTATCTCAATAACGATGTAAGGAATCGTCACAAAATTTGATGAACATATTGTCCTTGATACCATTAGCATTACCATCAATAAATTTTGAGATCGGACCATAACCACGCCCAACTTCCATATAACGGAAATTTTAAAAATGCAAAAAACTTCGTTTTTCAGTATTAATTGGAAGAAATTTAGTAAAGTTTAATACTAGCTGCGATTTGAAACAAAGAAGCGGGAATTTTATGAAATCATGGGCACCGACCATAAAAAAATATAACGCGAGGGTATATTAAAATCGGTTTCGCCAGAATTTAGCTTGTCTTACTTGTTTATACTAATTTGAACAGTTCATTTACAGTGTTGCCGCACGTATATTTTCGAGGAAAGTGAATAGACTGAAAAATCGAAGCTGATCGAAGTGAAATACATTTTCCTAAATTCCTTTATATGTACATACAATGTACTATTTTGACCTAATTGAAACATAACGGCAAAAGTCCTTTTCTAGACAGTTTATAAGTACTGTATATTTACATTTTAAAACAAAAATATTACTAATACAATTTTATTTTTTAATGCAATATTTCATTTTTCAAGTAGTATTCAGCGAAAACTAGTTTTCGATGAGTTTTCTTTTGGCAGATTTTACATGGACGAAAACACAAATTTTCAGGTGAAAACCACTTTTGGCCACGAAAACATGTTTTCGATGTCAGTCCGAATATGGCATTAGATCGAATCCAATTCATGAAATGGTTATTATTGAAATGATCTTTTATTTGCGTTAGAGAGTGAATGGTGTTTACGTTTAATTTATTTCGTTTGGGACTTTTTATTAATTTAAGTTGAGAGAATACTATTTCAGTAGTGACACAACAATAGGTTAACTTAACAACAATCCAACAAAAGTTCAAATGTTTGGGAACACGAGGTGGCGCAATGAGTTTTTCAAATAAAAAACATGAAACTAAAACTCTTTGAAGTTTAATTTTTTTTAATTAAAAAGGCGCTCAAAATCGAAGTGATTTGGCAAATTGGTAGTGCAGAACTGTTGGCCCTAAAAGTGCAGTGAAAAACTTCGATTGTAGTGAAAACGGCAAAACGATTAAATATGTATATAGATTTAGAGAGTTTACGCAGATTTTATCAGTTTAGATGAATACTCTGATATTTGTGGTTTAAGATAAAATGTACATATTTAAAAATGGTCAATAATTTTATACATTAGCTAATGAGATTTTCAAAACTAACAGCCAATTTTACGAAAGTAATTTAAATGAAAAATTTATGAAATTGACAAAAATTTAAAATTTAGGTTCCACTTAAAATGCTGCTAAAACCGGCTGTAATTGCGAGTAAGTTAAACTTTAAATAAATTCCAACTAGATACTTAGATGACAAACTTCGCAAAATCATTGATTATATTCATAAAATTTCCTTAACACTATGAATAACAATTTATTTATTATTAAAAATTATTTGAATGATTAATAAAAATTTTGCGTTATCAAAAATAATAAGAGTTAATTAATTAAAATGTATTTGCTATTAAAAATTATTACGATGATGAATAAAGTCGAAATAGAAAATAGGCGAATATCTTGCATATATTATTTGAATAACGATTCGATCAAACACGCCAATCCCTCTTTTTTCACGAAATATACAAAATCTATGTAGGTAATTAAAAATTACTGTTTAAGTTAGCAGAAGCATACAAATATTGCTGCCCAACAAAAAATAAATAAATCAATCTCTTTAAATCCCCATAACATAATAAAAAATTTCCAATTATTTCAAACACTTTACAAACAAAAAGAAAACCGTAAATAATCCATCGTTCACTCATATTTCCTTCCCCCTTTTAACCACATGTCACCACAATTGATTGCGCTCAATTCCCATCAAAAGCAAAAAAAGCGAAAAAGCAAATAAGCAGTAAAAAAAAGCAATAAACAATTCAATGCTTTGGTGCACTCACCTTAATCACTCGCCACGCTAGCTGCCGTCACACCATATTTGTCGCTGCTGTTATTGTTGTTGTTTTTGCTACTGCTGTTATTATTGTTGTTATTTCCAGCATTCTTTATGCTAACAGCATCAGTGACAATCGCAGTTGTCACACCACTATCTGCAATAGATTTCGGCAACACTTTCGCTTTTCCGCTCTCATCCCCTCCTCTGCTAGTCGTCAACGCTTTGTTCTCCAGTTCAGTCGCAGCTGATGCTCCTACGGCTGCCGACGGCATGTTGGCTGTTGTTGAGGATGCCACATCCGTAGCAGACGTTACCTTTGTTATGTCGGTAATGTTGTTCGGAAGTGTTGTGGCGCTGCCGGTGGACGAACTTATTTGAGCCACATCCTCTGCAGCACTAAGTTTGGCCGCGTAAGCTTCAGCGGCTGCCGCGGATGCGCGCATATTCAAATTGGCGGCCACTTGATCGATGGTCGTCGGCTTCTTTAATGTGCGTGTCACAGTCGTAGTCGTGCTCGAGGGGGTAGCGATGCCGCTTGAGGTTGTGGTTGCCGAATGAAGCATAACGCCTGGGCTGAGAGGTGCCGAAAGGCCGCTTAACGGCAGCGCCGCAGGTTCTATCTTTTTTTGTATGGGCGAAGAGGTGGAACTGGTCGTGGACGTGGATGAGGAGATGGTGGTGGTTGGCGGCACCACACTTGAATTCCCAGCAGGTAGCGTTGATATATTGCGAAACGCCAGGGCTGATGGATTGGGTATGTTGCGTACGGAAGCGTTTTGCTGCCTCACCAATGAAGATTGTTGGGTCTTTGGTTTCTCGTAGGACTGTGACGCCCGTATTGCGATCTTCTCACGCGCTGTTGCTGACTCGGAGAGCAAATGGAGATTCTGTAAGTCTTCATTGCTCATATCTGTGGGTGAGTTCAATTGCTGCTGCTTGGATGCTGAAATAGCGGCACTATCTTGAACCGTTGTAGAGCTAATATTTTGCTTTATTTTATTCAAAGCCGCCTCGAGGCTTTCTCTAGCTGACGGAGCTGTCACTAAAGCATTAACTGTGGTATCGGCTAGCCGAACTTCATCCTTATCGCTAGCACCGCTGCCAGCAGCGTCAGCCATTTCAACCATATTATCCCGTGAGTTCGGTCTAAACTCTCGCAAGCTGATACGGTGCTGTTGTAATTTCTTTTCTGCAGTGCCACCGTTGGTTATGGCACTGCTCTCCTGTTTATTGTTACCGACCTCCGCGCCTTTCTTTGTCAACGGAAATGTTGGACCATGTAGATTTACCAGCGCAGGTGGTGACAACCGATAGGGATTTGTTCTACCATTTCCGAAGGGCGCAACATTGAGCGCCGCCTGCTGGGTTTTTACCGCGCCGGAGGTTGGCAAAGCACCCGACTGTTGTCCAACAGTTTTCTTACCCTTAACCATCGATAGTGGTGGTCCCATCATCCGTCCGCTTTTAGGTGCATTTAAAGGAGGTTGCGCTGATATAGCGGTGGTCGCTGGACTGGAGTTTATGCGCACAATTTCCACGGCAGGCTTGTTGAAGGGTAAATGCAGTTGGGTGTAAGGTGGCAATTGCCAACGCGCTTGTGCTTGCGCCATGCCGGCAGTGGGGCGCGCAGTAATTGAGACTGCGCTTTGGCCGCTACTAGAGTTTCTCACGTGTGTCACAGTATCGGCGATCTTGTTAATACTACCAGTGGTTGAGGGAGTGAAAGGTTTATTCGCATAGCTGCTGTAAAGAGATTTTCGTTGACCAGCATCGAGCTTCGGCTGTTTTCCACGTCCAGCAACAGAGTAGGGCTCATCCAAAGAGGCAGAGCGTTTTAATTGCATACCGAGCTGTTTGCTGTTGGCGCTGGCTATAGATGAAGGTGTGTATGGAGTATTTGAGGCGGGCGAAGAACGGCGTGGTAAGCTAGGAACTATGAAGTGAGGGTGCGACTTTGCACCGGGAGCAGAAGTTTGTCTATTATATTGCGGAACCGCCGTCGATTTTGTCGCTGGTAGCGTAAGCATCTTTCCCTTTACTGCTTCGGACTGTTTGCTGACACCAGTTGTGGACTTTGACTGCCCAGTAGATGCACTGGTAACAGTCAGTGTGTTGAAGTTGAGAGGAGTGGTTTTGAAGAGGCTGGGCGGTAAAGGCGGAGAGGCCGGTAACTTGACATCTTTGATACTGTTTACGGGTTTTGTTATCAATTGGGACTGCGGTAACGACAGCAACGTTTCATCAGCTTTAACAACTTTGACGACATCTTTTGACTTTTCTTTTTCCTTCATGAGATGATTAATGCTACGGGATTCCTCACCTAGTGTCTTGTTTAACGCCAAAATGCTATCAGTTGGCGTATTAACAGGTGGCGACCTAATCGCCACTACATAAGTATCATTGACTGTCGAAAGCGACTTGCGTGATGCGTAACTGCTCTTCTTGGATCCAGAACTTTCTGATTTATGTGATTTATGATTGTGCGGTGCCGTAAGCTTAACCTTCATCTTCAGACTTTCCTCTTCCGGTTTGCTAGATATCTCCGCATGCATTCTTCGCCGTTTGCTGTCTTTTGGGTCTTTTGAGTCCTTTGAGTGCTTCTTTTTCCTCTTCTTATGGAAAGAAATCGAACCCAATTCGACGGGTGCAGTCAATGGAAATGCATTATTTGAGGAGCTGGTTGTTGAAGAAGCTGATGAAAGCGGTGAAGCATTCGGGCTATATTTAAGCTTTTCACATATTTCCGCTGATTCTGGTGGCGTCAGCACCTCTATGGGTTGCAAGCCAATATTCTTCGCATATGTCTCAAGATCTAAGCGATCATTTAACGGCGCAGCCACATCGTCCAGCGAGTGCTTACGCTGCTTAAAGCGCTCTTCCTTCTCCGTATATTCAACACTCTGCAGCACACCAGCCGACTTTGGCTTGGAAATGCTCAAACGCGTCTTTAAACTATTTAATTCAATCTTTAACTTTGGCACATTCCTAGTCGATTGATTACTCTTGGGCGACTCTGTCGTAGCGCTCGCCGTTACCGATGGTGGCGATTTCTTGCTAGCCGTCTTCAGCTGAGCCAACGATACATTCTCAAACTCATCGTCAACCGAATACGGCGACTTCGGCATCTGTGATTGTGGTATGCTTACGAGAATATCACACTTGGGCACCACCAAAGCAGCTGGCGATGTTGGTTCATCAACGGCAATTGCAACATCCGCCGACTTTGGAGAGCGCTGGGTACTCTTCGGCGAGCTCTTAGGTGAATTACTGTTGCTAGTGGTGGACGAAACGGCATAATCGCTATATCGCATATCATTGCTGCGTAAACTCTTGAAATCATTGGTTACTGTATAGGTAGTTTCCTCATTATTGATTCGTTTGGGCGACGGCTTCTTGCCAATGTCAGCACTCGATTTGCGTGCAATGATCATTTTTACAGGCGCATTCACCTCTTCCATCATTGGCGGTGTATTTGGCATTTTATTTATTATGAGTTTCGTGCCTTTGATAGACTTGCCCTTGCTTTTAGTCGTTTTATGAAATGTTGGTTGAGTACGACAGTTTGGGGAAGGTGGTAAAGTCTCAGAGGGTAAGGCCGTAATGCTTGTCTCATCGCATAGGGAGACCTCATTGCACTGTTGCGATTCTGTTATTTTTATGCTATCCACGTGACTATCGTGTTTGCTTGCAACAAAGGATTTATTGTTGTCATTTTCTAGTTTGCGCGACTCTTCACCATAGAAAAGTATACGATAGGTGAATTTCATAGGAGCATGCTGTAAATCAATGGGTTGAAAGGGTATTTAATGTAACGGTTGCGGGCTTATAATTTATAAAGTGTTATTGCAAAATTTCTTTACAAGTATAGTTTATTGGTTATAGATGGAATTTAGAAAAATTTAACGAGCTTCAAATATATCTTTACGTAGTTATGTACATACCTAAATAAATGCAAATGTATAATAAGTATAAAAATGATAATTCTATATCAAATAATAAAATATCAAAATTTGAGACTATGAGCCTTTACGTTTTTAATCTTTCTGTTTGTATTAATTTTTTGTCATCTAGTCCTAATTGCAAGTCTCAAAATGAACTAGAGATTATTGCTTTTCCTCGCGTTCACGGTTTTTTCTTTTCTTTTTATTTAAATTTTTTGTGACCTTCTCATCACCAGGTCACAATTTAGTGACTTTATTTTGAGACTAGAGGATGCCAACTGGTCTAAAATTGTGACTTTTATTAGAGACTGAGACTGCTTACGGAATTCGGGCATAAAGCCTTTTTTTTATTTTTTTTCAGGACCAACAAATGTCAAATGGTCTAAAATTTTTACTTTTTTTTCTATTAGAGATTGATATTGCCTACTGAATTCCGGCATTTACTATTTATATTTTTGAAAAGTTTTGGATATATTCTGAAATTTTTATAGAGCATTTATTTAAAAAACCGAAATGGATTTATTATATTTAATTCTGACACCACAAATATACATATGTACATACATATGTGGATCTAAAGGAAAAAAAATGAATACGAATGTAATAAACAGTTCGCAGTCACTAAATTCAAGTCTCTTTCTTGATGAATACACGGTTTGTACTAATCTGTACGAATTTATTTACATAAGTCTCAAGAAAAATTAGCACTGAAATTCAAAATAATATTGATTTGTATTTTAAAAATTTCTTTTAAATAATTTGTATTTAAAGTTCAATCTATAAAGGCATTAACACATTTAATTAAAACATTAAAACAATATTAAAGCATTTTACAACATTTATGAAAATTAAGCAAATTTCAAAAAATGTGTATCTAAATTTCGAACTGTTTATTCAGAGTTTCTCGAAATTTTTTATGTGTGCAAGTTTATAGCTCATTAAATTTTAGTACAACAATATGAAAGTTTCAAATATAAATTTGAAAAAAAAAAACATAAGCTATGAACAATATCATTTTCAGCTTAAGTTTTATTTTCCTTATCATTATCGTATGTGTGTACATTTGGCTAAATTTATTAAGTTAAGTTGTTTATGAATCTACATTTTAACAAATGGGATCAGTTTAAATATGCTTATTTATATCTTTTAGCATAGTCCAATACTCTTATTAATATACAAAATTTTCAACAAAAACTAACTCCTTTGCTTATTTCTGATATTATTTGCATTAGTTGTCAAGTCATTTATCGGATAACAATATTTTATTAAAAGAAGATGACTAAACAAAAGCTAACTTCTTGTTCAAGAAAGAAAATACTTCTTACAAGCAGTTTAGCCAGAGAAATTCCCCTTAATTTATAATTTATTTATTTTTCCAAAATTTAAATCTTTGAATAAAATTTTAAAATTTAAATACAGTTTTGGATTTCAAAAAATCTCTATTTAAAATACCTCCAAGGAAAGAGCTGTATATAATGTTCATTATGTTAACAAAAAATTAACAATTACAAATAATATCAACTTTAACTAAAAATTGGTATTCACTTCGTGGAATCACAAAATTTGTGGATTACGAGGTCAGTTTTCCTTATATTAAATCTGTTACTTGTAGCCATTGTGTTCAAAGTAATTTGTGGAAAAATTCTCATCGGATAATGTTAAAATTAGTCAAATTAGTGGTGTTAATACTTCATACACAAAAACCTTCATTTTGAAGATATTTTCGGTATAAAATTTGGGCTTTAAAAAATTTATTTTGAAGATTCTTATTAATTATATACCAGAAATATTTATATACATTCATATGCATAAACGGATGCCATTCTATTCTGTATCCACACAGACTCTTACCAAGAGCTTACAATCAGCTTTAATTTATTTGCATATGAATTAACTATTCTCACTCACACAAAGACCCATGTGAGCATACATCAATGCATGTAAACGTTGCACTTATAATGAAAATATGTGCTCTCACTCACCCTCTTCCAATTGTAACAATAGCCCACATCCATTAGCGTAAAATCGTTTGGCAACACCTCATCCTCATAAATCACTTCCACCTCGATACGCTTACTCTCCGGGTCAATGTCGAATTTGGAGCATAGGAAACGTTTCAAGTGACGTATCTTCAGGCCAGCTGGACATTGCAGATAACGAACTGGTGGTATTTGACTCGTGCTACAGCCCTTCAGCAATGCCGGATGATATTCCAATGACAAACTAATGACCGGAAAATGTCGAAAGAAAGAAATAAAGAGAAGAAATTTAGAGAAGAAATAATGGCATTCGCGTATTATATAGTTACATATATGTATGTATGTATGTATGCATATAAGTATGCTGCTAACTACAAATTGTCATAGTTTTGCAACGCTACATTTCTACATTCTTTTTACCTAATTGGTTCGGTTGGCGCAAAGAAATTCTCCTCAATTGTATCCTGCTCGCGGCTAGCTGTGCTACCCGCATCCTCGCCATCCGTTTTCTGTTGACCATTTCGGTGTTTGACTTTGAATTGTATTGAACGTTCGCGTTCCTTTTGATACAAACCAGGTACCAATTTAAAGATTAATGCTCGCAAAACATCATCCGCTCTGTAAGTATAGTAAAAACCAACAAATAAAAGGTATGTTGTAAATCAAAAAGGACTCAAGAAAAAACGCAGACGAAATTTAGTAGAAATACATATTAGATAATCATTTTTGTCGGAAACGTACTTCAAGTTGGTAATGTTGATTGGTTTGCCATCACCGGCAATTTTACACTGCGGGCAAAATGTATCATGAAGTAAATGTTGTGCAATACAGCTGCGACAATCTGAAAATAAAAATATAAAAATAATATATACTTATACACATACTATTGATGTTTAAGTCGAAAAATATTTAAACAAGCAACGAATTTTTAACCAGCTGCTCATATTGATATTCATGAATTAATTAACTTTTAATTTTTTAGGTATGTATGTGTTAAAATATTTTATGATAGCTTTCCCAATTTGATTTTTCTGGTTAATTACTTTAATTAATTTATTTTGAGATCGCATTTCTGATATTATTCAAGGATTGCTCAAACACCTTGGCTTTCACGCCAATAATAATTTTACAAATCCATTTAAAAATTTGTCTGCAATGAATTTCAAGCTAATTTGCTATAACTTTTTTTAAATAATTTTATTTTTTTTACTTTGTTTAAAAATTAATATGAACGAAAAGGATATAAATATTTGAATAATACTTACATGTATGCAAACAAATATCCACCGTTGTCGGATTTATTAAATAGCCTTCACATAGAGAGCAGCTCAGTAATTCATTAAATTCGCGCACTTGCGGCGATTTGGTTGGCGATTCCAGCTTCATTTTACTAACAAGTTTTGTTTTATAATATTATTTGTGTGTGTAAATAATTTTTTAGTAGCCTCTTTCGGTATCTGCAAGTAGTCAAGATAAAATTAAAGTATTAGACAATGTACTTTGAAAAAAAATTGTTTGCTTATCTTATTGCATTCAGTAGATAGCTTAATATAAGGTTTGCAAATAAGCTTGTGAGTGGTAATCCTTGATAACTAGATTTTGAAAATTTAAAAAAAACTTAACTTTTAAACATGAGAAGTTTTCTAGTGAATGAATAAAAGTAATACCATATACATAAATATGTGTTAACAAATACATTAAGACAAAAGCTTGAAAACTAGATTCACAATTTTGACAAGACATTCTCATTTAAATTTTTAAATTTTTTTACAGCTACTACAAGGACGCTCCAGAACCAACCCAGGACTATTCGGTCTGGTGGCGATTCGTAACTGCTCCAAGACGGTCTGGAAGTAGTTCGCGTTCAATGCTGTAAAAATCCGAAATCGATTCGGAAACAAATTAAAAACAGCTTCGGCCTTAATCTGCTGAACAATGTGAAGATGATATCGGACTAGTTCAAGAGCGATCACAAAAAATTTGAGTTCGAATTGTCACCAAGTCTCCAAGCAGTTTCCTATTTTTCTATATCAGCTTTACAATGTGTTGAAGACCATCCCTAGAGAGTCTTACTAAAACACACTAAGGTGTTAAATTTCATGAGATGTTAATAGCGTGAGTGGTATACTCCTCTTCAACCAAACCCAACATGGCTTTGATAAATGAAATGATCTTTGAAACAAGAAGACCGCACTTAAATATGTGCATTTAGAGAAAATGAAGCGCTCTTTTATTTCCGCATCATATCTGACAATGAAGATATTTAGGCTCCCTTTCCCAATAACATACCCTAAACTAATACATAGACTTCTCGAGAAGGTCGAACGGTGAGCGATCTTAAGTGGTAAATCTTAAAATAGGTATTTATGTAACCACAGCAAAGCCAATTACGTGTTTTGAAGGCTCAAAAGATCTACAGAAGGCCGTGAAGATTTGTTTAGCATACTCTAAAAAATAAATCGGCCCTGATTGAGGTAAAGTCGTATTCATTTGCTTATTAGATGGACCTAAACACCCCCAGAGCTGAGGTAAGAGGATATTACGCACACTCTCACTCCGCTCCGCTTGACAGATTTGAGATTCAACGGCGTACACGCGCTGATGTAGCGGAATATTTACAAATAAAAATTTATTGAGCTCAAAATGATTGTTTTGATTAAATCATGAAATGTAAGCAATGCGGGAATTCTTGTGTTAGCTCTGTAGTATTTACTTAAATTTGCTTTTGATGCACTTTTTTCAAGATCCTCTTTAAATTATGTTATGCTTTGGGGAATTCGCGGCATGAAAGCGTACAGCTGCCTTTTAAGTTACCGTCCTCACTCATTGGCTCATCATTTCAGCGACATTTTACGCTACTTGTGTATGGCATCGATTGTGCCATCCAATTGTCGGACGGTCTTCTGCGGAATTGCGTCAAGTGGACGGCGTACTGACATTGTTCGAGACGGACACACACGCGCAGGCTCAATCAAACTGTAGAGGTTGTTGGTGTGCAGATTGCGAACGATAAACAACGATAGACAATATGCGTTTTGCACAAACTCGCTTTTAGCAAAATCTTTTTTTTTTTTTGTTGATTTTAACTAGTGGCCGGAGCAGCAACGGCAAACGAACCGCTGCCTCAATGCGTAGTAGAAACTTACCGCCCGCCGCTCCCATTTAGTGTCGATGTCGCTGCCTTAAGCGATTCTATGCTACGACTATGTACGTACATATGTATGTACCAACTTCAACAACAAATCACAGAATTGAAACGACAACGACGTTAGCGAATAACAGACAACAAAGCAGTTGGAAAACAAAAGGCAAAAAATAAACAACAAATTCAAGGGAAAGCGTTAGTAAACGGTTACGTTAAAGAAAAGAAATACAACATTGGCACAGACAGCTCATGGAGCAGACAGACAGATCGGAGAACGTAATGTCAGTGTGACGGTTTACAAAAACACTGTGGACGGCGATTTGTATGGCACTCAGCTGTTGTGACTAGCAATCGAGTCGGCTGACTGACTGCTTGACTAACTTGCCGGATCGTTGACTCGCTGTCTGGCTGGCTGACTAGGCACCTCGCGGTCCGACACTAAGGCTCTAAGCGCGCTCGGTGAAAACAAAAGCCATTGTGACGAAAGAAAAGACATAAAAGCGAGTTAGGCGCACTCAGTCGTTGGAACGCTCGTAAAGCGCTAAAAGACGCCAAAAAACGCCAAAGAAACAGTGCAAAAGAAGTGATGAGGAAAAAATTGAAATTTTTAATTTATAACAAAAACGGAGAAGAAGAAGTGACTGCATGAAGCTTAACGCAGATATGTATAAGTAGATGAAAGAGGTGTGGAGTTTGAAGATTTGCTGATTTGCCAATTTTTTTTTTGCAATATTCCATTTACCAGTTGCGCTAACAGTTGCATACAGCAGGAATAGATAAAAGTGTTGCCAAATGTTATAGCGTCGAATATCTCCATATTTTTATGTATGTATACATTAATAAATACATACATATATATTCTATGCACATACATATGTAAGTTAAAATTTTGATGGCTACATCCATAATTTTCTCTTTTTTTCCAATGTAAATTAACTGAGCATCCTACCCAACAAGCTTAGTGTGTCTCGAACGGTCAAGCGAAGTATAACTTATTGAACTAATAAGATATTAATTGTTTAATTGATTAATGGGACTAAATTGATGCATCCCGTACCATATAATTGATATTGATTATCATAATTTTACGTTTTAGTTTCCATTTCGCGCCGAGTAAACTGTTAACGATGAAATATTAATCGACTGTGGGGTCGCCCACCTCAGTGTATAATTGACATTCCCCTTTGGTTATATTAGCTTTGTGTCATTTCTTTTGTAATTTGTATGATGAGATGGAGATTGATATGAATGTACATAAACTATTCATATATAAACTTTTATTCCGATTAAAGACAGTAAATATGTCTCGCACAATGGGCAATGTTTAGATTCATTTATGAAAAAAAAATTTAAATATATGTACATACATTCATACATATATTTTTATAAATTTTTTTTTTGAGTTTATGTAACATCTTCGATTATTTGTATCGATCAATCGAATTTATACAAGGTGGTAGCAGATCGCCAACAACAACATTTTTAACCAAGCGCTCTATTTATAAAAACAATTACATTTTCTCTTTTTCACAAAAGGTTCGCTTTTACAATAAGGTTTCACAAATGTTTTCCAAAATATGTAAATGCACGAAATTTGATTTCATCACCTGGTTCGAATTCGCTTTGGTATCGATCTTAGGTATTAGACTGAAAAAAAATTTGTTAATTTTTTTGCTTAAGTAATCATAGGACAAGCTGAAGTTTGACCTCTGTACGCCTTAACAAATTTAATACGTCAATTATCGTAGTATGAATTTCAGCGAAAATCAAAAATGTGCGCTGATCCAATGTTGACTATAATTATTTTGTACATATGTATGTATTATAAACATTTAGGAAACCCGTTAGTTTCTTAAAGATGCAATGAGCGAAACTGCACCAAATTAATAACAATGAGGTACATCACCTTTCGGATAGAGCAGGAATTTATTTTACATAGGAATAAAGAAATACATTTAAAAAGTTGTCGATTATTTTAATTTATTGAGATATTAATTTTTATAAAAATCAAGTCAAAAAATTCTTAACTCTGCGGTGAGCCTTCACTTTGGGCAACAACCGAATAACTTTTTTGTACGAGTATTAATATTATATTTGTCATCCACTACACATTGCTGTTCCGTTACCTTTACTTAGAAGTAAATACTCGAGTACTCCTTCTATGGACCGAGTATTTTCTTACTTCGAGGCTATGGAATGCAACATACTAGTATTTGTTAAAATTTTCTTTCAACAGTTGTTAGTTTTCACAGAATTATCTTCGATACCTCTATGGGGTGAAATGGCTCAATGGCATAGTACAACATATTTAGCGCTTAATATATGTATGTATATGTGTATTAGTTCGAAGGCCCGCTATAGAACCACGCTTTTCCTGCCCATTTTACTTGCCTATTTTCAGTTAAATTTTGAGGTTGATGTTATCTTGGCCCCTTAAGCATATGTATGTACATAATAAAAAATTAATTTGAAACCGTTTTCTCTGATCCCGGTTATTAAAAACAATTTTAGCAAGAGTACTCAAAGCCAGAAGGTTTCGATAATAATTGAGGCAGCGAAGAGTCCCGAAATTGATTTTATTGCAGAAGATTTACAGAAGATTGCGGCTAATGAGATAGCTAAACAGAAAACAACCCATTAAAGAGCTAGGACATTTATCAAATTAACTGAGGAAGTCAATATAATAATAATAATAATTTGGCGCTTACACTAAATAGCTCAGTGTTTGGCCGAGTTTCTCCTACCATTTGTGGTGTGCTTCTTTACATTCTGGCACAAATGGTGGGACCTACAGTTTTGTGCCGACTCCGAACGGCATACATACATATGTATTTTATGAGAAGCTTTTTCATGGCAGAAATACCCTCGGAGCTTTGCCATTACCTGCTGATTTACTTGCCCTGGCCGAGATTAAACCCCGAACCCAGCGACATATCAAGTAATAGCACGCACTGCTATCCACTCGATCACATCGGCCACGTTAATTAGGGGAAGTCAATATAGTTATGTGTTAATATAAAACCGGAGTTCTTTCCTTTCTTAAGCGGCACGCACTAAGGTAGTCAGCGAATTTACGAATAAAAACGAAGCTGCAAAAGTATTAAAGAGAGATTGAAAATCTTTGACGTTGACTATTTTACTTTGCAATGTTTTGGTGACTGATGAAATTTTTTAACGACAGCAAATTTAAATAAGTAAATAAATTTTTATCCAACTTCAAAATTATCGGTGTTCATTTTTTTTTTTAATACTAATGAAGTCATTAGAAAATTGAGGCCGATTTAATGAGATAACGATGATTAACGAGGAGTTTTTTTTTATGTTTATGTTGCATATGGTTTGATTTAAGTTCTCTAAATTCGACTTCACTGCCATTCGTTTCTTTAATTTACTTATTGAAATTGTATCTCTTAATAATATCCTATACATTAATTCAACATCTTGTTCGAAATAGTGATATTTTCAACTGAGCAGATAATTAAACAATGCAGCACTCTGATGCCCAACAAAATCCACCCTTATAGCGCAGAAGCATGGACGATAACAATACACACATACATATCTAATGTTGATTAGTGCCCAAGAGAAAAATTCTGCGAAAGATCAAGGTTCAGATTAGCAATGATGCGATGCGCACCCTGCAGTTTTTCGAGTGTCGATTTCCACTTGAATACCAGTTTACTTATTTTCAAGGTTGTTGGTAAAGCAGTTTCTTTATTTTTGTTTTAATACCTGTTTGTTTTTGTATCTGTTATTCCTTGCTTATATTACTTTTACTCCCAGCAATTGCTACGAACTGCATTTGTATTAGTTTTCTTTATTAGCGCTGAAACTTCCTAGGTTATTTTTGTCGAATTCCCTAATTGGCGTCCATTGAAAAATCCTAGGGAGGCCAAGTCCTTAAAAACTTTGGCTTCCAATAGCAGAGGAGGATTCCTGTTCCTCTTCCATCGCACCCACTTTATGCCGCCTATTTAATTCTATGCTCATAATTTTTTTGTTCATTTCATTTTCTGATTCTTCAGAGCTGGGCGTTCGTAACCATTCGTATGGCTTTATTTAGCCAGTGGAGTCACAGGGTCTTTCATGTTTGTACAATGTTTATGTCCTTGTAAAACTCATAAAGCTATTCGTTACGACGTCTACGTTACTCTTTTACCAAGCTGCATAGGTCTTACAATCCTCCCCAGAATCTTTCTCTCAAAAGCTCCATCCTGTTTACGAGTACAAGCTTAGAGCCTGCGCAATCGCTTAAATCCACGGGTATTCCATCAGTTTCCCAAGATTTGTTATTTTTAATCATTTTTTGCTTTTGAGTATAATTTTTTCAAGGAATTCGCTCCGGTCTCAATATCTTCATTTTATCATCGGATATTTTAGAAAATTTTATTACCAATCAAAAATCCCGTATCTTTCCAAATCAATAACAAATTCAATACTATTCGATATACATATTTTCGTACGGACTCTTATTTAGTTAAATACATATGTATGTACATACATATGTATGCATACTTCATATGAACCGGAGGCTAGAGTTAAAACTTCGTGAGCATATAGCAACAATAAAAATAATTTACTACATCTAACTTGATTGGTCGAATTCAAAATCTACTAAATCAAAACAACGTTAATCTAGTGTATGTATGTATGTATGTATACATATTGTTGTATATAGCAAGATATATATGTATGTATGTATGTGTGTATTCTAAAACGAGAATTATAAGATTTTCGATAACATTAACCCATGTAATAAAACGATATGGAATCCGAGCGTTAAATTTGTGAACACAATAAGTGTTGTTGATGTCATTAAAAAAATAGGAAGAGATAAGGATTTTTAAGTTCACAAGGTGCTTAAAACATGTTACAAAACTAAAGTTCTGTTTTCCAAAATGAATATTGAACATAACAATCACAACAAATGTTTAAAGAAAAAAACTCGTTCCAGCGTTAATAGATCAGCGCTAAAAGCGATTGATCGCCATTCGGATCGTAAAATCTGCGGCCGTATTACAAATAAATTATCGAAGGCGCACACAAGTTACAAACAGAGATGCCAGCTACTACGCTTATACGATTTAGGCGAACGCGGGCATAGAAACGAAAGTCAATTAAGTGAAGTGTTTGACGGCAAACAGGCACATAATAATCATAATAATAAACACAAAAGTACAATGCTACAAATGTGGGGAACGCACACACGCTCACGCACGCATACCAATGCCCGGTCATTGTATACATACATACATATACTATATGTATGTATGTAAGAACAATCAAAAAGGCGGCAAAATAGTGTTACTTTTATATGTTTTCTGTGTTCAGTACTTCTGGATATGTACACACATACATACATACATATGTATGTTTGTATGTTAGGTTTTTTGTTTCTTTGTGTGTATGGGTGTAGAATTTTTGGTTTCAATGCGTTTATTTGAATGATTTCAATGCCGTTTGCCGCTCTCGATTGTATTATTAATTCGACTTCGTAGTTGTTGACTTTTTGTTTACACGTAATTTCGTGACACACATACACATAACACTTCCTAATAGGCTCACAGATATACCTACATACATACATATGTGTATACTTGTAGATACAAAAACAACAGAGCTCAAGTGTTTACTCGCCTGCTAGCCGCGGCATCGCTCCGGTTGTTTGACGCAAAAACAAATCAAAACAATGAGAGCATGAGGACATATTAGCGAATTAAAACCATATTTACATACATATGTATGTACATATGCATGTAGATACATATGTACATACATACATATATCCATACATATGAGCATACATTTTGCTGAATGGAAATAGGCAAAGCGAACAGCAAAGAAAGTGAAAGAAGAGTATTTGACAACACAATCAGCGCTACTTCCTGCCATTCTGTTTCTTATTTATGCGTCGCTCGCCTCACCGTATTTTTTATTCTTCCGCCAACAACCTACACGCACACACTTCCACATCCCCATGGAAATACTTCCGTAATTTTGTCTGCCCACCCGCCCGCGTTATTTCAACCGTTCATACAAACACGCACACACACACGCAAACACTCAAATAATTGGGGCGGCTGTAGTGCACCGCGTTGTTTTTTTTTTTTTTGCCTATGGCGGTGGTGGTTGGATGCAGCGCTCAACTATACTTGCACTAATTTCCCAACGATATAGCATTGTTGTTACGCTCACAAAAATTGTTGTTGTTGCTGACAAGCGCACACACACGTACATTTTATTTTTGTTCACCCGCGTATTTGACCGCAACAGTGCGCCTATTGTATAGAAAAACTTCAGACACAGGCGAGCACTAGATTTTCACTTGCCGCTTGAGCTTACCGACACAGCAGCCATCAAATTCGAAACTAGCGTACAGCGAAAACGCCAACGACCACACAACCGCCGCTCCGCACAAAAAGGTCGTTCGTCGTGGCTGGCGCTTGCCGACGTTTGCTCGGATGCTCTCACTCATGCGCGCGCGCACTAAAACTATGCCGCCACATTCGTTCTCACTCTCACATGGTGGACGGGCGCACCACTACCAAGACGCAACGAACACAAACAGCTACTTTGTGCACCTCCCACCGCACTACGCCTTGCGAAACGACGGCGCTACGTTCCACGCTCAATGAAACGAAGGCACAGTGGAGCTTAGCGCGTTGGCTCGCAGACAGCCCACCACCACCACAATCAGCCTACCGCCCAACAAAACGCATATACGCTCAGAACTACATAAACATAGCGCGATTTCAGTACAGCGCATCTACCATGTATCTGTGGGCAGTTTTGTATCTATTCGATTTTGGAATTCGTGTAGATACACATTTAGGCCAAAAGGCAGCATTTGCTTTGCGCACGAAAGTTCGGGTACCACCGAACGCGCTTTGAAGCATCGGCGAACTTTCTACGCTGCCTCGGTGTTAGCTTCACTGCCGCGATATTTTGTGAGTAATTCGCTCTTCTCGCCCACTTTGCGCCCAGTTGTTTCGCCGTCTATAATTCGCCGTCGCACGTTTTTATGTTGTAGATATAAATACATACATATGTATGTATGTATGAACATATGGTGTATGCAGTTGTTTTTGTTTATGTTTCGATGATATTTTTGTCGAAATTCCAATGCGAACGCACAGCGACCGAAACATGCCGGGCAAAATACGAAATAAATAACTAATGTCGTGGCGTCGTCAACTGGAAGCGCGTGTGAGTGACTGCGTTTTGTTGTTGCTCTTGATGGGCGCCTTATCACAAATACGCACACAAGCGCAAGAATGCATGCATGTGTGTGCGTCAAGCGCTGGCCCGTGTCTTCAGTGCTCTTCACTTGACCGCTCTAGCTGCTCATTCACATATGGTAATAATTATATGTACATTAACAAACGCACATCAGCGCACAACTGTGACATTCGGACGTTCATATCTATGTACATATACATACATACATACATACTATGCATCCATGAGCGCTGAATGCAAAGTGAAATTTTCCCTATTAGAAAATTTATCCACACGCGCACACACACACTTGAACACAATTAGAAGAAAGAAAAATGGAGCTGGCATTTGAATATTTTGCGAACGCTAAGCTACCCAAAAAATTTCACTTCAATGTATTCAAATGATTATCTACACAACAAATTTTATTTTAAAACACTTATTTAGTAAATAAACTTGTCTTCGTAAACACGTAACCGGCAAAAGTATGGCGAAAAATCATATTTTACATACTAAAATTTCTATTGATTTTTAACAACAATTCACGAACCGTTATCTTCTCCATACGTTGTCCTCTCCGCTCCCATTCAGCGCGCGGCCCACTTTGCGCACATTGCACTAGGCATATTTCCTTTGCTTCCCTTGGCTCTTTTTATTTACTTTTATATTTTCTTGCCACTGTTCTTTCTTCTTTTTCACTTGTTTTTCTTATCGATTTCTCGAATACTTTCGTATCAGCAGCAACCATTCACTGCTCCCACTTTCCACAGTCCGGCGTTTTAACCTCTGTTTTCATTCAATTACAATGCACCTCACATTTGCCAAAGCGAAATTCACTCACTTAAATGGGAAAAACGCGTCGTACCGCAAACTTATTTAACCGCTATCAGCCGCGCTACACGAAGTGCACAACTCAAATGCCAACAAAATACTGTTACAGCGATGGTGGAGCAGATATCAGTGAGAATTCATGTTTCTGTTTGTTCACATACACATACACATTGCTTTACAATTGGTTCGCTATACTCGTTCGTTTGCACTCTCTCTCTCGTATGATTTTTCGGTTCGCTTGCATTTTGCTCCAACAACATTCGAATAAGGTGGCCTGTTACCGTGGGCTCTTTAGACAAGTTGAATAGAAAAAATTAATGTTCTATTCAAGAAAATAGTTTGGTATAGTGAAATAATAATAATCCACTTTATTTGAGCATGCAAGTGGTTTTTATGTGACATATGCATGTGTGTACCTCGGAGCTTAATTTCTTGTTTGTATATTTTTCAAAAACAGGACTAAAGGCGATTCATACATCCATTGGGATATGTTAAAAAAAATACAGTTTAACTTCCTTATAGTGAACTTCCGTACAAAAAAGGTGTTTCTAGAATGAATAAATATGAAATACATAGCTTTTACGTTCTGCTATCAATTTACTATTTGTTTAAGTCCTGAATTTGTATATAATTAATTTTCTCTACAATGAAATCCCAATTTGTGTATGTCTCCATACAGTGAAATACAGTTAATTTTTTTAAACAAATTTTCCGATACAAAGTAGCTGATAAAGGGAATCCAAAATTACAATAGAAAATTGTCAGCTATTGCAGTTGAATGCAGAAATTTGTGAACAAACAAAGTGCAGTGTTAAAGATTTTTTTCGTACTGCAACTCTTCAAAGAAGGCTAAAGGAATAATTCAAGAAATGTAAGAATATACCCATGTAGATCAATCAATGCGGTATTAAACATATTTAGCCTGGCGAAAGCCATTTATTTAAGATTTTCATAGTATGTAGAAACACTTACGAGATAAGTTTCGTTAAACAGATTTTAAATTTTTTAATACGACATACATACAAATATTTGTGATAAAAACTGTTGATTAAGGATTGGCCACGCGGTCATTTTTACTCAACTTAAATAACTGTGGACATTTGACAAAACAACTTCTCTCGAGATAAGACAATTTTCCAAGTTTTCTACCATACACACACATTTTCAATGTGCGTATTTCTGTCTCAATGGAATATTTACACACATAAGCCCTTATATAAAAGTTAGAAGTTGGAATTTAAAAATATCTTAAGCGGAATATTTGTAAAGTAGGTACTTTTATTAAAATGAACTTGTCTCTATTTATAGTCACATTTCAATAGACTAAAATTCAAAAAATAACTTATATGGGCTAAGATGGTTTTTATATGAATAAGCGTTTGTAAACACGTATTTTTTATATATTTTCCATTTATTAAAAAGGTATGATATTTAAATGAAAACGATTAATTGAAACACACTTGCTCACTCTCACTGCTATGTGTACAATTTTAACAACCCTTTTTAGTGAAAAACTAGCAATTTTGAAAGAGGTTGTTTTGTCGAATGTCCACAGAAACATATGTATGTACTGTTGATAAAACTTTATTACAAGTACAAATGTAGGTACCTACATAGATGGTGTGTAATCGAACCCAAATACCCTTATATACATATAAATATACATACATGTATGTACCATTAAAATATGTAACTAATTGTCTTATAATTTGTTTCATTTTCTCTTTCTAAAACACTGTCAATCGCGAATTTTCTACTTGCTATACTTTTCCGCAGATAAAACTAAACCGAGCCTATGCCCGAAGTAAAAACGATTGAACTCCATAACCCCACACCTTTTAATCAAAAACTACCGCACTCTTCCGTAAGTGCTTCGTCAATACGAGCGAGCGCAAAAATACACTGATTCTAAAATTTAGCATCTCTACCTCTCTTGTTGATCAAACACCAAATAAGGCAGCTACAAAAATCGTCTTCTTCATTGCCTTCGTACGTTGGTACGTTCGTTCGTATTTATAGACTGCTTGTCCCATCCCTCCGTCGAACAAAAAGGTATGTGCATGAATGCAACAGCACAGAACCTACTATATGCGCGAGAACGTGATAGAGTACGCCATTGCCTCTGTGGCCGCGCCCACCCTTCGACGGGCAAACAGCTTGATTGGCCACTTACAGCAATCGTCGTGCCGTTAGATAGGTTTCGTTTTAAAAACCGATGGCTGCCGAAGTCGCTAACTTCATTTTGGCTCGCGCGGTAGTGGTGTAGTTGAAAGCAAGGCAATGTTAGCCACGTCTGCCAACAACCGGCAGGCGGGTCACTAACAAACACCAATTTAGTCACAGGGGCCGTTGCCGTTGATGGCTTTACTGAGCAGCTTATACTACAAGTGGTGCGTGTGTGTGAGAATGAGAGCAGTGGGCTATAGGTGGGGGAAGTGCCAGCCCATTGTATTGTGTGTGCAAGAGTAGTGGGAGATACTTTTGTCGGCATGCATTGTAGACGTCGGAATTGTGTTCATGTCGCTTGCGTTTTTGATTTTCAGTCTACAGCCGCTAGTGGCACGATTATGATTGTATTACTGTTATTACGCTGATTTTTTTTCGCTTTGAAGATATTTTTTGTTCCCTAACAAAGAACGATTATATAAATATGAAACGATTAAATCATTTCTGGACACAATTTTTTAAACGGACGTATCGGTGCTTTTAGTTCACCTCCGCAGCTAAATGAGATTTTAGGAGAAATGCACTATGATATTGTTCACAAAATGTTTCGTTTGGGTAAGCTCCGGTCCTACTCCAATTCAGAGAGCTACTTAATGGCGTACCTACTAACTTGCTCTCGGCCTACCGTAATTTAATATATCTATTAGAAGTTTAATATAAAAAAACCCCCGACTCATTTGTATTTCGAATCCAGATTTTAATAAAATCTATCAAACAGAGTAGAGGACAATAAGTTTAATTTTGTTATACTTGAAATGCAAGCTTTTATTTGGTGCTCGCAGTGCGAAGTGTGAAGTTTTTTTGCTAGTGGTCAAATGTATAGCAATGCGAGCTTTAGCTTGGTTTACGCTGAGTGTTCCCAGGTCCGATTCTCAGCCGGTGATGTCAAATTTAATCATGGAAAGTGTTTTTGTGTCTAAACTATTTGAGATTGTTTAGTTTAATTGATTTATGGTGTATCCATTTTGAATTTGGTATCCCCGCAAAATGTATACGGCTATGTAAAATGACGTTGAGCAACACCACCAGCTTTGTCAGGATTGGGAAAAATTAAAAATTTCTATAGACGCTTTTCGTGAGACAAATCAAGTTTGTTGCGGCAGCTACCTACATACATATGTACATATATCTTATAATCATATGAAAATGTTCGTATTTTTTAAATCTCGTTCAACTATAATTGATTCGGGTGTGCTGTATCTCCATAAAAATGTATGTATGTATATTTGAAAAGTATAGCTGAAACAGCTTTTCCTTGCAGCTGCTTGGCCTTTAAAATCGAGGTTAAGGTTTCCACAGCAAGATGTTTGCAAGTTTAACTGCTAAGCACACTGAGAGAATGGTTCACTTGTGTAACAAAGACAAAACATGAAAGTGAAAATGTCCTACGAGTTCTGTGACATGCGGGAGACGTCTTATGTTACTTTATTCAATTTGGCGACTTAGAACTCACTTTAACGGCCTTATTAAATAAAGTACATGAATACACAATGCCTTCACATGTTCTCAAGATTCGTGTGATTGCAGGTCTCGGCTCAAAACCTGTGAAGAATTCGTTGAATAATTTACTATTCGGGAGGAACAAAAGTAGGCATTATTCATAATGTACATATGTAGGTATGCTAAAACTCATTCAAATTCCAAATATGCTTTCTGGGATAGAGTAGCGGCGGCCCCTCCCCCCTGTATTTGCCTCTGTCTTTGTCTACCTAGGAACCAGCATTAACACCAATAACAACTTCAGTCTTGAAATCCAACGGATAATCTTTCTTGTCAACAACTGTTACTTCGGACTGAATAGGCAATTGCACTGTAAAATCCTCTCTCGACGAACAAAAACCACACTGTATAAGTCTCTCAGCATGCCCGTCCTATTGTATGGCGCAGAAGTATGGATGATGACAACATCAGATGAGAGGGCTCTTGGAGTGATGGAGAGAAAGATTCTCCGATAAATTTATTGAGCTTTGCGTCTTTGCGACGGCGAACTATGTGCTTTACAACAGTACTGCCAGATATACGGATTTATCCGTTTTTACGGATTTTTCAGCTACCAGAGGAAAAATACGGATTTTTATACGGATTTCAAAGAAAATACGGACTTTATACGGATTTTCGTATTTGTTCGTCTTGTCGCCTTTTTACCAGAAAAAATGAAAAAATAATATAAATAAAATATTTTTAACGAACTATTGTTATATTAAATTTTTATCGACTATCGAAATTGTATAAGTATATAACTCTTCGATGTATATATTAGTAAGTATATAACTTTTCGATCAACAAATATGTAAATCTCAAATTTTTGTCTTCAATGAGTAATGTCTATTCTCTGGAATTTTACTTATACATACATATGTATATGCTGTTTTTAAAAATTTTTTGTAATATATGCTTATACGCGTATGAGTTCGTGAAACTCAGGTTTTTGAATATATTTACAGGCCTTCTTTCTGCAGGAAAATAAAATTTCCTGCATATATGTATGTACATATGTAGAAGTAATTTTTAAAGCCTTAACAATCCAAACTATAGTAAAAATACAATTTTATTACGGTATAAAAACAATTTTATTACATTTAAACAAGTGTACACTCTTAAAAGGAGTTTTTAGTAATAAGCTTTTCGCGTGTACACCATTTTCATATCTTGTTGATTGAAATTGCTTACGGGTGTGAGCGTAACGGAGATACTCGATCCACTCTAGATAATGAAATAGTTTCATTCTTTCAAGTCTTCAAAAAATTAATATTTTGACGTAATAAGACGTTTCAAATTCACTAAAAATGTGTGGGAAACGTGGAAACCGCGTTTGAGATGATACCGATTTATACGGATTCCGCCCTTACCCTCACCGTTCTATGCGAGAAATTACGGATTTTCAACGCGGCAGATCTGGCAGCACTGCTTTACAAGAACGTAGACATAGTACAGCGGATTAAGAACCAGCGGCTCGCTGGTGGCGGTAGAGAAAAAGGAAGACCACCATACTATGTTGGAAAGACCAAGTGGAAAAATACTTGGCTATACTTGGGATTTCCAATTGGCGCCAGTTAGCAAGAGATAGGGAAAGCTGCCGTGCTTTGAAGGTGTATCTATAGCAAATTCATTATGAACGTCAGCAAAGTGTTTCTAATAACGAAAAATATGGAAAAACTATTTATTCCAGAATCCGGATAGGCAGTTGTTTGATGATTGAATTTGTATAGTTTATCGAATTTTAAAAAAACTGCTAAAAACTAGCTCTGGACGATGAATATAAAAAAGTGGTTAAACAAATGAAATAAAGTTGTGATTTCTAGAAGCTTTATTCGACCGTTTTTAACCTCGAAAAGTCAATGATTTTCATTTATCACATTAATTCCGGGAAGCGATGTGTTTTTTTTATCTCGGTGCGCCGCTGAGTATATCAAGGCTAAAATCATAAAAAGGGTTTCTACTGGCAATCATCCGCGGCACTTCTACGAGGAAAAAACGCTTGTTCGTAAGCGCATTAATGTAGAGCAAAGACCTACTAAAATCCTAAACTATTATGAATGGAAATACTCGTAAGCTCAAATCGGGATCTAATTGTCCTAATTGATTGATAATATAAACATATGCTGTTCGGAGTCGTCACTGAACTGTATGCCGCTCACTTTGTTGTGCGCACATTGACTTATTTTTTCTTATTAATTTTAATGAATTTTTGTCGTCTTCGGTCTTATACATTTTTTTTAATAATTGACAATTTTATTGAGCTCGAGGCCAGTTTTATTGAAGATGTAAATTGGAAAAAACAACAACAGTTTTTTAAATGGTAGAAGTTATAGTACTATTTCGGAAATCACCACATTTTCTCATCAGACTTCTTTTTTTAATTAATTATATTTATTCTTCATAACCACTTCTCCAAGGCTATCAACCAAAGAGCTCGGAAGGAAGATGGAAAAAACGCAGCAGTCCACTCGGCTAGCGTAGCACAGCATTTAGCGAGTTGGCTTTGTAACTCCGAGCTCCTGGGTTCAAAGCCTGGGAGAAGTGGTTATGAAGAATATATTCAATTATTTTAATAAAAAGAAGTCTGATGAGGAAATGTGGTGATTTCCGAAATAATATTACATATGTATATGTACCTTCTACCATTTAAAAAACTGTTGTTGTTGCTCAATAAAATTGTCAATTATTAATTTTAATAATTTTTTAATTAAAATATTTTGTTCATTCTCTAACAAAAAACATAAAAATAAATTTTTTATACTTTTAAAAAAATTTAATATAGCATGGCAAAATTCCATCAATATTTCCAACTTTTTTAAAAACAAAATTTTTTCGAATGTACAGTTCTGTAGCTCCTTCTATTCTAGTGTAATAAAGGGGGAGGGGATCATCAAGAGGCTACAATCAACGGCTCACGACTATTTTATATGGAATACATTACAAAAAAATTGTCAAACATCAAATGTAATTTATTTTTACTTGAAACCTCCACTTTATCGTTCAGAAATCGAAGGAGCTACAAAACTGCACACTCTATAAAATAATTTTATTTTTTTATATTTGAGGCATTGATTTTCAAAAATTATTGTACATTTTGTATAAAAATTAAAAAATTGATATGTATGTACATAGACATACATACATATGTTTTGTTAGAGCATGAGAAAGTAAAATAAATAAAGTAAAGAAATGTTATTTATTGTTGTCGAGCTAAAAATGTTCCTTATTATGTAACATTGTCATATATATACCTAGGGAATATATACTTACTTTCCTAATTATATAACCCTTATTATTGAAAATTAAATTAAGAGGTTTTTCATGCGGTCTTTCATAGCCGAATTTAAAATTATTTTTCTATGATCAACCCTTATTTGTATGTATGCATGTATTTATGTACATATGTATGTACATACATATGTGTATGAACATATAAATTGTATGTTAGTATGTAGTCATTTTTGACAGGCACGCATACTTCCGCTTCCTAATTAACTTTCAGTGCCGTATTATTCAAAGAGAAAGCATCTAGAAAATATAGAATAAGGGTGGATAATTGTACATTAAGGAGGGTCAGTTATTTTCACAAAGAAAATCCACAGAACGAAATTTGACACTGAAGATGGCACAACGCCGAAACCGGTTTGTCTCCAAACCAAACTTGACAAACCGGTTTGTCTCCAAACCTTGAAAATCGTTCCAACAAATATCGAAAATCCAAAACTCTAAAAACTAAAATTTTTATAAATAAAAATTACTTCTCAAATTTATTAAAGACTTTTTACAAATCATTTCTTTAACATGCGTAAAAAATTTATTATTTAAACGTTTAAAAATGTTTCGTATCATCAAACAGATGTGAAGAAGAAAATAACCAATAAACGAATAAATAAGCTTCCTCAACAGGGTTACAAAAAAGATTTTTTTTTCAAAAATATCGATTCTAATGCCGAATGCCATTTTGAATATTAATTCAAAGATGCCTACAAAAATTTCCTTTTATAAATATGTATTTAACAATAAAAACAATAAATAAAATTAGAATAAAATAGAATAAGGCTTGTAAAATATATAAGCAAAGATCAAATTGCGGTCGCTCCTTGCCAGTCAATGGTAAAAGTTCCAAGTGTATTAGTGCCGTGAAAAAGCTTCATAAAAAAATACATCTGCCATTCGTCATAAAAGATAGGTATCGCCTTATAAGACATAATATAATACTGCGCTATATAGTGTAAGCGTCAAATTACATTTAACTAATAAATAGTGCTATTGGTTCTACAGCTTTGAGTGTTGTTGTTTTTTTTCTAATAATTTTCTTAAAACAAACCAATCGGCCTTAAAGCTCAAAAACAAATTTTATTATTAATAAATTATATTTGGGTACTTTTCCAACAAAAAAATATATTAAAAAGTTAAAAATACAAATTGTTTCTCAAATACGTGCATCTGGCGCATCAAGTATCACTAATTCAAATGCCAAACAACCCGCCCTAGTGTACGGAAATAAACGAAATATATGAAAATATAAATACACATACATATACACTGTATACTGGTGCACTTTCTATTATTACACTATTTTCGTAATTTAAATCAAAATATTAAATGCAATTTTCGTAGTATGTGTATTAAAAATGGAACGAGAGGAAATTCCCTGGTGGCAATAAACTTTTTTGATTACCTGCGGCAATCCAATGTTGGGCTTTCATGATATTTTTTTTATACATAGATAATTGCTACGCTCTTTTTAAGCGTTTGAGAATGAACGAGGCTATCCTTAAATTTTAATTTTATGTATGTATATAATGATCCAGGCTTTAAGAAATCAAATCAAATTAACCTAATCTTTTTAAGTTTGTTACGTACATATGTATATCTAAGACAGGAAATTTTACTTCAATCATTTTGTATTACGGAGCTACCGATAAAATTATATTCCATAGGAAACTTACTTGTGAATTTATGCGAATAAATTAAATCTAGTCCAACAAAGTTTTTCGCCTCGCAACACTTGAAAACAAATGGTCGAGCGTTTTTTTTTTCTTCTTGAAAACCGGCTGTTCATGTGATAAAAGTATCCTTAAAGATATATGTAGATAACAGTCTTTCACATGGCGATGTGAGCTTTCAAGTATCGACTCAAACAAGCGCCGGCTTGGCCGGTAGATATTTAGAATTAAATTGCCAAATTGCGTCAACGATATAAGATATAAAAACTGGTTTCCATGAAGGCAGAAATATTGGTGAAATTGCCTGAATATCACATGCAACAATAAACAAAATTGGACAGTGTTTCCATATGTTTCACAAATAACACGGCTTGTTAACTGCCTAAAGGCTTTGTTTTGTCCTTGGCATTATAAATGGTGGCATTATAAGGTGGTAGCATCCCGCCAAAAACAAAATAAACGTGTATTTTGTTTTGGTTTTTTGTTGCGATTGTCATAATCAGCTGACTGTTTCCAAAGTAAATATACAAAAAACGGTAGCCCAAAAAGTTTTAGATAGTTGTAACAAATATACATATCCATCGATTAATATGCTTATCAAAATTCTAGCCACGCTTCCTGTGAGTAATGCTTCTGCAAAAGCAGCTTTGCCGATTAAAACACGGTTGCGTTCAAACATTTCTGAAGAACGACTAACCGGACTAGCACTCCTACATACGCACTTACACAGATATTAAGATCGTCGTAGAGAAAATAATAGAAAGATTTGTGAAAAAAAGAAACATCGAATTGCCTTTGCTATTTGATTTTGCATAAGATTATGTAAATTGTTCATACAATTGTTCATATCATTAGCTGAAAATCATTGTAGAAGAATGAAGATGTAAATATGTATATAATTTGCATAAAAACTTATGCTGCATTTCGTGTTTATTTTCTTGCAGCTAGAATAAGAATTGTTTGTAGTTAAGAAATACCTTTGTTCGCCACTTTCTGACAAAAATTTAACACTTGAAAAAATTGTATAAATATCACCACATCTGTCAATATTTCATGCATAATATCTGATGGAACACATATTACATGACCAAAACAAAAATCAGCACATATGTAATGCTCCGCCAAGAGAGGGACCTTAGGTTAACATTGGGTTTGGGTAAGACTCAGTTTTCCATGCTTAAAGATAGGGAAATTATCCTCACCCTATGTCAACCTAAGGTCCCTTTGTTCGCGAAGCGTCACTTATAAATATTTATTTTGCGCAAGAAAAGATTGATCTGACACAAATAAATATGCATATAATTTCTAATAACTAAAAAGGAGTTTGTTTACATTCGCCAAGTTTGGTTGAACGCAAGTGAACCATTCTTCCAGTATGCTTAGCAGTTAAACTTGCAAACATCTTGCTGTAGAAACCTTAACCTCGATTTTAAAGTCCAAGCAGCTGCAAGGAAATGCTATATCAGCTATACTTGTCCATATATATTTATTTGCAGACCCAAATCAGACTCCCCCCTCTAAAAGCGTCCCTGTGTCCTACAGAGAGCATTTAAATTTTTGTCACCAATGCAACCAACAAGTGTTGAAGCGCAGCAATGCTTCTCCACAGCAGGTTTTGAACGCAACAAATTTTAGTCCAGGTTGGAGGATAACACACTTAAAGCTTAAATTTATTTAAGATTGCATTTTGAATAAAGAATAATTCTATCTCGCTTAAAATGGAATGGGTGATGTATTTAATTTTTTACTTTTTTACTGTTGGTCCCAAAAAGTAATTAAAAATAATTTCCTTCATTACCAAATTTGTATTTTTGTACTTGGAGTATAAATTATTTTCTATGTGTGCTAAATTTTACGTTTATTTCTTTTGTGTTCTTGAAAATATCAATAAATTCATAACTGAATTACAACAAATCGTTCTTCTTTGTTATATTAATGTTATTACTATAATACAACAATTAAAGACGTGTTACATTTTTTGACAAATTTAAAATTACGAATAAAAAAATCTTGAAACTTGGGACCCCGGGATTGTCTCGATATTTTGTTTTCAGATCTCGAAAATCCCGGGAGCAATAAAATGCCCAAAATTGACGTCCCTAGTGGCATGCAAACAAACGCTATAGGGCCACTTTCAATAACAGATATGTAACCGTGTTACTGTAATGCACTCGTATGCACATATGTAAGTGAAAGTGCATGGCGCCTACTCCTAGCGAGGACGAATTTTGTTGGACTCCTACATATATGTGCCTCATGCAACACAATATTCATACCCAACAAACATCAAACAAATATTTCTCAAACCTTGGAGAAATTCATAGTTCTCAACTTGATATCCAACGTATTTCTCCAAATTTCTCAAACCTTGGAGAAATTCATTTTTCTCAAGTTGATATCCAACTCTTCTCATTTTTTTGGTATTTTCATATGACTATCAAAAGCAATAAAGTATGAGTATAATGAATTTACATGCATTTATTCACGGTGTGTTAAATTAAAAAGAAAGAAAATATATTTTCGATTTTTATTTCAGTACTGCTACTAAACGTTTGAGACCAATTGGAGAATCACATTTGAGATCAAGTTGAGAACTAACTTTATGTCAACTTGATAATCATAATTATTGCCATACAAAAAAATTCCCCTTTTTGTTGAGAACGCTATGATTCTCAACTTGAGATGCACTTGAGATACAACGTTGGAGGTTTGAGAAATACCTTAGTTCTCAACTTAACCTCAAGTTGAGCTCAAGCCTAAATGTTTATTGGGTATGTACACCATACTACCGCTGAGACAACTCTACACACAGTCTGTACTCGTGACGAACCTAATGCAACGTCGTCCACACCAACGGCATGTGCAGAAATGCAGGCCTAATGTAGAATTAGATTCAGCAATAAGATAAGAGAAGTCAGCAAGTGTAAATCAGTTAACGTAACATACCGCAATTTTTCTACTGACGGAAAGATTAGAGGTGAAAACAGTGATCAAGCGGCTAAAAAATCGTCGTCTCATGAACTAATGGCTTGGAATTTAGTGCATTCCATGTAACAGTCCTTTTTGTTCCGAAATTATTTCTTTCAGGCCATTTGCTTCGTACACTCTGACAACCTCTTAAATACTAGTGTTTTATTGTCCTATTTTGTATCTGACGTAATGAAGAGTCAAAGGAAAATCCATGACAAAAGGAGTAGATCAGCAACACCTTAGTTTCAATTATAAAAACAAACGGTTTGGGGAAAAGCCAGCGAATGAATATAAAATTTCACGGATAAAAGAAGGCAACAACTTATTAATTTCGTCTTTGTTGAAATAAGCAGATGCGAAGGACCTCGACTACGGCGGGTTTTTACTTCATACATATGTGCCTGATCGGTTTAAAGTCACAACTTTGTTCTCGCAAAAAACAAATACATGAATTCTGGAATGTGAGTTGCAAAGTAAAAGACGCTTGAACTTATATACACATGTGCCTGTGGCACTCTGACTTTATAAAGCGGATAATAATGGATAGCTCAATAGCACCAGCGGCCATTATCGCGCCAAGTATGTATAGCAGCTTGTGCAGTACTGACTCTTGTAAAAGAACTAGTTTCTGAAAATACCAGATAGGACAAGCAGAGAAGGGGCAGCTGCGTGCTCGATGACGCAACACAACGTAAGGGTACTTTGGTCACCAGCGGTATCACCCTTTGAGCCTATTTCGGGATTTCTACACTGAGCTGGCCGGCATTCTATGTGTTGAGAATGAAAAAGGTACATAATCAAAGGTTCTTCGAGGAGTCTGGAAAGTTTGCTGAACAGTTATTATTCAAAATTGCAATTCAAAATTGCAATCCTTCCTTATCTCCCTAAAATTTTTTTAGATCTTCGCTACAATGGGCAAACTTGCCTTAGTGATCTTGAGTTTTCCGTTCCTAATTTTTAAATCAACAAACGACCGGATAAACTAAGTGAGAAAAATGGTACATCAATGTACATTTGTACATGTAACAAAATGCAATTGTTTCTATGAAAGATATTTTTTGAAAATAAAATGTACATATGTAGTTCTGTAAACAGTATCAGTCTCTAATAGACAAGCCGTAATCTTAAACTAGTTGGCATTCATTGGTCTCAAGTCCTCTAATCTCAAAACAAAGTCTCCTAAATGTGATCAGGTGATAATCAGGTCACCAATATTAAAACTTGAGATTATACCAAATTACTGAATTCCAGATTGAGCGATCTAGAAGGACTTAAACTATAGACAGACGGGCGTACTTATGCAGATAAACGGGGAAATATATCTGCAGTAAGGCGTTATACAATTTTTTAAGGTTTTGTCTTTGCCGTCCTCTTATGAGATTTGTCTAAATATATAAAATCTTCTAAAAAATATTTGCTGGGTGTTTTTGTTTTTGCAAACTATTTGTATTTCGAATAATTATAATGGTCTCATCTAATTGATAAGCACTTTGTGGTTTCCGTTTCAATAAAAATAGAATGGATGTACAATTAGTCGATTTGCTGCCTTATTTCTATTATTTATCAAAGGCTTTAAATTAACAAGCCTTCTAACCACTATGCTTTACCAGCAATGCGTAAAAGAGGTGAAATCATCAATGATATGTCAGTATGTAGTACATGGTCCTTTTTCAATGTTAAAGCTATAAAAATTAAAGGTTTATTAAAATAAAATTGTTAATGCAAATTTTAAAGACCACCCATATCATAAATATCTATCATTTTATCTATCGCGTTGTTACAACATAATTCAACTTTAAACAACAACTTCTCATACTCATAAAATTTGTTGCTAATACTTTTAATTACTTTAGAGAAACGTGATTTTAATGCAAAATTTAATTTCAAAGCCCATTTAGCATTCACACAATATCCATAAAAAGTTTATTTTAGTTCCACAATAATCGTATTGCTTTGCAAGTGAATATATGTAGTATGTATGTATGTATATGGTATTGTCTGTATGCGTGTGTATGTATGTTAGCGAATATCTGCATGTTCCTACTCAGCAGGCCCATAAATTGGCAAAGCTGCAATAGCCTTTAATTAGCTATTAGAAAATTGTGTTTTTGTCACGGTAATGTTTCATATTATGTACAAATATCCATACAAGTATCCACTCCCATTGCTGTACCACACCAAATCAGCAGCACTGAAACACTCACCCAAACATCATCCATTCGACCGACCAGCATGCCACCAACCGACCGCCGCCCCTCCAGCTCTCTCACCCTTTTGATGTTGGCTTGTATTGCATCGCCCTGCCTTTGGCGACACTTTGGTTGGAGGGTTGTGCAAGGTTGCAGAAAATTGTTTCAAAAACAAAATGAAAAAAAGATTTGCACATAGTATGTACATATGTATGTTTGTATGTATGTATGTATGTAAAACATTAAAGCAAGAAAATTACAACTTGTAATGAAAATCTCCAAATGCACAAGTGAACGAAATACAAAAACAAGTGGTGGAGGTATACATAAGTGCGCGAATAAAAAGAAAAATCATAAAAAGAAAATGTCTGAAACAGAAAGAAACTAAATACATACATACATATATACATATGTATGTATGTATGTAATAACAATAATAATACATAATATCACAGCCAGTTTACGTTGCCCTAGCGGCTCGCTTCAACGCTTCACTGGCAATGAGTTGACTTCGTCAGTTCGTTCTCTATGATGCGATATGGCGCAGCACGGCATAGCATAACACGACACGAATTCGCCAGTCAAACAGTCAGCGAGCCAACTAGCCAGTTAGTGAAGCAGTCAGGCAGCCACCACCACTCAGCGCTTGACGCTCAGCCAACAGCCGATGCTATTCCACTTCTGTTGTGTGCACGAAACAACACCGGCGCAGCACTTAAATTTAATTCGCCGTTCAAGGCGACAGTCCTTTTGTCCCCGCGTTGCACACAACCCAACAAGTGCTCTATATAGGTATGTATGTATGTATGTATGTAGGATTATCGACAATAACGTCGTACATCGTGCCAGTTGTAAAGGGAAGGTCTGTAGGAACGCTACTGCTTGCTGCGATTTTGCTTCCATATTAGGCGCGAATAAAATTTATTATTATAACTTTGCCTCCTTCACAATTCTGAAAAATAAACTTACATGTACACTGTACTCTGTATACCTACTCTAAAAACGGAATATTCTAAAGAAAATTAACATTATTTGCAAAAACAGTTCTAGCCACTGGAAACTTTCACATTGTTGCACTAATATTTAATGGGCTATAAAACCACAAACTCAAAAGAGTTCTAACACTGCTGAGAAAAAAGTTCAAAATTTACAAAAAAAATGTGTTGAATTTATTTTTAGTTTTCTACAAAGTTTAACAGCCCAATCACTGATTCCCAATGAACTCCCGTTGTGAAAAAATCTCCCGTCACGAATTCGGGAGAAGTGCTATCAGCAATTCCGACGTTTTCGTCGTTTGCGTTGCCAACTGTTACGCTAAGTTCAAATGAGTGTTACCAACTCTTTACACGAAATTCAGGGGTTTTTTTTTACTTTTTTGACAGCAGTTGAAAGAAAATGCATATATTTTCTCAGCCAAAGTTGACAATATTTATTTAAATACAAAAAATAGTTAAATGAGTTCCATTGTGGAAACTGTTTTATTAAAAGAGCAAGCGAGAAGTCTGAAATAGATGTTTCCAACCCGCAATTCCTTTTTACCGTTTTCTCTAAATTATTGAATGTGTTTATGTGGTTGCTTTCTTTTCTCGTTGCTCTGGGTTCAATTTTGTTTAGATATGTCCAAACTTCTAAAATAAAGAGAATAACGGAAACAAAATATCGTTCTACTTTTTATTATAATTCAACAAATTAGCAATCATTTTTGCCTGGAAAGGTTGCTGTTGATGTTTTATGTTACATATATTATGTATTATAATTGAATGTACATTAACACTTCATGCTTGTGTTAAATACGAATGATTCAATTCAAATAAACAGCACTTCCTTGTGCATACATATGTGTATCAATTCACTAAGATGACTACGAAAGTCGTATGCTTAACTGGCGGCTCAAGGGGTTTTTGGAAAACCCTGCGCAATGTCTGCCCGCTTCTCCATCATATTCACTAGTCTCATACTAACTCCGGTTAGTGCATGGTCTTGACCTGTTGAAAAATAAACTTAAATTTATGCCCTACAGCCATTAATAAACTGTTCTTACATTTTTAATTACTTTGGTGAAAAATATCCACTTAGTTTCTTGTATTTTTTTGTTCATTTTAATTATTATTTTCACTTCTCCCAAAAAGGGAAAGCGTTCGAAGATTATTCTCACGAATAAATGTCAAAATTGCGTTTCACTCGGAATCCGTGACGGCAATCTCCCGAATTTCGAAATTTCGTAAGAATTTCGTGATTACGTCGGAATTGATGATAGCATTTGACAACGTCGGGAGTTCCGACGGAATTCATGATAGGCCTGTAAAACTTGATTTTATATGGTTTATTTTATATAATGAACTGAATTTAATTGAAAATTCTGCAAAATTAATAAATGAATATACATAAGTGGCGAACAGTGGCATTTTGATACTGTATGTACATACAATACAGATACTTATCGATTCATTTGTGTTTTCCATAGGGTTGAAAACGTGATCAATAATATGTTAAGCAAGAGGAATATCAACTTTTCAATAGCAGCCTAGATTATCTAATTATTCTGATCTTGGTAATATTATCCACGACTAATTCAAGATTGCAATCGGTGCATCAGTGAAGGGTAAGAATTGCTTAAGTTACCTAGCCGATTATACACGTTTTTTGGCCTATCGTGCAAGATTTCCTAAAGGGCATCGTATTATGACTACAAACAATGAATATATTTACATATGAATGTGTGCAATTATGTATATATGTATATATATATATGTATATGTACATATATATGTATGTATGTATACTTTTCGAATAGCACTCAGGCTACTCGTAGAAGGTTCATACAAATGGACATACATATGTACATATGTATATACATACATATGTACATACATTTAAATGTTTTGTGAATATTTAATTGTGTTAGGGTGATCGAACATTTTTAACAACTTTTTGGTACTTCGATTCTTTAAATAAAATACAAAAATTAATTCTTCAAGCTAATATCAAAATTAATAACAGACTTCAAAGAGGAAAAGGAGAAACGTAAACTCTCGAATATTTTCTATATAAAAGGTATTACGAAACTTGCACATTATTGAACTAAAATTTAATGTGCTACAATATTGCATACTCTAAAAAAAAAACATTAAATCATTGTATATATTTTATAAACTTTAAAAACTGGTTTTTTATGGTTTTGTTTGATTTTTGTTTTTTATTGTTAATTGAAAAAATAATTTTATATAATTACTTACTTAAATGACAAAAAAAACTGCCCAAACTTGTCAATATAATATGATTGTACTTTGATTTGTGAACAGAGTGTGCAAAATTTTTTCTAATAATTGTTCGAATAAACCGAAACTTGGTTTTCAAAAATTTGTCAAATAATCGATCTCCCTATCATCTATTCATCGTCAGTTGAATGACTGCCAACAATAAAGCTGTTAAGTACATTCATCAACCATCCATGCAATGCCTACATTCTATAGCTTAGACGCCCCAACCCACACATATATGCCAGCTCACTGCGTCCTCCAACGTACAACTGACACAAAAGTAAATACCCAGCAAGAACATTCACGGTTAAATAGCGTATGATATAACTGAAAGCTACCAGAGATTTTTGGTAAAGTTTCTGTAAGTTTTTTAAAAGAGCGTTAACAATTCTAACCGAAACTCTAATATTTCACATTTTTCTTACTCAAGCAACTCAGTATTTTTTATGCAGTATGCACAAATCACGAAATAAATACACAAATGAACTTGACAATTGGAGTTTCTTTCGGGTATTCGTGCCGTGTAGGGTATAAACCGTTTGTTCCTATGTTTACTTATGTACATACGAGTATATTAGCCGCATTTGTATGTATGTACGTTTGTCGGCTGCTTTGTTTGGTTGTACATTCGCTTGGCTGCTGGGTTGGCGTGTTTTTTGAGTTGTCTGCCACTTTGGCAGTTGCTCGCTTATTTATTCGAGTGGATTGACAAATATTACGACGAGAATAAGGTACGTGCGATTGTGTTGCGTAGCGCTGCATCGCACTCAAGCATTGCTGCTACTGGTGGTGTTGTTTTAATTGTTGCTGTTGCTGGCCGTAACTGGCTGCTGCCACTTTTGTTGTCAGCAATTCGTGTATAAATATGGCGTTGAGCCTAAATAATACTTGCTCCACTAAATGCTACCAACCGAATGCTTTATTTGCTTACGATTGGTTTTTTCATTGCATATTATGATGTTGTTCGATTTGGTTTTTCTTTTTTTTTTTACTGAAATTTATTTTTTCTATTTACAGTACTGCTTGGTACTTGCTATTGGTGTTATTAGCGTTCCAAATGTTGTTGGTATTGTCACCGTTGCCAGTTTTCCTTAGTCGTGCTGGTGTTGCTGTCATTTGCATGTGTTGTTTAAAACTGTCTAACATTTTACATGCAGAAAATTTGCATACTGAGTGTCAAGGACAAAAAAGTTAATACGACAATGTACGAAAATATAGAATACGTTTTAACTTAAAATCGTTGTTTAGCATAAAGTAAAGTTTGCTATTAAACAATAACAACAAGGCTGCAGCTCAAACACCCTTAGTTATGTACGCGTTATTTATTAAATTTTATTATGATAATAAATTTTATTAAATTAACTGAGTTTTTAAATTAATTTATTAATATTTGTGCTCATTTGTATGTTTTATTTACATAAAAACCAATTATCACTAACTTTTCTAGTCTTTGAATTCGACTTCCTTGAAATTTTCTATACACATTTGTATTGAACAAAATATACATTTGTATGTCGCAGTATCGAATTAAGTGAAAAGCTTTTTATTTATTCTCCCTCCCAATAACATTTCAAAAGTTTCGCCTAACTTTCGTCCTTCAAGAAAATGTCGAAATGTTTATTGACAAGCTTAGAGAAAATAAAGTTTGGCCAGAGAATTTAATTTTCTTCACAAAGAAAAACTTTTGCGAAAGTTGTTGATAAACAATGATGTCCGTTTACTGCTAAAACCGTCATTGAAGAAATGGGCAAATGCAGTCTTCCGCTTCGCTTCCCTTACAAAGCAATACTGTAGCATTCTTATTATGTCTCGTTTCTATTAGACAGATTGTAACTATAGTTCACTCAACTATGTGTTACTTTAACATTTATGCATATTTAAGAGTTGTGTTCCTGTTGCATAAAGATTGAACTGGTTTTAGTCCTATGTTATAGGAAACCGTACCAAAGGAAGAAATTTATATATATTTGATATGATAAATCGTTTCCATACAAAGATAAAAACATGCTTTTTTGGAATTTTTCGCACGAGACTACAGGTATTTACATATGGACCTGCATTAACGCATCGAGTCAGTGCGAGAGCTATAGTTATCGTTGCGTCGAAATTTTTCGTCAATATGAGTCAAATAATATTATTTACGGTCACTCATAAAACTAATTACTGACTGTTTAACAGTATAAACGATATTTTTCATATAAAATAATTTCGTTAATTTTTAACCAAATAATTTTTATATTCTATACCTATGTACCTAAAACTATGTAAATTAAAATGTCACACTTAATACAGAATTCGCCGAAAATTTTGAGCTATATAGTGTACGCGCCAAAATTATATTATTTTATAATAAAGGGAAAGTCAGATTTCTAAGAATTGCCGTTGATTTTTGAGATTATTCTTCGCGAGTAGTGTTTCGAAATTTGTATTGATAATCTGTAGATACATTGATCTCTCTAGTTTTTTTGTTATTTATTTATGTGGAACATTTCTCAACAACAAATAAAGAATGAAATATTTTAAGGCAAAAAATTCTTTTTTGGTCTTTGCGAGCTAATAGTCATGCACACTACATATGTACATATGCATATACATAGGTATGAATAGAATATATGTACATAAATGTATGTATCTAGAAAAAAGCTTTTATCTTACTTTCATTTCAACGCATTTTAATAAAAAAAAATACTGATAAAACTTTTATATTTCACACAAGCAAAATTAAATAAAACAAAATACGTTATTTAATCTTAGTCTCAAATGAAATTTTTGACTTCTTCAGTGCCAGATCAAATCTACGGAGAACACTTAAGTTCGGCCAAAAGAGTTTTCAGACGTTTCAAAGCCGAAAATGAACGTTCTGCAGTACACGTAGAGACAGACAATGTTGCAAAACTTTGTAATTAATAGAAAATGCTTGGCAAAAGTTGACTTCAGCACTCATTAAGAGCGCCAATTCTAATTGCTTTTAAATATCGGGAATATAGTTTTCCACGTTTTCTGCATAGATAACACTTGACAAATAGTATTGGCATTTTGAATGTGTTTCAAAAGATTCAATCGCACATTTTCACCTCATAAAGGGGCCCGACGATCGTAATTTATTTAGCAAAAAACTGCTTGTCCTTTAACTTGTGTGTTTGAAAGCTATTTTATACCTGTACAACTAAGTTCTATTTTTTTAATTTTATTATTATCATTATTCCCATTTTTCATGATTTTTTCTAGATTCTGTACCAAAACTTAATAACAAACCAAACAAAATTCTTAATAATACACTCTTGTTGAAAAGTCATTACATTTTACATAGAAATTTCATTTGATTTTGAAAACTATTTCGGAAATCCTCAGGGGTGGATACAGAAAATTATATTGGAAGGGGTCTAAAAATATCTACATATATTTTGTCCAGTATCCGCGCCTGCAAAGTCTTTAGTTAATGTTGACCGGTTTTTAGTTTAAATATTTAGTTTTTAGACAGCAGCAAATATAAAATCAACTTGATAAATAACAGAAACCTTAACGTGCATCCTTGAGAATTGGAGACGCGATTATTGCTCCTCGGAAAATGGAAACCATAAAATATTCCGGTTTCGGCGTTGTGCCATCTTCAGTGTCAATTTTCGTTCTCTTCAGACACAAACTGAATATAACGAAAATTGACACTGAAGATGGCACAACGCCGAAACCGGTTTGTCTCCAAACCAAACTTGACAAGGGATGACGGAAAATCGTTCCAACAAATATTAACATTCCACCCTGTCGGACAAGAAAAAGAAGAAAACAATACATAAAATATACCTTTTATTGTCAGGCCGATAGTCCAAGCAGATAGTGCCGTTCATAATGTAATATATGTACATACATAGTTATTTAAAATTATATTTCTAAAAAAAAATATTATACCCTTTGTTGTAAATAATATGTTCACTGATATACAGTAAATACCCAAGACCTGTGTGAGGGGCTATACAGGACACAGACCCGATATTACAGGACACAGTCTTAAAACAATTAATGTGTGATAATTAGACTGCGGATTTTTATGCAAAAAACGTAAAATCTTTTTATGAGTGTTTTGTTCGTTCACAACCATAAATTGACATTCCAAAACAACTTTTATGTCACTGTTTACAATAAGCAAAGAATATGCAAGTTATATGCAAATTAAAAAAAAAGCATAATTTACACTAAGCCAAGCAGCTGTAAATAAAATGCATGTACTAGCCTATGGCGTTTCGGATTTTATGGATACAAAATACGTAAATTTAGTTGTAGTTAAGATCACAATAAAATACAATTGTTTTCTCTAGATTTTGAATGCAGAAATTTTGACGCTTATCGGTTTAAATGAGTTTGTATGCTGAGAAAGATCGCTCAACATCACTAGATGTAACCGGAGCATACTTAAATTTGCTCCAAAAGTGGTTGGGAATTCGAAGGTCAGTTTCTATAACGTTGTTGGCATAAAAAACAGCTGCTTTCAACCAAGTACCCCATCGCGTTAATATTGGTTCTGGCGGAAGTGGAGTATTAGTCAGTACTTCTCTATATTTTTCAATACGAAGCGGGACCTTTAAAAATACTTTTTTCACCGAAGAAATCAATTTATTCAATTTGGGAAAGTACTGCCGAATTTGCTCCGCCACGCGATTTATGCCATGTACAAGGCACGTTAAGTAAATAATAATATATGCAAGAAATATGAAAATATGCGATTTAATTTAGTTTAGTTATATGCAAATATGCAAGTAATATGCAGAAATAAATGTGCGAATTTTTTAATTTTTTATTATCAACGTAAATGTTGCTCTTCGGAGCCATAATGCTATCTCTTTTCCTTTAAAATATGCAATTGCATAAACATCCGCAGCAGTGGTGTAGATAGGGGGGGGGGGGATATGGGGGATCAATCGCCCCCCCCATGGGAAATTGAAAATATTTTTTTTTTTTCGTTGACATCCTCGTATAGAGGACCATTTTGGATTTTTTTTTAACTTTTTCAAAATTTTCAAATTATAATATTTTTCTTTTAAGATTACTTCAAACTATATTTTGAGGTAGTTTTTTTAGTTAAAACTGTTTCAACTGGAGCAGGATAATATCGCATTTTTAAAACTTGCCATTTCCCACACTTTGCACACTTAACAAAAAATTTAAAGATGCTAAAATTCAAAAACCAGGCTAAACTACACTTTTGCGAATCTCAAAATCTTTCATTTAAAAAAAATGTTGTTCAAATCGGTTGAAAAATAAAGGCTGTACTGAATTATGAACAGTAAATTTCAATTATTGACCTTTGTTGGCCTGCCTTATTTTAAGCCGGAATCGGCGCAAACTAACCCAGTACGATATCCACTAAAAGCTTAAGCGTAAAATGTTGATTTTGTTTAAACAAATATCTTTACTTCGCTATTTGCGAGCTGTTTCGACCATGGCAAAACATTATTAGCATACTGGAGTTATTGTCCTTTATCTTACGAAACACAGTGAACTTCTCCAAGACGGACAGTCCGGACAGCTCCAATAAACGGACAAATTTTGTGTACACAGGTTTTTCAATCATTTTTTCATACAAATATCATTCTTATAAACGGACGCTCTAATAACCGGACGCGGACACTGTATTTCAAGCCATTTCCATGAAAAAATTTCTCATAAACGGACAAAATTCAAAAACATCGCAAGCAAGCTTTGTTGCTCGTTATAAAAATGAAATAGGGGATTCCCCTTTTAACATGTATGCACACATTCAAGCCGTGCGTGTCAAGTAAAAGGTGATTTTCTATTCAGTTTGTCAAGTAAGTTGCATGCGAGTGGTTGCGTTCAAAGTTCGGTTTACTTAGGTTCGTTAAACAATAATCATTCAATAAGCACGCCTAGAGGCCAGTGAAAAACCTTTTTTATAATCACGTTCGGATTGTTTTTTACGTTTTTATCTAACAATGAAAAGATTTTTAGTTACTAAGAATATCGAAAATGAAAAAAAAAAGGAAAGTGAAGATAGTGTTGAAAAAGTCCCCCCTCAAGAAGTTGCACATAAGAATGACATCGGAAATTTTATCAACACACCTTTAAGTGAATCCCAAATGTTCAATTTTTTAAAAAATGTTTGGGTGCCTCCTAAAAATTATGCGTTTCCGTTGCTGCAAAAGTGTGAAGATCGAGGATTGAAGTTTTGCTATGAATGGCTGGAAGAATTTTCCTGGCTTGCCTATTCAGAAGTGGACCAGGGTGCATTTTGTATTTCATGTGTGGCATTCGCTAAATGTGGTGGCAAGGGATCACAAACTTTGGGCAAACTTGTAAAAACGAAGTTCGACAATTGGAAAAAAGCAAAAGAAGTAAGTTTTGAGGATTTTTTATACAATGGGATAAATTAGGGGTCTTCTCTCAAATTTTTTTCAAAAATAACACAAGAAATTTGCTAGACTATTGTCAAACTTTCAAAATTTGAGAAAAGGCTTCGAAAAACCAATTGCTTTTTTTTATTAATTTATCCCAATATACATATGATGTCTTTTCAATCATTAATCATTTTTTAAAGACTTTTCGAGAACATCAGAAAATGTCTTATCATAATCATGCAATTGCTGACCGTGATAATTTTTTGCGCATTATGCAAAAGCCAGAAGAGTCTATTGAAAATCGAATTGATGAGTCCCGGAAACAGCAAATCTTGAAAAATAGACAAAATATAATTCCTGTCATTGAAGCAATCATAGTTCTTGGACGACAAGAGTTGGCTTTGCGTGGACATCGTGACAGTGGAAATATTATTATTCAAAACGACTTTACTGGACCGAACGAAGGAAATTTCAGAGCTTTATTGAAGTATAGAGCTAAGGGAGATCCAATTCTTCGTAGCCACCTAGAAAGTCAAGGAAAACGGAATAAGTTTACAAGTCCGTCTATACAGAATGAAATTATCGACTCTTGCTATGAAATTTTAACCCAAAAGGCCATATCTAAAATCAAAGCT
The DNA here is from genome assembly GCA_963971545.1 of Philophylla caesio. NCBI lineage: Eukaryota > Metazoa > Arthropoda > Insecta > Diptera > Tephritidae > Philophylla > Philophylla caesio. The sequence continues at coordinate 97,149,377 of OZ020606.1, read as the reverse complement.
GCAAAATTTTATTCAATTTTGACGGATGAAACACAAGATTTGACTATGTACAATGGAGCAGGTTACACTCTGCATTCGATATGTGAGCGAGAGCAACGAAGGCCACCATATTGTGTGCGAAGATTTTTTGGAATTTATCCCAACAGATACCACTACAGGTAAAAGTGAAATAATTCTTTGAATTATCTCATATACTCGTATTTATATTAATATCATTAATTATATGATGTACAAAATTATAGGTGCTCATCTTGCCGAGCTGGTGATAGAAAATCTTCGAAATTTTGAATTGGATATTTCTTTCTTGATAGGCCAAGGATTCGATGGGGCAAGTAATATGTCCGGTCAATATAAAGGTGTCCAGGCAATTATACGTAATAATTATGCACCTCATGCTTTATACGTTCATTGTGCCGCACATTCTTTGAATCTTGCTATATCCACTAGCAACGTACCAGCCATCAGATATTGCCTCGCTACCATCGAAAATGTGTACAATTTCCTGCATACACCTAAAAGAAAAGCCATTTTGGAAAACACGATTGAAGAATCTGACGAAACTCCACGAGCGAAATCTTTAAAAAGATTGAACCTGACTCGATGGGTTTCGAAATATGAGGCCGTCAACGATTTTTATGAGTTACTTCCGTTCGTTTACGAAACTCTAAATGAAATGAGAACCTCGGAAAAAGACGCCAAAAGTTTGAAAAACGCCATGGATTTTGAATTTTTAATATGTTTGAATATTATCAACGTAATTTTTCAACTAGCGTTGCCTTTGAGTCGCGAATTGCAAAAGGTTAATTTAGATTTGGTTCAAGCCATGGATCTCGCCAAAAATTTGCGCGAGGAAGTAAAAAAGATTCGTGCAAAAGAAGACGCTTTTTCTGAAATTTACGAAGCTTCGAAAAAAATTGCTGAAAATCTTGACATTGAGATCAAACACAAAAGAATAGCGGGTAGACAAAAACATCGGGCAAATCCTGAAGTGCAAAGTACAAAAGATTATTTTCGCGTAACAGTGTTCAATCCTTTCCTAGATTCTTACATCATGGATCTTGGAGAAAGATTCACTAAACATGAAAATATACTAGAAGGATTTTCGGCTCTTTTCAAGCATGATTTGAATGAAATTGAGAAAGTAGCTGATAAATTCATCAAGACAGTCGAATTTTATCAGGAATTTCTCACTGCTGGGCCACCTGCTGTTCTTACCGAATTAGAAGTGTGGAAAAGATATTTGATTCGTAGAGGCGATTTCAAACCTGGAAACTCCTTGGATGCGCTTGATCTTTGTCTAGAAAAAAATTTTCCGAATATCAACGTATTGCTGAGAATATTAGCTACTTTACCGGTATCGACATCAACCGCGGAACGCACTTTCTCAAGTTTGAAACGGATAAAGACGATTCTGAGAAACATGACAAAAGAAGTAAGTAACTATATTTGCTTTGAGATCTATGCATTTTATTCTAAAAATAAAAATAAATGTTTACCTCATTTTTTTATTGTAGAACCGCTTGAATGGATTGGCTGCTCTGGCTATTCATCATGACATTGGAATTACAGCTGACGAAGTCATAGATAAATTATCGAAAAAATCCCGAAAACTTGATTTCATTCTTTAATTACTGAAATACTTTTTCGCATATTGGGGCACCAAGTAAAAAATTTATCCCTATTTTTTGTTTGTTTTTAAACAATGTACCTAATAAGTGAATCTCATGATTATAAAAAAGAACCAATAAAAATAACTTGAAAGTAAAAAAAGTTGTCAAATTATATCCCCCCATCACAAAAAGCTATCTACGCCACTGATCCGCAGTCTAGTGATAATGAATCCCTTTTCTGCAACTTTAAATTAAACATTTGGGGAACTTTGTCATGTTTTTCCTATTATTTAAAGTTACAGAATATTATGCGCAATGAACGTATACATCTATTATATTTGTGTACAAAAAAAGACAATTTTGTCTGAAATCTTGCATTTATCATGTTAAAACTTTCATATCTACGAAATAGGGTCCAACATTTTTTTGACCTCGTTATTGTAAGACGCGAAAATCTGAAACAAAATGCATCATTTGTTAATATAACCTTCTTTGGTTTTTATAAATTTTTCAAAGTGCTTCACACATTCCTAACAAGGCGAAGGTGGTAAATATTAAAAAACAGCTGCCTCTAAATTTGTTTTAAGGCGAAGTAGGTGTAATGTCAAATTTATTGTTTATGTTTACATTCTGATTGATAATAATTTTACGTTTTCCGGTGTTTTTCGGAATTTTGCGTTTTTTTTTCAATTTTGTGCGATATTTAATAATAATAAAAAGACGTGGGAAAGTGTGCTATTTGCTACAAAAAATTGGAATGTATGTATGTGCGTGACGCAAGTTACAATGTTACACATGCGTAACAATGAAAGCAGCATCAATATGTGCGTTTTCATCAATATGTGCATTTTCCTCATTAAATAATCAAAAACATAAATTAATACATTAATTAATAATTTATTCAAAATATTCATTATTTAATAACAATTTTAATTACAATGGCATTTTTACCGCCAAAGTTTGCCAAACTTTTGTTATTGTTGTTTTCGAGTTTTAAGTTTTACGTTTATATTGCATTTTTGTTAATAATATGTACATACATATGTATGTATGTATATGTTACATATGTGTGAATAATGTGTCTGTTTTGATGATACACATAACAACTTTTTAACATCTTGTCGATATACAGCACACATTTTCTTTAAAAATTTAACACAATGAAAAAAATAATAAATACATATTCTTGTTATATTTGGAATTTTTCTAGTAAAACTTTATGTTGGTATTTATGTAAGTATATATGTTGGGAACTGTCCGAACAGTTCCGACCATATCAAGGATTAATGTATATACACATTTGTTCGATTGACTTTTGTACCCACATGATCTCACAACAAGTCACGTAGATTACATTTTTTTCTAGTTAAAACCTGCAGATCATGCTTATTATGAGAGTTGAGTGTCAACGAAAACCATGGTACCACCTTTTTAAGTCTGCACAAATACTGCCAAGCGAGTTGTGATAACTTCCAATGAATTGTGTCAATATATAAAGTTCCGATTAGCATACTTTTTGCGAGCGGATATCTCTTTAAACCAATTTTCGTAGAACTTGTCCTGCCACAATTCTAACCGTATTATCCCATCGTTTATATTTTCCATATTCTGACATAATTCTCTGGAGTTGGTGTCAAGAAATGAGTCAGCTTGAGTAGAAGCAAACTGTAAAGCACCTGATTCAATTCAATCAATGAAGCGGCTGTAATGGAAAATTAATATGTATTAATTCTAATTGTAATAGCAATAAGATTTCACAATAGCCTTGATTATAATAAATAAATATATTAAATTAAAGCATTTTTATACTTTGTAAATTGTAAAATGTATCCTTTTACAGCCGTTTTTTCACCAGTCTACCAATCCGCTGTTTTCCACCAGCTTATCTGCAATGATATAAATAACATAAGCATTTACTTGTGCTTACGTAATACGTATCTATATACTAGGGATGTCAATTTTGGGCATTTTGTTGATCCCGGGATTTTCGAGATTTGAAAACGAAATCCCGGGACAATCCCGGGATACCGATTTTCACGTTCAAGTTTTGATTCGTAATTTTTACTTTGTCAAAAAATTTAACACGTCTGTAATCGTTGTATTATAGAAGTATACAAAATAACATTAATATAACAAAGAAGAACGATTTGTTGTAAATAATGTATGTGTTTATTGGTATTTTCAAGAAAAAAATGGAAATAAACGTAAAACTTGACACATACAAAATAATTTATACTTCAAGTACAAATATACATACATACATATTTAATACAGAAGAAGCACTGCTGCGCCTCAACACTTGTTGGTTGGATTGTCGACAATAAGTTAAATGCTCTCTGTAGGAGATAGCTTTTATCGCCTCACTACAGAAACTATCAATTTCTTTCACCAAGCCTTCTGATAAATTGTATGCCTTCTGATTATTGGACAATTCCGAGCTGCTCTTTAAAACTTGATGCAATTTATCTTTGAGACTTTCTGCCTTATCCACTTCGGGCGACGTCGTCGTTAGTTTAATTAACATCGCTTTCATAGTGTAGCTCATTTTCTACTCGAGTAGGATATTTTCCAGCTCATTTATAATGGAAAGAACAAAACAAAGCCTTAAGGGAGTTAACACGCTGTGTTATTTTTCGATTCTGAACTCTCTAAGAGCTTTGTTTTACCCTTGAAAGGGAAATTTTTATGAATGATAAAAAATTTTAAAAATAATTGGATATTAAATTCGTTGTTTTCTACAATTCCGTGATTTGAATATACTTATTCCGGGATATTCGGGAGCTAAAAAGGCCGGGATCCCGGAATTGACATGCCTAGTATATACTCTACACGTTTAACTTTACGTACCTTGTATTTTTAATAGAATTGGGCATTTATTTAACACAATTATGCGAACGGTAAGCTTTCCTTTCCTTTTCTTATTTTCTATTTACATACATATGTATATGCAGGAGAAATGTCAGATTTTGGCATCTACACCAACGGCGAATTCAGATTTTGACATTACACCCACAAAATTAAAAAAACAAAATACACGGGATTTTTCCTACCACCACCTTTAATGAATTCGCCTTGATTCCTAAACACTAAAAACCAAGGTCTATCTATAAGGTGGTAGCGAGGGCGTATTCATATAAAAAGCGAATCCGTAGTGTATGTTGTTTGTGTAATTCGCCCAACATTGTTCATGTAAATTGTGTGTGTAATTTTGCGAGCAAAATGTCAAAATTCTGAACTCACCTTCAATTTCCATGTCAAAAACAATTACCAAAACTGAATTGGGAAATTCTCATTTCAGACATTTTTCTACTTAGAAAATCTAATTGTGGATGCATTTCGTGCAACAGCGTCAGTGAATTGTCTAGCAGGCTCTGGCTGTTTTATGAATCAGTACTTAAATATATTAAGTTACTGGGAAGGCAAGTGCTTACTGCGCGACAATTTAAAGTGCAACATTTCAAAATGATATTCTTAGTAACATGGAAGTTTGAGTTTCTATGTGTTATATGCATACATAGCATTCAACATACGAGTTTTTTGTATAAATAAAACATTCGAAAATATATGTACATATATATTTTAATATTTATTAAACCAATTGTGAAATAATATGCATATGTATGTGCATATACATATGTATGTGTATAAGTATATGCGTTTTTATTTATGAAACTATACACATACAAACAAACAATACATTTATGAATTCGCCTTGCTAAAAACTTAGTCGAAATATACCATATCACCTGGCTTCACGTTCATATCAGTCCCAGCAAACGCATTTTCTGACCTAAGACAGTCGATTTTGTATGAGAATGCTAAGTTATTTGTATACTAATTTTTAAACCTGGTACGAGAATTATATTATTTAGAATAAATTCTAATGAATTAAGTTTAAAATATGCAAAATAACAAAACTACAAAAGTAGATTTTATATATGTATGTACATATATAGAGTTTTGGGCCAAATCAATCCAATACCAGTGAAACCTCACGCCTTACTGACAGCCTTGAATGTACCCGTGGATAAACCGACATGTTCTCAAGAAGCAACAACAATGACGAAGGCATACAAATAGCACTTTAATGTTGTGTGCTGTATTTGTAGCCCATCAGTAATATTCTTTTGAAATCCCAAAACATTGTGTGCACTCGTAATCTTTTTTCCATGATTTAGTCACGTTAAATTTTTATGCTCGCATTGTGCTTGAACGCCGCCACTCAACGACCCCTTTTTGAATACAAGTTATCATTGCAAATTGATTCTAGACCGCGTTATTGCTAACTTGTTGTGTGTCCTAGAAACATAATACATTAATCTAACAATTGTAAGTCGTTATTTAATATATTTTATGAATAAATTAATTTTATTCGCTTATGTTACTCCTGCATCCTCAGCGTAAATTTTACAACTAATTTTGAGTATTTATTATTACATATTGCCTACTGGGTTTTTACTTCTTTCTCACGCAGTTGCAATGATGTAACGTTACGAAAAAATTACTCTAAAAGTCCACTTTGATCGGCGCAATCTAGTATACAACGGGTATAATTCTTGTTGAATTGCGAAAAGAAATGTTTGGCCCCACCTTGCACTGACCTTATTCACACCCAAATTATAATGTAAGATTTAAAGCACTGTGGTCTTGGGAATTATCAAAACTAATATTGGTTTAATTTTTAGCTGTCGGTCTTTCTACACAAACGGTCGCGGTTGGAAGTTAATTTGTTTCTTACGAAATTATTTCGCCCATTCTTTTACGATGAATTTTTAAAGTGCAAAATACAAGTGCATTTTATTTATCGCCTATTTTATTAAACATTTAAAACTCGAACCTAAATTTTTTTAATTTGAACTCCAACTAATTGAATGTTTGGGTCTTACTACGTGCAAGTGGGTTTTATGTACAATATAAATGTACATATGTTAAAGCATAAATACGAGTACATACATACATACATACATACATACTATATAAACATCCAAGTATGTTTCTTTTACTTTTTAAACAAACTACTGCCTACGCAACGCCAACCAACTGTGCCAGCTCATGCCGAATGAAATACAACTACATACATACATACATTTTTACACAAACAGTTGAATTAAGTTAACATATGTATGTACATAAGTAAGTGCATCCGGGAATGTTTATTAAAATGAAACATGAAAGGATTCCAAAGAAATACGTAAATTTACATTTATGTAAATGAGCAGCGCAAGTTACACACTCAAACAAATCCACATTCATTCATAGCAATGAATTTATATATGTACATACATACATACATATGAACATATGTATGCGAATGCATAATATACGTACATATGTATATGCAAACAAGTAATGTATGTTTGTATGTATTTTTGTTTGTTTAAATGTTCGCAAAAGTGTACGTGAATCTTATGTATGGACATGGTTGTTGTGTAAGTTAAGTGAAATGTAAAACCAAATTGCTATAACACCACCCAGCATTCAATCATCAAGCTGCTTTGTCATTTTTATGTTGTGCGAAGGAACAACCCCTCTGTGGGAAGTGCGAAGTAAAAGGAATCTTGTTACATACTACTACAAATGAATATACCCGTAATCACGGTAATTGCTAACGCGGAATCTGCCGATGGCGTGAAACGACAATGAGAAATGATGCTGTGATTCACTTATGTAGGCAGTGCCAGGGTTCCCACCCACCAAGAGTGAAAGCGCAGCAGATTTGACAATACAAAAGTGTAGTAGATCTGCAATTTTTTAATTGAACATTAAACAAGTAAAATACGATATAAACGAATGTTATATTTGTTACAAGCTAAATAACAAAAAATATCACATTAAAAACTTAAAATACTACAAGTGTTGCCGTTTTTAATGATGAGAATCAATTCAGTGTTGCCAGATCTGCCGCGTTGAAATTCCGTAATTTCTCGCATAGAAGGGTGAGGGTAGTGAATTTGAAATGTCTTATTACGTCAAACGAAGTAAATTAATTTTTTGAAGGCTTGAAAGAATGGAACTAATTCATTATCTGGAGTTGATCGAGTATCTCCGTTATGCTCACACCCGTACGCATTTTCAATCAACAAGATATGAAAATGGTGTACACGCGAAAAGCTTATTACTAAAAACTCCTATTATGAGTGTACACTTGTATAAATGTAATAAAATTGTTTTTATACCGTAATAAAATTGTATTTTTACTATAGTTTGGATTGTTAAGGATTTAAAAATTACTTCTATATGCAGGAAATTAAATTTTTCTGCGGAAAGTAGGCCTGTAAATTTATATAAAAAATTCTGAGTTTCACGAACTTATACAAGTATATTGAAGACCAAAATTTTAAATTTACATATTTGTTGATCGAAGAGTTATATACTTACTAATATATTCATCGCAGAGTTATATACTTATACAATTTCGATAGTCGATAAAAATTTAATATAACGATAGTTCGTTCAAAATATTTTAATTTCATCATTTTTTTTTAGGGAAAAAGGTGAACAAATACGAATTAATTAAGTAAAAAAATTAGTTAACCTCCTACCTTTATGTAATGCTTCTCTCCCTTTTCTAAGGTTAAGAAGCGGTATGAGCTCTAAGTCTGTTACAGTCTTAATACAATCCGTAGAAATTGCACCAACTTATGATCATCCTTTGTTAGTCTAAATAAAGCCACTTTTGGGTCCGACCTTAATCATCTGGAACATGAAATCGAACAGTCTCAGTTCATTTTCGAAGGTCTCAGTACATTTTCGTGACAATGGACAAACATTTTCCGACTTTCTCAACTTGGCATAATTGCCAAAAGCGGTCGAACTCTCGATATAATCCTGCTCTTTCATCGTGACGGGAGCACAAAAGTAATGCGAGTCGTGGCATGACAGGACGTTCGTCCTCCGGGGGAGGATGATTCAATTTGCAAGGGATGGGAAGGATGCATGACTTAAGCCAGTGGGATCACAATGGGCTTTTCTGCTCTGTGAAGGTATTTTATTTGTTATCTAATCTGAATGGTGCAATACTTTCTTCTGCCTCTTTTTAGATGCTGAATTGTATTATATGATTATTTGTTGAGTATATAATTACCTTTCACATTATATGTAATACTTCTACTGATTATATAATATAATTTTGGCGCTTACACTATATATGTAGCTCAGTGTTTGGCCGAGCTTCTCCTACCATTTGGAGGGATCTAATGTTTTGTGCCGACTCCGAACGGCAGATGTATGTATTTAATGAGAAGCTTTTTCATGGCAGAAATACTCTCGGAGGTTTGCCATTGCCTGCCGAGGGGTGAAAAAACCTTTTCTATGATTAAGATTTTAAAAAAAACTTTTTCTATGATTAAGATTTTGTTTGCCCTGACTGTGATTCGAACCTCGAACTCACCGGCATATCGGGTTATTGCACGCACCGTTACCCACTCGACCACAGCGGCCACACATCTTCTACTGATTACAGTCTTTTAAATCAACACGATTTCAAAATTGATTGAAAATGATCGACAAAACTACGCAAACCATTTCTGCTGTGATAACGGTTCTTTGCTTCAACGACAAACCGGCAATACGTTTAAAATCAAAAAGAACTTTGTAATGCAAGTAATGAAGGTAATTGGAACTAAAACACATCACAGAAACGTTTTGCCTAATATTTCTTTAATCAAAAAATCATCTTTAATAAGGATGTCATAAACGACGATTCTATCTATTTTAGTATGCATTTATGTATGAACATATGTATGTACATGCATACGTACTAGGGATGTCAGTTTTGGGTATTTTATTGATCCCGGAATTTTCGAGATCTGAAAACAAAATCCCGGCACAATCCCGGGATCCCAAATTTCACGATGTTTTGTAACACGTCTGTAATTGTTGTATTTTAGAAAAATACAAAATAACATTAATATAACAAAGAAGAACGATTTGTTGTAATTCATGTATGTATGTATTTATTGGTCTTTTCAAGAATAAAAAAGAAATAAACGAACAATTTGACACAGAAACAAAATAATTTATACTTCAAGTACAAATATAACCTACATAAAGTAATATTATTTTTAATAACTGTTTGGGACCAATATTAAATACTAAAATACCATTCAGTATAAGAGAAAAAAATTAAATACATCACCCTTTCCATTTTGGCGAGGCGTATCATAACGCAATCTTAAAGAAATTAAAGCTTTAAGTGCGTTATCCTCCAACATCTCTGTAGGACATATCCTTTATCGCCTCATTGCAAAAATTGTGAATTTATTTTACTGATAAATTGTATGCCTTTCGATTTTTGGACAATTGCGATTTGCTCGTTAAAACTTCATGCAATTTATCTTTAAAAACGTATGCCTTGAGGTGGATAAGCACCTCGTCGTTAGTTCTATTGACATCGCTTTCATAGTAAGGCTAATTTTCTACTCAAGGAGGATATTCTCCAGCTCATTTATAATGCCAAGGGCAAAACAAAGCCTTTAGGGAGGGAACAAGTCGTGTTATTTGTCGTATTTATATAGTCCGCTATTAAAATTTGATTTTAGATTTGAAAAGACTTATCCCGGGATATTAGGGACTTAAAAAAGGACGAGATCTCGGGATTGACATGCCTAATACATACATATGTACATGCCTAGTAAGAATGTAGTTTTTTTTACGATATTGGTGACGTACAAAACAGTCATCGTGTTTAATGGTAGAAAAGCAACGTTGTGAACTTAAAGTAAGGCCTTAGCTAACAATAAGACCCAGTCTACTTTACACACCAATAGCTAGCGTGTTTTCTTATTTACAGCAACGATGAAGGCATCCAGGCTACCCTTAAGTTTTCATGTTGATGAAGCCCAAACTCGAATGGTTGCGCAATCTCAGGATCTTGGGTCTCTCATTTGACAGGATACGCTTTTTTTTCAAAGCAACATAGCCGCAATGGGTAGAGTAAACACCTACAAGCGTTTCTGTATGTTCGGTCATTCACTTTAATGTCCAAATTGGGTCGGATAGTACTTGTGAGGACCAGTGGATGAAACTTTATTTCGAACCGCGACATTATGACTTCTGAAGTCACCTTAAGAACAGTTACATCAAAGGTCAACATGCTACACATATTGACATATGTATGGGAGCATAAAACAACGATCTGCACGCAATTCCTCATCTGCTGTTACTGCTCGGGGCGCTCGAACAGGTACCTTCTGAAAGCTAAGCCGTAATTCTCGAGTTCAAAACCTCACAAACATACATACATCAAAGGAATGAGCTCCATCTTAAGGGGGTATTTTACTTTAGATGGTTCAAAAATTCGATTTTTTTATTGCATATTTTCGTCGTACATTAAATGTAAAATATGTCTGCAAAATATTACAACTCGATCTTAAATACTTTTCGAGATACAAAGCACGGTGCACGGTGGACGGTAGTGTTTTCATGAATCTTTCTACGCGTTTTTCGCAGAACCATTATTTTCAATACTAGTTCGATTGCGTTGAATTTTTTACAGTTTACTCAGCAATCTCATATTTCTAGCCGGAACAAAAATTAATGCAAAAAGCATTTGTTTGAATATTTTTTCGTTTTACTGTAAATATTCCAGAAATATATGTAGATCAGACTCTCCGTTGATTGAATCTATGACCAAATTTTTGGGTCGCTCTACGTTGAAGCAGTATATGCCACTGAAACCAGTGAAGGGAGGAATAAAAATATGGATGCGATGCGACAGTATATTCCGGAAAAGAAGACCATTCGTATACATACATCATCCACATTAGGCAAACGCGTTGTTATGAAATTGTCTGCGACCATCAGACACCACGACACAACGTTGTGCTTTGATCGGTTTTTCACGTCATCGATATTAATATATAATACACCATTTACAGCTTTAGGTACTTGTATGTCTAACAGAAAACTATCACTGAAAAACTAAGCAGAGGAAAATATGTCTTCAAGTGTAATTCGTCTGGTACTTTGGCAGTGGTTTGGCAAGATACCAAACAGGTAATGGCTTCTAAGCAACTGTCATGAGGCTTCAGTGGACACTGTTACAAGAAAACAGAAGGGCGGGTGGTGTAGATTTGGCAGACCTTCTTTGAACTGAACCGAAAATCAACTAAATGGTGGCAAAAAATTTTTGTTCCGGATAATGATGACATGCGCCGCCAATGCGTGAAGAATCCATGCGGAAGCAAATCATCCACGGCAAAAAAGAGATCCGTTTTGTGATTTTTAGTGGAGCTATCCGAATCTCTCATTGTCGAAGGAAGTACGCGTGCGAAAATCCGGCGCAAAGATCGAACAGCACCCCTCTCCGCAGTGAAAAAACAGATCAAACAAAATCTGGGGAATCATTTGCCAAAAAGAACTAACAAGCGACAACGCTGCGTAAATTGTGCCAAAAAAGGCAAAGAAAGTCGAACAAATCAGCTTTGCATTGGCTGCAACTTGGCATTCTGTAAAAAATGTTTCATACCTTGCCATCAAATATAAATAACATTATTATAATGTTATAATGAATAAAATTAACTATAAAAATAAAGTGAAATGAAGTCAAAAAAACTCTGAAATTTGTATTTCAATTTTGCTATTCAGGTATGTTTGGGATGTTTTTGTCTTTTTTTGAAATAGCTGTAAGAGACTAAATCAACACTCTTTTTCAAGATTGCTTGTCAAAAAAGTTCTCGTCTCGAAACGGTTAAATATTTTTTCGTAAACAATATACATACACTCGATAACCGGGCACTGCCTCATGGGCACGCATGGGGAAAGGCTGGGCTACGCAACAAATGATTTTTGCCGCAGTTGCCGAAACGAGGAGGAGGTGGATAGTATTGAGCACTACCTCTGCCACTGCCCCGGCTTGGCCAAGACGCGCAGTAAAGCTTTTAAAAGTTACTTTCTGGACTGTCTAGCTGACTTGAACTCAGCAAACATCTCCAACTTTCTACTCTACATTAAGCGCACAGGATGGTTCAATTTTTGAAAGAAGGGAGGGAGGTAATGCAAGGCTTATGCCAGTGGTATCACAACGGGCTTCTTACGGCCTAAGTGTGCCACCGTGCTCCTGTGCGGTGGCAGCCACCCTAACCTAACCTAACCTAACCTATATACATACACTCGGAAACATGTTAAAAATCGTCATTTAACGTCGATTTTAACTTTATCGACTATATTCTGGTTCCGGATATAATCACAAGTGTAGTGAATACAAAGAAAGTTTAATTTTCAGTTTCAGATGATTTAAACGGGAAAAATCATAGCAACATCGAAGCAACGTATTTCTGCAGGCTCAACTTTGAAGCGCCACTATTATGATTTGAATAAACTTTTTGACAAAGTAAAATCGTCAATTTATTAATTATATTTTGATAAAAATGATAAAAAAAGGTAATTTTTCGGTCTGTAAAGTAGAATACCCCCTTAAATACTATGTATGTACATATGTATGTACAACATAACGCTCTTTTACTAAAATACTGACATAACTAAAAAAACCAACTACCTACAACCTGTTGGGAAGTTTTGAATTTACATACATATGTATGTATGTACATATACCTAGTACTCCCTTGGTAAAAACTATATCGATATAAACTAAAACGATATATGTACATATGTAGATATGTATGTATGTATATATGTATATGCATCTGTGTCCATACCTTTTTTTATTTGCGCCAACACTGGTTGGCAACTTTTCTTCTTCATTAGTTTTCTCTTTCATCTTTTTATGTGCAACTGCTTCAAAATGCGCATATTCCACTGTTAATTATTTACTCTACATATGTACATACATATGTACATAAGTATATGAAATACATAAGTATTTAGATATGGCACATGCCTATATGCATACACACAACATATCTATATATGTACATACGTACTTCTTGATATGTATGAATGTATGTATGTATGTATGTACATTTTTATTGTTTATACATACGTGTACGAGTAGTCTGTAAGTATTTGCATATACATATACACACTTACATATCTATTTCACTCAGATGCATCAGCTTTCGTAGATGAGCCATCGTTCAAAGAGGTTTTTAATCATATTCTATATAAGTACATACATACATACACAGGCTCTGTTTTACTGTACATATTCCCTTCGCTTTACAATCAGCCATTTATCCATTCTCTTTCTTCACATCTTATTCAAATTATTTTCCAGCCATTCGAACGGCTATTGCTTTAACTTCTTCCTTATTTGGGATGCCATATATACATCCATAACAAGCTTGTATCTATACATACATACATATTTTCAATACGTGTAGAAAGGCATTAACAATAACTACGTCAGCTACCCAAAGAAAAAGAAGTTTCGCGGCAGCAATATTGCGCACAAGTTCAAAATGCATACAAATGTACAAACATTCATCTGTATGTAAGGACGAGTGTATACATATATACATATATGTAGGCTGTAGATATGAGTAGAAGTAAAGAAAACAACATTACAGCATTTTTTTGCCCAACATTAACGAGCAACTAGCAGCTACGTCGGCTCAAAGCTACATCCAAACATACATATGTATATGTACATAAACACATATAGAAATGAATACAAACATACATACATACTCTACATTCGCGTTGCGTTTTCACTCCGTTCCCCGTGTGGGAATTCATTCGTTCGTTTGTATATTCGACATTTCGAGCTATTCGTTCTGGGTTTCGTTGGTAGCAAGTAGCAGTGTTAAACTAACGTATAGAGTGCAAAATAGTGTTGCCATAGTGTAAATATTTTAAATATAGGTGTATTTGTTTGAACATATACTTTGAAGACAGCAAGCGGAAAGGCAGCATCTGTCAAATATTAAAATACATACATTCTTATGCGCACAGTTATTTAGACAACAGCACGACTATTATGTGTTCAAGGCTTTAACAAGTATTACGTTATTTTACCAACAAAGGAATAAAATAGTTTTGATATTACAAGAAGCTGGCTTTAAAACGACAATGGCAGCCAATGACATTTTGCTGTTGTTACGTCGTGGAGGTGCAGTCGCCTAAGTGTCCAAAGCAATATATGTTTGGCGGATTGAAGGAGAGGGCTTCGTTTGGTTCGTCCATTTCGATAACCACTTCCATTTACAACGAACGAATTTGCTTCCCATTTTTTAGTCTCGATAGATGTTGAAGGCCATTTGAAAATGATTTCTCTATTATGTGAGCGATGTTGGCTATTGCATGCTTGTTGCGTATTTTCAAGATATTCTTCAGTATTATACAAAATATTTTTTTAAATCTTTAACCTGGTACCGATTTGTACTTAATGACGCATTAGCAAATACATACATATATTTTGTTTTATTCCGTTGGATCCTCCCAGATATTCGTGCCGTTCTTTTAATATCTTTCATATATTCTACTTTTTACGCAAGAGTACCGTTCTTGATCATTTCGTTTTTCTGATTTGATCGTATTTTTTGGCTTTTCCTTTAACATTTCGATGGAGTTCATGTTGTCGTTTCCATTTGCAATATCTTTCCTCTGTTTCTCTACATTTTCTTTCCTTGATCTTTTTACCATGTATATATTGATATTGAGCATCTATAATTTTAAAATTCCGCAGACTATGTGCGTACATTCGAACTCAAACAAATTTTTTTTTGTACGTTCATCTCAATTATTTGTGTAAAATATGGAAAAAGAAGAAGCTTTGCTGCCAATAAGGAGATAAAAACTGCATCGCTAGAAGCATTCGAGGTTATACCAAAAAGTGAATATCACAGGTTTTTTAAGCATTGGAAGAAACGTTGGCTTAGGTGTAAAATATCAAAGCAGGATTAGTATGAAGGGAGCATCGTTAATATCGATGTGTAAATAAATGATGGAAAACGAAACGTTACTTTACTTTTTGAAACAACCTCGTAACTTCAGAAGCATTGGTACCTTTATATGTATCGTTTCAATTATTTCACACGTAGTATGGCAACCCTATCTATTAATTCACTCGTTTCTGCTCACAGTGGTTGTTGACGCACCATAACATTTGCTGTGGCTGCTTTTCGTAACTACATTTACGTGCCGGCTGAAATCGTTGCTACTCGTATTTAGGCTGTATGCATTTACGTACATATGCATGTATGTATATGCAAGTGTGTATACTCGTAGATATATGAATAATGCTTTTGTTGTTGGCAGCGGAGTTGTTATTACTACAGCACTGGCCGAATGTAGCAAACATCTGCCTGAGCAGTCAGCAGACAATAATCACACAGCCTAACATTAGCAGTCCATAAATGATAAATAAAGGCATACCATATGGGTCTCTCTGTATATGTACATATGTATGTACGTATGTACAAAGGTGAACATTATTTTTTCTTTGAGAAATCACCGAAACCTACTCGCCAATATACACACTATCGAAAAGTATTTCGTCGATTTCGGTTAGAGGCCCGATGTAATCAGTTTAAATTACATACATACATATATACATATGTGTATGTATTTGAACACAAGCCCAACTTTATTACAAGTATCTGACGACGTTAAATGAACTTCCATATTCTCTTCTGGTATATAATTCACGTTTAGTTTTGAAAGATCATCTAAAAAGAATCTTGCGATTAAGATGGGATGTTGAGATTAAGACGGTACGTCCGTCGTTCCTTCGTAAAACAAATCAATATGTTTCTCATTTTCCCGCTTGTTTGCTGTCGAACAGCATAATTTGTTTTAGATTCTGATGTCTTCTGTCGAAGATATTCGGGGCACCTGTACCTTCGGTATCATTCTTCAGGCACTTAAATTTAAACTTCGTGAATGCTGAATACAAGTTAACTCTATGCATTAACAGCTAGCATGTACATACATACATATGTACATACATATGTATTACGTAAACAATTATATAGCCGCAATAGTCCTTTGATCTTTCGAGCCAACGTGATGAGATTGGTGTTTATCACGAAAGCTTGAGTGTCTCCAAGAATGTTAAAAAAAATCAGCAGCGAATTTTAGCAGACACTCGTGGTCCACCTGCCGTCAACGGTTGAACAAAGGGTTTTTAGTAGTGAGTTTCATCAAAAACGGCGAGCCGATGACTGCAACTCAGTCTCGAATGAACGATGATAATAATTCTAATTTGACGATTCGGTTTGGTGTCAGCGTTAGGGTAAGTTAGGTTGGAATGGCTGGGAAGAGAACCCTCCCTTGCACTTAGGCCTAGCGTGGCCCATTGTACTGCCATATGCGAATTCGCTTCTCAATTCTCCTGCACATCGGGCTCAAACCATTTTGTTGACTTGATGAATTTCGACAGGGCTTTTGGGTTAATTAGCGCTATCTCCGCGAGGCTTTGTAGAGTTGGTCTGCCAAGCGTGCGAAGTCTTCTTCTACTTAAAGCTGGACATTGGCAAAGTAGGTGTTCCACGTTCTCTTCTTCTTCGTCGCAACTGCGACAGTGCTCCGGAGCATTTACTCCTAGTCTTTTCGCATGAGTACCGATTAGACAGTGCCCTGTGAGGGTTCTTGTTAAGGTAGAGACTTCGCTTCTTTTTAGCCCCAGAAGGGTTGATGTGCGCCTTTTATCGTAGGACGGCCACGTGAGTTTGGAGATTTCGCAATGTGGGAGAGTACCCCAACGTTCATTCGCCACCTTTGTGGTGTTGTGTTTAACTTGTAGTTTAAAAGTGGCAAGTGGTATACCTATCCTGTTCCTCCTCGAAAGGATCGGGGTGGTCGTACCTTTCCTTGCCAATTCATCCGCTTTACAGTTGCCCTCAATATCACTCAGCGTTACTGTATGTGGAAAATTTCGCATCATGCTTGTCACCCAACATCGAGGCATCAATTGTTTCAGTGAGTCTTGACTCAAGATTTGCATTCTGCCCAGCACCTCATTGAAAAAATATAGTTGAATTAAACTGCTCCGTACAAATCATCAGTCGGGAAATTCGTTGACAGAAAAACATATGGAGTTCATGCGGTTGTATTTCCAATTATAATAAATAGAAAAGTCGTTCTAGAAGCCATTTAAAGCAGACACTTATTTATATCTTACTGAGCAAGCTTTCCAGAATGACTTATCTTAAAAAGTGCTCACCTAATAATCTTTTGAGCATGACATATATGTATCATCGGTTAGATTTTCTTTTTCTTCGTATATGCCACTACAACAGTTTGTTCATTAACGCTAATACAAAAAATATATTAATACATACATACATATGTATATATATTTCGTCAATAGTGAATACGCCAGGCGTGAAGTTACACTAAGCTTGTCCGATCAGTTGGTTCGTAAAGTCACGATTTCGCACAGTATCCTCGATAAAATTCCATTTTTTCTGGCATGTACTATTCGGGTAAAATTATGTGAGTTTCGTGAGAGTTTGATGGCCTTAAACTTTTCAGACGAAACTGCTCTTAAATAGATGGAAGAAAAAAGAAGATCTACATTCTCTCATAAGAGTAAATAGCAGGAAATTTGTAAAATATTTCGCTAATTCAAAGGAATTTAGATAAGATTTGCGCTGAAAACAAAAGAATGCTGTACAATCTTATAATAGATCGACGAGCCGGGCGAGTTTAACGCAACTCGTCAGAGAGCGAACATTCCATTTTATCTCCCGCGGCTTGCGAACAAATAATCTCAACTCGAAAGCTTAAAAGCATTTCAACTCAACTTCTAAGTATTTCAACTTCGGTAATATTTTTTTCTTATAATTTAAGAATATTTTAAGTATTTGTAAACTAACTTTTTAATGATTTCGAAAAGTACGCGGTGGCAACCTTGGATTTCCTACGTAAGTTCTCTGTCAACACGAAATTTCTCCGGGGGGTGAGTTTTCATTTACAAGGCGTCCCCATAAGTTAGGTCATGTCAGCTGACACGTTTGGTCGTCTATACGTCGGTGGGTAACTGCGCTTAAGGTCAATTTTAAGATGCGATGTTTAGCGCGAGTAACTACGAGTTGTGCTAGTCTTAAACAATGCTCTCGACATGAGATGGAATGTTCGCTCTCTGATGAGTTGCGTTAAACTCCCCCGGCCGCATCGAGATGTATTATGATTTCAAATTCTGCAATAAAAAATCCGAAAAAGGAAATGTTTCAAAAATATCTTTCAACAATTGTTATCCCCAAGCGGAGTTTCCTTCGCAAATTATCTGCAACAAAATCCAATACAAAGAATCGAATGTTTACAAAATTGCCAAATGGTCAAGCAATATTAAATATTAAAGGGTATAGACGGCGAACGTGACGATTAGCATAACTTAATGCCGGACCAACCGCTGCTGGGCGCCAGTCAGACCGCTCATAAATAAAAGTGTTGAGCTGGCCACGAATGAGAAACCTCAGAAAATCGAAATAAAGTGTTAACGACTTGATTTCATTTGCAATGCAGGCGGCAGAAATATTTTGAAAGTTAAACAGACTGACCCAGCAGCCAGCCAAAGGCTAAGACGAATGTAATGACACCCAGGAGACACCGAAAACATTCAACCAACGTAAACTTAAATGATATTGAAACGTTTAACGGTGTACGATGCTGTAAACTTTTACGACTACGAACGCTGCGATGTAAGTAAGTAGTTGTACATATGGGGAGTATATACCTTAAAAAGGGGTTGTATTCAGTAGTCCTGTGTGATGAAGAAGGTACGTAAATACTTACTTTAATATGAAAGGCAAACCATTGAATTTGCGAAATTTGTACCTACCTATCTCTAAAATATTTAGGGAAATTTAAAATTAAATTGCGCGAACCAGTGCGAAAAAAAGCTTTAACACATACAGCCGAATGAGCCTAAATAAGTTTTTTCGCACTAGTTGGTATGACTTGTAATTTCCATATCGTGGCTATTTAGTGAAATATATACCAATGAGGTAAAGACTATAAATATTTTCGTACTTAGAAATAAATGTTTAACTTGCCATTAATTTACCCTTAATATTGAAACATTTTCCCTCAATTCATTTTTAATTTTATTTTGAAAGCAATCAGGAATCACACATCATTAAAACCAGGCAGATACAAAGAACAAGATGATAGATTACAAAACCGAGGGAGCTGGGATTTTCTTTAGTCGATGAGGAATAAATTCTGTATACTCATATACAGTTGCCACTGGACTATTGAATCGAATTCAAATATAGTTACACATCTAATGAATTTCTGTTTGATTAGTGAAGTCATCTCTGAAATTAATGGGGATTTTATAAACAATTTGACGTACTTGATGGATTTTCTGGAACTAATATAAACAATTAGCCTAATACCCTGTCTCCATTACAAGATTGAACTATTGGAATTTAATAAATGACAAACTGATTGTATGAAAAGTAAGAAGTGGAATATGGATCGGAAACTCGTGCTTTCCGACCATCAGAAACCAAGTAACTGAAATGCGATGCGGAAACTAGGCCTTTCCAGCTACCCAACTACGCAATTATTTTTAAGCAATTTTATATATGATTTTTAAAAATATATCTAACATGTGCTTATGTTTTAATCAAAAATATATTATAACTTTTTAAAGACGCAAGACTGTAAACAATAAATAAATAAAATCCCTTTCTCAATTCTACACTGTCTCCACTTCTTTATTGAGGTTTATTTGAAGTTTATTGCTGTTTGATAAAAAATAGATCATTTGTTTACTTTGTGCTTTATTGAATCTTAATTCAATTTAAAACACAACACATGAAGAATGTTTTCACTTTTAATTCGCTGTCCTTTACTAATTTTTTTTTTGTATTTCAAGTACCTCACTCACGATTTACATATATGTATACATATGTATGTATGTATGTACATACATTCAACCGGCTTTTGTGAGATGGAAAATGTAAATACAATATTTCGTTTTCGACACTACATGTAAATTCCAGGTTGCTATACCCAGCGTATTAAATATATATTTAATTAATTAATTAATATTATTAAAGATTTAACTTAAATCTAAAACATTAAAAGATTTAATTTTGTAAGAAAAATTTGGAAAGAGTTCGCGTTAAACCTCGTCAGAGCCCTTCATCTTCATTAAATCTCACAATGGAGACATACATAGGTATTCCACAGAAACCTAAAAACGTTGAAACTTTAATTAGAAGTTCACTTGCTTCAAACAAGTAAAAAAAGCTGAAATTAGGGCGAAACCGAATTTTATATACCCTCGCGATATATTTTTTTATGGTCGGTGCCCATGATTTCATAAAATTCCTGTTTCTTTTTTTCAAATCGCAGCTAGTACTATACTTTTATCAATTTCTTCCAATAAATACAGAAAAACGAACTTTTTTGCATTTCTCAAAATTTCGGTTATTTGGAAGTTGGGCGTGGTTATCGTCCGCTTTCAAAAATTATTGACGATACCTTATAACGTTATTGAGATACTTACAGATGTTTTTTTATAGGTGGGCGTGGTTACGCCCATTTTTCAAAATTTCACTCTAAATATTAAATTTTAGTTTATATGTTTCAATAGATAAAGAAAAAACTAAATTTTTACATTTTCCAAAATTTCCGTTATATGGGAGGTGGGCGAGGTTATATTCCGATTTCAAAAATTTTTAACGATGATAACAGTGATATTAAGCAAAATTTATTCACCAAATTTTGTAACGATACCTTACACCGTTATTGAGATACAGACATTTTTTCATAAGAGGGTGTGGCAACGCCCGTTTTTCAAAATTTTATAAGTACCTAATTTTTTAGTTCAAAATCGCTCCAAATACCGAATTTCACTCAATTTGTTTTAATAGATACCGAAAAAAAAAAGTTTTTGCATTTTTCAAAACTTCCGTTATATGGAAAGGGGGCGTGCTGATAGACCGATCTTGGCCATTTTCAATACCAACCTACCCTGTCCAAAGAGCAATCTATGTACCCAATTTCATTGAGATATCTCAATTTTCACTCAAGTTATTGTAACCACGGACAGACGGACGGACGGACAGACAGTCAGAGCTAAATCGATTCCTCTTTTCATTCTGATCATTTTAGTATATACATACATACATATGTATATGGCTATTCTATATCTATCTCGATTATTTTTTGCTGTTACAAACAACCGTTATGCGAACAAAGTTATAATACCCTTGTGTACAAGTACGCTCGGGTATAAAAAATTCAAAACTAAAAATTTTCCTGCAGGGCATGAAAGCGCCCTCAAAGATTATTTACTATCAGCATATGTTTTTCAGCACATAAGATGTCGCTGGGCTGAACGGAAGCTTATGGAGGTTTTACGTACGAAAAAGGTTGTAAACGCACTAAATAAATTGTTTAGCAATTCGGTTGGTGGAATTCAATGCTATCGACAATAATAAACGGTGACTGCACACATGCATATATACATATGCAAATACATACCAACATACAAACAGGTGTGTTATAACAAAAATACAACGAAAAACGTGCACTGATTTTGCTACTAAAGTACAATAATATTAAAGCGTCTAAACATGATTACTCAGAAGACAGGTCCATGAGCTTTAATGCGGTCGATGATTCTTTATTTCTTATAATGTTGAATATGTGCATATGTATGTATGTATGTATGTATGGACCAAGCAGTTTTTTATTCGCACCTCCTGCAAGGGAGGCTGGGTGGTTCAGGTTCAGGTTTACGGGGTGTGTTTTCAAGCAGAAAAGGTTGCAATTA
Source organism: Philophylla caesio (assembly GCA_963971545.1). Lineage (NCBI taxonomy): Eukaryota > Metazoa > Arthropoda > Insecta > Diptera > Tephritidae > Philophylla > Philophylla caesio. The sequence continues at coordinate 97,127,132 of OZ020606.1, read as the reverse complement.
AAAAAGCGGTCGACTCACTGTTCAAGAATGCGGCGACAGTTATGAAAGTGTGCATTTATTTCGAAAAACAAGCGGAATACTTTGCATAATAATACTTTGTGTTCTGGGCCACGCCACATTGAGGGGAACTGCGTGGCTGACGAATGGGCTAAAAAGGTTATCCTTTTGTTATTGTATGACCATATTTAATTGTTTTTAAGCTTTGGCCGATTTTTGGGAGAAGTTATAAGGAAATAACCACAATACTCAAAGTGGTAGAAGTTATAGCAGCTATATCGGAGATCCCCACATCTCCTCATCAGATTTCGTTCAAGATTTCCTTGGGAGTCGAACCCATGGCACCAGGAACGCTAATACAACGCCTAATCGCGCTGTTGCTATTTTTATTTTCTTGAATTGATATCGATGGAAAGAGCGGCCCTGGGGACCGTGACCGCCAAAATTTCAGACCATTAAGATCAGTTACTTGCCATACAAGTTGTATATAAGAATAATTAAAATGAGCGATTAAAACCCGATACCTTTTTTTGTTGAGGCAGCTAAATGTATGTATACATACATATAACCGGGCTTGGAGTGGAAAGGTACTAAGTTCGGTTTGAGTGTGGGATTTCAACTCTAACAAAACCTTTGGGAGTGCAAAACCCCCCTGTTGGAAGGAAATATGCATACAACTTTTTCATAATTTAGTTTACAATAATAATGAAATACAATATTTTAAGATCTCTGTAAAACGTTGACAACACAGGAAGCTCCCCATCTTATTGAAATCTCACTTAGCTACATATTTCGCGGTGACGAGTAGTTTTGTGTGAGAGTCGGATTGCTTAGTGGTGGACTTCAATGTGAAATAACGGTTATTTCGTATATTCAAGCTATGTATTATTTATAGTCATAATTGACAAAGTAATGGCGTGCAACGAGTAAACAGAAATCATTATAAGCCTTTATTGGTAAACCTCAGCTCGAGTATAGGTTTCAGTTGCGAGCTTTGCAGCGCTCATTCAAGCCAATGATCGCCGTTATGTTGGATTTGAAAATGGAAGATCATCAAGTGATTCCTATTGTTTAAATGAGGCAACCGATTACTTGTGTCCGTCTGAGTAACGAATAACGAGTTCATTTAATTGCAATCACTACAATCGAGCTTTTTGCATTGAAAATCGGGCACGTTGCTGAATACCGTGTGACAACAAAATCTAATTAGATAGGTTGGTTTGTTTTATTATTTTATGTTATCGAAAACATCGGTAGGTTGATGGATTTCTTCCTGGCCTAGTAGTTTGCATATTTGTCTTGACTGTGTAAAATGTTCGAGATTCAAGCCGCCAATCGCTTAATTTTGTGGAGATACGACAAAATTTTTTTAGAAAGGTCGGATCTTCCTGCTGACTAGGTGGTCTGAAAGTAATAGTTTTATTAACCTCTTTTCTTAAAGTAGTCCGAATGACGAGATTCCGAATTTACGGTCGCGTCCAAGATACCAGCTTCAGAGACACTCTACCTTGTTGCTTGAAATAGACTTAGAGCGGTCGTATGCTTAATCGAAGCCATTCCGCTTGTCGTATTCGCGATCTTATAGTATGTGTTTCGTTGCAAACCGCGCACCCGTTTTAAATCGCCTCTTCCCACAAGGTTTTCTACTTGAAGTGCCTTCGCCACCTTAGCTGCAGATCGTTTTTCTCAATTGCAAACTATGGAGAAACGCAAAGGCAATATTCAGGCAATCGTCGAGCCAATTAAGTAAGTATTCAAAGCATTAATTGGAAGTCTGAAGTAATGCTTCGGGGTTCGCTTGTAACGAGTTGCAGCATACTGTTTGGAACTAGGTGACCTCTTTAATTCCATCCTAACTGAAGGCAGCTCGCACACTAAACTGGGGAAATCTTCCGGTTAGAGGACAGCTGCGCCGGGAATAGTGAACTTTCCGTCGTAGTTCTGCAATCTCATGATTTCACTAGTAAGCAGGTGAGCGTATGTGTGTATGTTTGCATGTGTGTACGAATATCTAAAAGCATGCCTACATATGTATGTATGTATGTATGTATGTTGATGCACAAAAGTTTCTAGCCAAACGTTGTTTGCACTCAGCTTTCTTGTGTGCACACTCTCAAACTCTCTCTTTTGTTGTAACCACCCTTTTGGCTAACGAATAACGCGAGCAAAATGAAATGTTGGATAATTAAAAATAGACGAAATACCAAAGTGCCACAATCTTTCCCCCACACCATTAATCAAAGCCTACGTACGCAACGACTGACTGTGCGCTCTTGTATAACGCTTATTCGTAATCTTGTGTATATATTTTTTTATATGTATGTATGTACATACATACATATCTACATACATCTACGTACATATGTATATGTAAAAATATTTATTTGCTTACATGTATCATCAAAGGTTGGTTGGTTGGAATGCCCCGCGTGCATGTACTCGTGCATACATACATACACGCATACATACATGCATGCATGCGTTTGCATGTCAGTAAATGATAACACCAACAAAGGTGGGCGCATGAAGGTGGAGGGTAACAATCAATTTGTAACTACATACATACATACATATGTACGTTGATATATAAATATGTTTGTGACGCGTTCTAGTGGCACATTGGCTTACGTCGTAGACTCATATTTATGTATATATCTATATACATATATACAAGTATGTATATGACTACTTAGTGAGTATATAATAGCTCTTGTTTATAAATATTTGTATGTATTTGGCTCTTGCTTTGAGTATATAATATATAAAGCTTACGAAGGATACCACAAAACGAAATGTTAAATAAACGTCGAGTTTAAGGTGTAAAACGTGTGTTTGGAAATGTTCTGAAAGATAAATATGTATGTACATACATACATATGGATGTATGTATGTAAGTATGCATGTACATATATTTTTTATATTTTTCTACTCGCTTTTTCGGAAGGTAACAGCTGAAAACACAAATATATGTTATGTATATAAGTACATATATACATATGTATGTATGTCCTTCCCAAAATTTACATATAGCATATACAGATATTTAAATTTATATCTTCGTAGTTATGAATGTAGTTACGTATGTAAGTCTGTATGAGATGGAGGTAGCTATGGAATGGAATACATCAACACTTTGTCCTCGATACACTACCTTGGATATGATGTTTTGGCCTCGTTGCCTTTTATAAGGCGTCTGCCGAAGTGGGCATGTCTATATATATACATATGTACTTATATATGGAATTGTATGTTTATGTATGTCAATATAGAGCTATGTAGTACGTATTAAGTCGGTTTTGAGTGAATGAGATATTTGTGAATGGTTGTGAGAGCAACAATATGTAGGTACCTACTCATTTGCTTATAAGAAGGGAAGAGAGATTCATTCGGTAGTCAAGAGCATGTTTTTAGAAACACGTATGGTCGAACTCGCGATAAAGTAAACCAGAGAAAAAATTATTTTACCCAATACAATATGAAATGATGTTTAATATTAACCATTATTTGGCATACGCAAAGTAATTCCTACGCCAACCAAATACAATTGCTTGATAACGAAATCGTGACCTATTACGAGTATATGTATACCCACATACCTACCTAACCAAAGATAGATATAACTTAATGTTTTCCTAAAATTTTCAATTTAAGCATTATTTTTTTCAACGCACCTGAACATTAAGAAGAATCACATGTGTATGTATGTATGTATGTATGTACGTTGGGCGGTCAATTGAACGCTAAATTCTTTTTCCATCAGCTCCAAACTAATAAGCCAGTGCAGAGAATACGTTATGGCCTTATTCGTGCCCGGGACATAGTAGTATTCAAAGCAATGATTGCACTGACGATCTAGCTCGCGATCGTCGGCTATGGATATCTCGCGAGCAGAAGAGGTTCTTCTGCCGCTGAGCTCTATCAAAAGTCACATCTCTTAAAACTGATATAATGTGTATAACGATAGTTAAAAAAAACCGATAAGTCCGCAGATGCTTGTGGCCCAACCTCTACGCACAACGGGCTTTAACCATCATCAAAAAGGGCCGTTTTCAAAAGACACGTGAGTCCTTTTTACATCACGGCAAAACACAAAAAGGAATGCAAAAAAAAAAACATTGCAATTCATCCGGCCAATAGTTGGAGCATTGCAGCCCAAATTCAGCAAACCAAAGGCAAGTATACTTAATTAAAATTATTAAATACTTTATTATTTAATTTTCTTTTCTATTTTCAGGATGGCCTCAACAAGCCAAGCAGCAAAGGGATGCTGAACTTCTTCCAAGAGATGTGGGTGGAGATGGCTGCCAAGCTAAACGCCATTGGAGGTGCAGAAAAGTCCGCGAACAATAGCGCACGGTAAGTAATAACCCCATTGTGTTTGAATGTACCCACAATAACCGATGCTGTAAGGGCAGAATGGGAATTGTAAAAAACTGAACCGCGAGTGTATAAATGAGTGTATCACTTTATTAAGAATGTGTTATGTACTTACATACACTTGCCAGAAAAAATATCCGTACACGAAGAGGGAAAAATTGCAGTTCTAGCCATCTTGCAAAAATACATTGTTTTTAATTCTCGTCTTTTGAATCTATAATCACTAAGTATTTATCCTGTTACCTACCTTTTGTTTAGATTGCTTACTACTTAAAAACGGAATGTTCATCCAAAATACTAATGTCTGGCAGCACTATGTACCAGAAAAAGTTTCCGTACAAAGCAAAATGGGGAACCCCGCATTAAGCGAACATGAATACACTCAAAGTAACGGTTATTTTTTAATGCGTTATCGATATTTGATTGAATACATTTATATTAGAGTAGTTTTAAAGTTTCGGTATATTAAATTCGATGATGGCTCCTAAAACTAAAGAAATCAGCGCTGACGAGAGAAGTATTATTCTAAAACTTAGAAAAGAAGGCAAAACATACCGCGAAATTGGGCATATTTTAGAAGGAAGTCACTCTTCTCTGCAATACGTCGTGGAATCATTCAACTCAACTGGTTCTATTTTATCTATGTAAGTCTCACTCAGGACGGCCAAATTGAGCGAAAGCGAAGAACGAACTATTTTGCAGGCTGTGAAAAGGAATCCAAGGGTAACTGCATCCAAAGTAAGTGAAAACATCAAAACTTTATTTGATAAGGAGGTCCATGAAGATACTGTTCGCAAAATCTTAAAGAAAAATGACTATCGTGGCCGTGCAGCTCGTCGAAAACCATACGTATCGGAAGTCAAAAGGAAAAAACGAATGAATTTTGCAAATCAGTATATAAACAAGGAATTCTGGGAACGTGTCTTATTTTCAGACGAAAGCAAATTTTGAATCTTTGAAATTAAGGGAGAAAAGCTAGAGTGGCGTAAGAACGGTACTGCGTTGGATAAAGATAATCTTATACCAACGGTCAAACATGGAGGAGGTGGTATCATGGTCTGGGGATGCATGGGCTCAAAAGAAGTAGACAATCTCGTGTTTATAGAGTCAATAATGAACCAGTATGGATATTTAAACATTCTAAAAACCAATTTGAAGCAAAGCGCCCAGCAATTAGAACTTGGTGATGATTTTTGGTTTCAGCGGGATAACGATCCGAAACATGCAGCACAAAACGTGAAGCTGTGGTTGCTCTATAATACGAAAAACCAGTTGCGTACACCACCCCAATCCCCAGACCTAAATCCCATTGAGCATTTGTGGGATTTATTGGAGCGTAGGATCCGTTAGCACCACATAAGCTCCAAAGAAATTATTAAAACCGTTATATTGAATGAATGGAGTAAAATAACCACGGAGGATACATCCAAGCGAGTTCATTCTATGCCAAATCGGCTTGTGGAGGTCCTCCAGCTACTGAAACCGGCTATAATCTACCAGAAATACAAAAACTTCAAACACACATTGTGAATTTTTATTATCAAAAAAAATTTGTTGAAAAGTTAATAAAATTATTAATAAATAATCTATAAAAAAAACGAAAAGCCAAACTTTCTTTGATCATGAGTTTTCTAGAATTTCGCATTCTTCACTATTGTGTAAGGGTATTTTTTCTGGCAAGTGTATATTGTTTGTGAAAATAAATATTATTTTTCTTGTATACTTATATACAAGCGCATATTGTGAACACAATCCCATGTATTGCCACTGCCCACAGACGATCTTTGTGTGTAAATATGATTCTACCTGTGGATTTCTAATTATGCTTTTTTGTCCAATATACATATGTAGGTCTGGCGCGATTTAAAAAGTAGCACCAGTATCCGAGTGCGCGACCGGAGAAGGCAGGCCCTTAAAGCAGTCACCCTTAACGCAGCTGGAGGAGCGGGTGCTGGAATTGATAGGAAGCCACTATGTAGAGGGCCTCTCTGTGGCAGAAAGCTTTCCAATGGAATATTAATTATAATAAAAAATGCGTTTATTTCACGATTTTACTTTTATACATATATGTATGTCCATTTAATATTTATTGGTTTAAATAGTAAATCATAGGCTAAATAAAATATATACGTTTTTAGTAAAACAGTCATGTTAATTTCAAAGGTTTAGTTAAAAGTTGGAACTACAAATTTATAAAAAAAAATAATAAAACACATATACATATGTATATATGTATGTGAGTATATGAACATAAATTAATTATGACGTTTCTAACAACACAAAACTTAATGCCGCTAGGTTAACAACACAGCTGATTTTGCAATAACGTATGTTGTCACAAAAAGAGTTACTGAATAGCAGTATTGTTAACTTCTGTTTAGCTGATTTGGCAACTTCTAGTGTTGTTAAAAAAGTTACTGAATCGCACTACTAGGCACTCATACGCCTAGTTTCTATCATATATGTATGTATGTATGTAATACTCATGATACAATCATTTTTAAAGGTAGTTTCACTCTCTCATTTCAGACGCCATATTAACCATTTGACAGAAACAGTGTTCCGGATTTTCGTGCTACCAATTCCTTATTAAAAAATCCTCTATTTTTTCGCATTAAGAAAAACGAAGACAACAGAAACAAAATTTGAATATGTGCAAAGCTGCATTCATATTGATTTGAAAAATCGGTTACCTCAAAGGACATATGTATGTATGTACATCGTCGTCCGGATAAAAAAATGTCATATGTTAAAATTTGGCTAAATTTAGTTAATAATGTATTTGTTATTGTTGGGCCATATAACTATTTATTTTAAATACTTTTGAGCTTTATTAGGAAAAAACAACAATACTCAAAGCGGTAGAAGTTATATTATTTCGGAATTCACCACATTTCCTAATCAGACTTATTTCTTCTTGGCTTCTGCGGGAGTCGCAATAATGTAGTTATACTTAACTAATTAAGAATTTTGAATGGCTCTAACCTTTTTTGGATTTCTCCTTTAGATTCGGAGATATTGAGTAAAATTTTGTCGTAAGTCCCAAATATTTTATATATACGAAAATTCTACATATAAATTCCGTGCTTTGAACACTCGGAAAAATATTGTCAATTACCTTGGACAAAATCTCTAAAATTTAGTCGTACAATTTTTTTAAATTTTTTCGTATTGTCGCACGGATAATTAAATGTTGTATGTGAAAATATTGCAAATAAAGTTAATAATGCAATTATTCTTCATCTATTAAGCCATTTATAATGCGTTATTTTTTTTTATATCTTATTTAGTTTTCGAAAATCCTTCATAAATTAAAAAGTAATTAAGAATAAACAATAAAAATAAAACAATTTAAGATTTTCGTGAACTAATAATATTCTCCAAGACTTTTTGGAAAATTTAAATTCAAACTTCAATTGCGAATTCCTAAAAGTCTTCAAATGTAACATACTACCATTAATTTATCTGGGCGACTGCAAGTCATTGTTGCCAGGCAATTAAAGCCTGTCAAAAAAATTCCTCTTGTAAAGACAACTTTAAAGATTAAAAAACCGTAAAGCCCTTGATTTTACCCGCACTATACTGTTTTTATTTTATTTTTTCAATTCTAGTAGAGCATATCGTTTGCTCGGTTAAAAGAATAGGCCACAAATTGGTCATTTACTTAAGTAAATTCATAAATAAAATTTCATTGCGTTGGTGAAAAAATATAAATACATCCAATAAATGAAACATATGTATGTACATACATACATTTACAAAATTTACACGATTTGTTTTTAAAATACAATAAAATTAAAATTAAAATCCCCAATGTCTATTTTAAAGTAGTGGCAATATTGGGCGTCTACCGTCGAACACTGTTTCTGTCAAAAAATTAAAAGTGAAACTACCTCTAAAAATATTTGTATCATGTGTAATACTTATATATTGGCAGTATTAACATTACAGGACAGATACATATGTATATAAAAAATTTAATAGAAAAACCAAGTAATCGTATGTAAAAATGTCGCCTGATTTCAAAAAAATTAGTTGTCGAACTCAACATCTTTTTTATCGTTTCAAAATATTTTTCGTTTATTTTTTATTTTTTAAATTGAAGTTCATTTGACAAAACCTATATATGTATGTACTTTAAAATTGTATACTATGTGCCAAAATTAGAAAAATTCATCAAGGACATTGCGAATATTATAAAATTTATGTTTTTTCTCTTTAGTTGAATAGTCAATGATTAAATTTTTACTCACTAAAAATGGAAATTTATGAATATGCATATGAATTAAATATTCACATATAAAAAATTAATTATCAATACAAAACAAGTCGTTTTTGTTTGATATCCAAGGAACTATGAAATAAAATTGTATTACTTCATCAGCACACTTTAGTTTGCATAAGTAAACATCGCCAAAAAGGGTATAAGCCCCTAGAGTATAAGAATCCTCTTCAAGATTATTTCTAGGTGCTCCTGCATATATGTCAAACTTGATTGTAAGTGTTTGTTACAAATATTCACAGATACTAATATGTAAAACCTGCGCACAACGTACATCTCTTTTTGATTGCTGAATTTTTACACATTGCGCAGATGGGTTACTGCCTATATATACATAAGTATTATATGTGTATGGATATGGTTTCTAAGCACGCTTTCTTCGGTAACTTAGTCGAAATAAATGATATTCACCCATTGCACCTTCTGAAGTACTTATGTATGTAAAACTTTTTTTAATGGCATATAAATGCAAATAATACTTTACAAATTTCCTAGCTTATTTATTAAACGATTGTTTTCTTTAAATACTACTACGTTTTCTTAAAAACATGTTACAATTTTATTGGATTTTTGGTTTCCACTCACTAGAAAAAAAATGCGATGAATATCTCACATTAAGTTTTTTATTTATTTTGAAACAGAATGTAGGGTAAATGTGCCAGTGAACTTTATATTAAACATTTTAGTACCGTTAACTAATTCCAAGTCAATTATGTATTAACAAAAATTACTTTACGATATAAAAACCATTTTTGCGAGATATGCAAGTTGTATTTCCCCAGTGACCGTACATTTTTCCTAGTGCTTTTAAAGAAAACGTAAGGATTTTAACAATAACAGCCGTTTAAATATACAAATTCACTAAAAACAACATATAGGTACATACATAATGCAGCTGAAATCTTTGTTAACTATTTCTTGTAACAACTTACATAGCTTAAAAAGGGTGCTCGACAAAAAAAAAGCTCCTACGAAACCCATTTTCATCATTTAATGGGAGGCCTAAATTAACATAAATTTAATACCCAATGTTGCTGTTGGAGAGACTCTACTAGGTCGTTACATCTTCCTGTCGCTATCCTAAAGCCGTAGTAACGAAAGACCCAGGTAATGTGCAGTGCTGCCAGTACTCGACCAGAGAGAGGGGATACTATGTAGATAAGATGGCTTGAAATAGCATATGAACAAGTGTTTGGTATTGTGCATGAAACTTGCATACGGAAAAAAACCAAGACATTGGATTCAGGGATTTTTTTCTTATTTTTTAAAGCAACACGTTGGAAGTGTCCGGTCACTGGTTCACTTACCCTTCATAAAATAATTTAAGTTTATTCATATTGAATTAGTTAAAAATAGGGTATAATTTTCAAATATTTTTTTATGTGCATAGATATGTATGTACATATTATTATTTGTCTACAGTTAACATGAGTACTAAACACATCTGCCCTATGCCGTTTTCTCATTTTTTGTTCTTTGAATCGTAATTTGGTTGGCAAAAATCTTCGGACTGTTGAAAAAGATAGCAAACTTCTGTCGATGCATAAGTTTGGAGCTTTCATTACGCGCAGGGGTGACGGGAAGAATACGAGGATTATTTCAGGCACCAGTATGCAGTTTGCTACTATGGAGACTGTCAAAACTTGTGCGCATGCACCTCGGATGCCCCTAAACACGTTAGGCGTTTGTAAAGCCGGACGATAGGCCACCTCCAAAGGCAGCAATTGCGATACACCGGAAAGCTGACATCGGTATCTTAAAGAGATCCAAAGAACAGCAGGCAGCAAGCAAGCGTAACAGGTCAAAATCAACGACCCATCCTTTACGGGGGTCGCGAAGGAAAATATTCTAATAGACCACGATCGTCTTGCAAGGACGCGGGGTTGTTACAGGGTAACGTGCGCATGCGACGAAGCCATGGGGTCAATTCTCGATCTGTGAAATGGTGAATTTAAAAGTTTTTTTCGCGTTTTCATTACACTTCCAATCACGTTCGGAGAAAACATGAAAATAGCTGTCAAGATGTTAAGATACCAAAAAATCTAATATTTTTTAATGTATGTCTTAAAATTTTGTTAAGGATTTATACCTGAAAGCAAAGTATGTATGTACATACATATGTGCCTGTATATTTCTTAGTATTTTTTTTGGTAGTGTGTAATTTTAATTATATTTCAATATTTTATTGTTATTAGAATTACAATCTCAATATAAAATAATCTGAAATGTAACTTAAAAGGCTGAATAAATGTTGTTGTTAAAAATTAATGGCAAAATTTAAATGAAATTAAATAAATTTTATATTTCATTATTACTAGTTGTCTCTTGTGAATGCTAATATTACGACTTAAAATAATAGCAGATGAGCTAACTTGTATTTGAGGTTCCTCTGAGTCTTCTTATTAAAAAATTATGCAAACGTTTCACGGTTACGGTGCAAACGAAACACATTTATCATGGAACAAACAGGAATCGCAAATTAAGCGTTTGTGAAAAGACAGTTTGAAAACCTTCTCTCACTAATAAAACCCACGGATTAGATAAAACAGAGGTTGGCTTCATCTTCCGAAAATACACAAAGGAGGAGTTATTGTCGGACGATGACGACGGGCCAACTCGACGGTGGTGGAGTGGTATGTGTTATACACATAAACCTCCGCCACAACAAATCAGCGTCTGCTGCACTGCTGCACTGCTGCTCCATTTGGCTGCGACACCAATCAAAGAGGTAAGTAAAACTTCGAATTCATATTAAAAGCTTATCTTATTGTAAGTAATAGGGGCAGCGATCCCATCTTTGTAACTAGTATCTCGTAAGTCCTGGACGCAACCCTCGTCTCGCAACCCTAGCATTCTTTTTTCAACCATCGCTATATCTGCTTTGACTTCGAGGCGGTCACACCTATGATAACACCCTTGAGAAACAGAAAAAATGCCGACTGGCTTCGATATAAGTATAAGCGATTATGTGGTAATCAAGAAATAGTGCCGGATAGCTCAGAAGGGCTAGAAGGTATGGTAAAACCGAGAGACAAGAAGAAACCAAATTGGGGAATGCATAAAACGATAAGGATCGCAAGCTTTGTCGCAAAGTTTTCAACCCTGCTTAAAAAACTCAAAATGATTTGCGATGTTCGAATGAACACTCAGAATCGTCCTCTCCAGTTCACCCGGTATAGCCTCGAGATGCTTGCTAAGATCTGACGGGGCATGGACAGAGAGGAGAAATTGGGTCTTCTCCTGGAAACACACTTTCTATATGCCATAGACGGGTTACTGAATAGGTCAACTAGAGAGAAAGATTAGCCGAAAGAGGGCTATTTTCCTTCAATAGGGAAATGACCTGGGCAGGAGAGTACTTTCAACCACATGATACGGAGTACTGCGTTCCAACCCAAAGCTTCACAAAGAAGTTTAAAATATCGATTCCTAGCAGAGACTGGTGGTCCGAAAATATCACTTCTACATCAATGGCTCAAGACTAAAGAACACGTTAGAAGGTGTTTTCTAAGCCCAAATAGAACCGAAATATTATTTCCGCTTACCTGACCACTGCAATGTTTTTGAATCTGAGGTCGCTGCTATACAGGAGGCGGTAGAATACTTAAGAACAAGAGTTAAATGCAAAAACATTTTAATCTAATCCGACAGTCAGCTGCATTAAAAGCACTTTATTCGGTCAACTGTAAGTTTAAGCGAAATGGCTGAGCAGTTTGCTTTTCACTGGCTAAGGCATACATAGTAATATACCAGGTACCTACATAAAAAACGAGCTTGCAGGGGTGGGGGAACACGCTGTCAACACGCTGGACGGGTTTAGATAAGCCGTTCAAAAGGCAAAAGAGAAATGCATAACCAATTTTGAAGAATGTCGCATATCTAATGTCGATTTCCATATATTCATCAAACTTTTTAAATAACTTGAACAAATTAGAGTAACAAATTTATTTTCCAGAATCTGAGCTCACTCGTTCAGAAATCCAACAAACCACCTCGAATATTGCTGGCCATGGAGCCGAAGCCAACTGCGAATCATAAAAACTACACCACAACAACAAATATAGAAGCAGCATCGCAGCAATGATAGCAGAAAAACCAGTTCGTACACTCACATCTCATATTTCCAGCATCAACGATCAACGCTCGACCCGCTTATTTACCACAATGCAAAAAAACTGTAGCAGCCGCAGCCAAAGCCATAGCCGAAGCATTAACCACAACCTCGACGTCGAACAGGGAGAGAGATAAAAAAAGAAAAAGGCTAGCACACAACGAATTCGCCATAAAAAGCAGCAGCTGTTTTCTTTACTGCAGCAGCAAATATTCAAGTATATAATATGCTTATATACTCTCTATCTATGTATTTATATGTATATATGTATGTACATATATACTTTAACAAATTTTAAATAATGAACACTCGTGTCAATCTAGTACCCAGCAATAAATACTCGTATATAGTGAGTGCGAGTACATCCACTCACGACGGCGACAAGTTGAGCAAAAAGAGCGAATCAACATGTTTTCACTCATATATGAGATCAACCGAAAGAGCACGAGCCTGGTAGAAACAGCGAAATCATGGTGCTCTAGTGACAGCCACAGAATGCACTACAGAAGCGAAGAGTAACAGAACTGGGCTGGTCGAATGGCTGCATTTCAGCGCTCGAGTGTGAATGAGATTGCATTGATGCGTGTGAATGAGCGAGAGAGAGATTGTTATTGCAAAAGAGTATATGCGTTGAAATACGAGTGAGTGAGTGTTCCAAAGAACGCAAGAATTAAGGGGATGGGCAGTAATTAAACGAGTCGTAGTAGATGTAGTAAGCAGCGTTGCTTTTAATATGCATGCGTATGAGTGTATATATGTACGAAGGTAAACGCTTGATGAAGAGAGAGTGTGTGCCATATTAATACAGCTCCGTATATGAGTGTGTAGGATATGAACACGACCAACAGCGCAGCTGAGCATGGACTTACTTCAGTTGCTATGTGTTTATATTCTACTAAGTTTTTATATAAACATTTTGAGCTTGTATATAACAAAGTTGTTGTATATAATGAATTGAGTGTTTTCTAGACGGTTGACTGGTACAGCGAGGCGAGTGCAGAGCTCATTTCGACGCGGAACGTTAAGTAGTGCAATTGTGTCCACGGAAAAAGTTTACGGCTGAAGTTTTAAAGAGAGAATCAGTGTAAAGAAATAGCTAATGTTATATTAAACAAATACAATTCATATAGAAAGGTTTTAAATAAACATATGAAGTTACTTGATTTATATTCGATGCTATAAAAAATGTATAAATATAGCCTGAAAATAAAAAAATATTTGGAATTAAAGTGAAAATTAAATGTGTATAAATTAATTTGGTAAAAGCCAACAGTTTAAAGTCGCACTGACTAAATAAGTGAAGAAGAAGAATAAGCAACCACAAGCAGACAAATGAAGCTGTTCATATGCCGTTGACTGCGCTCTTCTATGTGTTTGTGTTTGTGTGTTCCTATGCATATACTATTTGCTTGCAGAGTGGAATATCTGTGTTTTTGAGTGCCGTAGCGGTCGCAGCAGCAGCAGTCGAAGTTGGTGCGCTTGTCGCTCTGTCGCATTAGCAACGCTGTTAATATACGCATGTATCCATGCTTATATATCGTACATATACGTACATATGTGCATGCAAAGAATTGAAAATATATACAGACACACATATGAAACACCCCTCTAACGCCTTGGTGTTTTTGTTGATAATTTTTTCAGTGTGTTTCAAATACGGCTGTCACGTTTTTTTCGGTGGCAAGCAGCAAGCAAAGGTCTCGTTGTTTGCTGGACTGCGTTTGATTGTGTGTGTGTTTAGTGCGGCGGCGTGCGCGTAATAAAGCAAAGTAAGCGATAAAAGTTGTCTCAAAACATAGCAGCGAAATATAAGTTGCATTGTTGCTGGTGTTATTCAGTATGTCGTGAATCAGAAAATAAAGCAAAAAAATAGTGGATGAAACTAATGCTTATGCTACAAACATGCATACATGCCTACTAAATAAATGTGTACATATAGTAGCTGCATGCAATAAAGTCACAAAGATTAAATTTAAGTGTGATTGCTGTTAAAACAAGAACTAAGAAAATTAATAACAAGGGGCAAATCTAATTTGTGATAAATCAAAGTTAAACAAAGTGTAGTTTCGAAAGTTTGTTGTGAGTTAATATAAACCGAAAAGTGAAAAATATTTGATAAGGCGATTTAATACATACATACATACATACATACATATGTATGTACATATATACCTATCTATCTCTACATATGTACACACATGCATACATACAAACACATGTACCTTCTACATGTATAATTATTGCACTTAACTAATTAAAAGTGAAATATCAAATTGATTAGCAATCGGTGGATTATCTTTTGGATACTTTTAATATATTTCGGCGCCCAATTTTGGAATACTTTTGTGGATTATTATTGCGCGCTACATCTGCATTCACCTATTATTTTCGCACTTCATCAGCAGCTGCCAGCAGTAGTGTCATGCTCACCAATCAGTGGTGGTAGTCCTTCACTCCAGCAGCAGTGTCGAAAGCAAGCGCTTACTCGGCGCATAAAAGGTAAAAATAAAATATCCCTTACTCCGTTATTTGAACATTTGAAATATGAAACTCGTGCACGATCAGCGACAAACCCACCACCACTTTCCCAATCTCCTTTTCCTGGCAAACTCCCTTTTACCACTCTTATTAAACAACTTGCTATGTATCAACAAAAACCTTCCTGATTCTCATTTGCTTCCGAATTGTATTCATCAGCATTTTCTCGTTTCATATTTCGTCAGGCAAACTATGTTAACTCGTATGTATGTATGTATATATCTGTGTATGTATGTAAGCATGAATGTATGTAAATAAATATGATAAAACATTCATATATAAAAGATACTTAGGTATATACAGTGTTAAACAAAATTGCAGCAACCTCCGTGTTAAAGTTATACATGTTCATATGAACTATATACATACATACATATGTATATACATATGTATTTGTATCCATGGCCGCTGTGGTCGAGTGTGGCCGCTGTGGTCGAGTTGGTAGCGGTGCGTGCTATAACTTGATATGCCGGTGAGTTCGAATCTCAGTCAGGGCAAGCAAAATCTTAATAATAGAAAATGTTTTCGCGTCAAAATTATATATACAGTCGAACTCCTCTATAACGAAGTCGTCGGGACCAGTGCAAAAGTTCGTTTTAGAGAGGGCTTCGTTATAGAGAGGTCATACGAAATTTCATGTCTTTATGTTCAAGGCCTATTTAATGAAACATTGATTCATTTTATTTGTTTTACTTGTTTTTTTTTCTTACATTTAAAAAAGAAGACCTTAATAAAAAGTCAAAAAGATTATAAGGATATTAAGGTATGAAAAAATTGTCGATTGTATGAATAAAACTATGACTTGAATGAATAAAAATAACTTGAATGAATAAAAATTCTCAATTTCAACTGCAACAGTTTCAATATCGGCCAAATTACTGTTATTTTGTCTGGCGCCTACGTACATATGTATTTAGTTTTTGCCGATTCTAGGAACTAGTATGTAAAAACATGTGATTGTGTGTAGTTTTGTGTATTATAACAACTACTTTTTAGCTCTGCGCTAAATTCGTTATAGAGGAGTTATTTGCTATGAAAAATTCCATTTATGTATGACAAAAAAATTCGTTACAGAGAGGAATTCGCTATAGAGAAGTTCCTTATAGAGAGGTCTAAATATATGAATAAATTGTGAAAATCGTAGTGTTTCAAAAAAAATTCGTTAGAGAGAGGTTTTCGTTATAGAGAAGTTAGACTGTATATATGTATGTATTTGTATCCATGAACACATGTATATATGTGTGTATGTTTTTGTTTAAATCATAATATGTATGAAAAATACATATTCGTTTTGTGAATGCACTGCGATTTTCCCTTTAAATAACAATTAAAACCTTTCGAGATTTTAACAAAATTGGGTCGTTATTTCTCCATTTACCAAATTTGCTCCAAAATTTCGTAAATAAGTGTAAACTTATACTGCAATATCGAACTTGTCTTTGGAAAATAACGAAAAACTTTATAATGAATGACTGACAAAATGCTACAATATCCTTAAGTCTTATTTATATCGAATGTATTAAAATACTTATTTATATCGAACAGTTGAAACTTGGTTGAAGAATGAAAAATCAAATTCGGATAGAAGGATTATGTTAAGAAAACGTTATGCTTTAAAAAAATGTATCTTACAAAAAGTGGTCAACCTATGTATTGCTTGATGCACACTTTTTATTATGGAAATCAATACAATTGGAACAAAAACGGCACCAATGATGGCACAACGCCAAGACCAGTATGTCACAAAACCGAATTTGACTAGGGATGATGGAAAATCGTTCCAATATACATAAAATTTCCACCCTATCTAATATGAGCAAAGCTTCATTTTTACACTCTAAAATACTAATTTAATTTAACTTGTATTTTGCTTAACTGGTAATGGAAATATTTAACTTAGTCCAATAACTTCTAAATATTATAAATTATTATAAAACAATTAGAATTCGAAAATCCAACAAATTTTCATAACTAAAAATTCAACATGTCTCAACTTAGTACTTTTCCCCAATCAAGCTCTAAATTTAATAGTTCTCATACAATTTTAATGGTATGAATAATGTACATATACATACATATGTACATATAACCCATTAAGAAGCCAAATATATGAAATCGATTTAAAACATTAAATATACAGGTACGAGTGTTGCAATTAAATTTGAATATGCATTATAAAAAACTAAATTTGTTATACTCGTATATTACGGAGTGCTCAAATTTTGATCAATACTGTATTACGTATACAATTGTTTTATTCCTCTGTTAATTTGCTCCTTTTTCTATTCAAATACGTTCTGAGTATATACATACATATATGCATACATATTTATGTACGTTCCTAAATATACATATGTATATGTATATACATAAGTTCAACTCCAATTGCTTTATTGTATATTTTATCGCTGCGCTCTGCTTTGCGCCTCTTTCGCTTTGCTTTGGTTCATTTCGCCTCTGTAACGGCTTTCCTGATATACTCGTCTGTGCCAACAGTTTCACTCCCATGCGGCATATCTCATGAAAAACAACTACTAGCGCACAACAGCGACTGCGACCGAGACAACATCAACATTAGTACGAAGGAACAGAAGTAACAGCATAGCAAATAACAGCCATACCCTGCCGTTGTGACAACGAAACGCCGGCAGACGTATAATATATATTGAAGCATGGCAGCAGCTTGCGTTTTTCCCTTCATCTGTTACGTGTACCATCTATCGGTATGGCGTGCATGTGTATGTGTTTATGACTGTGTATACATACAGCTGTAGCGCATTAACAGACCCGGCATTCGAGCATATTTAGTTGCACAGTGCATCCATATCGCGAAAGTCACTACTAATTTTTTTTTTCGTTTCTGTAACTTATTTCGAATCTTCTCGATTCATACTCTCGATATGTTGACGAAAGTTAGTGCCGGAATTCAGTAATTTGGTATAATCTCCAGTCTCAAGACTATAAGCCAATGATTATTGCCTTTCAATGAGACTAGATACTTTATTTTGAGTCTAACGAATGTCAACTGTTCTAAATTTGTGAATTTTGTCTCTATTAGAGACTGAAACTGCATACTGAATTCGGGCATAATTTAAGGGTTATTAAGTGCAGCCTTGATTTCAGTTGTCTAATACGTCCTTCACACGATCACTCTTGTTGAAATTTTTTCCTCCTCACTTTAAAATCTTCAATTACAATAGGGGGTAACAAATGCTCTAGTCATGCTTACGCTACAAATAACAGTTGATTTTTAACAATTCGTACACAAAAATGGATTGATCTAAGAATTGCACGAGTGATCAACCATGCCTTCCTTCCCATACACTTTTTCGATTTTTAAATAACTCATTTTGGTTTAGCTATCACTCGAATTTTCTTTATTTCTAATCCACCATAAAAGCTTGACAATAAATATATCCGATCGTGCAAACTTAGGTCCAATGAGGATTTATTCGTAGAATTTGGTAGCTTCCTTTAGAAATTCGTCTGGACTGACATGTTTGCAAAACGTTTAATAATTTGTAACAATGTAATGTAAAGCTTATTTTCCAAAATAGAACAAACATACCACTCTTGTAGGTAGCTTCTTTGGTATAGTAGAGTTGTAAAACTACAATTTATAAATTTATTAAGGGCTTAATATTTTTTATTGACTACATATATGTACATATGTATGTATTAAACCAAATAAAATATCAACAAATATATTATTACTTTCAACACGCCCTTAATTTCATTCGAAATAAAACGTCTTTTGTAGGACATTTGACAACTCTGTTCTAACATTCGAAAGATTAATTGAAAAATAAAATATAATTAGACGATTTTCTACACCCTTATTAGATAGCATTTTTGCTTTTTATTGTGACAATAAAGTGCGACCATATCATATACAAACATTTGCATAGAGGTTATGGGTACACACAAATGTATCCATGTACATACATATATACATAAAAAAAGTTGTGGGTAAGAAGAGAGAAGAAAAGATACATAACCACACGTTTGGAAATGGCAAAAATAAATTCAAAGAAGGTTTTGTCATTCGTAATCTCATCGTGAGAGCGGTCATCGAATGCTTTCCAAATGGGTGACAACCAGCCAAGTTAAAATAAATGGAGCTTTTCGTTTGCTTAATGCCTTAATTAAATAAAGTGCGATACAGACGATGTACTTGTCTAGCCTGCTATCTTACGACTTTCATTGGAAAGACTTTGAATATATTTGCTTAAAACCCATTGCGACTTCTATTACACTTTTTATGTTTTAAATTTTGTAAACCGACACACTGTGCAGGTTGTGTTCGCTTCCTTTCTGGCTCCTTTGTTCGTGTTTTGCGCTATTCGTTTGCACTATGCCTTGACTTCTGCATTTCACGCAGCACATGCGGGCATGTTTGCAATGCACTGCATAAATGAGTTTATGCTTATACAAATTTACATGTACATACATATGTTATTATTTATTTACTTACTTACTTTAGTTGTCACTAAATTGTTTTTGTTGTTACCTTCTCTGCTGACTATTTTTCGAGAATTCGCTTTTGTGCAAACATTCCGTACTGTGCCTTTGTGTCTGGCTTGCCGATCGTCTGCTGTTTATTAGACGGGATGTTTGCGTGCCACGCAAATTGGAAAAATCTGCTCAAATTCCGCATTTCCACTTATCTATGTACAAACATACGCACAGATGCATAAATATGTATGTAAGTAAATGTACACCTATGTACTCATGCATCTACGATAACGTTCATATGTATGTATGTACATACATGTGTACATATGTATACATATGTACATATGTATGTATATGTGTTATATATGTATGTATGTACATGGGTAACTCTTTTTCTGTATTATACGCGTATATTGTGTATATATATGTATGTATGTACACACATATGTTGTATATGTATATGTAACTACATAAAATCATATGCCTATGTGCTTTATACACACATATGTATGTATGTATATAAATAAGTGCACAGAAGCACTGTTAGCTAGTAGATATATTTATGTGTCTACATACATATGTACATGCTTTTGTTTGTACATACCTACATATATAGATACATCCATACGTACATATGTATATATGTACATACATTGTATATTGCGTTCCTCTTCAACCCCCACCAAAACATTCAGCATACATATGCACATATGTACATATAAAGGTATTCATTTATGCTGCTCGACGCTTTCCACCTCACTACACCGTCAGATATCAATCCATTCACAGCGCGTTCGGCCTTCTGGCTTGCAACGAACTCCAGCTGTAGCAACAAGAAATATACTTTAAGCACAACAAAAATAGTGTACACCGATAAGGCAACAACATTCGAAACACTACACGCACATAAGCATATAACGCCAATGCAAGGTACTGCCAACTTCCACCCTTTACTCCCCTCGTTTAATACAATACAAACACACCGTCGTTGCAATGTTCCATATCGTAGCGACGTCGCTACGTCGCTACGTTTCAGTTTCAGTTCGGTCGAACTGGCTGTATTTCGCCTTTGAATGTGTCGACTCCTCTCTATTTGAAGCTTACCTTAACTTTTCTGATTTTTTTGTACGTATGTACAATACATATGTATATATGGATGTATGAATGTGCGCATGTATGTATATTTTATTTTAGGTCGACTGCGATTGAGGCAGCGTTTGCGACGTCAACTGCGACTGCTTTCAAATTCGGCTATGGTTTGCCTCAAGAGGGACTGCTACTGCCGTTGCTCAACTGCGAGCTGTGTACTACTGGAATCTTTTGGCGCTTGACGTTTGCTGGTTATATTGTACATATGTATGCAAGTGTGGATGTATATACTGTGTATGTATGTATGTTCGGTCTTGTTTTTTATGCAGGGGTTGTCTGTCTTTGGCTTTGGTGTGGTTCGAAGGGCAAACCCGTATTTCGGCGTGGGCCGCCGTCGGGGCCACGGGCCATTACATTGGGCTTGGGGCGAATCAGCTTTGTACGAGTACTTGTCAATTTTTTGCTTTCACTTGAAAGTTATTTTGTCAGTGAACGAAATTTTGTCCCTTCACTAATATTCCCTGTCACTCACTGACATTTTTTCATTTGGCCGCGAGCTGCTTGCAATAAACTTTTCGCATTTTTTTCCTTTCTGACAAAATTTTATTTTGGTTTCATTTCTTGTTTTTTTTGCAAATTCTTTCTGGCTTCCTTTCTTTCCATTCGGTCGTTTGACCTTTCTTCCGGTTATCCTATAGTAGTAAGTATTACCGAAACTCGTTCAAATCAACTTTACTTGCCTTTCTAGCAAAAGTTGTTTATACACACATACTTATATACATATATACGTACATATATGCATACATACGTACATATATACATATGTATGTATGCATGTTTATTTTTCCTTTACATTCTATGCGTGAGCGATTCAGATATGTAAGTACTTATGTACATATTTATAAACATATACATATGTATATGTATGTATGCACATACTTAAATGTATATGTATGTATGAATGTATGTATGTACGTGGGACCTTGTATGCGTCAATATTAAAGTAGTTAACTTCGGAATGAAATTAATCATCTAAACTGATTTTCAATTATTCCTTCGGCACAATATTATACATACATATGTATGTATGTATGTACGTATGTACATATGTACATTTTACATCAATTTATATGTTTTTATTTTATTTTATTTATATTATTTTATCTTAAAAAATAAACATTCATCCATGCTATTACCCAAATACATTACGAGATTGTTTAAAAATACTTATAATAATAATTATATTAAAAAAAATATATATTTAGGCACTTTAACGTGGCACATTATTTTACTATGTACATACATACATACTTACATACATACATTTCATACATTTACATATGTACATCAATTTCTCTATAGGTAATATAATTCTGCTGTGTTTTCAAATAACACAGGAAAGTTTTTGAATTTCTCACATAAACAATATGTAGTACTAAGTGTACATACATACATACATATATCGAATTTTGTAATTGATAGGGACCTTACTAGGGTTGTTCTCAATTATTCGAATAATTGGAATATATACAAATATGAACATACATATGTATGTATGTATGCACCTGCAATACATACATATACTCTGTTCACAATTTATAGCACAACCACATATTGAGAGATTAAAATTATTTCTCAAATAAAATATTATTAATTCTCTAAGAAAAACTATAAACACTGATTTTTTAAACTATTTACAAAATGTACAATAATATTACAAAATTTTGTACTTTTGATAAAAAAATTTTTAGAATTTTTGAATTTTTTTGAGTAGATATGCAGTTTTAAGGATCATTTCATTTTAGTATGAGAAAGTGCAAGTTCCAGGTGTCTACAAGTTATCACTGATTTTAAAAAAAAAAATTTTGGCTGGCAACTTCCTCCATACAACGGCGATATATTTTTATATGGAAGAAATTGCGAAATTGTCAGAATTTCTTTTTCAAATATCAGTAGTAATGCGTAGTCACTAGAAACTTGAACTTTGTTGTACTAAAATTGAATGAGCTACATATCTCAATAAATTGCAAAAATTATTTTTCTTGAAAATTTAAGAAATTTTGATAAATATTTTTTATATTTCTTGTAGAATTAAAAAAAATTGTTTGTAGAGTTTTTGCCAAAGAATTAACGATGTTTGAATAGAAAACTTATTTTAAATAATCGGAGGATAAATAAATTGTCCAAATGTGTCAATATGTATTTGTGGTAAAACTTGTGAACAGGGTGTACATACATATAATTGAGTTTTACAATTCAACCTTGACTATCCGGGATGCTCGGGATCGAGTTAAAGATCCCGCTTACTCAACTGTACTTATTTTATGTTGATAGCGGGTCAAAAAAATATAATTCTATGTATTTTGTGCGTGTAATGTATTTCGTACGGAAATCTATACCAACGGCTACTTTAAAAAACGCAATTCAGCAATGAGCAATTTTTTAGTGAAGACAATTTCTCCAATCAGTCCAATCTGAAGTTATTAATGACCTAAACAATCAGGCCGCCGGGGTCAATGCTCACAAACATTTTGTCACTGCAGAAACTTCGAAAACGAAATGGAAAAAATCACACTTTAACAAAAACATTTTTTCACTCTTAACTATTTTTTTGATGCTTTAAATAAATTACAGTTAATTTACAGAATAATAAAAACTCAATTAAGGTGTAGCGAAAAATATATACATGTGTATGTGTTTTACCAACTGACCTTGCGTTAAATAGTTAACTCCTCCCAGAAAACATTTAATTCATTCATATTCATTCATTTCTATTAGGAAAAAAGTTCTTGTTTTGAATTAATTTTTTTTTTTTTTTTTATGAAAACAAAGAAACGAAAACCCAAGATATTTTATATGATTACTAAGAAAACAGATTGAAATTTAATACAATGGAAATTTGATTTTGAATAAAGTTTAAAAAAAGTTGTTATTTGTTGGAACGATTTTCCGACATTCCCACCTGGTCGGACAAAAAAAGACGGAATGAATTTGAAAATATGGTTTATATATTTTAGCTCAAAAAAAGTAAGGTAAAGACAAAAGAAAACATATTGTCGAAATTTCCCAAAAAAAATATTAAACTGAATACAACTATATACATATGTATGTATGTATGTATATGTACACTTCTATGTATGCATGTTCATCCAGACACACAGACATCCTAAGTTTTTTCTTTTAAATGATTTACATTTGAAATTTTATTCCTCCTGGACGTATGTATGTATGTATGTATCAAGGCGAATTCATATAAGGTGGTGGTAATCAATCAGCTGGTTGCTTGTTCTTCTTATTTTATAAAATTAAGGATGTCAGTAAAGGGTAATGACGAATAATTTTGTTTACATATTTTGATATTTTAAAGCTCGTGTTTTCAAAACTTGTGAAATTTTGTGAAAAAGAAAGACATTTCCAAATTTCAAAAAATTGGAAAGTGCGCGGTGTGTCTTAAAAAAATTGAAAGTGGGAAGGGACCTTGTTCCAATAAGCGGCTGATGTGGTTGAGATCCTGCCGTACGCAGCTTGGAGCGAAACGCAGGAGCTAGTGAAGCAGCCTAAAAATCTCGCAGGCGGTAGTGAAGCTGCCTACCAACACCAATGTTGGTAAGACATAGTATATAAATATATGTACATATATGTATATTATATATTAATATTACACATTGTATCGAAATAATAAAACTTTAAATTTATTGCAGCAAACAAAAAATGCTTACTTTTTATATCCGAGTTTTATTGGATAGGAGGAATATATCTTTATATATTTTTATTTTTCAGACTTCTAACTTGTATTAAAAAATGTTTTGAGATTAGAGGTAAACTTTATTTCAAAAGGTGATAAACATTAAAGTTAATTAATATATACAAATTTTAAGAAATTTTACAAATAATAATATTGCTATAATAAGTTATATGTAAATTGATTTAAACCATAAAACTTTCGTTTCTTATTTACGTGTCGCTTGGCTTTTTGTTACCAAGTCGCTTTGATTGGACTTTTATACACTCGCGTTAACAACCTTCATTCTGGTGTTTCTCAACTCTATTTGTTTTCGCCATTCCAGTCTAAAGTTTCTTGCCTGCTAACAAACGCCTGTAAAATGAAATTGTAATAATTCAGTTAGTATTTAACTATTTACAACAAAAAGAAATTAAGAGGCAAATAAAAGTGCTTTATAGCATAGTTTTGTATAATCTAGACACCAAGTATTCTGCAATTTTTCATGCCCATTCGGCTTATTCTGCACTTAAATTTGCACACTTAAAACTTTTAAAACATTTTTCACTGTCCTTTTGCGTCACAGGCATGCGATGTGTCCAGACGAGGTAATTGTTGGCACTGCGATGGGATGTGTTGCTTTGTTGCAGTTTCAATTATTATCAGATTCGCTACCCAATCTTCATCTATTCTGGTTTGCTAATTATGTGATTGGATAGCACAAAGAATGTACAATAAAAATGATTTCAAAAGTGGGAACAAATAAACATTTAATTAAATTTACCTGGAAGCATCTTCAAGCCAATCACCACCCACATCTGCTGCAGGATTGATAAATTGTGTTGGTGCAGCAATAGTGAAACATCGACCTTCTTGCTTCTAGGATCTACAGGAATGCACGTACTGCAAAGAATATTTAAGTTTTAATCAATAAATGTAAATATGTACAAAGAATTCAACTTACCAAAATAAGTTTTCTTTCATCTGACAACAAACAACAATAACTTCCATTCTTCAATTCTCTTCGATTATGACATTCTTAATTTGACAAATTGTGATGAATTCGCTTTGCCACCACCTTTAATCAATTCGCCTTGGTATGTATATTTTATAAATTCTGCGAAAACAAGCGCACAACGCACCAAGATAAAGTATGTACATACATACATACATAGGTACATATGTACTACATATGCATGAGCGTGTGTATGTACTGGCGAAATAACCTTTCATTTCTCCTTGATTATTCCATTTATCCCGTCTCCCTTCTAAAAATACACAATTTTAACGTTTTCATTCGCATTTTCTAACAAATTTCCTCTATTTTTTTTTTTATTTGCAGAGCATCACTTCGCTTGTTCGGAGGTATTTTCGCTTCCTTTTGTGTGTGTAACAGAAAGCAGCAATGTCACCAGTGCCTGGAAGCACGGCTGTGGTGGGCACCAAACCAGCACCACCGCCAACATCAGCGCCAGCATCAGCGCCAGCAGCATCCACAGACGCATCCAAAACAACAACGTATACAGTATCCGCGCCCAACCGCGGTCCTGCGATGACCTCGCAACAACAGAGTTCACCTTCACCGCATAGCAATGCGAACAGTAAGAACAAGCAACACTATAACAACAATAACACCATTAAAAACAGCAATTGTAATAACAACAATAACAATGGAAAATTTGAGCAAAGTCACAATGGCAACAACAACAAGAATAGGTTGACATTGCAGCTCAGTAATGGAGGTGTTAGATTCGAGGGAATGGAGGGTGTACAGCAACAGCAACAACAACAAGAACAAAAGCAACAACAGCAAATGAAAAAAAATACTACGAGTGTGATGAAGGCTAAAACCAATGACATGCAAAAGCAAACAACAATAACGACAACTGCAAAGTTGTCCTTCACCCATACCAACACTCCAACTGCCGCTAATGGCGTAACATCCAAAAGCAGCGTGAACAACGCGAAATTCTCCTCGCCGTCTAGTAGTGTTGTTGGCACGTCGTCACAATCGTCGTCTGTGCGAACTAATTGCAGCACTAAATCACCACCACCACCGACGACGGCAACGCCGCCAACGACATCCCCCAACGCCGCCTCGTCGTCCACTTCATTGTCTGCTGCGGATCCGTTGGCCTTGCCAGCCATCACTTGTAATGGTGTCACTTCAACACCAGCTGCAGACGCAACATTTGCAAAAGCAACAATAAGCTCGACAATAAATCAAGATAGTGTGGAAATAAAAGAAGAATGCGATCCACAAGTGATCGTTAAGGTGGAGGAATCATCTTCTCCTGCTACAAAAATAAAAACCACAACGACTTCGTCATCGACGCCAAACCAAACAGCAGCAGCGCCTCCTACAACGGCAACAGGTCGTAAGGATACAGCTATGGCGCCGGCGGAAACCAAAAACAAAAGTACTGCGGATTGTCCACTCGTTGCCACCGACGATGCGTCTGTGGATAATCTGATTGTGAATAAGCCGCATAAAGTACTGTTGAGCGTCATGAATCCGCATATAATTTGTCATTTGTGCAACGGTTACCTAATTGATGCTACAACCATTGTCGAATGCCTGCATTCGTGTAAGTACAGGCCAAATCAATTTAATGAAGATTAATGAGATTAATAAATGATTAAGTAGACGCAAAACTGAGGACATTCAGGTTTCTAGTACAATAAATGTTGCCTTGTTTTTGTCAGGTTCTTAGTGTTTGTGCTCAAAGGATAATTAGAAAGAACTTTTTTTGGTAGCGCCAAAAGCTAGCTCCGACTATTAACTACTGCACTCTATAGTAACGTGAATATACGAGTATTATTTGTAAATGTACATGAGGGTGTTCCAAAATAAGTAAAGTTGGAATTTTAATGCTGCCAACCCCGAACATGGTTTCAAATTCAAATTCAGATAACCTTTTTCGATATACTTAGAATAATGTTAGGAGTGGCAGTATTCTTTACTAACATTCCTAATATACATACATATGTTTGGACCACATTAATATAAATAAATATGAATGTATCCATGTATTTGGAAAAATTTATCCAACACTACCTTTATGTACCCTTTACATATTAAATTTTATGCTATAGTCCATCTTGAAAATTACTTAATTGACTTACCTACAGGTCCTCAGTGGGAGCTCCCATACCTATGTGGATCTATCGATTCCAAATATTTCTCTTAACTTGAATTCAACTTTATAATTAAATTATTTTTCTTTTCTTTTCTTTATAGTCTGTCACAGTTGTCTGATCAAGCATTTGCGAACGGAGCAGTACTGTCCTCGCTGTGAAATGATGATTAATACGGCCAAGCCAAATATTAAGTAAGTAGAGATAATTTCGAAAGATACAAATAAGTACCGAGATGCAAAAATATTTATGTACGAGTATGTATACTTTTACATTTCTTTATATGTGTATGAGTGTATACTAGGCATGTCGATCCCTTTTTTTACTCCCGAATATCCCGCGATAAGTCTTATGAAATCCCGGAATTGTAGAAAACAAGCATTTATTTTTTAAATTTTGTATAATTCATATAAATTTCCTTTTCATTTAATTTATATATTTTCAAACAAAAAATAAACCTGAAAGATGAAAAACAGAAAGAACCAATCGAATAAAACTCACAAATAACACACTATACATACATACCTCTCTGAGTTGTATTGAATTATGAAAATTTGACATGAGAAACAAAAACAACAAGTTTACAACTGTTTTATTACGATAACACAATACGACAAATAAAACGGCTTGTTAACTCCTTAAAGGCTTTGTTTTTCTCTTGCCATTATAAATGAGGTGGAGAATATTCTCCTCGAGTAGAAAATTAGACAAATTAATCAAAACTTCGTGAAATTCGGGATCCCGAAATTGTCCCGGGATATTGTTTTCAGATCTCGAAAATCCCGGTATCAATAAAATGCCCAACATTGACATATTTAGTGTATACTCATACAAAATGACGTAACGTATAGCAACCCACCCTAGTTTTTACATTTAATTTTGCAACGTAATTTTATGAAACTGGCTAGTATTTAAAATAAATTATTACGATTCTGTAATCACTAAAAATACCTTTGCAAAATTGCCGTTTTTGCGGTTATAGTTAATCGTATTTTAGACACATCAATTTTCAATTCTGCGCACACTTGAAAAGAGCGGATGAGAAGAAAAGGGAAGAGTACACATCCTTTCGTGCCATACAGTCTTATTAAGTTTCTTCGTTTACTTTTGACATTTACTCTATTTTCCCTTATATTTGCTGATGTATGAAAGCAAACATCGATAAAGTTGAGCCACCTGAAACCAAATAAATTTAAAAAAATTGCTTTCAGGTACTTGCCTTAAACTAAAGACTTTAATCCAAGTAGCGTAGTTGAGTAAAGTGCGCGCATTGATTCTGTATATTCAACATTGAAAGGATGAGTTTCAACACTGCTCTGCCATCCGTTTACGCTTATTGCGCTTAACTTCCTTTCAGATGGCAACCATTAAGATTATATTTTAGCAAGTTGCTTTCGAAAGGAGGAAACAAGTGTTGCGACAGTCGGTCTGAAAGAAGCGCTTCGAAGAAGGAGCAATCTCTACCTTTTTCTAAATCGTTATACATATGTATGTATGTATGTACGTATCTGTATCTTCTTCTCGCCATCCATAGTGTCGGAGCGCAGAATTTCGGAATAGAAATAACCCTGCAAAAAATGCGATTAGTCTAGGATGAGTCCGGGAATAGTCGCAAGGGAACATGCGACTCATACAACTTCTGATCTCTTTACAGGGAATAAACTGTTCCCTTTTGTTCGGGCATGTCCTATGAAGAGACTAATTGTCTCCTTTCATACCCAAATGTGTATAAATTAGGACCAGTATAACTATTTAAACAAAAATAAAAATCATAGCTTCGAGTTAGAATCGAACCGGCTACTCGAGGGTTGCTCAGCGAAAGCTCTCATTACATGGCAACGACGCGCTTAAAATTTTGTTGCCTAAGTGCTTACATACATATGTACATATGTACATATAAGCGGAAATCAACTAAACTGTGAAATTGGGTGCTCGGATTCCCGTCCATTCCCACAGCCTCAATGAAGTAGTTTCATATGTCAAACACAATTAGGCGGACATTACATAAGTGGGCGGGGACGACGGGGAACGGTACGTGACAGTAGGATGTTAAAGATCCACACATACGGGGTTAATGCTCCTCGTAAAAAAAAAAAAAAAAAATGCATCGTTTATCATACCCGAAAGAGATAAATATTGGACTAATCTACAATTATACCCGTTTGAGACTCGTTGCGACTAATTAATGCCCAATTGTACCCGATTAAGACTAATCCCGGAATACTCACTTTAAAAATTAGTCGCTAAATTTTTTGCAGGGAAATAACTACGTATCGCCATGTGTATGTGATGTTCAAACGTTCACATTCGTAGAAGTTCTCATGCGCTTTAAATTAAAGCTACTTTTTCGTAACCCGCCAATTTGTTTTATTCTGTTCGACTGATTCTCCCGATCAATGTCTTCCCTGTCCGGTAGCAGATACAAAGCGCACCTCAGTCATCTTGACAGAAATGATTTCTTACAACTCTACACATATATGTATGTACCTACATACATACATTTGTTCGTACATATGTATGTATGTACATACATACATACATGCATACAAACTCACCCTCTTCTCCCAAAATCCCCACATTGCATTGCATCCCTTCATTCCGACCAAGCTCGTTTATTTTTGATATGATCTGATTAACGGCATCTACGGCATGTAATATGGCATGTGTGGCATGTGTGTCTGACTAGCGTGAGTGTGTGTCCTCAGAAAAATTAAAAAAGGGAAGATTTGCAGTCAGAGGTAGCCGCGAGGAGTGCAAGAACATCAAGACAAAACAAAAAAAAAATGGAAATAAGTCGTTTGCGCAAAAGCATGAGCTCACCTTAAAGGGGAAAATAAATCCCACTTTCCGGAAACATAATCAAAATGCCAATTAAGTGAATTTTAGTTGTATGGTTTTTTTTCTTTTTTCTTACGAGCATGTCCTTGTTGCCATCGCTACCCTACCACTGAAGCGACTTTTGCGCTGTTGCGCTCTTCTTCTGCTTCGGTGCCTCATGCAGCGCAATAAACACTCGCGATTAACTGGCGGGCGGGGATTCGTTTCGATTTGCCGACGGCATGCACAGATGGGCATATGCAATATGATGACAAACAGAAGCGATCGGGCCATCACAATGTGGCCTTTTTTGCGTTGCGATGCGAGAACAGCTGTAAGCAACGAATCCACGAACCATTGAAGTAAACTACTTTGTCAGTAATGCATCGGTCGTTTTCAACGTGTTTCGTTCTATTGCCAGCTTATTCCATTCGTTAGCGCACAAGCTGAGACGACACACATAAGTATATCAAGAACGATAGAATACAAGATTGCGCCTTCCCGACGAAAAATGATGTGAAGCAAAATGCGTGCAACGTCACGAACACGGTTTTTCTGAGAATCGAAAGAAATTGTAAACAAAAATGTGAGGTTAGGTTCTGCTAGGATTTCTAAATTTTAAAGTTTTTACCAATTTCGGCACTTTATGCAACATATTTATATTCAAATAACTTCATTTATGCACTGTGTTTGATTGGATGCTTTGAAAAAAACTGCATTGCAGCATTAGAAGACACAAGAAGCTTAACTTGCTACCAAGTGCGCACAGCTACACTTTCACATCACTTTTGGCGAGTTTTATAGCCCCGTATCATTGATAGACTCTGTGATTTAACACTTAACACTGCGCACTTCATGTTTAATAACTTTATTTTAAATAAAATTGCTTTTAAGCATTGAATTTAAGTACAAACAATTGTATGCTTACATACATACAAACAAAACTAACCGGGTTCGTGACGTAGCATACACAGCTGATTCTGTCAAATTTGCTGAGAGCGAATAGCGGTTTGCGGAAGGCGCAACCTCTGTATTTTCTAGATCGTGTAAGTATATTATATTTCCCACATACCTCAGCGATTTCAAACGCGAAGAGGAAAATACAAAAGTGAGCATAAAAATGAGGCAAAACAGATTTAATGAGAAAACATAAATAGTGGAACAACGAAGGTGTAGGCTAAAGCGTAAAGGCAAAAAACGATGTGCAGCAATGAATGAACAAAATATAAAAAAAATAAACAAAATAAGTCATTGAGAATGCGTTAGCGCTGCGCTCTCACGTTTTTTATGTATGTATGTATGTAATTCGCCTGTACTGCCACCTTTGCCTGGCCCGTTTCGTCGTTGCTTAAATGCGGGTCGGAGAGCAGACATTGTTTATTGTTTTATTTACATTTTTAGATTTTCTTTTCACGTTTTTCATTATACCATTGCCATTATTACTATCGTTATCATTGAGACATTGTTGTTGTTGTGCTGCTATATCGAATGTGCGCGGAATCCGAAATGCAATGTATGTTGGTTGTCTGTCGTCATTGCTGACGAGATTCCTGCAGCTACAATGGGCAGCAGGCACTTATGCACATCCCTACATACATACCAACTCACTCGCTTGCACGTTGCGCTCTCTTGGGCCACCGTCCTTAAAATTTTTTCAAACTGATAAAGTCACCCGCCACGTTGCTTACCGTCAGCATCATCATTACCATCCGTTACGACACCATTCGTGTCTGTGTTGTTGGCTGTTTCCTCACCACTGATGTTGTCGTCAGCAAAGCCTTTGTTATATTTTTAAGTACATATACATACATACATACATACATACATACATACCTGTGTGCATAAAAATTGTAGCTCTATACATATGTACATTGTCAAATTAAAAAAAATTTTATACTTTCCAATTAAATTACAGTTAACTCTCTGAATAAACCTCGTGTAAATCTAAGTTTTAAACTTCTTACAAATAAAATATCAAAATATGTACATATATATTTGTATATATGTACATACATACATATGTATGTACATATGTACAGCAGAAAAGATGCCATCCACAAAATATGTATGTGGATTCTTTTGCGAAAAACGCTACCTACCCTTTTGAATGAATTGCGATTTTGTTTTTTTCAGGCCATTTAGTTTTTAAAGCTATTCAAAAAGTCCCGTTTTCTTCCAGAGTGTTGATTTTTGCACCAGTTTGACTTAATATTATATTCTTTCGAGGAGGTTACGTAAATAGCATATTCTAAAGAAAGTAAAGTTTTGTTTGCCAAATACTTAGGTTAGGTTAGGTTCGGTGGCAACCTACGGGAGGCTCACCAAGACTTATGTTGATAGTCCATTGTGGTACCACTGTAAAAGTTTCCTTCCATGGAAAAACGTCGAGTTCTCGTTCACACCAGAGCTGAGCTGATTCCACCTTATCATCCTGCCTACAGAACTCGAACCTGGGTCGATTTTCAGCCGTACAGCATGGATCTCCATCGCGCAGTGCCCGGTCAGTACGTCAATTAAGGCTAAGGTTCCAATGCTTCCATAGAAAACTTATTTAACGGTGTAAAACTCAACATTTCAGAAGAAAAACTTCGACGATTTATGGGATGGGATGCTTTACAAAGTATTAAAAGTTAGGTATGTATGTACATACATACATACATATGTATATTGTTGTGTCACAAGATCTTTGATGAAATTTTATAAATTTCTTATTCTTGCTGGTGGTTTGGTAAATTGTGCTATTCGCGTCACCACGGCTTTTTGTGCAGCTACTCTTTTTATGCACAATATTTGTATACATACTTAGCATTTGTTTATTTGAGCTTTGCATTAGCCAAATGCTTTCGGTATTGAAATGAAACATTGCTGAAATATTTCTGATTAGGAAGGGCGATCTACAAACATTCACACATACACACATTTGTATATGTATGTACATATATGCATGTACTTACATTTGCATGTAATTTGCATTGCTGGTATATATATACATACTATATATGTATATGTATTCGGTTTATTCGCTTGACTTGGGGAAGGCGAAAACTTTCACACTAAATTACATTGGAATACATTATCACCCCGGCCACAATGCAACTTAAACTCGCCAGCACTGAAGGCATGTTATTCGCTTTGAAAGGGGCAACAGCAACGCAACTGAACAAGATTTTCGAAACTTTATTGTGGCTGTTGGGGATTACGAGGGCATTGACTTGGCCAGATTCATTTGGCTGGATAAAGATATTGCGATTTAAAGTCGTATTAAAGTTTTGTGAGTGTTAAACCTATCAATTATTTCTTAACCCTAATCTTACATACGGCAAAGTACAGGTACACACTTCATATATGTATATGTAAGTATGTAGTCGATTTGTTCAGGGTTAAAAATTACAATAACGCTTTTGAAATTAAATAATAATATTTTTTAAATGATAACAAGTTTATCAAAATACCCTTACGATAAGAAAGCATCAAAAGCCTGTACCCCGTCAGTGTGAGACTTTTTTTTTATGTACCGTTCCCCTCCCGGTACTTCCGTCAAGTATTTCGTCGGGAAGTGGGAAGTATTGATGCAGTCAGTAGAAGTTGCATCTACTTTGGCCCATCCTTTGTTAATCTAATTAGCCCACCCACGCCGGGTCCAACGTTCCCGCCCACTTTAGTAATGTCCGCCTACTTTCCTTAGAAATCAGGTTTGTATTGATAAGACACTATTTTTTATCTTCGTTAAACTGTCGGAATGGACAAGAATCCAAGTAAACATTCTCTCAGACTACTTGTATTGGTAATGTTACATTTTAACAGTTGCAGAGTGATATTGCTTCGAAATTTTGCTGTTGATCTGAACCAAAAAAGTTCGTGACAACACCACTCTGTGACTGACAAATGTAAAAATCGTGTGTGAACCCAGCATACGTCCCATATTGCAAAATACTTATAATAAATTTCGAAATTTTGAGTATGCAGCTTTGTATCCTATTCGATTTTTGTTAAGTGCACGTCTCAAGTGGCTAAAAGTTGTAGTTTATTTTTGCCAGTAACAACCTCTTTTCATTACTACTACCTATGTATGTACTTTCATCATTGGGGTAGTAGATTTGGAACCAATTTGGTAAAATAATATCAGTTTCTTAACTGTTAGCTTTCTTAAGTGCTAATTATTAAACTTTTTTTTTTGTATATTTAAACAATATTTCTAACTTTTACCCTTTGCTTTGTTATTTTACAGACCTGATACCACTTTGCAAGCAATCGTTTATAAACTTGTACCCGGTCTCTATGAGCGAGAGCTAATGCGCAAACGCGCTTTCTACAAAGATCGAGTAGAAGAGGCTGCTATGGCCACACCTGAACAACGTGGTGAAGATACCGAACATCTGATCTTTAGTCCCTCTGACTATATGTCATTGTCACTGGAGTTTGCAGATACAGAGTAAGTAAAAATAATCATTTGTTAGCTAGTTGAATGAACCCATTAAAAAGTAGGATATGTGCTATATTGATCCTTAAATACCATTTAAGGTATTATAACTAAATAATTTGAAAAATACAAATTACTACTCCACAACTCTACAACCGTCTTCCCTTTCCTCTCTTGTTCTCTCTCGTCTCTTATAGGGAACTCGTCCGCAAAAACAGTGACTATGGTGAATTACTAAAACCGCGTTACCTGCAGTGTCCTGCTATGTGCACTGTAGGCCATTTAAAGAAATTTGTGCATGGCAAATTCGATATTGATGCGCAACGTTTCAACATAGATATCATGTACAAGGTAAAGACTATCGTTCTACTCGATCACTATACGCTCATGGATGTAGCATATATTTATACATGGAAACGAGATGCGCCAATGCGTTTCTACTTTCGTGTAAAACGTTGCTTGCGACCAGTAGTGCGAACTCGTAAAGCAGAAGCCATAAAGCCTGCAATTGCACCAGAATCTGTAGATATTAAGGATGAAGTTGTAGATGTATCGCCACCAAAAACAATAGTAGCTAAACCGAAAATTGCAGCAGCTGAAGTCACACAAACAAAGACAATTACCACTGCTGCACCAGATGCGATGACAATACTTCCAAAACGCGTTAGTGAACCGTTAGTTATGACGCCGAATCATATCAAGGAAGAAAAGTTCGAAGAGACTGAAGAAGCTATTTCGAGAGTAGTTACTGAAGTAACAACCAAACAAGTGAAGCCACAGAAAGTTCCTAAAGTAGCAGCTGTTAGCTCTACTACGGATAACAAACGATCGCCGGTGAGCTCTTCAGCGGAACGTAAGATCGAGAAAGCACATCATATATATCATTCACACAGCTCTCCGAAGACACCCAAAGAGAAACGGGAAGCTAAAGAGGCCAAGGAAATGCAGAAACATGCTACAGAACAGCCGCGAGATGAACGAAAAGTTGAAAATATTAAGTTAAAAATAGACCTGTCGAAACATAACAGTGTCACAATTATAAATATGTCGGATCCGAATCGCCGGGAAATTACAAAGTCTGTTCGTCCCGAAAAGGAATGGAAGTTGAAAAGTAAAAGAGATAAGGAGTCCAATCAAAAGGGCAGCGACCATAAGAACAAGTCCTCCTCTACTCCATTAACAGTACCTCCGCTTACATTAACATCTGAACAAGTCAGTCCACAAACTAAAACAAGTCCTCTGGCAAAAAGCAATCCACATTTAGTGGAAAAATCACCCGAAGCTGTGTCATCATGCAATGAGGAGGAACAAAAGTCACAGTTTCTCAAATCATTTGCATTGACGCCGATTAAAGCTGTAAAGAGCGAATCACACGAAAAATCTCCAAATTCCCCAAAATCAAGTCCTAACTCAGCATTTACACACAAAGTGGTTGTCAAGTCACCAACAAGCGGAGCAAGAGACCCGCTGAAGACAACAATTAGTACTGTTTTCAAAGGTCCTGCCGTGCTATCGAAACGAAAGATTAAAGAACCAGTTAAGAGTATCGCTAAGAAACCGAAATTATCACCACCACTACCAGTAGATGACTTCAAAATTAAGCTACCTTCCAGCCCGATAGGCAATGTAGCAAATCCACATACATTGCCCGCCGCAAAATCAGTTTCCATTGCGAATGAAAAGCCGCTTATGCCACCACCAAAAACAACAAGCACACAGTCTGCCACAACGCATTTTGGCATCACACTCACGACAACAACATCTTCGAACACTAAAACGGTCACCTCAACAAGTAACAGTCCAGCAATTATGCGTCCACCAATTGGTGTGCCGCCGAAAAAGCCTGCAGGAAAACTGAGTGCATCAGGTCAGAAATTGAACGGTCTACCGCTAACGCAGCCGTTCACGCGGATAGAAATGGTTTCACCTGGCAACCGCACACCGATCGCAAAACGTTACCAACCCATACTGCCCAAGTCAACGCGCCCCAATCCATTCGCCAACATTCCAAGTGACGTCAATAAAATACTGAAGGATGCAGGCACAGAAATTAAGTCTATTGCCAGCAACACAAAATCATCGGCGAAGGTTTACGGTCCAAAGACGACCACAAATAGCACAACCATAACGCCGGATAACAGTCTGATGGGACCACCGGCTCTTCCAATTACAAAGCAGCAGGCACAGAGTGTAAGTCAATCACGTGTTGGAGCAGGTAATGGAAGCAAGGCAGGATCGAAGAATGGTAAGCCCAGCAATTCAAATAACTACTTGAACCTTGCATTGTTCAACGCCTCTAAGACAAAAGGTAATGAGGTGCCACCCGGTTGCCGTACGCCCATGTACACGCCAAATTCGCCAATTTATTCGCCCAGTTCGCCGCAGTATATGCCGAATTATAATATACCCACAGTGCCTACTTATAAGTACACGCCGCGCCCTTCTACCGGAAGTGGTAGTTTCTTGCAAAGTATATTAGGTGGTGGCAACACCCAAATGGCTGGACTTTTCCCCGCGCCTCCAACTAAGAAAGAGAGCCCTAACGTTAATATGAACTCGAATATAACCGCTGGAAATAGCTCGCCCTCTCACAGCGGGAGCCAGAAGTCGGTAGAAGGGAGTCAAATGCATGGATCCAAGCGTGTATATCCTTTCGCACGCAGCCCCAGCCCCGAGGACCCACCAGAGAAGCAATTGAAAGTGAAGTCCCTGCTCACTTCATGCAATATAAACATTCCCTCATCACTTTCAATAACCATCACTCGCGAGGATAGTGAATCACAGACAAATAATGCTTCTCATCCGAAGCACAAGAGCCCTGTGAACAACTACATTGAGATACTAAAGTTACCCGATCAGCCGACCGAGACCGTTGAGCAGAGCAAACGAGCTTCACCACCCGCGCACCCATCGTCGCTCAAACTTATGCCGCCGTCGGGCTCCCCAGCAAAGCGCGATGGTACAGAAGTAAATTCTGCTGCTTACGGTGCTACAAATTTGACACATATGCAGGCAAAAGGAATAGGTAACATGGCTCCGCCAAAAACGGTATTCAACAATGTAGCGAATAGTACGAGCAGCAAGCAGCAAAACACCTCACAAAGCTCTACAACAAGGTCCTCGCCACAGCCAAACATCACTTCTGGTCAGGGGAGCCAAAAGCACATGAGTGATAATGGACACCAAAAATCCAATTTGAAAGTGAGTGAACCTTTAAAATCGCCTCAATCAGAGCATCAAAAATCCGGCGCTGAAAAGAAGTCGCCCATACAAAGTCCAGACAAAAATACGAACTCATCACCTAATGGAAAGACCACACAGAAGTCACCAAACAGCTCCGTTGGAAATGACGCAAGCAAAAAGTTTCGCCCCATATTGCCACGTCAAAATCCCACGTCAGCTATTTCGGAAATCGTACCACCAAAGGTAACTACAGCCAACATTATCGGCACCTACTCAGCACCAAGCGGTGTTGCGGTTAAAGTGCATGCAAATAAGAAAGTCACGCCGCCTAAGAAATCACCAGTTACGCAACAACATCAGCCGCAACCGCAAGTGGCCCATCAACAGCCAAAAAATGGGCATTCGCCCAATACGTTGAACGCTGCGAAAGGTGCTGCCCCGCAGCCGAACAAGTCGCCGTCTCCTGCTCATCAATCATCTGCTAAACATCCAGCGAACGCTAGAGCCGACGCCACTCCACCACCCATTTTATCCCCGAACGCCAACGTCGTCAATAAAATGATGCATCCACCCCACCCCAGCATGTCCGGCACAATGCCCTCATTGCCGAGCCTGCCGCCAACTGCACTACAAGTCGCCGCTATGGCAGCAGCTTTGCCCGGTATGCCATCACACTTGGGCGGGGTTTCGGCTGCAGATTTCAGCAAACTATTCAAGGATAATCTACTGCGTGCACAGGTGCAAGCAGCAGCGGCAGCTTCACAGCCCGGCGGCATGTTTTATCCTTACGCGAATGCACAACAACTAAGTCACCACTACAGTTACCAGCAGGCGTTTATGTTGGAACAGTTGTCGCGCATGCAGCGCGCCGAGGCGTTAAATGAATTCATGCAAAAGCTGAAGAGTGGCACGGCTGAGAAGCCATTGGAGAATGTGGGTAATGCAGGTAGCGCCAAACCAGCTTCTGTTGCAGGTTCGAAAGCGTCGCCAGGAGCGACTGGCAACGGTAACGCTTCTACAAAATCAGCGGCAGCCAACAACTCTGGAGTTTCAGCAGCTGCCAACAATATTAACAACAGCAACGGCGCAAACGTGGCGAAGGCCAAATGAAGGTGAATGCGTAGGTGATGGCGACGATGTAGGAAATGAAATATAACAACGCTGATGGAATCTAATTCCCGTGACATATGCATTACCGTCGCCTAACCTTTATAAATATGAATTACATTTTTATTCTCTATGTGTACGTAAGTTTAAAATTTATTAATTAAATGCTAGTAAACAGTAAGTAAAAATCTGTTTCTGTTTAACTGATTCTTGTTTTTGTTATCCACTTTATTGGCTTATTTATTACTAAGTGCTTGATAATAGCGCAACCACCGTATTCGCTAACGAAATTGCAACAAAGAGTATACAAAATAAAGATTGATTAGCCATAAGATGCAGTGTAAAATAATGTAATACACAATACTATCCACCTTTCAAAATGCCGCAAGGCTACCATGTCCCCGTCCCTGAATGAAATTTTATGGAAATAAACACAGTGATCTGTATTTTTATATATGTATAAGCATGCACACAAATACAAATGTAAAATAACACACAAAACTATATTTAGAACATCAAAAATTATAAAAGTACATATGCAAATATGTACTATATGTATTTAGGTGGAGTACTAGATTTATCACTAGAATTAAGTGTAAAAAGAAAAAGAAACATATTTTTGCATCAATGCGAAATTTAATTGATTTCAATAAATAAATTGAATTACAATAAATAATTACAATTGATTTGGTTATTTTTCTTTATATCGGACTGAGTGTATGGGTTTGTATAACTACATATGAATTACGTTTTGATTTAATTTGAAATAGGTGGCAACCTTTTATTCATTGGCAAAACTTAGGTTGATAAACTGAGATAGTTCTAGTGATACGTTTTGCCCAGAGTGTAGCAATAGGAATTTTTTTGATTTGCGCAAGCGCTATAAACGGTGCATTTTTGTATAACATTTTCCAATATTGCCACTAA
This sequence comes from Philophylla caesio, assembly GCA_963971545.1. Taxonomy (NCBI): domain Eukaryota; kingdom Metazoa; phylum Arthropoda; class Insecta; order Diptera; family Tephritidae; genus Philophylla; species Philophylla caesio. Next base: position 97,086,970 of record OZ020606.1, on the reverse strand, counting down.
TGTCTTTTTCTTTTCTCGAAAAAAAAAATGTGTCTTACCTTAGTAAATTAGTAGAAATTGATGCGACTTTGATTGGTCAGAGCCCAATAAAGTGGGAAATGGACAAGCAACGCCTACAAATAAAAACAAACGGAGCAACATTATTTTGAGAAAATAAACGACATAAGCTAAAATCGACATTGGGAGTTTTTGATATAATTGTTCAAAAATGTTCATACGATTTTTGAGGTAACTACGGTAAGTAGTTAGTTTTGGGTGAAAAATTAGGAAATACCTTAACAAAGGGTTATTATTAAAAAAAAAAACCATTCAACATGAAATTGAATTCGAAAAATTAGGCATATCGGTAAATATACTTAAGTAGTTTTGCTTTAAAATTATAAAAATTAATAAATTAAAATATAAATTAAGCAATTAGTTGCTAAGTTCACGAAGTTGTTACTCTCATCAGTAATGTGAATGGCCAGATGTGAATATGCTAACTGCCTATTTGATGACAGGAGATATTTCATCTTAGCCCTGTTAACGTCCACACCCACACTTATTCGCTTCGCTATCCGGTTTCGAATTGGCAGAATTTACTGAGCAGTTGTCACTTTAAATATGCGATTCGAATTATCTTTTCGAACATGGGGTTAAAGGATTCGCACGAAAAATAATCAAATTGTCTAAGAAATCGACTTGGAGAGGCCCATTTTCGAAAAACCCTTGTATCACCGCCATATGAAATTCGCCACTATTCAAAACCATAGGCAGAAAAGAAGACCGTATTCCAAATTTTGATAAGATAACTGTTTTTATTTGAGTTATCGACTGTTGCAAAGGATCTTTTGTGTGTAAGTATGATTGAATGTGACTACGTAAAAATGTTTAAACTAGTTCTACATCTGCCACTGTTGCCGAACATTTGCCAGTATTCTTTCTTTGCAATTTTTGATGAACTCAGTAATTTATAATTTCAATATTTTTTTAAATTTTATTTAGAGTTATAAAAAATATAGAAGCTTAATTCACTGATAATTTTTTAGAACAACTCAACTTGTGCGTTATTATGTATGTATGTACTTAAGTATGTCCATATGTAAGTATTTACGAAGCAAGAATATTTTCGAGATACCATCTTTGGATCTAAATCATTGAAGGCAAACATGCGAGTAAGACTTTTTAATGCCACAAAAAAACATTAAAGCTTTCGTGATGGAATGGTAAAACGAATACATAAGTTAATGGAAACGAATAATATTAACAAGACGAGGCAAGAAGATAAAAAAATAACCAAAACAAAAAAAAGAAAGAGCACATCGAAGCATGATCAATGGGTAAGTAAGTGTACGTACATATGTATATGTGAATCGAATAAACGCAAAAAAAGCATATTTTACGTACGACCATCATTAGACGAATTCGGGACAAGAGCCATTCGCGGACACTCAACCATTCAACAGGCGCACCAGTGGCCCAGCGGACCAGCACACCGGCTCACCAATTCTTCGCATTAACATTTAAACAAGGTATCGCGCTGCGCTGATACATGGACCTGCGATCGCATCTCATCGCTTTAACCGGAAGTCATCTCAGGCAATATAAAAACGCAGCACTGGTGGCACCAGTACGAATACATTGCCTACTAAGTTTTTATATGTATGTGCATACATACATATGTATGTATATACGAGTATGTGTGTACATTTGTTAGTCGAATGCGTGATGATGAAAACTGTAGCTAAGTAAGTAAAGCCGCAGCTGAAGTGAAGCGGAGTTTAAGTCTGAGTCTTGGTCTGACGCTGAATCAGAAGCAGAATCTAGTGAAAAGAGAGTAGCGAACAACGAACAGCCAAGGCAGCCAGCCACTTTATGCGCTGGCGCGATTGTGAAATCATACCCGCATGAATCCTGTTTCTTGTTTTCTGTTTTCTTGTTGCTGTGACCAAGCGCTGGGGTCTGACTTGCGTCGAGACTGAATAAATAAGCAGCAGCGGCTGGTTGTCGGTTGGGTTGACTCGTTTGCTACTTCAGTACATTGCAAATGCGGCATGCCTGTATGCACATATGTATGTATGTATGTATGTATGTATTTATATAAGTAAGCAGTAGTAGTAGGTGGGGAGAAATGAGGAGGGGGAGCTCTGATGCTAATGAGCACTTACGTATATTGGGAAACGTGGATATTATAGATGCTAAGTGGTAGCCAGTTGAGTTGCCACGAATGCCAGCCATTGCAACTGAGGTGGAGTGCCGCAGAGATGTTGTTGTTGTTGTTGAACTGCATGAGATAATAGTTTGTAATTAGAATTGTGTGACAGAAAATTGCGGAATTGCGGACTTTCGCCGTTTTGAACGTAAATAAATTGCTCGATTTGATGTAGCTGATAAATAGAAACGGATATTAAAATAGTTTGTTTTTCATGCGCTATTTGTCGAGAGTCTTTGACTTACGTTTGATGTATGTATATACATATGTACATTATCGGTTGTATGTAAGTGTGTGTGAACTTCAAATAAACAGAAGTAATTTTAGAAAACCGATCGGATCAGGGGCGAACGTAGGAAGGGATTTTCGGGGTATAAACCTCCGCCCCCCAAATTTTTGCGGAATTTTTTTTTTTATTTACATATATGTAGAAAGATTTATTTCAAATATTAAATACATTTTTCCATAACTCAATTTCGTTTGATTTTTTGTTGTTTAGTGATGTAAACTTATCACTCTACGAACAATACAAATATACAATATAATAATAGAGTAGCTTTCACATCACACGATAAGTATATTCTGCCGCTTAGACTTATTTCTTATGAATCTAAAAGCTTGTGATCACGTTGCTGGCCATAGAATTCAGAATATTAACGCTCAAATTGAGCTGCACACAGTGCAAAACAACTTACCAGTAACATTGTAATGCATGCTGCTTATATCAAACCTTATGTAGATTAATAGTTCTGGTGACGAGTGTGTTATTTAATCCTTTACTCACAGAAACAGTATTTATTACATTCGAGTAAAATTTCTGTGTTTTTACATGTAATGCGCTATCACAGTTTTTGTATATTCCGTACGGAAAAAAATTTAGAAAAAATCACCAAAAAAACCAGAATAATTTTCCCTATCTTGGTACCACCAGAAATCTTATTTAAATTATATTAGAAATTTTCACAGTCAATCATAGGTTTTCATCACGGTTTCAAGAAAAATGATATGAATTATATTTTTTCGTGGAACCATGTTTGAAATGAGCAATCGTGTTTTCTAGTTATTTCGCTTTCAACGAGATTATAGTAATTTACCTCGTTTAGAGATAATTTTTAGATTTTTTCTTCTTCGTGTGTATTGCTTCAATAACACTGTCCAACAAATGAAGACTTTTTGAATGGAGCAGAATAGCGAAAACGTCGTCAAGTTCGGCTGGGCCAAACACTGAGTTCTCGCGTCTAGTCAGCTGCGACTTACAAATCAGCTGTGACTTACAAATCGGGTGTGATAAAATTAAGCATAATTGGACTACTAAGCAGTACATATCGGGTACTAAAATTAATATAAAAAAAGAACAATTAAAGCTTAAATAAGCATGGCGGATTCTGTTTGCAAATTAAGAGATTGGTTTTGTTTTATTTGTGGACATTTTACGCACCATCAAAGCAGAAGAAAGATATTCCCTACAATTGAAGAACCATATTTTCTTTTCTTTGGAATACGATTTTTATGTGAAGCTTGTATACCAAAAACTGTATGTACTACTTGCGAAAGTAGTCTTTTGACCTGGTACAAAGGCGGTACTAAGGCGCTGCCATTTTCTGCGCCTATTATATGGATTGAACCTGAAGATCACAAATCAGATACATGCTATTTCTGCGTAAATTACAAATTTGGTAGAAGCCAAAGGCACTACGCGATAATGACATACGAAGCAACAAATAATGTCATTTTACCAGAAGTGCGCTGTGAAGGTGTTCCGGTGCCTCAACCGCCTACACATACATTTTCGGCCAATATGACATACGCCAATACAGAAATAACAGCGGCGGTTGAAAACATATCAGATATACATAAGTTACTTGCCTCCTGATGGTTTAAACATATGTCCTAATTTGATAGACCAAGCTTATTTTGAAGATCTTGTAAGAGATTTAGGACTAACAAAAGAGAAAGCTGAAATATTATGTTCCTGATTGAAAAACAGGAATTTGATAAAAGCCGATGTAAAAGTTACATCGCCAATAAAAAGACACGCGGATCTGGAAAGTTATTTTAAAAAATCAGAAAAACTTGTATACTGTTGCAGTATTGAAGAGGGTCTAAAATATCTAAAGCTTCCACTGGACTCTTCCGCTTGGCGACTATTTATAGATAGTTCAAAACACAGCTTAAAAGCAGTTTTACTGCACAATGGAAATCAGCATCCATCAATACCTGTTGCTTATTCCACAAAAAAGGAGGAAACATACGCAAATATTTCAAATCTCTTAAATAAAATTGAATACTATAAATATAAATGGGAAGTATGCGCAGACTTCAAAATGATTGCAATATTGACTGGGATGCAAACAGGATACTCAAAATATATGTGCTTTCTTTGTAAATGGGATTCACGTGCTACCAGCAGCCATTATCATATTAAATATTTCGAAGAACGTAAAGAAAATATTATTGGTGACTTAAATGTAATCAATGAATCCTTTGTCCCAAAAGATAAGGTCATACTTCCACCGCTGCATATTAAGTTGGGCGTGGTGAAAAATTTTATTAAAAGCTTAAATACACAAGGAAATGCTTTCAATCCAAGGATGCATTTTAACGTTAAATTTAACCGTTCCGAAATGTTTTCTCTTGTTTCGGTTGAAACATTTCAAAATATTATCGTTAAAGCAATTATCATAATAAATTTCATTACGTTTTTAACCGAAACGAAATGCTGGCGTTAACGTTAAAACGTTAAAGAAAACTTTAAGAAAAACGCTGGAGATTCACTCGTCGCAAACAGAGGCGCAAACAGAAGCGCTGCATACTTTTAGGCACATTAAAATTAACGAAAACGGAAATTGTATAACGTTGCAACATTAACGATTTGATTTCGTTTTGATAACATGTCGCCGAAACGCAACAAACTCATTCCGTTAAGTTAATTTTGCTCGTTAACAAAACAAAATGGTATCGTTTCGTTTGTTGAGCAGCCCTGTTTCAAACGCATTCAAACAATTTTCCTCAGATTATCTGCAGCAAAATTAAAAGAAGGTAAAATACGGTTTTAAGAAATAATTTATTTCATTTAATGTAAATTACCTTTTCTAGGAATGCTCGTTGGACCCGATATAAGAAAATTATTACAAGATGAAGAATTTTTTGGTCATCTGTCGGATATGCAAAAGACAGCATTCGACTTTATGCAGCTGGTTATATCAGAATTCCTTGGAAACTCAAAAGCACAAAACTATGCAGAAAATATTGAAAGCATGCTAATCGGTTTTAACAATATTGGCGTTAAGATGTCACTAAAGCTGCATTTTCTGCACTCTCATCTCAATTTTTTTAAAGAAAACCTTGGAGCGGTTTCCGATGAACACGGTGAAAGCTTTCATCAGGATATAAAGGTATTGGAAGAAAGATACAAAGGGAAATCCCAAAGTGTAATGCTTGCTGAATACGTATGGGGCTTGTACAGAACCCTTGACACATCGGAACATTCACGTCAAGCTAAATACAGGAAAGCATATTAAGTTTAATCTTTAATCCATTGTCATACTACTGCTGAAGCAAAAAAATTAATATGTACATACTATAATAAACCACTATTAAAACAAAATTATAATTTTTTTATAGAAGTTGGCGTGTAATTTTGCCAATTAATCGTAAAGAGCTTTATTTACAACAATGGTGTCTTTGGTGACCCCCACTGAAATTTTCCGCCAAACATTTTCGTAGAATATTTTAATCCTTAAATGTCCTTTTATAAAGGATATTTTTTGATTTTCTCGAAAAAAGGGTCAAATTGACCCATAAAGAGACCAGTTAGAGGGTTAAGATCTTTCACAAAAATAATCCTCATACAATTCCACAATACAACTCTGACCATAAGAATTCTCTCAGACATTAACTTACAACATTTTTTTCATATAGTATAATGCTCCCTTCGACCAAAAAATGAAAACTTTGACCCACTGTAAAAAAAACTCAGACGTGCTGGACCATAAGTTTGTTCTACAAAAATGATCTACTCAACATACCCTTTCAGAATTATAGGGTCGCTATTCTGTTCCAAAAATGCTGTTGGACAGTGTAATTATTTATTTCAACACTAAGATACAATTGTTTGAAACTATAGAGAAGAGCTGAAAATAGAGTCGGTGAAAATTTCTGGATGAAATTTCTCCGTTGCGTATAATGTTACTCGCGTCATGCATGCTGTGAAAATTAGGTATTTTTTCAAACCGAAAAATGCAATTTTTCCAGCTGCTGAAGCTGCATACACCATTGCGTTTCGTGAAAGCCCATCGGATGAGTGTCAAACAGCTAAAAAACCAAGACTTGCTAACGCTGAAGATCAAAATGCATCTAATCAACCTGATCGCAAAGGAAGTACTTGGAACCCTGAATGCCGCGTTAAAAACAAGCCAGATTGTAAATACACCTTCGACCAGAGACCAAAAACATTCATCGATGCTCTCAACATTTGCGACAAGTCGCATTACCGTACAGTGCATTGATTCATGCAGATTGGCGGCGATACTTCCTGTTACAGTTGCTTCCAGTGAACGCTCCTTTTCAATGCTCAGTAGACTGAAAACATACTTGCGTAGTCGAACTGGAGAGCAAAGATTAAATGGCTTGGCTCTTAATATCCATGGAGATATAGAAGTTACCGAAGGTAAAATATGGAATATAATGGCGAAGAAACCAAGACGAATGATGCTTGCTTTGTAGATGCAATTCTGCAGTTTTCAAGTTATTGATTTAATGTTTTTTTATCATATATCGAGATTTTTTTGTGCATATTTATTTGAATTCATTGCGTAAAATACCAAGGACTAAAATAAAGGGGCTTTGGCGGTTGAACTGCTATTATAACCTTATGGATATTTCCTTAAGAAACCAAACACCAAAAACCAATCCCAACTCCCCCCCCCCCAAGAAATTTTTCTGCGTTAGCCCCAGGATCAGATTTTGGTGTACCTAAACATATGAGCACAATAATGGTTCAGATATGCACCATCTTTTTGTTCATGGTTACGAAGGGTTTAAAAAAATGTTGCCAAGTATATAAAAAATTAAACTAATAAAAATGGTATTTCAATAAAGCAAATCTAAATTAGTGGGTATACCAATTATATATTATTGACAAGTTCATCTCTATCAGTTTAATGGCAGCTTGTCATTGTTCGCTATTCTAGCCATGCAAGTTCTCGAAGAACGCATCTTTTCGCAAATTTTAATTGATTTTTTCCGGTTCGACATTCTACTCAAAATGTTGTTATCAACACAAAAGAATTATAGAAAGTCAACGGTAATCTTAAGTCCGGTTAAATCAAAAGTTAATTTGTTGATTGGCTTCCCTTTGCGAACCATTCATATAAAGGTACTCATCATCGCCTTGGAATGCTCCGGCCACAATTTGGTCTCGAAGTAAGATGTCATATATAGTACTTACATAGATTAAGTCAATTGGCGCAAAGTTCGTCGTTGCATTCTTCTCAATCGCTTTGAATGCTGGCTGTCCTCGGGTAAGCTGGAATGCCTGGCTAACCAACTCTGCAGATCCGTTCGCGCGAAGTGTTCGTACTGCCACCTTAATGTGGTGGATGTTGCTCGTTTGATTTTAATTCCCAAACGTTGCGGACGTGAATGCAGTGCCACGATCCGTTACGATTCGCTGTGATAACTAAAGGTTCAATTTTAAGCTTGGTTTTCGGTGATTTGATTGAAACAAGAAGGACATATCTCCTGACTGCGTCTAATGGATTAACGTGATCTAACCACAGCGTTTGGAATGTCAATTCAAGGATATATGTACTGCACTGGTGGCAACGGTACAGAATTAAACAATATACAATTATTTTATTTTTGCTTTTTTGTGTAAAATTTTTTCAATTCAATTGGTAATTTACGTATGTATGTATGTACTATAGGTGCAGCCAATCAGAATGAAAGTAATATGACAGTTTATTAAATTTTTGCTTTTTTGTGTAAAATTTTTTGAATTCAATTGGTAATTTACGTATGTATGTATGTACTATAGGTGCAGCCAATCAGAATGAAAGTAATATGACAGTTTATTAAATTGTTTACATTATTTATTTTTAAAAAGTTTAAAACTTTGGTTTATATCTCTTTTTTATCAGAGAATGAAATTAATTGAAAAATAATGTCAATAAAACTAAATAATTATAAATATTAAAAACATCTCAACATGTAGTAATGCTACTATTTTAAACAAAACGTATTTGTTTCCAGCTAAGTATTTTTTACTACAACTTCTTTATTTGTTTGTATACCCGCGCACTTGTGTACAAGAGTATTATAACTTTGTTCGCATAACGGTTGCTTGTAACAGCATAACGGAATCAATATACATACATATATATGTATACCAAAATGCTCAGAATGTAAAGAGAAGTCAATTTAGCGTCCTTCCGTCCGTGCAGACGATAACTTGAGTAAAAATTTAGATATCTCAATGAAACTCGGTAGGTATATTGTTCCAGAGCAGGTTGGTATTGAAAATGGGCAAAATCTGACAATAACCACGCCCCCCTCCCATATAATGGAAATTGTCGAAAATGCAAAATTGCTATATTTATTTATTTATTTATTTATTTCGGTTTTGTAGTAATCTACATAGGTATACAAGGTTACTTACAGACTACTTAAAGATAGATGATTATAATATCACTTCATTTAACATTGATTTGAAAACGGACTTAGATAAAGAAAAATCTATATTTAACGTAATTGGCAGATTATTGAATTCATTCAGGGCTCTAAAAATGGGAGCGTTGGAAGCATAGAGAGTTCGGACTCGCTCTGTGTAAAAAATATCACTATTACGAAGGTTCCTTTTAGGGACGTGAAAACAAATGCGCTCGAGAAGGTAGGGTGAGTCAATCACGACGGTAATAATGTCAAAGACAAAAGTGAGCGAAATAATGGTTCTTCTATTTTCTAGAGATTTGAGATTAATTAGCGCACACCTAGCACTATAAGGTGGAAATAGGTCAGTAAAATTCAAAGAGCAAAGCGGATACAAGTTTTTGAACCCTTTCAATCCTATTAATATTACATGCATGATAAGGTTTCCAGACAAAAAAAGCATATTCCAGCTTGGAACGTACGAGTGACGTAAACAAAAACTTAAGGGTATAGGGATCAGTAAAATTTGGATCCAAATCGACGGAAGAAAGCTAGCACTGAATATGACTTGGCAATTGTGTAATTGAGATAACTATTCAATGAAATGTTTGAGTCAAAAAACAATCCTAGATCAGTTACTTCTTGAAGGGTGGATAATCGTGTACCGTCAATATGGTAAGACGTGGGGATAAGGCAGCGCGACTTGGAGACGGACAAATGAAAACAATTTTTTATATTTAACTGCAGACCATTTATACTACACTAATCTGATGCATTATCCAAGTCTAATGGGATCTTTGCGGAGTCAGAAGAATTTGAAATAGTGGAGAAAATCGTCAAGTCATCAGCATATGTACATATGTATGTATAAAAGAAAATTAGAGTTTGTAAAACAGGTCGAAATGACATTGATAAAAATTACAAATAGCAAGGGGCCTAGTATGCTGCCTTGTGGTACACCAGATGACGCTACGAAAGATTTGGAATGCACATTGTCAACTACAACTACACAGTTGCGATGATAAAGGTAGGAGGATTTTATCCAAGATAAAAATATTGAATGAAATCCAAAAATAGCTTATTTAGAAATCAAAAGTGAATGATTGACTTTGTCAAATGCTTTCGAAAAGTCAGTGTACACAGTGTCAACTTGAAGGCAGCCAGTGGCTATGGAAGCTAATTTGCTCAAATTTGGTATGTAGTATTGTACATGAGCAGGAAATCCGACTGTATAAAATTTTTTTACAGGGGGCGTGGCATGCTTGAAATCGGTTTCCCATATAACGGTAATTTTCCAAAACTATGAAAATTTGATACTTCAGTAACTATTGGAATTTAGTCAACAAATCGATTTAAACGAACATTTTGGAAAAGGTACATGGTACCGCCCACTCTGGAAATCCTTTTTTTTTTGCCCAAATTTAGTACAGATGTATTATTATGTCTAAATAAGCAGTATTTTTAATCACTAAAATTGGACCAGACCTAGTAAGTTTTTGAAACCAGTAAAAATCGGATACTTCTGTAACTAGTGAAGCTAATTTGCTCAAATTTGGTATGTTGTTTTGTATTAAATCAAGAAATCCGATTATATGAAATTTTTGAAAAAAGAGGCTTACATCAAGTTCGGTTTTGCCCGAACTTAGTCTCTGCTTTATTAATTTAAAAATTTAGCTGAAAGCGTGCGCCGGGTATATAAAGTTCGATCGATCTTAGCCACTTCTTTGAAGTGAAAAAAAATGTTAAATTAAGTCAAATAGTGATGTACGTATACATACATATTTTAAAGAAACCGACCGCTCAAGTTTTTTAAAAATGAATACCACATACAAAAGTAAAGGAAATAACACAGTGTGTTCACAAGTTCCTCTGTTATTTCAATAGCGCACTATAGAAATACGACCAATAACACGCTTGTGAACTCCCTAATTATGACTAAGCTAAAATTCCAAATTTCTCTTATAAGTGCTCTTGTAAATTAAGTGCTTATATATTTAGGCGTGGGTGAAGTGATTATTGCATTTTAAACGTATTTACATATGTATGTATGTATGTATGTTTTTTGTTGAAGCGTAGAGACATACATATCAATGTACCTACATTATGTAAATATGGGAGTTTAAAGGATATTTTTTAGAATTAATTGTTTTGGTTATATTTGTCACTAACACATAAATTAAAGGCTTAAAGCTTATGTTGCCTTAGTAAGAAGCCGGCTCGAATACTGCTCGCTAATATGGAATCCATACTATGAGGTCCATTCCGTAAAAATTGAAAAGGTACAGAAAGTCTTTACCAGGTTCGCCCTGTGCAAAATGTATTGGCCTAACGGTCCTCCACATTATATAGGACAACGGAAATTGCTAGGTTTGCAGTCATTGCATGATAGAAGAATATACTTTTCATTAATTTTCGTTTACAATGTTATCAATGAGAACATTAACTGCATTGAGTTTGCGAACCTATTTCAATATCATATTCCTCCTCGATGTCTAAGAAATAGTCATATATTTGGTCTTCCAACCTACAAAACTAATTACTCATTGAACGAACTTCTTGTACGATGTGCCCGATTATGCAATGCTTATAGTGATATAGTAGATTTCAATGTTAATTTAGAAAGATTTAAACTTAATCTCTTTACTGTATTTAATTAGTCTGTAAGATACCTTTTTCTTTTTTATCGTAACTAGTCTGTTAGATGTTTTTCTGTAGACTGAAATAGAATAAATAAAAAAAATAAATAAAGCGCATTATGATGTTCGATTGTACGGAGGGCTAGAGTAAAAAAAAAATACCAATGAAAAGCTACGAAAAGTTTCGAAAGAAATATCCTTTTCAGAGAACCATGGCCGACGTGTAAATCATTATGATTTAATTGTATGAATCTCGAATGGCCGTTCCCTTAAAGGGGCAGGTGTCTCAGCCAGGCTGGTTAACGTCCTCGTTAGACCAAAAGTCAACGTCCTTTACTCTGGCAATGAGACTGATCGAGGCATGCTTCGCGAAAGGTTTAAATGCTAACCGAAAGCAAAAACTCCCAAAAACTCAAGCAATGATATGATGAGCAAATACGGTAAGAACGGCAACAGCGCTCTGGTAAGCAAATTTTCAAAATTAGATATTTTGTTTTCCCTTCCATAAATCCTACAGACACTGCATTTTATTAGAGAATGCAACTGTTAACGTACGCATATCCAAAATAAGTCAACCACCTTTCACAAAATGTCATCAAAAGCTCGATCTGTTCTCCTGCCGAGCTGACTAGATGCAGTTATTACTGGGTGCAGTGGTTTAGCGTATCGTGTAAGTAAGTAAATAATAAATTAATGTAAGAATGCTGATACAAAGTGCTGTCCTGACCACTCCAACCACCAGATCCCAAGCCAACTGAATATGTAAGAAGTGAGTTGAAATGCAGTTTACTGCCTATTCCTACTTCTTTGGATGGTCGAAATCATCAGGTAGTTATAGTTGTTTCAATAAACCCAAAATCGACCACATGCAGTTTTAGCACTCAATTGAAAAAAAGATATGACTCACTGCATTAATTTCAAGGAATTCTATGAAGAATTTTGATGTTATAATATTTAAATATAAACACTTATTACTATAGAATTTTCTAACACAAAATTCGATTGTAAAAAGATTTTTTTGTCGATTGCCTGTAAGACGCCATTGCTAATGCTACGGCTATGTAGAGTGACATTGAGCACAACTTATAGATCCGTCCAAGTTGGGAAGGACTTCTCCAAACCGTTTGAGACCAACCGATGTTTTAGATAAGGCAACTCACTTTCGTGCAACTTCTTCTATCAGAAGCCCGAAAGCGTAATAACAGCGGTCAACCTGAAGCACAGTGCCATCATGGAGTGGCATACAAAAAGAAGAAAAGGATTTCTAATTGGGAGATGTGCTAATTATCGGCAACAATTTTAATGTAAAAACTAGAGAACTTTTCTAAGAAATTAGATAGATAATCAATCTACACCAAAGCCGATAATATTATTTGTATAATTGTAGTATTTTCTGTTAATAACAATAATGATAATATTTAAATTAAGTAATTTATTCATAAAAAAAATGAAATCCAATTACATGCACTTAATTTTGAAGAACAAAAAAGTATAGATGATGTTAGCGATAATCGCGCAGGTGTGTACATACAAATATATGTGACAATTTTTTCTGTTATACAATTTTTAATACATACATATGTATGTATTTCCTATTAAAATATAGCTTATTTTCATATAAACCTAAGTTTCAAACATTGTACAAAATATATAATAATTCAACAAAACTTTCTACCAAAATTTAACAATTAATAAAAAAATTACACTGAAGATGGCCCAACGCCAAAACCGCTTTGTCTTAAAACCAAACTTGACAAGGGATGACGAAAATTCGTCCCAAAACCAATTAATTTATTAATTAATTAATAAACCGATCGGCCTTAAGCTCAAAAATAATTAAACAAAAATATTAACATACATACATACATACATACATATATGGGGAGGCAATAACAAAAAATTAAATAAAAGGATATTAGATTATTTTTATTACAAAGTTCAAGTTTCAAAGGGCTAAAAGTTAGCGTTGATTTTTGCGAATTTTTTTGATAAGGGAAATTGTGATTATTTATTATATGAAAGCAAGTGAAAGAAGACATTTTTTTTTAATTTAATAATCTGTTTTTTTTTATTTATTTGTGACAAAACTGATTACCCCAACAAATTTTTAAAATTAAAAAAAATCCCAAATTTTTATGAAGTTGAATATATAAATATTATAAATTTTGCAGTACGTTTGAAACTTGGGTTTACCTACATTTATTGTCTTAGAGTACGAACTGTATTTTAGATGTAAAAAATATATATTTTAGATTAAAAAAAATTATATGGAAAATAGTCAAAACTTAACAACATGTGTGTGTGCTATGGTTTTGAAACGCACTGTATATTAACGTACAACTACCACCAATATGAATGCGTTTTATCAGCAGCTTATACATTAATTTGGCGCAATCGTTTATTCATGAAGTGCCGCCGCTGCCATAAGCACAACACATGAGGCGACCGACTACACGGCTGCCGTGTGCACACATATGCGTGGATTTCATCCCCTTGAGCATGAAAATAACTAACAAAAGTTTTGGCAAATTCAAAGGCGGATATGTGTTTCATACATTCACAAGTACATACATACATACATATACACATATATATTTACTTATGTGCAATCGCGTGTATTCTACATCCACCCGGCAGGTAAATTCTCTGTTTACTCCTGACATTCATCAAAAGGCGATGTCCCAGAAAAAGTCAGTTGTGCTCACCTACTTACATATAATATTTTTTCACTCTAACTGAAATTGGTTACCAATTGTCAATATGGAAAAAAAACTAGTTTACAAATCACTTTGCAACTCACATTCTGCTGTTAACATTTTCCTGCAGGGTACTGCATGCGCATGTGTTGTGCAGTAGAAGTATGATAGCATGGGGCATTTTTTCATATTTCCTCATCATTACAAATTACATGCTTGAATTCTTTTGATGCATTTACTTTACATATGTACATATAAATGACATTGTGTTTCCCAATCGAACTTTGGTACATTTTATAATTTTGTCAAACATTTTTGACAGGGAAAATGGTTATGTGAATTACAACTGAGAATTGTACATCATCCTCAGTTTCCATTAAAATTTTACTTATCAGAACTATTTAACACTAATGCAATGGCACCGATAAACCCATCGAATAATGTTGACATATTTTTCGCCTAGCTGAATAATCCAACTTCCTTAAGGAATGTCATCAGGTTCCTGCTTCACGCTTCATTGGAAAAACACTGCACAATTACAGAACCGATGTTTAATGATTCCCCCCATCTTCCTCTTCATTTCTGCAGCTTACGTTATATGAACTATCGGCTTAAAGTAAAATTTTTAATTACAAATGTCCTTAAAAATTACGAAGAATTTTTTTCTCGAGCACTCCAAGAGCCAGCTAGTCTGAACATCTTATATTATTATATGTGCATGCTGAGATACTTTTAGAATATCGGTTTTGTTCGCCGAGAGAGGACTTTGCTGCATAAATGCCTACTAAATCCGAAGTAGCATTTGTTGACAAGAGAGCTCGTTTACCTCCAGAACCATGCGCTCCGCTTCTGTGTCCATGACGTCAATGTCATCGGCGTATGCTAGGAGTTGTTTGCTTTTATAATAGATGGTGTTTGACCGATTTAAATCTTTAGCTCTCTACTTCTCCGACATGAGGTTAAAGAAGTCGCTTGAGACCTAATTTGGTAACACACAGCTTGAAGTGGACTTTCCCAATTCTGATCGAGCTGAAAGGAGTTCAGAGAAGCGATATGTTGAAGAATCCCGCTTTAATTTGGATTGTGACGATATTATCGTCCACGAAGTGAACGACAGTACATCTCAACGTAGTCTCTTCCACTACATATCTGACCAAATTTGCGCTCCTTTACATGACAGCTGTAGGAGCTGTCGCAATATAGGGCCTATATGCCATTACTGGTATTGTGTTGCTTTTTATGTCATTGATGTCGTACAGCAGTAAAACAGAACTACAATTCACAAACCGAATTCGATATAATACAGGGATGAGCTTCTAGATGTTCTAAGTTTTGCTGGTAACAAAATACGTTCGAAGTAGCAGATCCTTAGGTTTCGTGACTATAATTCGGTAGCTCATGAAAAGCCGTATGGCATCGACGAAAACTCTATGATTGATGTCTTAAAATGAAGCCGCAAATCAAAGAGACGAATAAGGTTTTATAATCGTTCATTCTGTCAGATTACGCAGAAGTAGGTCGGGAATGATATGATATTTCTCATAAATCGAATCGGCCCACCCTTTTTAGATTACGTCCACGCCAAACGTTGTAAGGACCATGATTTGAGTGTATGCACTTGCACTGTCCGAACCCCTAATTGGAGAGATGCCTCTGTCCATTGGACGAACGTCTCGCCACAATTCGCATTAAGGCGAGAGTCTTTAACATCTCGCTAATTTTGGCTCACGATGTGACCTAAGATTAATTATACGCAAGGAAGGCATCTTTGGTACCACAGTCGGTTACTTTAGTCTCTACGACGATACGTCCGACAACGGATTGAGACTGATAGATATCGCCGTGTCCCGAAACATGGCAGTCTGTAGCATAAGGTTTCAGCATAGGAAAATCCATCAAGCTACGTGGCTGTCTCCAGATGATAAAACTCAAAACTAAATCGACAATGTTATAATAGTCGGAAGGCATGCCTCCACTTTCCTTGATTTGTTCATGATCCTGGGACTCGCACTCCTGCTGTATGAGGGGACTAATCGACGCAGCAATATTTCAGAGCAATGGGACCACATCTTTTGCTCTGTACGTACCGCCACTGAACAATCCATTGGATTTCTCTCGCACCCGGAATAGCCACTCCCATATAAGGTTATGTCGAGCGTATTGTGCGAGAGATTAAAGCCCACCGTCAATGAACTGATTAGATCTTGTCAGTGTGGCTTAAGACCTGGTTAATCTACCATTGATACCAGATATTCACAGTACGCCAGATTTTGGAAAAAACCCGAGAAAGAAGAATCGACACGCAAAATCTTTTTGCCGCTTTCGACAGCGCAAGAAGAAATTACCTATACGCCACAATGTCTGAATTCGGTATCCCCGCAAAACTAATACGGCTATGTAAAATGACGTTGGACAACAATACCAGATCTGTTACAATTGGAAATGACCTCTCCGAGCCGTTTGATACCAAACGAGGTTTCAGACCTTTACGCATTTGTGATGACGAATACCACTACTGCTATAATCTTCCTAAAAAGTTTTGACTTGTATGTACTATGTATGTACATATTTCACGGTAAAGGTAATATTAGAAAAATTTTTGGAAAAATAATTTACTCTTTTGGCCAAGAATCGATAAGCTGTTCTGTCCAACTCCTTGACATCCTCCGGACTTTTGCGCAATACTTTTTGCTGAGAGGCTACCTTCGCCCGCTCTTTAAAAATATAATTTTGGCCCGGCAAACTCCAAAGCGCAAAACAAGAGAAACATAAAAATACTTTTTTTTTAATAATTTACACTGAAATTATGAAGAAATTAATTTAAAAATATAATAAAAAATTTTAATAAAATTTTGATCACCTAAATATTCGCACACGTAAGTTGTTTGCTCGTCTATCATTAAAACATAATAAACAAAAATCATATTACGATTTTCCGAAGCGTATTCATTAAATTATTTTAATTTTTAACTAAGAAAATATTTAAATAATTTTAATATATGTATATATGTATGTATGTATATTTGTCTTGTTTCGTTAGCCTCCATTCAAAAAATTAAACTTTTAACTTTTTCGTGCTATTTTAGGATAATATTTATGCATTTTCAATAAAACTTATTCATTAATAAATAATTTAATTGCATTCTTAGGAAATAAATTTTAAAAATTGAATGAAATGGCATTTTGGGTTGAATTTTTAAAACATTTTTCCAAAATTTGCGGCAATTTGTTCTGAAATTTTAATGCCATTTGAGCTAGGCACTACACCAATACAGTGAAAGAAAAGCACAAATGCATTTATAACGCTCACACCTAAAGCCTGTCAAATTTATACATACAGCCTGTCAAAAAGTGAGAAAGTGGCTTTTATCTTTTAAATCTTATAGTGCTCACGTTTCATCGTCTGTGGTATTCACCATCGCATCGACAGCGAATGTTTTAGGGTTGTCGCATCTTAGCGGCGTGTTTTCAAGAGACAAATGTTCTGTGAAATGGCTGTTAGGCTCATCTACTTCACGAGAGTTTCTGATGGAGAACACCCGACCCAACGCCAGAGCAGTTTGGTCTGTAATCGTCGTCCGTCTAGAAGGAATCTACACCTAAGAGTATTTTTTTAAGTCGAGCTTGGGAAGGAAATATTTTTCTCCAAACAATCAGCATACCAAAGTGCCCACAACCATTAGCGCCAAAATGGGTACAACGAAATCTGCGTCATGAGACGGGATTACAATCAGAAAACTCTGATATCAGTGCGTGTTGATAAGGCTATCACTTTAGCCGTCCATAAAAAATTCTCCCTCTCGGAAAATGCAAAATGTGCTTCAAATTACTAAGGCTAGCAGAAGGAACACCAGTGTACGGATTTGCAATTTCTCAATGTTGTTTTGTTGTCTTATAAACTCCCTTTGTGGTTTCCACATCTTTTATTCGTAGTAATCTTTAAAGGCCTTCATTTCCCTAGTTACGAGGTCTCTAAAATCTATATTTGCATCATGAAGTGGAGTTTTTCTAAAAGTGCCAACTGGCGTAGAATAAATCGTAATGAGTTTTCTCCAACTCAAACAGAGTTTGGTTCAACTACTTGTCCCACTCCGAAGACCGGTCTGACATGTTCGTCGCCTTTTACGAGTATGTTAGCTTTCGGAATTTCTGCTTGGAAATGTTTCCGACCATAAACTCAGTCTGCCTTCGTTGTGGAATCGAATAGTAACATCGGGAAGAGCTATGTTTAGCTAAGATATGACAAACCATTTACACCCTTCATATGCAACCACCAACGTACATATATCGTATTCATTACTTTCAGAGTTGAAGCATTAAATCCATTAAATCCATCGTCGGAACTCAAGTTTTCAATATTTTACGATATCTTCTTTCCTGATACAGTTAGGCATTGTGGAAGAAAATCCTCGTCTGCTCCTTACCTTTTGTTAAATTTTGTAACGCTTTTCTTTCCGGATAGTTTCCCAAACCCTTTGCATTAACGCCTTACGGCCTCTCCCGTCTTCACTTTGAAAATACATATGTATAGAGTCCTTAATTTACAGTTTGTGGTCACATTGCTCGGGAATATCGTTTAGTTGAACTTAACTCTCAAAAAATATTGAGCTTTTCCACGTCGAGCTTTCTTACATTAACTGGGAGGCACGTACATACAGCTGTTGGTTCATGTATGTATGTGCAATTTTTGACTGATTGCAACTGTGCAGCTTTCGCTTACGCAGGGGAAGGTAGCACAGTGCACATAAAAAGAGTATTGTTGAATCCCACAATATGGGGAAATCGGCTTTCGATGCTTTCTCCTTGTATAAAAAAAAACCGAGTCTAAGCTGCGTCTAGATTCCGGCACAATATTAATTCGAACCAACCTTCGGTCTATTAAAACTATCTGATTTTATTTTTAAGAAATGTAAAAAATTACAAAGAGATCGGCTCCAGAAAACGATTTTTTTAATAACTATGACGATTTCAGGTAAAACTTTAATTGCCTTGGATCTTTTAAAAAAATTTAAGGACTAATTTCAGATCACCTAAAGCTTTTTTATGGCAGAAATACGCTCGAAGTTTGGGGTGACCGATATTTGAAAAACAAATTTCTATGATTAAGATTTTACTTGCCTTGGCTAAGATGCGATCCCGACTTCAGCGGCACCCGACCTCCACCGCACCGCTACACACTCCATCACAGCGGCTAAATACTTGGCCTAAAACACACTACTTTCTGTAACTTAATTTCCAGAGTTGATTTGGGTATTTGTTCCATCAGGTCATTAGAAGCACTACCAAGAGTAAGAGGGATATGCAAAGAAACTATGTACAATTGTATCACGATGGCGCATTCCGGGGTACCGCTACTTTGGTTTTGCCGCCGTTGACATTTCTGGCAGTTTGTAAACAAACTAAAAATCGATATAACGGCTAGCACAGCACATTTAATTCCGAATTTTTTTTGTAATTTATCAATTAAACCCCAGTCCTGCCAGTCCACAACATATACTGGTATTTTAACATTTTTTCGAAACACTTTTAAACATAAAAATCAACTTCTCTTTATATTCTTTGTTTACTTAATCCAGAAAAGTCAGAAATGTCTGCTTGAAAGTGTGATCTTGTAATCTATTGTTCTTGCATTTGTATGTTTGAACATTTAAGAGTTTCGGTAGGAAAATGCACTAATTGATCCAATTACACTGGCAACAATCCTCTAACGAAAAGTATTTTTAATTTTTTTTGAGAAAAACCAACAAGAAAAAATATTAGAAAAAACATGCTTATGTACGTGGCAGACAAACAAACTCCGCGCGAAGTGAGGGAGAAGAAATCCGACTTGCCCTGGAGCCTGTCGGTCAGACTCAATGAATTATTCTCTCCGTCTCTCCGCCTAACCGTCTCTCAACGAAAGTCCTCATAGCGAATCGCAATTGATTGGACGAAGAGATTCATTACATCTTCTGTTGCTATGTATGTATGTATGTATGTATGTATGTACCCAATTCTTACACATTTACATACATACATAATTCTATTCTTATGTACGTACATAGTTATATAACCTGTATGTACATATGCACATGCATATGGGTTTAATTAAGTCTTTACTTAAGCAGATATCTACGTACATATGTACATACATACATACATACACAAATGTAAAACACATATGCTCTTAAGCATTTGTGTATGTATGTATTTTCCTTACTTATTTATTTTCAAGTAAAATCACAAATCTTGTTGTTTTTAATACATATGTACATACATATGAAAGTATGTAAATATATTTAAGTCCATACCATATACATACATATGTACACACATATATACATCATACAGTATTTCCTTATCAATGTACACTTATGTATCATGTACATACATATGTACACAAATGAGTGGATTTGTAAGTCCATAGATTTTATACGGTGCAGAATAACCAAAATGTTACTCACAGCATGCTTGGCAACATTTTGAGTAAAATTTTCCTTAGATTCTGCTTCATCTCTTTACTCGTAAAGCGTTCACTTTAATTACTGTTTGCACGCTCCGCTTTACATGTCCTCAATTCGGATAGAAGTACATGTACATATGTACAACATACATATTTACTTGGAAGAATGTATGTATGTACATACATATGTATGTATGTATGTATGTCTTCGTCATATTGTAACTATACGATGCAACCTTGTGAGATACTCATTCTCAGCTATAAATAAGCACGAAACCCAGTTCTCATACCCTCTGACGAAAGTCTTGCTCTCCTATACATATATTAAACAAGTAGAAACGTATTTCTGTACGTTTGTGCATACATATGTGTATATACATATAACTGCTTTCAAGTATATAGTTTATATAAAAATATATGTACATCTACTTATATGCATGTTAATATCTTGTAGCGTTTTAACGATAATAAACCTTATTTACATACTATGTATGTATGTACATACAAGCAATGACTTTGTTAATATGTATGTGTATGTATAATTGCATGCACGAAGCTACAGATACGGACAACTATATAGAGCCAATATACATATGTAAGTCGTCATCTTTTGTAAGCGACTAGCAAAAAAACGTCCAACTCGCTTATAATCTACTCTTGTATATTTTGAATACACTTTACAAAAATTAGTCTGTCAAAATTAATGGTCGTTTGTAAAAATTGCTAGCAAAACCAAAACAAAATGAGTAATTCTTACAAGAGGCGATTTTACTTACGTCTGCTCTATCTTTGTTTTCTACTTATTTTGATGTTTAGTGAACATTTTCTAAATTCCCTTGGTACCTTCCAATAAATATTCACAATAGCACCACTTTCTCACTTTCCAACACTTTCAATGAGGTCGGCTATTTTTTAAGCGAGTTTATTTCAAACCGCTTATTTCAACTCAACTCGCTTATTTTTGTTGTAGCTTTCCACGCTATACAATAAACTACCTAGTGTTCTTTTGCATTCGCTTACAAAAGATGAGGCCTATATTTATAATAATATTTTTTGTTCGGTTTTGTTGTTACTGCTTCCGACAGGGTAGAGAGCAACGTTTTTTTGACGGTGTTTCTATTGTCTCAAAAAATAAAACTTGACAAGGGGTAATGTCGAAAACAACTTTGATTTCCTTTAGTGCCATTCTTCCCATCTACAGGGATCACTTTAAAACCGGAAAAACGATGTTTTTCCCTAAAAATATCCAGCCGAAAAGTTCCTAATGAATCTAAAATTTTTCATCTTAGGTCCATTTTTGGCATTCAGTGTGTACCAGGTCACAAAAAAAAATTTTATTCTAAGATGTACATATGTATATACGTGCAAGCAAAGAAAGGAAATGGTCTCCAATTTGCCAATCTTTGAATGCAATATCATAATTAAAAGCTTCAAGATAACGAACAGGATTTATTAAACTTAATAAGAAATATAAGACTTTAGAGAAAAATTAATACAGTAGCACTTATGTACATATATAAAGAAAATATTATTAAAAGACAGTAGGAATCTTTGTAAGTCTTTTAAAAACTTTTGGAAAAAAGCGATCCAGTTTGAAGAAATATGCTGGATTTTTTTATAAATTTTCAGAATTAAGAGTTTTGTAGAAAAGATTCATGTTTTCTTCATTAAGTTTGTAACATATGTATAACATAATGTATGGTATTCACGATTTACCTTGCGCTTGTGTATGTATGGCTGACGTATAAAAGGCTTCAAATAAACAAAATTAAAAAAAAAAACTGATTTTTGCGAACTGTGACCTTGTGACTTTAGAGACCAAATTTGTAATGCTAAAATAAGGGTTTGTACAAAGATTTAGCGTTTTCCATTAGATTCCGAGGTGAAATGCTAAGATGACTGGACTGAGACGAAATTTCTTTGAATATTGACACTTTGGCTCTAACGATGAATGCGAATTGATGAAAATCTCTATTGTTATGCTTTATGATCGTAAAACGAAAGTTGCAAAAATTGGCCCAAAATACTGTCGATGTTAAATTCACGTAACATCATTAGCTCTATTAAGTTGCCAACAACGGTATGTTGGCTAATGCTGTAAAAGCAGACTATACGATTTACGCTGACGTCGATGCTTCCAATGCCTCGTCTAGAAACGCAGAGACGTAAGCTGCAAAGCAAGGCGTAAAGTAACTAACAACTGCTTGAGTATTCAAGTACTCGCACTTACAACCAGCAGCCGAACTGAGGAGCCACACAAAACGAATAAAAAACTTTCAAAATTAAAACACGAATATCGAGATACATATTTATGTATGTATGTATGTATGTACATACATGTAAGTACCTACCTACCTAGAGTAAGTTTTTACTTGACGCTCATACACAGCTCGATATACTCGGTATTGGGCTGCAGATGCACATACATCCATACATACATAAGTAATTATGTACGTGCTGAACAGCAAAAACACCTAAAGAAACAGCAGCAGTATCGACCCGCATACAATTACAAACTTGTATGTATACCTACAAACGAATTTATATGTACATGGTAAAGTAGTCATACCACCACCGCCGTACCCTCTCAATCATTTAGCTAGCTACAGTAAACCAGCAAACAAAGGTCTCACCGTTGAAGCTACCCTCAGTCAGTTTGTTACACAGTTCGACATAGTAACGACAGTCGTGAAACTGTCAGCTAGTGAGACGGTGGGACAAACGACGATGGCGACGAGTCGGCCACCGATGTTGCTGTTTCCATTTGGCCTGCTCACAATGATACCCCAGCATTGCTGTGGTTCGAACAGTGACGCACACTATAGAGGGTTCACTATGTAGAATTTACACATGAATGTAGTAACACTTACATAACGGGCGGTCTTCACCTGCTTCCAATTGTCGCTTGCTTTCTTCTTCTTGTCGTCGCAAGCGATATAGAGAGATTTGTTCACTGGGCATGTTGAAAGCATACTTTTTTGCATTTGCAACATGTCGTAGAGCAAGAAAGTTCGTGTCCTGCGTGCTATTCACACTCCAAACCCCCTCATATTGTTGGTATAAATTAATTAATTTAAAAAGATCAGTTACGCGACACACGATTTTATCAATATACATACATATCTTATTAAAAGGCTTTTTTGTGCTCGAAGAGCCTATGATAAACGATGTTGCCACAATGAAAGATGCTACGAAATGCGTAAATGGCTGTCAAACTACAAAAATTACAGTTGGAAGCAAGCGAGCGCGCCGCTTACCGATCGGTTTGCGAGACGAAGCATACTTTCAACTTCTTGCGGTCTTCACGTTCGACATGTCGCTTGCTTTCAGAAGTAAGCGAGCATTGAAAGCAGGTGAAGACCGCAAGTAATGAACTGGAATCTTATGCGGCGTTCAGACAGCGCTTAATTGAATCAGTTAGTAAATTTGGTCCACTCAAAATACACGAAGACAATTTGATAATTGCTAATGGTAGAATTAATTTGGTTTTAGCTCCGACTTTAATGAGGGACGTCCAGCAGAAGTTTACGCAGTAAACGTCACGTCCCACAGCGAACTCGAACGGAAGTGCAATATGTACGTTGGTTCGATAGTTGATATGTATATAGAATTGGAACTGATATATGTAGGTGAACTCCAGTTGCGTTAAACAGAGAACTGCACCTATATACATATACATATGTATGAAAGTATGTAAATTTAGACATGCATACATACATATGTGCATCGAGGAATCCTGGATGCTGCCAAGGAAAACCAAAGCGCAAAGGTTCTTAGGCTAACTCCCACAATACCAAATGTATGGATTAGGAATTCCACTCCTTAACTTTTTCCTAAAGAATATCTAAGTTTTTGTATTAAGGATAAAAAGTACATTTTCATAAATACAATTGTAATGATCTTCGTTTTCTCCTTTACATATGTACCTAGCAGATTTAAGCACTTGCATATCTCTGATTGGATGATCGCTAAACCCAATTTTTCGTTCGGAAAACAAACCGTGAAATGTACCACCACCGTAAACAGTGAAAGGAAATTCGCATACATAAGACGTTGGTTGGATAGTTGAAATGGATTGCTACCGTGTTAATATGCATAAGCTCTTTGAAGGAATTTTCTGTTTTAAAATAACTCCTTGTTTGAAGAGGTCCTTAGGACACGTTGAATTGACGGAAAATTTTATACGGCTTTCAGGCGGTAAATTACGGCAAATCAGTACCAGATGTCCCCATGTCCACCGAACCGCATCGCGCTGATTCATTAGCTCTCTCATTTGCTTGTAGGTTCCTACATGTTCCGATAGACCCATACCAGGGTAATTTCGTAATGATAAGAAATCGAGGCAAAATTGAATTTTTCTCCGCTTGAGATCCTCCGGTATGCAGAGGAGATACAATTATCGCTAACGGTATCAATGGCTTGTTTAATTTACCGACTGCTAGCTTTAGCTCTCCTTACCTATCAGAACTTACTTATGTATCTAGCGGGCGGCTGTAACCGGCGGTTTGAATTTCGATTGGTGCTTAACAGGAGATGGAGGAAAAGGCCCTAAGAGACACGCAATCAGAGTTAGTCGTACAGGATAACCAACAAAAGTCTACGAAGACCCCTCGTGCAGATTTTCGATAAGCAGCCACTGCCCGAACTGTGTTGTGTGCACTGTCAGTATTGTGTGTCGTTGCCGTCAGTTTTTTATGCTATGGTAGGACGACAGTCGACACTTTGGGTTCACTTTCTGTACATACATACTTATGTTTATATTTAAGTATATGTTTGTGTGTGTTTGTGTATGTACTAGTTTGTGAGTGCCTGAAACCATACGAATGTAAAGCGTGTGAGCTCAGTATTGGGCTTTGCTGGTCCACGAGTAGGATATTCAGTTATGCTCACAAACTTGTATACTAATGCATAAATATGTATGTATGTATATATAAACGTATGATTTACATACCAATCGGAATTATGTACAAGAGAATTCGTTAGGAATTACTCGTACAAGTATGTATGAATATTCATACTTATGTATTTATATAGAATTTGATTGTAAATACAGTGAGTTTTAGTGAAAATGACACACCATATCTTTACTTTTGTTTTATGTATGTACATACATATGCCAGTTGCCAGTGCAGGCTGTAACAGAAGTAATTCAGCTGGCGAGAAAAGCAACCAGTGGGTCCAGATAGCCAGGTGGAACAAAACAGTACTGTTTGATTTGAACGCTCGGTGTCAAAATCGCGTTCAACTCGGCTAGCTGTGCAAAAATTTTGGACAGCTTAGAGCGCATAGGAGTATCATACTACTTGCGACGGTTAATGAGGAGTTACTTCCAAGATCGCATACTGTGGAACGACACTGAGCAAGGAAGAAAGAAGTTGAAAATTACGGGCGGCGTACCACAAGGTTCAGTCCTAGGCCCATTACCGTGGAACATCATGTACGACGTTATTCTACGCCTGCAGCTACCGCAGGGTGTGAAGGTGATTGGCTTCGCCGATGATATTGCGGTGGTGATAACATCCAAACAACTTCAACAAATATCCGAAACAGCTACTGCTTCTGTGGAGAAGATTAAAGAATGGCTCGCCCTAGCGGAACAGAAGACAGAGGCAGTTCTTATCTCAAGTAGAAAAAAGCTGGAGGATATAACGTTCAGAGTAAATGGATATCCTGTTTCCACGAAGCCTGCGATAAAGTATCTGGGTATCATTATCGATAGAAGGTTGTCGTTCAAAATGCATCTCAAATACGCCAGAGACAAGGCGGCATCTACAATGACCTCTTTGTTCAGAATAATGCTCAACGCGAGAGGACCAAAGCAAAGAAGCAAAAAATTGCTTGTAGGCGTAATAAAAAGTCAAATCTTGTATGGAGCCCCAGTGTGGTTCGATGCGATAAGTGGCTCCTCGTATTATCGGGGCATAAAGTCAACGCCTGTGTGCACTCCGGGTATGCAGCGCATTCAAAACTGTGTCTGATGATGCAGCCATGGTTATGGCTGGTATGTACCGACTAGACCTACTAGCTAAGGAGTCTGCTTATATCTTCTCAAGTACGGAGTTAACTACTGAAGCCACCCGCAAGCAAGCTAGAGTAAATAGCCTAGCCGAGTGGAAAAACAAATGGAACAGTTCGATAAACGGACGATGGACATACCGCTGCCTTCCAGACTTAGAGCGCTTGGTTTAAAGAAGTCACGGCGAAGTTGACTTCTACACGACCCAATTTCAAAGCGGTCGTGGATGTTTTAAGTCGTATCTGCACAGGTTCAAGCACGAGGTTGATCCTTACTGTGACTGCTTAGGGATCGGCGTAGCAGATAGGGTGGGACATGTATTCTTGAGATGCCCACTCTTCCACGACCAAAAGGCCATACCGCAAAGAGAAATTTGTGAAAACCTTTCGCCGGAAGCAATTGTGAACTACATGCTAAGAGGCAAAGAAGAATGAAACCTAGCCAATGGCATTATTTCATCAACGATGAAGACTTTTAAGTGTTAGATCGGAAACTAGGACTTTCCGACTGTACTTAGCCTACCTAAAATAGGAATGGAACCTAGGCCGTTCCAACCGCCAAATGGCGCTCTCAGATTGCTCGCCTGGCTCAACAAAATTGGCAGATCGGAACCTCGGACTTTCCGACTGCGTATGCTGATTTTCCTTAAAAAAAATTTATATGCCAGTTGACAGCTAAGCCAAAAATGAATTTGAATATAATAATATGTTTTTATAAAAATGTATGATAGAATGTATTGAATATACATACATAAATCGACCTGAACAATATGTATATCTTACATACATACATATGTAAATACAATCAAAATACGATTTCACTATATTCGATGATAGTTCTAGAAACTCTGAATCATGCTTGATATCTTTTGATTTCCAGATATTATTGTGAAGCGTTATTTATGCCCCAAATTTGTTTGTTTAAAATCTCAATCTTTTGCAAACACATATGTATGTATGTATGTAGGTAAAAATGTTAGTTTCGAGTATATCTTGGTAGACATGGGTTAAGTCCGATTTCGATAAAATTCACTACATTGTTGGTACAATTTGTATGCAGGAATGTCAAATATAGTGTAATTTTAGCATTTTGCGAAATTAACGTTATAATATGTAGTATGGGATGTGAACCTGGTACACAGATTTGAAAATATTCTGGCGATTTGGTTATTTGCAATGTATCAGAGGCAATATGTCCACTGAATTTGGTTAAGATTCATTTAACGGATATTGATAATATTGATATACATACATATGTAATAAGTGGGCGTGTTTACACCCATTTTTTTTAATTTTATAGAAATCAAGTTTTGACCCAAAATCGCTCTAAATATCAATTTTAATTTATTTTGCCTCACTGATGCCAAAAATCAAAACTTTTTGCACTATTTGTACATATACATATCTACATACATATATTCAATACAAAAATAGGAATACGAACAATTGAGAAAATCGTGTGGACCATTTAAACGGAGAGTCACTGTACGCATTTGTGTATGTACATATGTATGTATGTATGTATGTATGCATGTATTTTTGAATTTGTGCCTTCCCTTACTTACTGCCGGCACATTTTTCAGGCTTTGTGCTATGGCAACGCGCGTGCATTTAATACTTATCCCATACATTAAAATTTGCTGAGCAAACCAACAGCAGGGTTGCATTTGGCAACTTTTTAAAGAAATATACTCACACAAATGTGCAACTTTATTTACATAAAGTCAGAAGATTTTACTTTTTATATGCATATGTACATATATAACATACATACATACATATATACATACGCATATGCATATACATAAATAGATCTACAAACATATGTAAGTACATAGGTATGTATGTACACACATTAACTTAGTACTGTTGTGTGGGTTTATCGGCAACGGAAACCGGAAGATGTACTTTGGTTGGAAAGTATCGAAAGGTTAAAGTGAGCATTTATGCTGCCATTTTTTATGTATGTGTATATATACATATGTACATATATTCACGTGCTTGTCAATTCTATTAGCGATTTTCGTTTTAATATTTTACATTTTTTTACTCCTACTTTACGGTTTTCCTGGAATAAAAAAGGATTTAAATAATTTTAGTACGCTGCAAGGGCGTGAATTGCAGGCATACAGATGAAAAGTTGCGTCGATTTTTTTTTCTTTTGAAGCTCAACGCTAAGGACAAAAGATCCAATTGCTAGCTTACATATGTATTTTGACATTGATGAAAATTGCTTTTCGGCAAATTTCGATAACAGACGCTTTATCTATGCCCGTTAGGTATGTAGGTACTTGATACTTCACTCTTTCATGTTGTTCGTTATTTTCAAATTTCACTCACTCTTTTTGCTTCTTGAGCCTATTTTTTGTCACTTCCAATCGGCGTACGTTTTAAATTGGCAGCAACAGGAACGTGTTGAGGCTCAGAGCTCACAAAGAGTGCTGCCTGTCAGTTAAACACACGCATAACATACTCGTACCTGATTCTTTTTTTTTTTTGCAGTTGTTCTCGTCGCTTATTGCTTTTCAGATTATTACTTCATTCCAATCCTTGCTTTTGTTGCTGCATTGCTTAGTTGGGTACGACAACGAACACCATACATATATCGTCGATATTGGATTTGACATCATTAAAACGACTTATGCATGCACATATGTATGTATGTATGTATGTATGTATGTGCGTGAGTAGACAATTGTATGTGTGGGTTTTTGGATCCGTGCTGTGTCGTTTTCGCTGCTGTTGGTTCGATAACAAAATTCATTGCTTTCGGGGTAAGAGCCACATAAGGGCCATAGTTCAATTAAATTTTTTCATCTACCCATGTATGTGCATTAATATGAATGTATGTATGTATGTATGTATAACCAAGTGCGTGTCTGCGTCTTAATTCATTGGCATTTGTAAATAATATGTACTCAGTATGGTGTGTATGTCTGTATGCTCCTTGAGTGATATTGCCACGTCTGACTGCACTATCTCTTCAACGAAACAGTAAATAATTTCGACATTAGATTGGTACTCGAAACATCAACCCCAGAGACTACAAAACTCTGAGCCACTGTCCTCAGCACACACCAAATATTCACTCACATTTAGCGGCGCATTTGCGTCCGTCGTTGCTGTTGTTGTCGTTTACGCTGCTGTGTACTTTATTTACTGCCGTGGGTTTACTAGCTCTTTAATGTTTGATTATTGCTGGGTCGTTGTAGTTTCTATGTTCGCCAGACCATTTATTGAGCACATTTCATACATATGTATGTATGTATGTATGTACATACATACATAAATACGAGTACATGATAACTTGCGGTGCTTTAAATACATTTTAAAGAATTTTTATTTTTATTATTAATGTTCATTTTCTCATTATCCCCAATTTTGTTTCAGTCCCATCTTTATTGGGGTTTCTCTTTCAATTCGACTGATTGCATATACTGCATGCTATTTCGTAGCGTTGTTCTGATGACGGCTTTTCACATACAATTGCTTGGCTTTTTATACATTCTTTTTCTGGTTTCTGTTTTGACTTTCATTCATTTGTTCCTGGTTGGTTCATGAAGCTGTTCGTGTTCGTAGTAGTTATCTTAGGCACACAGCTGTTATGCAAAAAAAGAAATTATAATCATTACGGATGCTATTTATGTGAGTACTAGCTTCCAGTTGCTTAATTATCATTTTGTAAAGAGATTTTTATCTTTCAACAATTTTTCTACCGTTAATTAGAAATTTGGAGCTAACTACATTTTTCAAGACCCGGTCAGTTACAAATAAACTTTTCCACATTATCGACATCCGGTTCGTCCCGAGAGCTGGGAAAAAGATAATTTCTAAGGTACCCAAGCCCCCATTAGGCACCGTACTGATAGAGAAACAATTATAAGTGATTAGAGATTTACATCTGCATTCATTACTTTATCAACAAATCTGCTAAGTATCACAAAATCCTTTTTTTTCTGAAAGAGTTGACCATGTTTTTTAATTATATTCGCGGTTTTTATTTTCAGTATACCTGCGCTTTACCTACTATGGCATTCACGACTACGAAATAAATGTTCGTAGGTACATACATACATATATCCACGGTAAAAAATTTAGCTCGATCTGATAAAAACCACTTAAACTCAAAGTTGATATGAAATTTCAGAACCTGCACAAAAGTTGGAGCGCAATCTCCTTATTCTGGAAAACGAATTTCAGCCGACTTCAAGATTCGGGCGTTGTATGCTATTGTAGGGTTTACATATCTGTGGTCACAAGCGATAACCGCCTAAGCCCTATGCTTTAGCACATGACTTAGGCGATTATCGTTTGTGACCACAGATATATACTATATACCAGAACTCAGGGCCGTGCGCACGGGAGGTTTTGGGGGTTGACCACAAATCTGAATCAAGGGTTGCTGAAGAGCAGCACAAATACGTTAAAAAATAGTTATCAGAATCATTGCAGAATGATGCTGCTGTTGTATGCATACGAGTATACTTTGGGCTGGGTAGGCAAGAAAATTATCTGTTTTTATGGGGGCTTTCGAGGTAACAACATACTCTTAACAAAACGGCCGATGGGTAAAAATTTTGTTAAAAATTAACAAAAAATTGTTCTTGCCACATCAAACTTTCAATTTAATGAGCTACAAAACTGTATATCCAAAATTTTTTTTAAGACTTAAAAAATATGAAAATTTGTTAAATATTTTTTAATTTGAGGTTTTTATTGGAGGATTAACTACATATGTATGTATGTAGTTACGTATATTATACATATACATAGATTATACATAAATATGTACATATGTATGTATGTATGTATGTAAGTATCTTCCTGCAGTGAAATTTATAAATTTAATTTGTTGAATTGCCTTTTTTAATTCCACATAAGTGGTTGTGGTCCAAAATTGGATTAGTATTTCTTTGACTTTTTTAAACTAGGAATTTGACTGACTAGTTGGGCTTGCGATGCATACTTGGTATATAGTTGTGAAGTTGTTTACAACTACACCTTTTCCTTTTTGGCCTATTCTAAAATACATTTGTGTTTTTCTGAAATACATTTGCGTTTTTCTGAAATACAATTGATCTTTTCTGATATACATTTGTGTTTTTCTGAAATACTGTTGAAAAAGGTGTAGTATATTTGACTACAGGGTTATCTTAAATATGTATGTGTGTATGTACACAGCTAATATAAATAAATTGCCACTATCTGTGCTAGAGCTAATATGTACCAATAACAATCATAAAATAGTACTCTATAGCTGATTTTATTGTTTTTTTTATTTCATTAAATCAACCCAATTGTAATTCAGGTTGAACACCCGATTGATGTGTCTCAGTTCCAACATCCCCTTCGCTCGCCACACACAGCTTGACATCGCCTAAGCACATCAATAACATTTAAAGCAGCTTAAAGCTGATGCTCAACCCACGACTGCATCACCACCAACGAAATTAAATGCAAAGCGAACAAGAAAGCAAGTTCAAACTGGTATACATATGTATGTATGTATGTATGTATGTACATACAAATATTCATGTGTATGTATGTATGTACATATGTCGAATGATCATCCATTTTATTTGTACTTACTATAAACGTTTCGGTGTTTTCTTGCTATATGATAACATTGGACTTAAGTGGTTATTGCCATAAAACACAGCTTTCATCTACACCCCCTTCCTTCATTAAAAAAGGACGGCCTTATCGCTTGTAGCCAGTTCTTAAATTAGAGTCATGAAAAGTTTTCACTTAAGGCGCTTCTAATTAAGTAAAATTTAACACAAGTTTAAATGCCTTCTTGTTTGGAGCGTTTATGGTAAGTTGGGATTTGGTAAAAACGAGAGTAAATATACTATATTTACATACATATGTATGTATTTTTGGAACTTTTTGTAAGCGATTCCGGTATTATCAAATATTTACAATTGCGTATTTAAAACCACATATACAAACAAACGTATACATATGTATAGAGTTAAAAGATGATTACATTGAGATATAGAACGCTTTTTTACCGAAAAAGGAAATATTTTATTAAAAAGTCACTGACTTATCAAACCGCCCTCGCATACTCAAAAATATAATGTACTTTATATTTTAGTGTGACACTAACGAAAATATGCTTTTACTCAAAACTCCGACTTTCCGCCAATATTGTTTCTGAAATAAAATCATATAAAAGAAACTAGAATTTCTCGCATATTGGGACTCACATCACCTTTGGCAGTTATAAATTTGAAGAAGTGAAGAATTTTGAATGCGAAGGATCCATCCAGTTCACGGGTGAATGAAATGACCATACAAAGAAGGACCAGTCAAACTTGATATGAGTAACTGGCATAACTTTGCAAAAGAGAAAGAGGTAACTGGTACTTCAGGAATGTTCTCGTACCAGATTATGTTCAGGATAATTGTAGCGTGATCCTTAATGTTCCGTAGAGGCACGGCATTCAATGTCGTACCTATTGTTATAACGGTTTCGCTGAAGCAAAATTACTTCTTCCACAATAGAAAAAAATGCTATAGGGACGTGAATGTCTGTCTGTTGGATAGCATCTTTTCGGCATCAAGTTAACCTAGTCTTTATTATTTATATGTATGTAGATATACGAATGTACTACCTAGACATTTGCTTGTTTTCATCAGCCATTTAGGGCTTTTTATTCATAAGCCACATTGTGCGAATAAAACCAACGTAACTTTGAAACTTATTTAGCATACAAACATTTACATATATACATACGAGTACATACCTACGTAGATCGTTAACAAGCTAAGCAGCTTATACCATAGACATTCGTTGTAACCTCTATCGGCTTATGTAAGCCGCTGTTGCTTTTCCAAAACAATTTTTTGAAAAGCCTGTCGAGCTAGCCGTAAATTGGGGAATAAAAAGCTGCAATTAAGTAGGTATTTTTTATTTACGGTACAACAAAAATACGGATAATCCCATTTTATTTTTATTTCACTGTTTATATCAACTCTCTTTGCTATACAAACGGGAAGAATCTAAAGACTTGACATAGCTCAGAGCCCGATGGTATTGCAATATAAATGTGTAACTAGCAAGTCTTATTAAGGGTGTCTTTGATGGGGGTGATCGACTTGCACACACGCGACACTCCAAATCGTCGACTCGTAGGTGCTCAGTCACTCGGTGGCTGACACCTCCCTTGTACTAGGGGCCTCCCCGTGGTGACACCCGGTAACGCTTTGGCGGCTAATTCGAGCGGCGACCCCTCCAAAACCCTCTCAAACCCGCAATTCCTACTCAGGCCTACTCCAATACCCAACTTCCCCTCCCTTTTTATCTATTTACAGGGCCGGATCAAGGTGTCATACGACCCGTGCCGAGGATCAGCCTGGCTGGGGGCCCTTACAAAGCCCAGTCTCAAACGGAGTGCTCCGGATACCGGGCAACCTTCGGAGCTAACTAGCCTTACCCGGGTACAGCGGATCTCTGCCCGGGTGGACGTTTCCCTTTCTCCGCCACTCGTGGGACATTATTATGGATTCGAAAAACAAAAACACAACACCAACAAGGGAGTGCGGCGCTCCAAAGCAAAGGCCGACAGGAGCTACAACCTCCGCAACTCATAAAGCTACGGGACCACCGAGCTTAAGAGCACACAACCTTCAACAAAGGCTAACTAGGACAAAGGTACCCCCTAGTCCGAGAAGCCCGAAGGCTAATGCCACTCGCAAGAGTGGTACGAGCCAGGAGACCCAAACTGTCGACAGCGGGCACCCTGCGCCTTCCTGCAGCAATCTCGCCACTCAGCGACCAGCGGCTGGCGGGGAGACTGTAGTAAGACCCAGGCAAGGCCCGTTGACGAGCAATAGGGCGAAGGAATTCGCACGTCCAAACCCGTCGAAGGCCACCCACCAAGATAGACGAAAAGCCTCACGGATTCTCCGTCGTCAAGCCACCTCACCGATTAGGGAGGATCAGGTATCGAGGGAGGACTTCGTGAAGGTTCAAGAGGATATCGAGTGGGCTAGGTTGGTTATTCCAGACTTCGATGTCAAGTTATACGGCAAGTCAGCGGCTACCAAGCGACAACGATCCGTAGAGGAACTGCAACCGTTAGCACCGAAAAGGGCCAAAACGCAGGGCGCATGGACTCGATCCTTCGCAGAAATTGCTAAAGATCGAAAAGTTATAGGCGTCATCGATAGCAATAACGAGGAAGGTAGGATACCCAGACACCAATGGAAATGGGTAAATGCCGCCCTAGCCAAAGTTGCACTAGCAGTGCTGAAAGAGAACCCTGGACCGCCGCCATCATGCTCTGATGCTGGATGGTTCCAGGGGAACGTGAAGCTAGTCGCCTGTGACGATAACAGATCGGTCGAGATGTACAAAGCGGCCATCGACAAGGTTGGCGAAGTGTACCCCGACAGTGAACCGACAGACCGGGCGACGATGCAGGTGGTTCTCCTGCTAAATAATGAGAGCATAGAAATCCTGGCTAAATGCGAAAACAGGATAAACTATGGTTTCGGGAAGATTACCCTTAAGGTTTACAAAACCGACACCGAAGCCCTAGTGAACCTGGCAAATTGTGTGGAAGCGGAGGAACCACCAAGCGACCACGAGATAGAGGCAGAAGAGAAGATGAAGGAAGATCTTAACGGATACACCTCATCCGGATCGGAAGGAGGCGCGGCCCTAAGTAGGCTATATGCGGAGTGTGAGCTACTCAGTGATGAGGAAGCGGACACGACAATCGTGGAGA
Organism: Philophylla caesio; assembly: GCA_963971545.1. NCBI lineage: Eukaryota > Metazoa > Arthropoda > Insecta > Diptera > Tephritidae > Philophylla > Philophylla caesio. The sequence continues at coordinate 97,051,604 of OZ020606.1, read as the reverse complement.
AGGTGGTACCGTGTGATGAAGGTTGTTCAGATAAACCTTCATCACAGTAAAGCAGCGTCCGCTGCGCTTCTACTTCAACTGGCGTCAGGAGAAGTAGACATAGCTCTGGTCCAGGAGCCATGGATCACTGGTGATAGGATCCGTGGCCTGAAGACCCCGAAATATGCTCTGTTCGGAGCTCAAGGTAAAGGGAAGCCCCGTACCTGTATTCTAGTTAAAACCATTATAAACTCTTTTATTCTACCACAGTATAGTAATGGAGACATAACCACAGTCAGCATTGAACTGGCGCAGAAAAGGCTCAGGGTGGCCTCCTTTTATCTGGCTCATGACCACGAGGGGCCTCTGCCGCTAAAACTTATGAGGGAAGTAGTGAGGGACACAAACCCACTAAGTGCAACGCTAATTATGGGAGGAGACGCTAACGCCCATCACACGCAATGGGGTAGCTCCAACATCAACGAACGAGGTGAGTCACTCTATAACTACTTACTTAATACAAATCTAGCCTTATGCAATAAAGGCACTGACCCAACATTTATAACAGCCAATCGTAAAGAAGTCCTAGATATTACCCTTTGTACTGATAAGTTTAGTAACTACATAATAAACTGGAAGGTCCTGAAAGAGCACTCATTTTCGGACCATAGGTTTATAGAATTCAGTATATCAGACTCGCCACCCACCCCTAAGGTGACGCAGAATATCAAAAAAACAAACTGGGGTTATTATAGAAAACTGCTACTCAAGAGACTCCCTTCGGAACCACCCTTGTCTTTGTTGAAAACTGCAACGCAGCACTGCAAAAATCATGCCCTATTAAGAAAGTAAAAGAAACATACAGGTCCCCCTGGTGGACCTCAGACCTAAATAGACTACGTAAAGAATTTAGGAAAGCATTTAATGCTGCTAAGCATGATGCCCAGGAGTCTTCCTGGGCGCATTATAAAGCAATACTAAGACTCTATAAAAAAGACACACGGAATGCAAAGCGAAATTCATGGAATAATTTCTGCAGCGCGATAGAGACCACAACCGAAGCCTCAAGACTTCGAAAAGTTCTGGCAAAATCACCGACAGCACCCAGTTTTCTTCAAAAGCAAGATGGAACCTGGACCGAATCTAGCGTTGAAACAGTTAACCTGCTTCTAGACAACCATTTCTCCGAGTACACCAATGATCTTGGAAATGAGTCAGAACAAAGGAATGTCAGACCGCAGCTTATAAACGAGATAATAAGCGACAGAAGTATATGCTGGGCCATAGACAAATTCGAACCCTACAAAAGTCCGGGGCCAGACAGTATTTACCCAGCTCAGCTACAACATACCATGGAGCGCACCAAACCTTGGTTAAAAACAATCTTTACCAGCTGCTTAAGACTCGCCTATATACCCATTTTATGGAGAGAAGTTAAGGTGGTGTTTATACCAAAAGCAGGTAGAGCCTCACACACCAAACCAAATGACTTTAGGCCTATAAGCCTTTCCTCTTTTCTACTCAAAACTTTCGAAAGACTAATTGAGATGTATATTAGGATCTCGATTAGTCCATCCCTATTGTCTAATGCGCAACATGCCTATACCAAAGGCAAGTCCACGGAGACAGCACTCCACTCACTGGTTTCCAAGCTTGAAAAATCCCTAGAAGAAAAAGAATTCGCACTTGTTGCATTTCTCGACATTGCGGGGGCATTCAACAATGTAACCCCTCGAGCGATTACCTCGGCTCTCAGGGATCTGCGAATGGACAGCTCTCTAGTTGGACTCATTCACCAAATGCTCACCAGCAGGGTAGTGTGTTCGCAGCTGGGGGAAAGCACCGTTCGCAGACCCGTAAACAGAGGCACTTCACAAGGAGGAGTTCTATCTCCACTTTTATGGGTGGTAACTGTAAATAAGCTCTTGCGACGCATGGAAGGAAATGGTTATGAGGTGATCGCGTACGCCGACGATGTCGCGGTAATTGTGAGAGGAAAATTTCCTCAGACGCTATGCGAACTCATGGAAACAGCTCACACTTCACTTGTCACGTGGACCAAAGACTGTGGTCTAGAAGTAAATCCTGATAAAACAGAACTAGTGCTATTCACCAGAAGGTATAAGAAACCCACTCTCACACTACCGAAACTTGATGGCAAAAGCCTAATTCTTAAAAGTACCGCGAAGTACCTGGGTCTGATTTTAGACAATAAGCTGTACTGGAAAGACAACACAAGGGAGCGAATAAGGAAAGCCACTACGGCGCTTTTCACTTGCAAAAAAGCTATTGGTGTAAAATGGGGTTTCTCCCCTAAAATAGTACACTGGATCTATACAGCCATCGTCCGCCCAATCCTATTATACGGAGCCTTGGTCTGGTGGCCCACTCTAGTAAAATCAAGAACGCTTAAACAACTGCAGAGAGTACAAAGAAGCGCGGAGCTCTGCATAAGTGGAGCCCTAAGCTCCTCACCCACTGAGGCTCTAAACGCCATACTACACCTGCCACCTCTTGACGTAGTAGCTCAAGAGGTAGCCGCTATCACAGCTTTAAGACTTAGAGAAGCTGGGTTTTGGACCCAGAGCACACTTGGCCACACAGAAATTCTAAGAAAAATGGCTCCAATTCAAATACCAACAAATACGGACTACTGTACACAATCAGCTTCCTTTAAAAAGGACTATGAAGTCATCGTACCAACCCGACAGGATTGGTACACAAGACCACACCATATGCCTAAGGCCATCAACATTTACACTGATGGCTCAACGGAAAAGTCGGGGGAGGTGTATTCTCCCCTGAACTAAAACTTGAAACATCGTTCAGACTCCCCGACCACTGTAGCGTGTACCAAGCGGAAGTGCTGGCCATCCAGGAGGCTACACAGCACCTAATCAAAAACCCTAAAGAAAGCAAACAGGTCTTTATCTTTTCCAAGCTGCACTGAAGGCGCTAGACTCCTGTATAGACAATACGAAGTCTCTCTCTGAATGCCGCAGATCTCTAAACGAGATGGCTCAGCATTATAGAATTCAACTCATATGGGTGCCTGGACACCGCGATATCGAGGGCAACTGCAAAGCGGACGAACTGGCAAGGAATGGTACGACCACCCCGATCCTTCCGAGTAGGAACAGGTTAGGTATACCACTTGCCACTTTTAAACTACAAATCAAGCATAACACCATAAAGGTGGCTAATGAACGTTGGGGTAGTCACCCACACTGCGAAATCTCCAAACTCACGTGGCCGTCTTACGATAAAAGGCGCACATCAAACCTTCTGGGGCTAAAGAGAAGCGAAGTCTCTACCTTAACAAGAACCCTCACAGGGCACTGTCTAGTTGGTACTCATGCGAAAAGACTAGGAGTAAATGCTCCGGAGCACTGTCGCAGTTGCGACGAAGAAGAAGAAAACGTGGAACACCTACTTTGCCAATGTCCAGCTTTAAGCAGAAGAAGACTTCGCACGCTTGGCAGACCAACTCTACAAAGCCTCGCGGAGATAGCGCTAATAAACCCAAAAGCACTGTCGAAATTTATCAAGTCAACAAAATGGTTTGAACCCGATGTGCAGGAGAATTGAGAAGCGAACTCGCATATGGCAGTACAATGGGCCACGCTAGGCCTAAGTGCAAGGGAGGGTTCTCTTCCCAGCCATTCCAACCTTACCTAACCTAAGTCTTATTAATGGTTCGATTATGTTCATATTTGATATGTTTATTATTATGACTTTTGAAGGTAAATAATACAATTTCTGGATAATTTTAAAACATACATACATACATATTTCCCTATAAATGCCCATATACATTTTGCAAATGTCTATATCGTTATATCGAGACACCGAAGTAAGTACTCACGTAGAAAAACAAAATCTTAAATATATGGTGGAACAGCTGTCCCGCTTGGCCGCCCCTACATATATACGCCCATGCTATGTATTTTCACACAAGGACGGATCCAGAAAATATTTGTTTTCAACTTTTTACGATAGTTTACATATTTTGAGACATTTAATTATAATACATTATAAACAAGGATATAATAATATTGGGTAAAATGTTGAATGCATTTATATAAAGCCATCGTTAGGCTATGATTATATCATTTGAATCAGTAGTATCATAAAACGTCAGGGATTTAAAGTGCTTCTTCGATTCTCCTATTTTTCTTTGCCAAAATATCTATGTAGTATTTGGACACTAGTAACTTCAATGTCTCGATGAATATTTAGCAGCGCAGATGCGTCCTCAATCTCCGTAAAGTTAAGAAGGACCGTTCACTCGAAGCCACCGTGACTGACAACGCGGCACTGATTTGAAAAAATCGGTAGATGTGTTGGTAAAATTGCAAATTACGAAGGCGGTTTGATAGGCCATTAACTTTTTCAATAAAATATACTTTTTCTTTATCAACATAATTTCCTTTTAACTCTTTACACCTAGTCCAGCTATTTTCCAATTATTTTATTTTGACCCAAACCTCTTACCACACAGCAATTTCTTTAGGTTTGGAAATAGAAAATAGTCGCATGGATTTTCGCCATGGTGAGAACACACGTGTACATTCGCGCTTTTTTCGAGTGTAAGCAATCACCCATCGCACGGATAGCTTTTTCATATCCAAAATTCGTGTAAAATGTGATGTGGCTTCTCAGTTGAGATACTTAGAACCTCAGTCACCTCACGCACTTTCATTATCCGGTCATCAAATATCATTCAATGGATGAGTGTAAGCAATCACCCATCGCACGGATAGCTTTTTCATATCCAAAATTCGTGTAAAATGTGATGTGGCTTCTCAGTTGAGATACTTAGAACATCAGTCACCTCACGCACTTTCATTATCCGGTCATCAAATATCATTCAATGGATTTTATTGACGATTTTTTGTATAACGACTATAACAGACGCCAGTTAAGGGCATTAGAAAACCGATATTTATATTTTATTTCATTAATTTATATGCACCACTCAATTAAAGTTAATCAAATATAATTTAAAAAAAAGAATATTGTAATTAATTGTCTTAAAATATGGAGAAGGCATTTGCAGATGTACGGAACAATTATTTTAAGCCTCCGAAAATCAGCCATTATTTACGGAATCCCTTAGTCCACTTTCGAAGATATTCTCCCGAGTTTTCCTACAAGTTGGTATCCGGTCACTGGTACACTTACCAAACCTTTGTGTGTATGTATGTACATAGGATAAGTGTACCAGTGACCCAACTCCTAACTTTTTTTTCAACTTCATGCTCAAGTTCGTTGCTGGCAGTCAATCATATCGAAATATTTGATAACAATTCAGGACGTTTAACAAATTCAAAGTCGACTAAGTACTTACATACATATATCTGTTTTTATGAATAAGAGCTATTTTTGTTTATAAAAATAATTCTTGTGAGATATGTCGTATTTCTCCGGTGATCGGACACTTTTTCTAGTGAGCGGACATCAACGAACCAGTAAGCGGACACTTGTGTTTTTTAATAAAACATTATGATATTAAAAAATAAAAATATTTTTTCTTTTAAATAATAGGTAAAATGAATTGATTATTGAATAAAAAATAAAATTGATAATTTCGGCCTCTCTCATTGACAAACCAGAATTACGTTTGAAAAATAGCGTAAGCCACTTCAGCGTCGGTTTACCTTCTTTAAAGGTAGATTTTCTACCACTGAGTTTGATTATTTTTAAACCCGAACGTACCTACTTGCATACAAGAGTAAATTAACTTTGAGACATTTATAGACAAAATATACACAAAAATGATCAGAATGAAAAGAGGAATCTATTTAGCTTTGACTGTCTATCCGTTTGTTCGTCTGTCCGCGAACACGATAACTTGAGTAAAAATTGAGATTTCTTAATGAAACTTGATAAATATATTGCTCTTTGGCCAGGGTAGGTTGGTATTGAAAATGGTCCAGATAACGGAAGTTTTGAAAAATGCAAAAACATCGTTTTTTCGATATGATACTTGTAACAATTTGAACAGGATTTGTATGTGTGGTGTCCGGCCACTGTCACACATACCCTACGTACACATACATACATATGTACGTAAATATAAATGCACATATTTGCGAACGACACAAGTACAAAGCTTTTAAAATTCGTAAGAAGTTTTTGGTTCATATTTTAGAGCTTTTAGAGTACCCAATAACTCAGAAAAAGTGTTCATTTTTTTTTTGGTTTAGAGAATGCACTACAGCATTCTAGTGATGGGAAGAAAGCGATTACTTTCCTATTATTGCCAGGTTGTACTATCATTCTAGTTTGATGTCTTAGTTTTAGCTCATGGTGTGCACGAGGTATTCATTTTAATATGCTTCACTACATTATTCTTCTTTTTGACCCGCAAGCAAATGGATTACAAAGTTAATAACATGAATAGTAATATAGCATAAAATTCTTATAGGTACAGTTTTATAAATTAAATTAAAGAAACACTTACATTATTTTTAGAGGTACAAATTAATTTCAATTAAAAAACAAAATAATTAAGTATTCAGGAATACATATATCTCTTAGCAAACATACACAAGTAGTCATCAGTAAGAAAAAGTACTTAATGATAGGGTATCAGTTCCTATTTACTTATGGATTTCAGTTTTTGAGTTTTCATATGGTAGGGTGATCATCGCTAGGGATGTTTATATTATCGTGAGTACCCTGTATGTAATGTTGTTCTGCCGACGGTAAACACGCCAACACAAGTGATGGAAAAATATACATAGCTTCTGGAATGCCTGTGCGCTAGTTCTGCCAGTGCCAAGAAATAGTATCCGCGCCCGATGTACATACACACATACATACATATCTATGGATACCTACCATATGGCAGAACGCCTCTTGTTACGACATCCCAATTTTAAAACGACATGTAAATTCGATCGCAGGAATATAAGCGATATGAGAATTCTAAAGCCTTGTAGTAGACCTACCTAGATGAACCTACGAATCAAAATTGCAATAGACGCTTTTCGTGAGACAAATCAAATTTGTTGTGGCAGCTAGGTACCTACCTACGAGTATATCTTATAATCATATGAAAATTTCTTTCAACTGTAATTGATCCATAAATATTTATGATTGTATATTTGACATGCGGGAGACGTCGTATGTTACTTTATCCAATTTGGCGACTTTGAACTCACTTTAACGGCCTTAATAAATAAAGTACATTAATACACAATTCCCTCACATCTTCTCAAGCCTCGTGCGATTGCAGGTCTCGGATTTGCCATGGCTCAAAACCTAAGAAGAATTCGTTCAATAGTATACTATTTATGCTTCGGGAGGAACAAAAGTAAGCATTATTCATAATGTATACTAAAAATCTTTTGATGTCAATTGTTTACGAAAAATTCAATATACATATGTAGGTATGTACATATAAAAAAATTTAGAACCCCTGCATACATATGTATGTATGTATATATGTATGTAGGTACCTAGTTTCTCTTTTAACAAACAAATAATGTCAAACTACATACATATGTAGATATGTATGTAGGTACATACATAAATTAGCATTGAAATAAAACAAACTAAATTGGGTACTAAATTAAAATCGCCAAATGCATTCTACCAGTACAATACGATTATTATTTGCAATATTAATTCGTTCGGATCGATCTCTCGTTTAATACTTGTAACCTCCCTATTGCTCGGCGTAGCTTTGCACACGGACAAATGACAAACTTGTATTTGAGTGGAAATAAATTGAGTGGTTTTGCTCACAGTCCATTGGCTGGCGTTAGCCAATAGCAGCGCAGAGAGTTTAATATAAAAGATTGGGTTGGTCTGTTGTATTGCCTTATGGCAACGCCTGGTAAAAAGAGAATAAGAGACACTGAGAAATAAAATTGCAAGAGTCCCAATAAACTTGTCTCTATTCAGTTTATAAGAGAGTTGAAAGATACGAGCAAATAAAAAATTCACCACCACTTAATAATTGAATAAAGCATAGAGAAAATTATATGTACATACAAACAGGGCCGGTGGAACACTTTTAGCCCGAGTGGGTAGTGAGAAAAAGTAGTCTTTGCTTTCCTACATTCTGAAATTATCTGAAGTTTTCCGAGTGGGTAGGACTACCTATACTACCATAGGCTTCCGCCGGCCCTGTATACAAACCTATATACATATGTATCTATACCTACGTGTAAATAAATTTGTATACGCTTGTGGTCATTTGACAAAACAAATTGTATCGACTTAGTACTTTTTCATATCAACTGTAAATTAATAATCTTTATAAAATTTCACGCTTGAAGGTATGTTGTTTCTTAAGAAATATGGATTTGAAATTTTTAATTTGCCTATTAAAGATAAAAAATAATGTGCCCAAAGTAAAATCTGCTACAGTCAATTACTATGTAGTTTTGTCAAAAGCCCACAGAAATATCCATTGGCATATGTATGTACATATACATATGTATGTATGTATAGATGTATGTATGGATATGGCATATGTATCCATATGCATACATATGTATGAATGTATATGCACACACGTACATACATATGTACCTACATACATATGTTTATAATTATTTAGGTACTCTTCATTATTCTGTCCTTATAGTTATGTGTGTGTATACCTTTACATACATATGTATGTACATATGTACATACATATTGTGTGTAGGATCCTATGAAGTTATACATGCATATGTCGATTTATATACCATTATTAATATGCATGTACATATGTATGTATGTATATAGAGCTGTCCAATCTGTATGAAGGATTTTATCTACTTTGGAAGTAGGGTAAATAGGGATCTAACGATACCAGCGAGTATCTACATGTATGTACATAGATACTCGATAGTTTTCTTGCGATGCAAAGAATTTTTTGCTCGATGTTTTTCACAACGATACCTCGTAAGTATCGATACTTTTTTTTAGATATTTTCAGAACATTTCTAAAGTAAAAACAAAACGTTTAATTGCTACTAAAATGTATTTGCCTGAACCGTTTTTTTTCTATCAAAAGCAACTCTTTAGAAGAGTGGGGGATTCAAAATTAATTTTTCGTAAGTTCCATGTGAACGATTGTTCTTTAACCCGACAACTCGACACGCCAACGCCAGACAATAATTTTGACAAATAATTATGTCAATTTGATTGCAAGGTTTTGTGTGGGGGCCATTTGATATCATAACTTAATCATTTGTAAGGTAGCGTCAGAGAAGTACCTACGTTCTATGCATTAAAGCGAAAGTATTCTTGAAGTATTACAGAATATGTGATATTTCCCTTCTTAGTATATACTAATACATAGATAATCCAATAGGAAACAACTCAATATATGTATGCTGTCATATTATTATATTAATGATCTTGCCGCCACGAACTTTTCGTGCAAATGAAAATGTAGCTGTCAAAGCATCACTTTGACAGTTGATTGCCAGCAATGTGTTGGCAATTGATAACTTTAAATATTTCATAATATAAATTACTACCATCATTCAATTTACTGTCTCCGTTGGCAATTTGCTTCAAAATTGCGATTGAACGCAATCATAAATTGCGTGTCGAGTTGTCGGGTAAAGCACGAGCCACACAAATCCGAATCCGTCTCTGTCATGAATAACGTTTACTTTTAGGCAATGTGCCACAAAATGTATTTCTTAATTGATTTGTAATTGATATTTAAATGTATTTCCTATGAGTTTCGCCACTTACTATACATAAATGAATTAGAAGTACAAATTTCCATAAATATCAATGTAGGTATTTGTTTTGAAATCAACACTTTTCCAAATTTTTAAAGATTGATGTGTTTTATTATTAAAATAGTATAAAAAATAAAATTGGTGTAAAACTTTTCGACACAGAATGAGTATCGATTATTTCTATCCGATACTTACTTGAGTACCGATACTTTCTAATCATACTATGGGTAAGTAAAACTATCGATACTTTAGAGGTATCTTTGGAACCCCAAGGGTAAATGCTGTCCTGAGATATTTTGACTAAAAAAATGGGTCGCTTAACTGCGTTTAATTTGGTTGGAGTGTCGGTAAAAAGCGTTTAATTTTTGCTATAGAGAACCCTAGAGAATAAATAAGCAAAGTTTGTGAAATTTATAAAATGTGAATGTTTAATGAATTAATCAAACATATGAATAATAGTATTCCTATATAGCATATGTATGTTAACAAAATGTATTTCTACTAAAACATTGCTATGGGACTTAAGTATAATATAAAATGGTTTCTTTGTACGCGCTCCTAATATCAAATCTAAATCACTTCTTAACGATCCTACAGCAAAACTAGATGTTGAAAAGGGCGAAAAGCTATTTGCGCAATTTGGCAAACTCGAAATTTAACAGTGGCTTCTAGGCAAATTTTCACCGAACTTTTTGAAAGATTCTCCTTTCGCATACCATACATATCTACTACTTAAAAATGAGCCAATTATATTCAGCATATTTTTATAGCGTCTTGCGGGCAAAGCAATTTACATATGTATCTATACCTAAGGAATATACGAGAATGTAGTAACATATCATGAGATATTCAATTTAATTTTAATATAATAATAATAATAATAATAATTTTGGCGCTTACACTGTATAGCTCAGTGTTTGGCCGAGCTTCTCCTACCATTTGTGGTGTGCGTCTTTATATTATATCACAAATGGAGGGACCTACAGTTTTGTGCCGACTCCGAACGGCAGATGTATTTAATGAGAAGCTTTTTCATGGCAGAAATACCCTCGGAGGTTTGCCATTGCCTGCCGAGGGGTGACCGCTATTAGAAAAAACGTTTTCTATTATTAAGATTTTGCTTTCCCTGACTGAGATTCGAACCTCGAACTCACCGGCATATCGAGTTATAGTACGCACCGCTACCAACTCGACCACAGCGGCCACTTTAATTTTAATAAAAATACTAAATCTGATTACAGTTACACACATATGTACATACGTATTTTCGCACATGTATCCTATCCAAATTTATCATCAATATTTTTAAAAAATTTAACAAACCCATGGAAAAAAATTTAAGGACCATATGCAACACCTTCAAAAATATTCTCTAAAATCGAGGCCTAGTTTGAGTCACTTCAAATTATGTTGGTATGATTTAGTTTTTGACCTCCGAAGCTCTAAATCTTGGGTTTATAACATTTTTATTATACACATGTACATATGTACATACCTACATACATACATATGTAGATGAAAAGTAATGAAAAGGAAATAAAAAAGATATTGTCAAAATTTGTCAGTTCGTAGCACTACTATTTTTTTCACCCGGGTATATGTACATACATATGTATGTAGATATTTAGGCCAGATGAATCACCTGTACTTACATATGAACCTATGAATGTGCAAATACACATGTTTTAAATACATATGTACATGTATGTATGTATGTAATAACTTCGACTTCCCATTTTATCTTTAATTTTCGCTGCACTCAAAACTGATAAGACAATCAAGTCAGCAGGTTGCTTATTATACACTCATTAATAATAAAAGAGCAGTTAACTTAAATGTGAAAAATGTAATGAACATGCCTAAAAAACGACAATTTTTTTTGGTCACAAAAAAATGCTCAGCGAAGCTTCAGTCCTCTTTCCTCTTTTTTCAATTTTTTTATTACTTTTGTTTTAACAAATAATACAATTTTTTGTATGAAGTGTTGTAGCCAATGAAACTTTAATAGCGGCTACAAAAATATTCAGTAATTTTCGAAATTTTCTTTTACTGAAGCTCCTCTGCAATTTCTTCAATGCGATTATGTATGTACATACTCAAGATTTTTTATATGGAAAAAAACTGCCCACACCGTCAGTAGAATACATTTTTAAAAATCAACGCTTACAAAACTGCATACACAAACATTTTATCAATTGTAATATTTAACTCTGTGGCCGTTGTGGTTGAGTGGGTAGCGGTGCGCGCTATAACTCGATATGCCGATTAGTTCGAAGTAAAATCTTATTCATAGAAAAAGCGGCCACCCCTCGGCTGGTAATGGCAAACCTCCGAGGATATTTTTGTCATGAAAAAAGTTTCTCATAAAACACATCTGCAATTCGCAGTCCACACAAAAATGTAGGCCCCTCCATTTGTGGTACAACATAAAAAGACGCACACCACAAATAGTAGAAGAAGCTCGGCCAAACAGAACTATCTGGTGTAAGCACCAAATTAGTGTTATCATTATTAATATTTAACTCTTTCCTTAAAAATTGTACATTAAGATAAAAATTACACAAATAGTAGAAGAAGCTCGGCCAAACAGAACTATCTGGTGTTAGCACCAAATTAGTGTTATCATTATTAATACTTAACTCTTTCCTTAAAAATTGTAAATTAAGATAAAAATTACTTTGTAGTAACGAATATAATTAATGTATTAGATTAATATTTTAGAGAAAGATACAAAACTAATTACCGCAATTTTTATTAAAGTAAAATGTATATACTATATCTACTTCTAAGATGTGAAAAAAATATTATCTGAAGATCTTTCAATAAGACATACATATTTTTCTCATCACTGTATGCCATTGAATATTTTTTGTCAATTGTCGCAAAACCATTGGCAGTCATAGTTCTGATTTTATAACCGAAACAACAATCAAATGCGTGACTGTGACATACAAGAAGGGAAGTAATTACATTTCAATAAAAAAATCCTGAGCAGAGACCATATAAGTAACAAAAACATATATAATGGGTGAGTAAAAATCATACACTTATTTTTAAAATGTCTTCTTTGAATATATAGCTTATAAAGTAAAATAGACCATACAAATGAAAGTTTCTAACTTAAAAAAAAAATAAATAAATATTTGTTATTTTTCTGTTGGCCTAATAAATGTAATTGACAATTTTATTGAGCTCGAGGCCAGCTTATGGAAGATTTTGTGTGAAAAAACAACAACAATTTTTTTAATGGAAGAAGTTATAGTACTATTTCGGAAATCACCACATTTCCTCATAAGAATTCTTTTCATTAAATTTATTAAGTTTATTCTTCATAACCACTTTGAACCCTGGAGTTTAGTGTTGCAGAGCAAAAACGCTACATGCTGTGCTACCCTAGCCATTCTACCATTAAAAAAATTGTTGTTGTTTTTTCACACAAAAAAGCTTATACGAAATTCGAAGAAACTAAAAAAAAATTCTGAAAACTGTCTTCAAAATTTCAAACTTTTTATTCGGGACTTTTAGAAAAATCCTGGGTATGCAGTTTTGCAGCCCATTCAATTTTAGTAAAACAAACTGCAAGTTTCAGATGGCTAAAATGTACTGTTGATTTATTAGAATTTTTTTTGTGGAGGGTGTTGAGCATTTGCTTTTAATGAAACGTTATAAACGATATACGAAGTTATGGGGAGTGATTCCAAATTCCAATCGTTATTTTCCATTAATTTTAAAATATATCAAAACTACTTTTTATTACAATGAAAAATGTTATATTATCTTTGTACGAGTCTTTACATTGTAAGAATCGATGGAAAATAATTATCTATACACACAAATTTATAATCTCCTAGTGGTGACTATTATGCTTCATAAACGGACTAAGTTTTCAAGTATTTTCTAAAAGCCTTAGATTATTTATTCTCTTGCGTTTATTAGTTCAATGCATGCCAGTTTAGCACAAACGATTTTGCATTGAATATTTTATTAATGCAATGATGATAAGAAGTTTTCTGTTTACATATGTACATATATGTACATTCAGTTATGGCCGATGATTTGCAACCATATTCAAAACGATATTGCTTGCCAATTATGTATATTTATTTATTTTAAAGAATTTTCAATTAAAACAGTTCATTCTCTATACAAGCCAAACCAATTTTCAATATTTTTTTCAGAAGTATTAGGATTTTTCAATATAAAATTGGTTAGCCCGCGAAATTGCTTAGAACATCAAAGTGCAAGTGTCAAGTGACTAAAAAGTACTGTTGATTTTTATTATATTTGATTACAATTTCTTAAAATACATACATACATATATTCCTCTCCGCAGGTGATGACCAATGGGTAACCACAAACATCGAATCCGATTTGCCAGCGTTCGCTGTGCAAGGCGGTCATGATTCGGACGGTGATCCCATCTACGTTGGTCGCGCTTATCACAAGGGCGATGTAGTGGTCGCTAAAATCGTCCCCAATAAGCATCAGGCATATGTAGCGTGGGGTGGAGAGGAGGTAAATAAGCATGATATTGAAGTATTGGTAGGACCTAACTATGGTTGGGTGCCCGACGCAAATGGCTCCGTACCACCTGGAGCTGTCAGCTGTGGCCTTACCAGCCAAGGTGAACATTTATATGTGGGACGTGGATATCATGCCGACAGTTTGACGCCTGGTAAGGTACATCCATCGCAAGGGTGCTTGTATATTGGATTTGGAGGTGAAGAAGTATCCCTTAGCAACTACGAAGTATTGGTACAAAATTATTGATAAACATCCTCAGTGTATCTCGTGAATTATTAACAGTAAATTATTTTTGCTATACCACACTCTTCTTGGTTTACATGATTTTTTTTTGTTTAGCTAACCACTCTGCAAAAATTAACAAGGTCCATGCCACGTGCGTAAAATAATATTTGACATGAATTTTAACGAGATTTTTTTTGACACACTTAAGTAATGTATAATTTTTTGTTATAAAAATGCATATGAAATGCGTTTTTTGTTTTTGTTTAATACAAATTCGTATAATTTATTGTTGCAGTTGTACTTTGTTTATATTTTTTTTTTTCAAAAAACCACACGGAGTTTCAAATACATTTACAATAATTACACTAAAAACTCTATAGGGTGAATACCGAGATTTTATAAAATTCAAAAAAATAAAATAAAACGAAATCGGTGTCTTGGTAAACAAGTTCTACATATAGTACGTATTAGTATACATCGTTTTATTGAATAACATTCCCTACGCAGTGACTTTTTTAAGCAAATCTTTTACTTATACTTCCGCTCGCTTATACCATTGTCGCTTTTTCTTCCACGAAATTATTTTGCTTTGGTTTAATTGTTTCAAAGTGTATTTAACAAAATGTGCTAAGTACTGACATCTCCTGAATTCCGGAGCGTTATTATGTTACACCTTATGAAATTTGTTAACCCCTAAATTTGTTCAAAAATAAACAAAATAAACAAATAGTTTTGTGGAAATATTATACACAAAGCTTAAGAAAACTTTCAGCAACTAATTTTAAATATAACGAAGAAATGGCATCGTGCGCGATTTGTAAAGACAAAAACGTCAACCAATTTCCTTTTTATGCAGTGCCAAGAAGAGGTGTGCATGGGAAGAGGTGGGTCGAAGGTATGTGAAAAGCATTTCGACGAAGCCGTTGTTTATGCTGGCAAACGACAAAGGCTGCAGCCAAATGCAATACCTTCGAAATATCTTCCTCCTGAACCAGAACAGCGTAATTTGAAAAGTAACGTAAGTATTTTGCAAAGACTCTCAATTATATTTACATATATGTATTTACATATGTATGTATTTATACATAATAATATGTATGTACATATGTACATATAAATATACAGAGAATTTGTTTGTGGCGTTACGAAGCACAGGATAATTAAACGATCATCCGCCTCCTGTTCAGTTTAAGTATAAACTACGAAAATATTTATTTGGTAAAATTATACTTTGTATATAAAAAAACTTAATTTAAACAATTTCAGCAAGAAATACAGAACTCCTTTATAACTCGTTGAATGTCAAAACTGATGACACCATTTGGCTATCTGTAAAGAGGTACTTAGGCACACTATCAGAAAACAATTAAGTGGTGGAGGCATAGGAGTTAGTCAACTTACTACTAAATCAAACTTCAAATGTAAACCAAGTGGAAGGAATGTATTCACTACATGAAGATCGTTTGGAGTATTTGGCTGGCTTTTTTATTAATAAATTAAATTTGCGTGAAGAAATTTCTAACGAAAGCTCATGGATCTGGATTGATCAGCTCGGCGGTACGGGGTTAAAAAAGCGAAATTCACAGTTTTTGCTACAAATTATTACTTAAAAAAATTTGGTATTTTTTCATTCTACGGACTAGGCTTGAATGTTTTTTGTTGACGTTTTAGCTATTCTTTATTTGCGCATTGTTTATTTCTAAACTTGATTGGGTTTTAATTTCTCCAATGTGTATTTATGGGTTAAAGCAATGTAAATAAGTTTTGAAAGTAGCCGTTTTGACATAATAAACATCCCGTCATTACTTAGCACACATTCTTAAATTCACATTGAATTGTTGAAATTATAAGCTTCGTAGAAATTTATTGAACAACATTTTTTTCTTGCGTTTTACAGTCCAAAAAATCAAAACATCGAAAACAAAAACAATAAATAAAATTAATTTTTATATTCATACCAATTAAAACTACATCAAACGTACATACATGCATATGTTTCAGTGAAGAAATAGAAGCTACAGTAGAACTCCTTGCTTTGAATAAACTCCCTTTGAACCCATCGAGCTCAATCTGAATCCTTCGTTATTTTTAGATTTGAATTTGACTCTGCACTTCAAATTTCTGTTAAATTTTCAGTCAAAAGTCTGATAAGGTTAAATTGCGTAAACAAAAAACAAGAAAAACTTACCGCCCTATTCTAACGACATAAAAAGCATCTCTGAAAATCTCCATTTTTTGGCAGGTTTTCGTGATGAACAAAATGAACCTGATAAAATAAGTGAACTAATTTTGACCACCCCTCTGCAAGCAATGGCAAACTGCCGAGGGTATTTCTGCCATGAAAAAGCTTCTTATGAAATGCAAGTGTCGTTCGGAGTCGGCACAAAACTGTGGGTCCCTTTATTTGGGGTAGATATAATATAAAGACGCACACCACAAATGATCGGAGAAGCTCGGCCAAACACTGAGCTAAGCGCCAAATTATTATTATTATATTAATTTTGACAGCTGATACAGCTAAAATCCCCATTCCAGCGTATTTTCCATTACTAAAATTCTAACTTTTTCGCTGAAAGGAGCTTAGAAGATTGGACAACAAAAAATAATATTATTGTTTGTTTAAAATTCTTGATTAGATAGAACAAAATGAAACTAATGGGACAGAATGGAAAACTACATAAGTAAAAGGGTGACAAAATACCAAAAATAAAAAAAAATCGAAAATCCTTCCTTTGCTGCATAAAGGTACTGATTTCATTTTAAACAAGTATGCACATTTCTTAGGTAAGTCGAAATATTTTAGTGAACCGATCCTCCGAAATTTAGAAAGCGTTCGTGGATTCTCGCAACAATTTTATTTTGCTTCGCAACCGGTCCCTCAATGTTCGCTGATAATTCATTGAGATACTGTGCAAATATCTTCGCAACGCACTCATCTTGATAATAATTTATTTCACAAAACTCTTTCTAAATTTGTTTTCATTTCTCTTCAAATACACCAACAACGCCTGCGGTGATAAATACAGAAATGCATTTATGAAGAATCGCCAAAAGTTCGGATAATTCTTAGCGTTTAAAATTTTAAAGATTTTTAGAGTTTATGCGATAGCGAAATCTGGAATGCGGCTGCAGTTTAAATGCAAAGTTTTCTTCACTCGCAGATAAATTACCGCTTCGTTTTTAATATGTATTAATATTGATTTCAATTCAAGCAAAACAATTTTGGACTAACTCACCAATCGATTTGGTGTAAAAAGTGTAAAAAATAAACCACAGTTATTTTGTTATCTAAATGAAAACACCTTCAGACTTAAAAACAAAAGACGAATTTAAACGCTTCCTGGAAAACATCTCTGCAGTTTATACCGCGACTAAGCAAACATTGTTAAAAAGGTATTTTCTTCTGATTTTCCGACAGGGTGGAAATTTAATGTATGTATATTGGAACGATTTTCTGTCATCCCTTTTCAAATTTGGTTTTGTGACATACCGGTTTCGGCGTTGTGCCATCTACAATAACACACAGAACCAAAACAAAATGTTGCACAAAACTAAAATTACCGACTTCTACCAGTATAAAGGGAACCAGAAGAGAACCGAAGAATAAAAAACTCACTCATCAGAATTTTATACAGACGAAAATGCAGATACCAAAAGCATAAAACACCAAAACTGCAAACATTTCGCAAAACTGAGTCCTTCTAAAAATCAATGGACAGCAATAAATGCAGCACAACCAACGTAAATTACTCAGAACGAAAACACTTCCACGACAGTCGGTGCCATTTACGACACAGCCCACATACACTGATGGGCCCTCACCACCACAGCGGGATGCGCAGCCGGGACGGGCTGGCCCCCGGATCCAGTTCCTCACCCCCCTCAACGCGACGACCCTACCGAGACTGACGAGACTCTTACAGTTCAACTGCAACGGACTCTCGAGCAAGATCTCGGAGGTGGTTGCCTTCATGGCTGTCTGGTCAGGCAATGTCGAGCTCGAAATATTTAAATCTATATATCCCCTGTCTCCTGCTGCCCCGCTGGATATCACCCTGATATAGGTGCGCTCCTCAGTGGTGAAAACCGATCACGATCTTTGGTTCTCAAGCCTACCAAACGATCGTAGGGGAAATACTTTGGCAGAGCAGATAGACGATTCGACATTCTGCACAATGAACGACGAAGCCCCCACCAGGGTAGTGGGTAGTTGCAGCAGCTCGCCAGATCTAACAATAGCTAGCGCGGGTCTGATAAATAGCATAACGTGGCGACCTATGCTATCGCTTGCATCAGACCACCTACCCATTATAATCTCGATTGACAGACCTGCCAACTATGTTTCCTCGGACAGCCACACCTACATCAACTTTAAAAAAGCTAACTGGGAGCGGTTCGAGGATTTCACTGAAGACGCCTTCAGTGCCCTTCCAGCTCCTACCGACGTTCGCGTTGGCGAGCGCGAGTTCCGCAGGGTGGTGAAGTCCACTGCAGCCCGTTTCATTCCGGCAGGTAGGATACCTGAGATCCGTCCTGACTTCCCGGGTGAGCCGGTCACTTTGGCGGATGAAAGCGACCACCTTCGGCAGGCGGACCCCGGTAATCCCCGTATTAGGCAAATAAACGGGGAGATCCAACGCCTGGTCAACAAACACAAGCTGAGCAGGTGGAGGGAGCACTTGAAGTCCTGTAACCTCGGTGCTGGGGTGGGCAAACTATGGTAGACTGTGAGATCCCTGTCCAATCTGACAAGGCGTGACGACCGAACAGAAATATCCTTTGGGGACCACGCCTCGTCGGATCCGAAGCGATACGCGCGCTATTTTAGCCGAAAATTCACAATGCATCCTTCGGCCGACATATCCAAACGGTCAGTACGCAGAAGCCTGCACAAGCAAAAATCCAGCGCTCCAATTGTCCTCTCTAGCACTGAGATGAAGGAAGCCATCGCGAAGGCGAAAGCCTCCAAATCCTTTGGCCCAGACGGGTTAAGCATGTTGATGCTAGAAAAATTGGGCACTGCGGGAGTAGCATACCTTACCAAGGTCCTCAATTTGTCCCTCACCACCCTGATCATCCCAGACATCTGGAAGATGAGCAGGGTGATACCACTGCTAAAACCAGGGAAACCTGGCGGCCAAGGCGAGTTCTACCGGCCGATCTCCCTGCATTCCCCAGTGGTCAAGACACTTGAGGCCCTGCTGCTCCCGTACTTCAAACACTACCTCAGCCCGGCGAAGCATCAACATGGCTTCCGGAAAGTGCATAGCACTACAACGGCACTTAACGCCATAAACACACAAATTAATTGTGGTCTTAATGGCAACCGCCCCTGTGAGCGAACCGTCCTCGTGGCTCTGAACTTGTCGAAGGCATTCGACACAGTCAGCCACTCCACCTTGTTGAAGGACGTGGAGGCCTCACCTCTGCCAGCGGCGTTGAGGCGATGGACCCTGAACTCCCTGTGTGGTCGTCAAGCGTCGGTGTGCTACCGTGACGCAGTGTCAAAAGCAAGAAGAGTAAAGCAGGGGGTACCTCAGGGTGGCGTCCTATCTCCCTTACTATTCAACTTCTACATCTCGCGACTCCCCTCCCCGCCAGAGGGCGTCACACTGGTCTCGTATGCCGACGACTGTACGATAATGGCTACCAGCAATGGAATTGATGGTCTGTGTTCTAATGTGAACAGCTACCGCCCAGAACTTGCTCACTACTTCACAGGACGGAATTTGACGCTGTCTCCTGCGAAGTCCACGGCGACCCTATTTACATCTTGGACGATGGAGGTCGGGCTCACCCTCGACATACACATGGGGGTCCCATCCCGAAGGTTAACCACCCGAACATCCTGGGGGTCACCCTGGACAGCCTGGTCTCCTTCTCTGCGCATACAACCGAAACCGTCAACAAAGTATAGAGCCACAACAAAGGCCGGTTTTAAATTATGCTGCGCCGATATGGTCGCCTGGAACCAGCAGGACTCAGTGGTCAAGACTGGAGACTTGCCAGAACGCCGCACTCAGGACAGTGACGGGATGTCTCCTGATGACGCCTGTGGATCACCTCTATCATGAGGCTAACGTGCTCCCAGTGCAAGAGCACAATCTAATGCTCAC
This sequence comes from Philophylla caesio, assembly GCA_963971545.1. Lineage (NCBI taxonomy): Eukaryota > Metazoa > Arthropoda > Insecta > Diptera > Tephritidae > Philophylla > Philophylla caesio. The sequence continues at coordinate 97,031,062 of OZ020606.1, read as the reverse complement.
AAAGCAGTTTCTTCTGGGGTGCCACCGTCCGGGGCACCCTAATAGAGACTTGCTCGCGCTGGAGCCGGCACCCAGGCACATCAGGGACACCTCTCACAACTGACTGACGAGGTCCAGACTTACTTACGCTTACCGCTGGACCCAAGGACGTACCGACAATCTCTAAACAGCATTCACAGGGAGTCGGTATCCAAATATATCGACATTCGCCCCGTGAATGCAGTCCTGGGAGTCCAACCTATAGCAGCTGAGGAGCTCCAGCTGCCTCGGGAGACGCACGTCACTCTGGCTCAACTCCGATCTGGATATTGTAGCAGGTTAAACTCCTACCTGTCCAGGATCAACCCCGACACCCCCAACACTTGCCCGGCATGTGGAGAGTCTCCGCACGACACCAACCACCTATTCACATGCCCGGCCAAACCAACTCAACTAACACCCCTCTCCCTGTGGTCCGACCCTGTTGAAAAGGCTCCTTTCCTGGACCTCTCGTTAGATGAGCTTGACGATAATGATTGAGGGAGCCCTCCAGCCCAGTGGGGCGTGGCTAGCCGCTACAACAACAACAACAACAACTCAGAACGAAAACGACACTGAAACCGGTATGTCACAAAACCAAATTTGACAAGGGATGATGGAAAATCTTTCCAATATACATACGTTAATTCCTTTTCTCTGTGCAATGCAACAAAAAAACAATTTAAGTTACTTAAAAATGTTATGATTTCATAATTTCAGGACACTTTACGACACCTTGTGAAATCTCTGAATGTTTGAACTACGTACATACATATGTATGTACGTCGTTAGTGCTGCAAAAGTTAAAAAATAATGTAATCATCATAATTTTATTTCGCATAGGACCGTTTCTATTTACTTTTAACATTTTTTCTTCAATAAAACTAAAGTTGAGGCTACAACATTATGCAGTTGTTTGTAAAAGCATTATCTTTCAACTCAAATAATGTATTTAATAAATTATATTTACTAACGAATGTCACATTACATATATATGTAAAGAAGTAACAAGAATTGGATGTGCATGAAATTTACATATTTACGTTGCGACGATATGCCGCCTTCCAGTATATTCCCTTAAACGCGCACCAAAACCTCGTAGTTTGTGATATTGACTTCCCGACCACCAAACGGAATGTACAAGCAACCATGCGAGGGATGAATCTTGCCGGGTGTCAAGCTACCGTCGTAGTGCGCACGGCCAATATAGAGTGTCTCACCATCGCTGGTACGACCACAGATAACAGCGCCTGGCGGCACGCCGCCATTTGCATCTGGTACCCAACCATAACCGTAACCGGCCAACAACTCAAAATCGTGTTTAACGATTTCGCGACCACCATGTGCTACATATGCGCAACTCTTGTTCGGAATAACCTTGGCCGGCAACATATCACCGTCATGGTAGGCACGTCCGACAAATATCTCATCGCCATCAGCATCATTACCAGCACGCACGGTACCTGGGACAATGTTACCGCCCGATGAGCTGACCCATGTTTCCGGCTGCACGAGCACTTCGTAGCTATCGAGCCGTTGTTCATGCCCACCAAATGGTATATATAGACAGCCATGCGAAGGGTGCACTTTGCCGGGTGTTAGGCTACCTTGCCAATGACCGCGTCCAATGTAAAGGGGTTCACCATCACTGGTTTGACCGACGCGCAGAGCATGTGGTGGCACCTCACCGCCACTGGCTGGGATCCAAGTGTAATTATGTCCGGTCAACACTTCAATGTCATGCTTATTAATCTCTTCGCCACCCCATGCAACGTAGGCTTCCTTTCTGTTGGGCACAAATTTGGCAGGTAATATGTCGCCATTGTGGTAGGCGCGACCAACATATATCGGATCACCGTCCGCATCGTGACCGGCATGAATGGCGAAGGGCGGCAAATCGGAGTAAACGTTTGTGGAGACCCAAGTGTGATGGGCTGCAAAGAAGTACAGAGAGGAGGTATATAAGTAAAATATATTATATAATACTAAAGGTTATCATTTAATGTAGTTAGGTACATATTTATGTACGAGTATGTGTAAGTGGTTTTATTATAGATAGATTCTTAGAAATATGGCTACATAATATGATTGTATACATATAAATATGTATACACCTACATACATAAATAGGTACATATTTTCTTGTGACTTTATTGACCTGTTTTAGTCACTCTATTTAAACAATTACAAGTTGACTAATAATCTATCAATTTTTAAATTCTATTGCAAATATAGCTGATAACCAGAACTTTTTTAGAGCATTTATCAAAGCTATGTGCAATAACAAGTCGTAAAAATGTACATACATACATACATATGTATGTACTATACGTAAAAAGGTGTGTTTAAAATTTAATACATACTTAGAATATATATTTAGTACCTGGAATATACATATGTATGTGTGCAAATCGATTGAATACGAAATGGCGTTGCTTTCGGAACTACATACATATGTATGTGCATATGTACGAATATGTATGCAAAACTGTAGGTACGTGTGTCAGCCAATAGTCTACATTAAGCCATACATACTTTGTATTTACAAATGTATTAATTTTCCTTGACATATGTATGTATTATTAGTTCCTGACAGAATAATGCCTTTGTTGATATATCTGTATATATTCTTTTATAAAACATTTATATGTATCTAGACTAACTATTTTTAGTTCTTGTGAAAGCAAATACGAAGTGACTAATTCATTTATTGCAAGTAGTAACAAAGAAAATAATACATTGCGATCTTTTTACATAAGCACATATTTATGTACACGTTTATTTATGTACATATGTACATATATTACGAATGCCAATATTAATGGAAAATTCCAGAAATTTTTGAATATTTTAAAATTCGTACCAGTACTCAACTAATAATTACAATAATTTGGCGCTTACAGTATATATGTACATATGTATGTATGTAGCTCAGTGTTTGGCCGAGCTTCTGCTATCATTTGTAGTGCGCGTTTTTATATAGTATTCTATCACAAATGGAGGGACCTACAATTTTGTGCCCACTCCGAACGGGAGATTTGTTTTATGAGATGCTTTTTCATGGCAGAAATATCCCCGGAGGTTTGCTATTGCTTGCCGAGTGGTGACCGATATTAGAAAAAAAACTTTTCACACAAGATTTTTTTATTTGCAATAACGCTTTCAAAACGTACCATGAAATTAAACCATTTAAAGATAAAAAGTTATATAATATATTTTTTAAATTATATTAAAATTTTATAAACTAGTAAATGTTTGAGCTAATATATAAAAATATGTTCATACATACATATTTGCTGTATAAAAAAATGATGACCTTATTTCTAGACAAGTAGGTGAGACTTGAGATATTTACATATATGTATGTATGTGAATTTTTATCTGACGGGTCATTAGTTCAACTAAAAACTTATTAAATATCATTAGCAGTTTTAACAATTTAAAACTTGCATATTTTTGTACATAAATGGAATCTGTTATAAAACTGCATACTCTAAAATTTTTTAAAGCTTCTGAAAAAATGGTTTGTAATTTTGATGAAAATTGATGAAACTAAGTTTACATTTTGAGTAATGTTTAAAACTTAAGTTGATACGAGTATGGTATTCATTAGCGAATTTACAATGATTTCACTAAAATAAAAATTAAGTAAATAAAAGGAAAATATATTTCCAAATTGGTCGAAATGAACCACTACTATTGAATTGAACAACATTGTATGTAAGTACCTTTGAAAGCTTGTCGGAAAGGCTCTCAATATACACAAAAGTAAGTATAGAAATACTGCACTTTGCTTCTTTGAGTTAATTTTAAAAATTTCTGATTAGATAAAACTTCGTAGTTGAAAGACTGACACCATCACTAAACGAAAGCAAAAATGACACGTAAGTGAATGCTATGTACATATGAGTATGTACATACATAAACACATGCACATTTGCACTTGAAACCTTTGATACATATTTAAAAAAAATCACTTTTAATTAATTTTATAACATTTAACATTTAACTATTTTTTTTTTCAAATAAACTTTTGCGCTTATCTTTAACAGTTTGATTTTAAAATTGTATCCAAGAATATAATTTTTTATAACTCCTTGACTTTTGAATTTCATTAGTTCATATGTATATACATACGCATATATTTATATGTGCTAATCATTGCTCTGTTCTTACCCATTTTATATAGTTTATATAGTCACTAAGTTTTTAATATATTAAATTAAAACTTGGTTCTGCAGCTAATACAGTTAAATATTTTTACGTTCTTTCTAGTATGAAGTTAAAACTGTAACTGAACTTAAATAAATGGGAACCGCCAAAAAATATATGAACATATACACTAGCAGTCAAAAGAAAGTAAATGCATAATGACGATGGCTGATTCTAATCTTCGACTGCTGCGTGAATGGGTAAGTATTTAAATTTTGTGAATATTTTCATTTGTTTTAGGTGTAATTCTTTAATTGTAAGAAAATCAGGTTAGAAAATCATATTGCAATTCGAGCTTTTGCATAAATCGTTATGTTTACTGTGATAAACATGAATTTTAATTAATTAATTTTAATATGTTATTTCAATATTCTATAAATGTGTTTATTTTTTTAAAGTTATTTACCTGAAATAAACTATTAGTTTACAATGGTGCAATTTAAGCTTACCAAGCTACCAAATTTGTTTTTAAATGCTTTATAAGTAGAATATGCCGCTTTTAAGTCTCTTGAAATTTGTTTTATATGCGGGTGTTAGTTTTTATTGCAAAATTAAAAATCATATTCCAACGAAAAATCGTCCAAACAAATGAAGCAAATGAAGAAATTAGGGTATTTTTTTAAGGTGCTAATAAAACTCGAAATTATGAAATAAACATTTATAGCTTCAAATATTATAATGACAACTCATTTCTTGAACGCTAGTGTTTATAAGAATACTCGCACATTTCGCAATAATCTTATCAGCGTTAACTAAGCTTTTTAGTAAAAGAAAAACAGAAAATGTCAAGATAAAAGGTCTGTAATGGTACAAAAAAGCTTTCTGTGAAAGTATTGTAAATACGTTATATGTAGCGCAAATATAATTGTGTAAATACATAGTTATTTCACAATTTAAATATACATATAAACTTGTTTACGTATGTTACATACGGTGAAGCTTGGATAAAACGAAGATGAAAGAAATCGACATATACTTGTACATATGTTTTATGCACATACATAAGTGCTACATTTTTATTTATTTATTTAAAATTAAGGCCAATCTATACAAACTTTGCTTTGAAGAACATAATATGGTTATCTTAAAAACCTTGCACCCGAATTCATAAAAATTAAAATGAATTTCATAGGTTTTTTAAAGTAAATACTGCATACAACTTTTCTACTGATAAATAATAAAAAATGAAATGGAAGAAGCAGGTTTTATGAAGTGAAATTTTCATGAATTGGGGCTTACAGTATAAAATTTGCAAGACACATTTTAATGACGTTTGTAAGTTAAAAATATCGTCACACCGAAGTTCATTGCACTGAGGGTCCACTTTATATACAAATGTATTTATTTGCCTATGAAATGACTTATTTATTTCCTCTGTTTCAGCTTGCACCTGTATATCATTTGTTGTTGCCTGGTTGATACCTGTGTGCCAATTGACAGGGCCAGTTGCGAAGTCAAAGTGTTAATGAACCCTGAAAGAATAAAACACTTGCCGCCAATTATGACTTATTTTACTTTAGTGAGTTTAAAAGAACGAGGTGTGTTCAAAAAATAAGGGGACCTTTCGCGGGCCAGCCAGTTGTCTACTCGTCACAATCATGCCATCCTTTTTTAAATATACATAAGTATAGCATTCTTCGTTTGTTTCTGACAGGTAAAAACTGCTTTTGAAAAAAATTTACCAAAAATTATTGTTAAATTTTGTGTAAAAATTAAACTGAGTGCTCCAAAACAGTAGCATACGTTACGTATACTCAATATACAAAGAAATGTTTATGAGCGGTTTAAGCTCTAGACGCCCCAGCACGTCAACAACTAAGAAAAGTGAAATAAGTGAATAAATATCGAGCTAGGGTTGGGGAAAAAGTATCGATATATCAAAATATCGACGTCGATTTTTTTAATATCGATACATCGATATTTATTTCTGAATATCAAATTTGTATCAAATTCGATATTTTTTAAGCTCTCTAAAAGCTCAATTTGGTTTGATTAGAACGTAACTGTGCGTAATATCCCTTTATAAATAGTTTGTGAACACAAAAAAAACTCAAAGAAAATAGAGTTTTGGATGAATTTTCGTTATATCACACGGGTTCTCTCTGAAATTTCTTTAAAATATTTAACTAAAATTAATTAAATACTCAAGATTCCTCAGTACCGTCCGAAAGGCATGCTTCTGCTGTTTATTTAGCTGTGCCAGATAATAGTATCAGGTTAACAGGAGGCACATCAAATAAAGTGTAATTCTGATGTTTATATCCGACGAATACTGGTTTGATGAAAATTTTAAAATGAAACCATTGTATAAATAATTATGATTCTAATAATAATTTAACTTAGCTTTACTGCCTTATAGTTACTTATACATATACATATGTATTTTAATAATAAATAAAACTATTAAAACTGCCAAAAATTTATAATTTTTTCATTATAGAATATTTAGACAATGGTTTGAGTAAATGCGCCTTGAGGTAAAAAAATCGATATATGTACATAATAAAAATATCTAAATATCTATCTTTTTCATTTGCCCATCCCTACATCGAGCCACCATTAGATAATTTGCTGTTGACGTATACATCGCAGCTGGTACGTGCCGAGAACATTTTTTGGATGTTTTGGGCGCAAGATACATATGTATGTATGTGGCAGCAAAATTTGTTCCAAAGTGCTTAGTTTCGAGCATAAGAAACGTCACATGAGCATCGGTTAGGAGTTGATTTTTCGCCAAAAGCAACACCACAGTCAATCTTAAGTCGACGAATTTGCCGGATTTACCCCCCTTGTTGCGAAAACTTTCGCTGTAGCATCAGTTCCTCACTCAAACGCTCTTGATTGGTGTACCTAGAAAAATCGCCATTATCTCAGAAATGAACCTCTTATCCAAAGAAAAATTTCTTCAACACGGGTATTTCATTGGCGCTAATAATTTATACATTCTATACATTCATCATAATGGGTTAAGGGGCGAAAGAAAGGGGCCTGGGGAAAAAACTGCGAGGGCCTTAAATTTTTGACCTTCATAATCTCAGAATTTTAATACAACAGAGAACGTCTGAAAGATGGTAAAGGAAAAGCTTGGGGCCGCTAAATCAAAGAATAAGGAAGAACTTTGGCAAAGAATTCCTGTTATTCCATACCAAATTGTGAGAACCTAGTAGAATCTATACCGAAAAGATGCACGACGTACTTGCTATCAAGGTTTAATACTGACACATTTTTTTAATAGAGTTTTATTAATATTTTTGAGTTTTAGTTATCTGCTGCTTTTTTATTAACAATTGGATTTCCCGACTGTCTACTTTGAAAGTTTTATTCGCCATAATTGAAATAACTATTCATGCGCTTTTGAGTTGATAGTATGCATAATTAATAAAAGGAACTAAAAACATGTTTTGATTTGGTTAAGAAATTTTTTAATACCAACTTTCGGCAAATTTCTATTGAGGAATCATTCCTATGGACGCATACATATGAACGCTGATGCAAAATCGATATTTTTGAATTGAAGTCGATATTTTTACTGTCGATATATATGTATGTATATTGTCAATTCTCCATATGAACATATGTATGTATGTATGTATATATGTACATACATATTTAGAATATACATACGTGAATGTGTGTAAAAAAAATGCATATAGGGAACTTTTTTACAAACCAGGGGGATTTTCTTTACTTTACCTCCCCCTAAATTTTTATAATCGAAAAATGTATGATGAACTGAAGTTTTTTGTTGTTACCTGTGGGGGTTGATTAGGTTCGAAAAAGAGCTCTCTCTTATACGAAAATGTGCTTATATTGTTGAAACAACTTTTAAATTATTCTGGGTATTCACCGTTTTGTGTATTCAGAATAATTTTTGTACTTGTAAGTGTATTTGAAAATTATAGAAATTGTTGACATATAAAATACTTTGTGTATTTATTAGAAAAAATCAATCGATTACACTTGAAATATAATTGTGTGTAAAATGAAAGGAGTTTTTTTCAAAAGAATGATTCTCAAAATCGGAATTTCTGAATTCTAATGTTTTCCGTCGATGTTTTGTCAACTGTGATGTCATTGGATTTCATATATCAATGTCATAAAACATATATGTACATATGTATATTTAAAGGCCGTTGCCGAAGGAATATACCGTACAGTTATAGAGGTTATGGAGAGTAACCGAAATTAACTTTACACACAATCGTCCGATGTATATATAATATAAGGTACTCAAATTAAGTAAAAGTGAAAAAGCGTTTTTTAGCTTTTTTTGGCTTCTTATTCTTATCTAAGTATTGTTTAATGTGCATACAAATATATAAAGTACAGTTAGCGGCTTGAAATTTCATTTAAACAAAGTGCGTTTAGATAAATCAACTAGCTTACAGCAACCCATCAATCAATTTGGTAAAGCATACGGAGTATATGTATAAATATATGCATATAAGGGTCATAAAATAAAATTAAAATATTAGAGGTCACAAATGATGAACAAAATGATTTTCCCACATTAGAATACCTACAACGACAGTTTTTAGCGACCATTAAATATTTTTTGATTTCAAAAGGAGAATAATTGGGGATGTTTGTTTTTAAAGAACCATCCCACAGATGAAAACATTTAAAATACAGACACTATTTTTTCCTGGATCACACTAATGCGCATACTATATGAACATACAAACATATACACATATAAACTATATATTTTAGATTACTGGAACCCATATCTATTTTTGAAACGACAACCATCATGTGCTCTGAGTCACATCCTACTACTGAAAATTACACCCGTCGAATCGCGATAAGATAGCGAAATAATAATATGTACATTATTGACAACTGAAAGAACCCGTTAACGTTTAAAACTTTTGTGCTTTTAGTAGACATAAATTAAACATAACTCTACAAATTTCACAACTTATTTAGTATGTGTCCAAAATCAATTTGGCAAGTTCATTGGGAATTCATAAATAGGGGCGAATCAGCTTTTTTAAGAGCAGCTAGTGTATGTACACACCACACACAAACATGACAATGGCATGATAATTCGTGATTGACAGCTGTTCTCTTAAGGCCACGATCTTTTGAGACCAAGGCGATTTAATAAAGGTGGCAGCAAATGTTTGAGAAAAAAAAGTAAAAGTATTTTATTCTTGCTTTCGGTACAGCGAATGTCAAAACCAACCAACAAACAATTGATTTTGACGTTTGCTGTACCACGGCGATAGAAAAAAAATCAATCAGCTGCTTACTGAGACCACCTTACTAAATTCGCATTGTTTGAGACAAGCAAATATGTCAGAATCTGTGTTTTTTTTTTCAAGATTATGTTTGAGGTTTCAATTGTGTTTGACAACAATGTTATTCAAATAAAAGTTATTATGATTTATGAACAACTTAAATACTAGTGAAAATTAAAATTTGGTATCTACCACTTTGGTTTTTTTTCATTGTGATGCCGATTTATGAGATTTGTAACTCCTGAATCAATGTGCTTGAACTCAAACATTCTGAACTGTGGGAAAATCAGAAGGAAAACTTTGAAATGCTGGTTATAAAACCTAAAAGAAGATGAGCGCATATTTAATTGCAATAAATAAAAATTCAGATAAACCCATTAGAGCTATACGAAAGCACACTCAGATAGCGATGGTCACATTTAAATGATCCACAAACATTAATGAGGGCATTTTTAGGGATATAAAAAAAAATATTTTTGTGTGTAAAAAGCATCACTGCCCCGGAAACACCGATGTATGCTATTTGATACATCGAAAATCATTGGCAGATCCAGATACTCGTAGTCGCAATTTGGAAAATTCTATGCGTCGAAAATACCGATGTTTTTTAACGATACGTCATGCCAATTTTAAACAGAGAAAATAATAGGCGAAGCAATGGAGAATGAGGAAACGAAGATGTAAAGAAGCGAGTTATCATTTTATATTGGTCAAGTTCTTTTAGGTGAAAGTTTTTTTAATTTGGCTTCGATACTTTCATTCAAGATTGATGTGCCGAAAAAGCTTGCAAATGTCATAGCGAAAATTGTAATCTTCTTGGAAAAACGAGCAAAAATCTTATAAGCTATCAATATTAACATCTTTATATTTAATTATTTGTTTTAAATGATCTCCGAAATAGTACTATAACTTCTACCGCTTTGGGTGTTGTTGTCTTTTCTCTATAAATTTTCAAATAAAAATTGGCCTTTAGCTGATTTAAAAGAAATAATGAAATAAATAAACAACATTAATTTAAACAACGTTTGGTTTTTATGTTCCTGGAAACTTTTAAATTTGTCACTTAAAGTGTGCTCTTTGCTGCACAGATTCACAGATTTTAATACATACATACATACATAACTCCATATACTTTTATTTATAGCTGGTTATATATAATTTTATTATCGCAGAATTTTGCACACATTTTTTTTTAACTCGTACGCACATTTATGGATGTGTGCAAGTTGGAATTCATACATACATACATGAAAATATACGTATGTACATATATGTATTTATACATACTCCCATAAGTATGTGCATGCGTCCCCGCAGGAAAAAATGAGTTAGTCGGGGAAATATTGCAGCTTTTATTCTGTAGTTCAAATCGAAAAGCAATTCTATAAGAAAGCCGAACAAATTGAATATCGAATCAAAATACTGCGTAAGGGACTAGTACGACTTTGTCAAATTGAAAATAAATACCAACAATACTCCTACAATACAATAAATACCATATTACGAACGAGGAGTCATCTGAACACTTTGATCCAATTGTTTCATCGGTGTAGTAAAAAATTTTGATATTTTTTAGGTTAGGGAACGAAGCGTTTTCTTCTTTAAACTGAGAATATATATAAAATATAATGTCAAAAATAATAGATTTTTAATGTTTGCAATATGTATGTATGTATATACATACATATATATCACAATCATATGAAAAAATTAAAAATATTGTTACGAGGTTTCACGTTAAAGATCACCCTAACGTGCCTATACACATACTCTACGAGCGTAAATTCGCAAGCGTATTTATTTTGTGCCAAGTTAATTACACAAAACATATGTACATACGCACACGCATACATACATATGTGTATATGTACATACATATATAGATTATAATACAACACGAAAACCAATGATTATTGGACGAATTTCGATTGGAAAATTTAACTGACTGCGGTTGTTCCATTCAACAAACAAGCAGTATTAAAGCGACCGCCAACGCATTCGTACATTAAACGCGTTCAACTAAGAAAAGTGGAAACTTCGATATCTAAAGCACACTGATAAGAAATAAATATTAAATTTATTATACAAAAATAAAGAAAAATTTAAGTAAAATAGGCGTTTCGTTTGCCAAAAACTCATAAAATGGGTAAGAAAAATTACGTTTTTTTGAACTGGCGGATTAAAATAAATAATTTTTTGTACTGTGTGTTTTCGGCATTTAAAAACAAACTACAGCGAAGTATGAAAGTGCTTTGCTGTTCTAAGTTGTGTCGAGTAAATCATGCGTGACTCGGTGCATTCGTCATTCTATTGTGTTTTTATCTTGACCAATAAAGTGATAGCGGTTATCTATAGCTTAGCAAAAAAAAAGTACATTTTGCATCACGTTCACATCCATAGTACAAACGCATGCATATTTATAAAACTAGTGCTTACATAAAATAAATGTTAATGCATATTTTTAGGCGCTACAATTTCGGTGGAACCTGGTGCTGTCATTAAACACGGTAATTCGCATTAATGTTGTATACACAATGCCAACGTTCGTCCAATTTTCGTTTACTGAAAAACAGTTAGATCGGCGCTGAAAGCAACAACCAGTAAAAAAATATATATGTATACTCGTATATATTTTATCAAGTTATATCTAGCCAGTAATTTCATTAACTTCGAAAGAGTTTTTCTCAAAATAAAGCTTTTAAAGTTATAGAGAAATATACGCTATCTCAGAATTTTAACTTTTAAGTGTAGAATAATAAAATAGCTAATTACGCGTAAACGAGTGAAAGAAAGCTGTTCAAACTTACAAATCATGCGGCGTACAGACAGAGCCTTAATTGTAGACGCATTAAGCGCTGTCTGAACACCGTATTACAAGAAGCTACCATCTACCAAGTCGATTATATATGTAGGAGTTAGATTTATTTACATATATGTATGTAGTATGTACTAGATATAAAACGCGAACAATGCATATGGTGAATATCGTTGATATGCAAATGTGTTAGTGTTTTGTAATTGTATTGGATAATGCGTTAGGTTATTCGTGCTGGGATGTACCTTAGAGTTTTCATTAGACAAAACGACTTTAGTGTACTGTAACTGAGTTTTGCGCACTCCTGGTCACTCTAAAGTACATACACAGACAAATAAATACACTTTTTAGATTTTAATTATTTCCCCCAATTTTTATTTATTACAGAAAACACCTGGGTACATTCATCACCATATCAACCGGTGCCACCATTCGCAGTAATTGGTGGTCACGACTCTGATGGCACTCCCATCTACGTAGGCCGTTCATTTCACGAGGGCGATCATCTACCGGCCAAAGTAATACCCAGCAAGGGCACAGCTTATATCAGTTGGGGTGGCAATGAAATAACCAAGTCACATTATGAAGTACTGGTCGGTCAGGGTTATGCTTGGGTGCCTTGTGTTTCGGGTTCTGTGCCACCCAATGCCGTACGCACTGGCACTACACGCGACGGTGAGCCTTTGTACGTTGGACGCGGTCATCATGCCAATAGTTTGACCGTCGGCAAAATACATCCATCACATGGCTGCTTGTACATACCCTTCGGAGGACAAGAGGTGCGAATCGGTTCTTATGAAGTACTAGTCAAACAGGGCGGAGATCATTGGATACCCTCGAACCCAAACTATGCACCACCCAACGCTGTGGTGGCCGGCTACGATACCGATCGCGCACCTGTCTATGTGGCTCGAGCCATGCATGAAGGTGAGCTGCTACCCGCTAAGTTTGTTCCCAACAAAAGTAGTGCATACGTCTGCTTTGGCGGTTATGAAATACCTAAGAACTCTTTTGACGTTCTCTGCGGGTATGGTTATAGCTGGGTACATGTGTATAATAATCATATCCCACCGAATGCCGTGTCCAGCGGCATTGGCCGTCGTGGTCAGCGCCTGTATGTCGGACGTGGTCATCATCACGGCAGTTTGACGCCTGGTCTTATCTCGCAATTACAGCGCTGCCTCTTTATACCGTATGGTGGTCGGGAAATTCGTATTGACTCATATGAGGTTCTCTGTCACCAATAATATTTATTAGATGTTCTCTGAGATCAACTGTGTATGTAATTGATTGTAAATAAAAACTAATTCGATAACAAAGTAGTACAAGACGCACTTTTTCAATGGAACCAGCAACCAAAGCACAGCGCGACGTGGACGTATGCACCCTTTTATCAAATATTTATTTTCTTTAGTTTGGTACATTAACTTTCATTATCTTTTGTACAATCGTAGGCCACAAATGGGTGCATTCGTCTGCTTACGCTTCAATCCCGCCAAATGCCGTACTTGGCGGCAATGATTTCGACGGTGACGCCATTTATGTCGGTCGTACCTTCCACAATGGTGACACGCTCGTAGCCAAAGTTGTGCCCCAGAAACAAATCGCTTTCGTATCATGGCGTGGTGAAGTTATTCCAAAAGATCATTACGAGGTGCTCTGTGGTAGAGATTTTATCTGGCGTCAATGTTACGATCACGTCATACCAGAGAATGCTGTAGTTTGTGGCAAAACTGCGTTGGGTCAACCGGTTTACATTGGGCGTGGTCATTACGAAGGCAGTCTAAGCATCGGCAAAGTGTCCTCTGTACATCGTGCTTTATTCATACCATTTAAAAATGCGGAGCGTCGTTTAGAATCTTACGAAATACTTGTGGAACAAAAACGCAGTGAGGGATGGGCTCTTGATGAAGCGCCACCACCGCCTCTAGTAGACGTGAAGCCAATATTTCCTGCGCTACCCACTAACGATTTGAAGACCTATCCGCCGCCGCAAGAATTCAAACCGCCATTAGGCCCACCAATGCCAATGCCCCCACCGCTCGCTCCGCCATCCACCGACGATCCATATCAACTGCATGCACCACCGCCACCACATTTCGATCCACCACCGTCATACCAATCCCTCGGAGTGCCTGTTTACCCGCCGAGCGCACCAGTTAATCGGTCTGTGACACCTCGACAGCCAAAGCAGTTCGATACTTGGGTTGTCTCAAGCGCCAATTATACACCGCCAAATGCTGTGCAAGCTGGACACGATACCGATCTCGCTCCAATTTTGGTCTGTCGTTGTTTTCACAATGGCGAATTGTTGCCCGGAAAAGCGATACCGAGTCGCGCTTGCGCTTTTATCTCCTACAATGGTCAAGAAATACTAAAGTCCGATTTCGAGATTCTTATAGGCGAGGGTTACCATTGGGTACCAGCATCGAATGGAATGATACCACCTGGTGCAATAGAAGCTGGGCGCACTTCCCACGGTGAGCCATTGTATGTGGGTAGAGCTCATTTCGGTGGCAGTCTTACGCCAGGCAAAATCCAGCCTTCACATCAAGCGCTATATGTTCCATTTCACGGTTGTGAGAGACGTATTAGCAACTATGAAGTACTCGTGCGCCGTAACGACTTCTATCGAGATGAAGCAGTCAAGATCTGTTATTGACTGAGGAAATTGTTGGATATCCATAATAATTAGATTTTTGTTTGCCCTCAATGTGTCGTACAATATATTTTCTTGTTATTTATTCACATAAACATTTCTTAACATAAATAGTTACCACTCAACCAATAAAATGCAGTTAAAAATATAGGCCTATTTCACCTACTTAAGTCGAGTTTAAATATAGTCGAGAAAAATCTTAGCTAAGTATATTTTGGAATTTTGCACAAGTTTTCCATTTTGCAATAGATGCTTTCGGGTGAAAATATTCAATTCAGACATATGCAAGCAACGCTCCGTTGAAGTGTGTTTTGAATTTAAAATGGCATCGTCTTATTATATGAAGTTCAACTCGTAATGCTAATAGAATGATTTTCTCCAGACATACATACATACATAAATAATGACCCCCTGGGGTAAATCGAAATAATTTATATTTATTTGAAAATCGAATAAACAGTAAAATGTTTGTAATAATATAAGTTTTAAATTTATGTTATGTATGCAGAATGGTTTCGAAAGCAGAATTTTTGTCGAAAAAAATTAAAAGCATACACAAGCACCAATTTGTATACATTTTTGAATAAAACGGACTAGGGCGATCCCAACATTTAATTATTATTTTTTAAATTAAGTTGATTGCCATTATCTTTTGGCAAAAGGAATAATATACAGAATGGTGGAATGGTGTACATAAAAATTATGGGTCTAGGTATGACTATATTCTATCACGTCCGTCTCCTGTAGTACAGTCGATACTGCTTAGCTGCCAAATCTACCCGCCGTTGCCGAAAAACAACCTAACTACTTCTGTGATGCAAGTATCCTAATATTCATGAAATAATATTTATGACAAGAGTACTAAGAAGGTACACATTTTTACAATTATTATTTATATATAATCAAGTTTATTGAAAAAGCATGATCAAAGATAAAAAAATGTTCTTACATATACAAATATGTCTTTTGTATATAGGGTGAATTTAGGCACTTAAACATAATATTTCTTTTAAATTAATGAAATCTATTGATGGTACTATTAATGGTATCAACAAGGACTATCTGAGGACCGACCTACGATTAGTGCGAATTACTTTAGGTTCACATTAAGTTAAAATATACTTACATTTTATTGTACATATGTAAATAACCACTTCAAGCAAGATTGCATTCATTTTTTACAAGAAAATTGTTCATCCATATGTATACATATATGCAAATACAAATTATATTTAGTAGTTAAACTTCTTGAAATCTGTTATTTACATACATATGTCTAAGGTGAGGATGTCAAAAACATAACATAACATTATAAAATTATTATGTTAAAAGATGATTATAAGGTCAAAATATATAAAGCAAAATTGATTTTTAATTACGAAATTTTTTTAAGAAGATATTTCATAGTATAAGTGAACCATGTTGTACAAGATATTCACCAATTTTAGTCTACATTTCAAACTTCTGTTCGCCTTTCGTCTTCGCCGCGAAACAAACATTACAAGGCGAATATTTCATGTTGCACAGTGTAGTGCACAAGACAAAGTGACCAATATGAATAAATCAGTTAAGTTTGTTATAGGTTGACATACATAAATAAATAAAATCAAAAATTACACTTTTATGAATAATTTCTCATCTTTTTTATTTTCAATTTTATCTATTACTAACATATTCCTATGAAATAACATACAATTGTTTGGATCCCCCCATATAAAAAGTGATTTATTAAAGCTATGCGTTGTATTTGGCGACCAAATAGTTTAATGCTTCCACGCCTTTCTTTTTTTTTTTGTAACTTTTCCCCAAAAAAAGGGTATTTATATTCCAAGAGTTTAAAATATAAGTATGCCACTCAGTTGTTTTCCACAAATGCTTCATTTAAAAAAAAGATTTATTTAAATAAGTTTAGTACTTTGAGATCCAAAGCGTGACAAACATTCCCCAGATAATCAATTTTATATAGTAGTATAAGGTGATTGATATAGCTGGAATAAGATTTGACATTTTCAAATTAAGTGCTTCTTTTCTGATCGAAACAATTTTTTTGAACGTTTACACATACAAGCCATTTTGTTCGATAAATATACTATGACAAAAAAATAAGTTATAAGCAATCGAATATACTCGTAGAAGGTCTGTGTTTGTGCCCTATACGAGTATCACATGCCGCTAAGATACTGACAGCGACTCGCGTGTGTTTCGGAGTATGAATAACGGTTTTATGTGTTCCAGTAAGTTACATAACTGTCGAGTTCTAACGAACAGTCAGCCGTGAAATAGTAATATATTATAGCTGTTATCTTTTAATAAATGCATATAACAATCACTCGGACACTACAAGTGACAACTTGTCCCAGTGATTGATCACCAAGTTTAGGTAATGACAATAACTCGAAATTGAACAACTCAAAACAGTGCAAAATGAAACTCAGAACAAAGAAAATGAAAGCAGAGAAGAAAAGCTTAATGATGAAGAAAATAATTAAAATAACGAAGAACCTTAGAAGCGAGGACGCAAGGGGAATTCTGTTAAAAATGTCGATGCTTTATGTTCTTCCATACCCAAAGTGAAAAGTTCTCGAATCGCGCTTCCAATATAACAAGAAAATTTGTAATTTCTTTTTCGAACATTTTCATTCCATTTGCTTTTTCCAATATTGTATTTAAATTTTTGTTCATCAATCATATTAAAATTTTATAATATTTGTCTGCGTGACTGCTAATATCTGTGAGAATAATAAAATCAATCATATGTCAAAAGGTTATAAATATACATACTACATAGTTCATCAAAGTTTCAAACGTGGCTTTACATAAATAACTCTTCTGAATACATAAATAACACTTCTGAATACTCAAAATTCCTCGAAATTTGTTGCAACTAACTGCAATAATGATATAGTACACTGATTATTAACATACTAGTTATGCAAGTTGATCAATTATTAGGACATGGCATGATCAATCACTGGGAGAAAACACTGTTGCACTTTATTATTCAAGAAATATGAATATATTCCATGAAATTTTATTAATTATTTAATATAAATAATATGATTAAGACACTTTTGTGAGAAACACCTGCACGTGAAAATAACGATATTTAGGTATAATAATCAAGTTTTCAAATCCGATTTTGTCTTAGCTGATGTATTGAGTAAGTAAAATTATTTTGAATCCAAACTTCTCGATTTTGACTTGCTAAATCCAAAAAATCAACCTATGTGTGTTCAGATAATTAAGCTTGCCTAACTAATGTGTTGCGCATTTAATACTCTATGGAATAAATTACAAAGCCATAATTTCAAAAAAAAAAAAACTATAAAAAATCAACAATAATTTTTACCCACTTGAAATTTGCACAGTATTATAATAAACTAAAAGTGCTATAAAATTGCGTGGAATTAAGACTTAATTTTAAGACCTTCTTATAAATTTATTTGTAGTTTGGTATTTCTATTTTGTTTGAAAATTGTATCAACTTTACTTGCAGTGTATTACAACAACACAATTTTGCATTTCTCTGAACAACTAGGGCTTAATAAAAACTATCTACATTTATTAAATTAAAATATCTATTGATATAAAATTATAAATGATAAATAGTTGGTTTGTTTTAGGAAGATGAAATAAACACAACAGCCAACTCGGCTAGCTCTGCACCTCCGAGCTCCCGGGTTCAAAGCCTGAGAGAAGTGGTTATGAAAATTAAATTAAAAAATAATTTAATTTAATAATCAAAAAGAAGTCTGATGAGGAAATGTGGTGATTTCCGAAATAGTACTATAACTTCAACCATTGAAAGCTGTTGTTGTTTTTTCACAAACAAATCTTCCATAAACTGGCCTTGAGCTCAATAAAATTATAAAAATATAAATGTTAATCCAAAACATATTTGAAAATTTTTATTTTCTCAGAAATCGAACCTTATGAGATTTCAAAATAAATATGAACAGTAAACTTCGGCGTTAAATTTAAATAACTACTACGTCACTGAAATCGCCAGTTATGATTCATAGTCATTAAGTTTAATCTTCAAACAAACACAAAGTCGAGCACTTATTCATACAGAAATAACTTGTTTCGGCATTGCAGAATTTTATGAAATTAGGAAGTAATTTTTAATATGCTTTAATTTTGAGAAGGCCTAATTTTAACACGTTTTTAATATTTGCGGCTTATATATTTTTTTGTTAATTTTTTAATGGCCTTTTTAATGATAATTGATAGTTTTATCGAGCTCAAGCCTAGTTTATGAAAGATACTATGTAATTGAGTTTAGCAGGTTTTACTCTGGGCACATTAATTTTAAA
Source organism: Philophylla caesio (assembly GCA_963971545.1). Classification (NCBI taxonomy): domain Eukaryota; kingdom Metazoa; phylum Arthropoda; class Insecta; order Diptera; family Tephritidae; genus Philophylla; species Philophylla caesio. The sequence goes on along the minus strand of OZ020606.1, from coordinate 97,011,799 downwards.
ATGTTATTAAAAAAATATGTTCAATCAATTATGTTTAAAAGGACAAATTTGTAACATATAACTTTCGGTTTAAGATTGTATAAGAACCATTTTATTTAGATCTTAAAGAAAAAGTATTTAGCCGATATAAATAGGTTTGTCAAAAAAACACAGATGTGTATCATATTAATTTTTCTTCTGCTGGAGTGGTAATTTCCATTTTAAATAATTTTTAGAGCTATTTCGTCATTCGATTGAATTGTGGGTATTTCCCGATTTCTTAATTTAAACATAAAGATAACCATCCGTGTGAGTTGCTGATTAAATGAGGGTGTAATCGACTGATAACCATAATATTTTATACTCATTTTATCACATTACGCGATATGCCTGTGGGTTACCTAAATTCGACCATAAGTATAAGTATATCAGCCCGAAAGTCTTCATTAGTACAATGTGATATCTCTGGGTGCCTAATGGCCTTAAACTGCATTTTCCTTTTCAGACTAATGACAACGATTGCGCCGAACTACTTGTATGAAAAATAAGAGAAAAGGGGGCGATATATTGCGGCGATTGGCCTTATTCCGCCCTGATATCGACAGTGTAAATCATCCGTAAATTATTATTCGACGACTCGAAGACATTCGCACAACTTCTTAAATGAAGTTGAATGCAAATAATACTATGTTTCCACGGCACATGATTCGCTCTCTCATTCATAATATGCTCTCTCATTCGTAATTGGCAGCCCAATCACCAACCGAATTGTCTTGATTCACCATACAAATTTGTGTGAGCGAATCATCTCATTTGTAGTTAATTCAATCTGAATCACCATGCGAATACGAAAAAATCGATGCCATCTCTACTTTTAATCGGAAATTTATCGAAATTAGCTGCTAAAGTACATTTAAATATCAAAACGACACAAATATTAAATAAAACAAAAAACAATGAAATGCTAAAATGTTGAGTTTGTGAAGAAAAAAAAACACGTGAAAGAGGTTGCTGGGCCAACCTAGAGTGAATGAAGATGCAAAAGTATGGATGTAAATATTACAATGTGTCGTGTAAACGGGGTGATTCGCCATTAGTAATTCAAATAGTGAAACACGTGATACACTTGCCGTGGAAACACCGTTTAAGCCAGCTCTTTCGTTAAGTTGCTCAAGCAGTTAAGGAAGTATTAAAATATTTTCATTTATATTGCGGATTTATAAGCTTGTTGCACCTACTAGAGAATAGTTGTAACATATTACAGTAGTTGTAAATATTATTAAAGATGTAGGTAATAACAAAGTAAAATACGCCATCGATAAGAATAAACTGAACGTAGTCTTTGAAAGACTTCTTCGACCGATAATAGATAAAGACAAAATGGCAATGATAATGGTTGTTAATAAAGTTGCTGCAGAAATGAAATGCTAAATAATTAATAAAGATATTCTACTAATTGGGAAATTAGTTTTAAGTTTCAATTAATTGTATATGGCTTAATTTAATGGCATAATTTCAGTGACTGATATTGTCTTTAAAATATCCCGGAATTCCGATATAAAAATGTTGCGTAATACTGACATCCCTACATACATTTTAACGAGTACATACAATAAACTCTCAAGCGAAATCTTTTAAGTATTTGGGTAAATTTCCAATACTTACAAGATCTACAAGCATATACATATCTATGTATGTATGTATGTACATATGAATGTTCTTGTGCATATGTGATCCACACAAGTATATCAATTGAAAAATGAACTGATTGGAACAAAACATTTACGCAAGTAAATCGCGAACACACCCTCTTGTAATATCTGTCTTCGTGTCATTGTAAAATTTCCCGAACGGCTGATTTACGAATACATACATATGTATGTACATATGTATGTGCCACCAACAAATAAACAAAAGTTGGTAATATGCTGCGAAAAGGCGAAAAAAACTACATATATTATTAGATTTTATTACTAATAATTGTGAAAATGAAATTGCTAAGGTAAACGATAAACTTTAATACACACAAATAAATATGTATGTATTCGACTAACGTATTTGTAAGGTGTTTCGACGGTTTATCTTTTTTGTTGTGATCGGCTGTAAGAAATTTACGAAAGGAAACCCATATTAACAGCAGGGTCCAACCATTGTATTTGCTTGCACTGCTGTATTTATTTATTTATTTATTTATTTAATCAACAAACAAAATGCTTATAGACTATGTGATAAGTATACATACATATTATTTTAAAATAAAAAAGATTGAAAAAATAACGTATATTTTATTAATGGATTTTTACTACATTTGCTATAAAACCCACAGAAACCACGAATACAAAATACAATGGCAAATACAACAGATCCCGAATACCCCTATTGTATTTGCTTGCACTGCTGTATTTGAAGTGGAACGTATATTTTATTCTGGGATTTTTACTACATTTGCTATAATAACCACAGAAACCACGAATACCCCTGCTCTGTCAATATAACGAGTAGCATACTGATAGTATTTGGATGATTGAATGGTCATTGCACTAATTCATTTTGGAGACTGAAAGGATGTACTTATACTAATAACTTAGTTAAACATAAAGAATAGTCAAATACGAAAGCTGGTGATGATTACAAAAATAACCACTTTTTATGCTTTAACAATTCTACTTTACTTTCAAAGAAGAAAATAAGAGTATTACAATGTGATGGCATAATTTTTTCTGTTTTTGTCGACTGTTAGTTTTAAGTACATGTGTCTTTCAGAAAACTTCCATTTGGAAGCCTGGCTACTGATTATCGTATTTTTTTCAAATATATATGTAAAGTAAGCTTTTCATTCAGCCTGTCGGGAAAAACTACTTATTTAATCAATTATTTATTCGCAATATTTATTTTGTTCATAATAAATTGTTTGCAATAAAAATGTAGTTTTAAAAAAAGTATCTATGTATATCTAAGCATGACTAAGTATTTTTGACATTCTTCAGTTAAATATGCTTAGCAAAAGTGTTTTTTTTTTCTTTTACACATGAAGAGACTTGTAAAATTACTACCAGTATGGCTAATTGGGGTATTCACAAGATGTTGTAAAGCGGCGTATTGTCGTAAAATAATTAAAGTTAACATTCCTTGCTGTGTTATTTGACTTCTTTTTTCTGTGCAATGCAATAGAAAACACAAAAATTTTTACGACTTTACAACTTTAACACATTTTAAGACACTTTGTAAATACCCTATATTTTTCTTTTAGCTAATTTAAAATACGTTTTAATACATTTTTAGTTCGGTCTCTAACAAAAACTAAATAAACACAAATTTAAGATAATTCCTCAAATGACATACAAAATTAGAAACTTTTAAGAAATGGTTTTATTACAGATTGGTGAATTGTATTTTTATTTTAAAAAAATATACATAAACTATAGTATATGTAAATAAAAAAAATAAATAAAAAAAAATTTTCGCACCATAAAGAAATAACAGTGCTACATACATATATTGACAATATATTACTATATTAATAAATAACTAAAACCAAAATAAAGCCAAATTTTCTTACAAGTTTTCATAAAAAATGTAACCTTCTTTGAAATTTGTTTGAGTTTGCAGTTTTATAGTCTATTAAATTTTAGCTCTTTCATTCCTATAATGAAGGCTTGAAATATTTCATATGGTAGAATATGCTGACCATCGTTTGCAAACAAATTCTAGTGTTAGTAAATGAAAATTTCTTGGTTTAAGTACTCAACTATATCTTTATAAATTTTATTTTGAATATTTAAAAAATGTTTGTTTATTTTGAATAAAAAATATATAAATATTATAAGACATTAAATTCAATATCAAATAAATTTAGGAAACAAAATTTAATAGTAAAAACAATAGCTTCTTTTTGTGTAAATTTGTGTTATCTTACTTCTATTGGCGCTCCTTTTAGTTAGTTGCACAGGTAGAATGATACGAGTATCATTGCATTATGTTACGGCGATAAGCCTTTTTATAGCTATATTACTATGTACATAAGTAACTATTTATGTAGACTTAAAAACACACAAAGAAATTACTATATTAATAAGTAAACAAGTGACGGACTACATACATAATATGTTCAAACACATTATTTTACAGCTGCTGTTGTATTTGATTTTACGGAAGATTGTTAAATGAAGTGCATGACTGGCCAATATTTCATTCCGTGAATGCAGCGTTGGGGCTTCAGTCGTCTTTGAGAACTTGCAACGGCTGCACGTGTTGGTGGATACCAATACTGTGTAAATTCTACGACTGATGTTGCGTAAAAGTTTAACGTGTGTGATTACGTTGTGATAATAATATTTAAAATAAAAATCTTAACAAATTATTAAATATAAACAAAGTTAAGTGTCTACTCGATCGCCTATCTATGCGAAATGTCACGCGATATTAGAAGCATATTTGATTATTAATAGAAATTGTTCTAATCGGCGATTTATTATAATAATCAAAGCTGATTTGAGGCATACGTATACGAGCAGAATAATCCACATATTTGCGGACGTGTAAGTATAAAAAAATATATATTTGAAGTGATCATAGAATTCTTTAAACAAATTTTACAACAACTCTAAAAAGAGGACAAAAACAAAATTACATTAACACGAGAAAAAACTGCTAAAGAATTGGTGAAATCAAAGCAATAGTTAAAGTAGTTAACTGTCGAATTTCAAACACACATTTTTTGCTTTAAAATTCGACAGATAATTAACGAATGAGAGTTAACTCTCAACGGTAAAAATGGCCGTAAAGTGAATGTGTAAAAACTCTTTAAATGTTTATGAAACAATTTTTTTTTTTTGAAAAATAAAAAAAAATTAAAAATTTTTATAACAAGTGTTAATTGATGATACTTACATAAGAGTATAACGAATGCTCAAATACATGTGTATATGCAAAAGAAAATATATAAATGGGCAGCTTCACCACAGAATCCATTGGCAAAAATCAACGGTAAGTCGTAGCCAATTCTTTTTTATAAGGTGTTTATTTTTAAAGATACAAAAAAATTTGTTCAATGTAAATAAACAATATTAGTTAATTCACAACGTGAATATAAGACACAGTGTCCTAAGTTGAGCTCTCAGCATCTGAGGTAATTTGTAGACATTTGAAACATCTTTTTTATTATAATAAATAAAATTGATTGGACTATGAATGTGCATACTCAAAAGAATTTTAAGAATTTTATAAATTGTTTAAAATTAGTATGAAAGGTTTTTGTCAAATAATGAGTCTTACTTTAATGGGAAAATGATAAAATATAAATTAAAAAATTACACAAAAAAAAGGAAAACACTTTGTCCGTATTCAACTAAAGTTCAACTAAATATTAATATTCGTCTTTATCGGTGGAAAACTATGAATTACAAATTTTGTGTTCAAAAGAGTCAAATACCAAATGCTAAATTAAAATATACAACATAATAAGTTTGCGAAACAATTTTCAAAATTAACAATAAGCTCTCAAACATGGAACTTGTGTTTAATTCAACAGTTGAACAACATTCATTTTTCTAAAAGTTGTTATATTGAAAAAAATTGTAATTCAATTATTAAAAATTGTCAAATTTACTGAGCTCGAGGCCTGTTTATGAAAGATTTTTATTTGGAAAAAAACAAAAATGTTTTAAATTTCAATTATAATTTAAAAATTTCTGATAAATTAAGTGCAAAATTAGCAACTTTTATTTTATTCACTTTTGCTCAAAGATACATATGTATATACATATGTACATATATGTATAAACATGTAATAAAACTTAAAAAAATAGAAAAGTTATAACTATTTTTCTTTAGTTTTGCTCTAAGAGTACAAAATGTATATGAAAATGTTATAGAAATTGTTTAACTTAAGTATTTTACTTATTTTTAATCTAAGTATTTTACTTATAAATTCATTTATCCATTACATAAAACAAAGCATACAGTAAACCGACAAAATTATTTAAAGTTAAATAATCAAAAGAAAAAACCCAATGGTGAACAAGATGTCGCGTATCGTACATACATACATACATTTATGTATTTATGTCTGCAAGTTGGCCTTGACGTCGAGTTATGGCTTAGAACCGCATATACGAAATATATACAAGTACATACAAAAGTTTATTGGCAGTTGGAAGATAAATAATTTGCAAAATTACCGAAATACGTTATTTATGGCCCGATAAGATAAACACAACTTTTTTTTCTTTTGTATAGATCATAAGTCAACATAGGCAAAATTTCTATAAATTAAACCCGAGAAGAAATGGTCCATTCAAAAATTGTGTGAAATATTGCTTAATATGAAACAGTATTTCGTAAATCCAAAGTAATTGCAGTGCTCACCAAATATTTACAAACGCTTGATAACAAAATCGCAGTGATAACAAATTCACAATTGTGATTTTTATACTTAATTTATGTTATACATACATATATGACCTAGTCAATCAGCTTAAAAAATTAAAATAAATGCTTTCCATGTTATTAAAAAAGAGTATTAATTCATATTTGTCGTGGTTTTAGTTATACTATTTTTTTTCTCATAGTCTACATATACTTTAACTTGGTAGGTCGCTTGGATCCAAGATTCGAATCTCAGCCGGGGCATGTAAAATGCAAATTATAGAAATAGTTTTTTTTTTCTACCAGGAACTGGCACACTCATTTCTGTCATGAAAAAAGCTTTTCATAAAACACATCTGCAATTAGCAGTCGATACAAAATTGTAGGCCCTCTATTTGTGGTACTACATAAAAAGACGCACACCTTAAATGCTAGAAAGAGCTCGGCCAAACGCTGAGCTATATAGTCTTAGCTGCAAATTATTATTAAATTATTGGTGTATGTTAATTATACCTATAAAAATAACAATGACAAGGAAGAAAATCGACCAATGCCGCTACTGATTAAGGTATAGGTAAAATATATTGAAATCTGGTATTATGAACGACAACTAGCTGCGGATTTATTAAGATCATTTTGCATAGCCGTATAAGTTTTGCCAGAATACCAAATTCAGACATTGCGGCATATAGGAAACTTCTTCTCGTGCTGTCGAAGGCGGCTTTGAAGTCGACAAAAAGATGGTGTGTGTCGATTCTTCTTTCTCGGGTATTTTCTAAGATCTGGCGTATTATGAATATCTGGTCGGTGGAAGATTTACCAGATCTAAAGCTACACTGATAAGGTCCATTTAGTTTATTGACGGTAGGCTTAAGTCTTTCACACAATACACTCGACAGAACCTTATACGCGATGTTAAGAAGACTAATCCCGCGATAATTGGCGCAAACTGCAGGATCACCCTGTTTGTGGATTGGGCAGAGCACACTTAAGTTCAAATCAGTAGGTATGCGTTTTTCCGACCATATTCGGGCGGTTTTCCTGTCGGCCAGCATCTCAAGCTCTTCGCACTCACGCATTTCGGTCTCTCTATTTTTCTCACGAAAAATGCGTCCATTAGTACTGCTCTTGTAAAATTTTCAAATGTACCTACATACTTCTTTTGTCTTGCTTTCTAGGAAAAGGGACTTTTCTCATAATTTTTTTGAATATACTTTCTTTATCCACTAACTTCTTTACATGAATATGTACTTATCGTTTACTCGTAATTTCACAACTATGGCAAAGCCTTTTTATGGTTTGTTGCGTGAAATAAATTTTGCATGTTGTAAGTTATTTTTAATCACAGTCTAATAATAAGCATACATACATATATGTATGTTACATTTATGTATGAATGTATGTAGATATGTATTAACGATGCAATTATTAGGAGAAAATGTTGCAGCATGTTTTTCGGCCATTTAAAATTTAAGATAAACTGATTTTTAAAATCACATATTTATCAATACAGAGAAAATTTAAGGTATTTATTACCTTTTTAATTGGGGCAAATAGATATTTTATAATGGAGTAACTATGAGCCAAATATGTATTAAAACAAACTGATTTATTAAGGCTACGCACATGCTCGAGCGGCGAGCAAAGAGACTATCAGAAGTTTCATTTTGGCAATCGCCTACAAAACTTTTGAAAGGTTCATCGCAAGGTTGGCAAGTCCTTGTAATAGACGACTCTTCCGAGACTTGTAAAAAATAATCGGCTAGCTACTGAAAATATTATATGTAAATAGAAGTGAGAGCAGATTCTTCTGCAATTAAAAATGGTTGCTGGGAATGTTTCAAAAGTCGAAGTTGAATACTCGAACATCCTTTAAGATGTGTGTGAGCCATTGCCTAAAATTAATTACAAAATCGCATAATCGGCTTGATGTTCAGTTAGACAATTGCTATGCTTTGCTTCAGTGCAGGGTCGTGTGCAGAACTCAGCCCATGGGGGATTCTGGATTGAAATTTCAAATACGAATAAAATTTGATGAATACGATTCACTTCTATTCATATTCCCAAGGGGGGCCCGACGATTTCATGGGGTAATGACCTCTTTTAGACGAACTGAACGTTCGGCGTCACTTGTGTTGATACGACCACAACGGTACTCAGTAAACCACTTCTTAACCATTGAAATTGATGGTGCAGTGTCCCCATAGCATTTATCAAGCTTGGTTTCGGTGATGATTTTTTTGAGTAAAAAATAATGCTTAATCAGCACACGAAATTCGATTTTTTTTCATTTTTGTTAAAAGTCAAGAGGTTATCTGCTTTCAATGGTTCTCAAGCATAAACTAAATGACTCAGCTTGCTTAAAAATTGGCCGTAGTCTATTGATTGATGGCAGTTAAGAGCAGCAGTGATGAATTTAAAGTTTATGCGCTAGCCACTGACTTAACACACCGCCCTCATAGTATACATATATAGGGTTTTTTTTTAGACAAGAATTATTTTTTAAAAATTTTCGACCACTTTTTGCAGCATTAAAACGGGCTCGTTCCCCGTTGACTGTAACATTATGGCCGGCTTCATTTTTGAAGGAATATTGACCAATGATTCCCTCTGCCCATAAAGCACACCAAACAGTGACTTTTTGAGGATGTAACGGCGTCTCAACAATGGCTTGTGGATTACCATCAGTCCAAATGCGACAATTTTCTTGATTAACGTACCCATTCAACCGAAAGAGCGCTTCATCGCTGAACAAAACTTTCTTGTAAGAATCGGGATCGGTGGCCATCTCGTTTTGAGCCCATTCACCAAGCGTGCGACGCGCTTGATGGTCGTTCGGTTTGTTCGTTATGAAATGGCAAACCAAACTGATTGTATGTAAGTATGTATACATATACATAAATCAAGTAACAGCTGTCAAAAAGACCAACTCCGAAAAAAGTATTGCTTCACTGAAAACTACACGTCTAAAAAAAACACAATAGCCCAAATACACCGTTCAATTCTTTGACATATAAATGTCTATGTTAAAATAATCTAATTTATATTTTAATACTATTGTTTACCACTTCATATGTATGTATGTACATATTTGTTTATATATACAAACATAATATGGTCATATTCACACGATTTATGTAGTTATCACCAAGTTCAAACAATGAAAATATTTTTTATAATATGTTCAGCATGATAGGAGCATTAGGGTGCCACCCTTAAGGTTGGAAACGTTAAATTCTCAGCAAACAATTGAATTTTCTTCAAAAGTATTTTTATATTTTATATCACACTTGCATTTTGTAGTACATACACAATTTTGTGTTCGAAATTTTCTTGGTGAAATACGATTCTTCACTGTATTATGGTAGCTATCTATTTTTTATTATTATTTTTTAATTCATAAATACTCAAACAAGTCACACTTACTAAATGTTGACTTTAAACTTTCAAAACACCATAATTTCATTAAATATAACTATTTATATTAGGAACTTTTGTGTAGTGGGTATAAGGGATGCAAAAAATTTATCTACATCTTGCCGAATTCAAAACAAAAAATTTTTTACACTAGTATTTTTGTCGACGAGAAAAATTTGTTTTCTGAATTTCTGTTTATTAACTGTCGCAATAAAAAATAATTGAATGTCCTATGTCTGGCTCCTTATCTAGTAAAATGAGTACTAGGTAGCTTTACTAGGTATTGTTACATTTACATATATTTAAAAATAATCGTCAAAAATAAATCTAAATCGATTTTCCATATCGATATAGGTATGTATGTACATACACACTAACAATATGTCATCTCTAGTTAGGATAAGTAATTTTTATGCTTCCACCCTAATAAACTAGCAAAAACTTTGATGAATATGAAATCACTTATCACATTTAAGAACTCATATATAACTTTCAAAGTGGAATTCATTATAAAAAAAAAAATTTTATTGAGTAGTTATCTTAAGCGAAATTAATAGAATATTTGTTTCTTGATTTTTCTAGTCCTATATAAATGCAAAACACAAGTGCACTCTGAATACAATAAAAAGTGTATACAAAATGGTTAAGAGTAGCTACAACGTTTCCTTGCAAGGTCACGGAGAGCCTGTTGATAATTTCAAAAATATAGAATCATTACCGGGTCCAAAGGACATTCAAGCCCCGAAGTAAGTTCAAATGTTTACAAAAAATAAAAAATTAACTGCCTTATTTTAATTTCATACCTTCACCTTTTCAGGGAGAGTATCGATTCAAAAAAGAATTACACATACTTTAAGCTGGTAAGTACAAAGCCACTTTTACATACATACATATGTATCCACATTGGTTTCTTTCATAACATTTAACAATAGCTCAGTGTTTGGTCAAGAAGCTTCTCCTACCATTTATGGTGTGCGTCTCCAATGGTATACCACAAATGGAGGAACCTAACGTTTTGTGCTGACTCCGAACGGCAGATGTTTTTTATGTGAAGCTTTTTCATGGCACAAATACACTCGGATGGTCAAACCATTGCCTGGCGAGAAGCGACCGATATTAGAAAAACTTTTTCTTTGGTAATAGATTTTACTTGCCATGGCTGAGATTCGATCCACGAACTCAGCGACATAGCGAGTAGTAAGTAGTAGCACGCACCGCTGCACGCTCGATCGCAGCGGCTCGTATCATACAAGTACAAGTAAATTGGTGCCATAAAGTAAAGTGACTCTGCGGTACGACTTTTATGTATTCTATTAATAAAAGCCAGATAGACCTTGTGATCTTTTCTATATTATCTACGTTTTCAAATTAGGTTTGGTATAATTTTTTGTCATTCACAACGCCTTTTTGTTAGCGTTTGTTACAATTGACTACATGTACTTATACATACAATGTATGTGCATGTACTCTCAGTTAGATAGATATGAATGTGAGGTTAGCACTGCGACCGATGGGTCTATTGTGCCCTTGTACTCTCAGTTATACTCATACAAAACTCTTACTTAGATATTTAACAGATATTAGTTAAAATCTTCATCAAATGTATAGCGAATCATTATTTCGTCTTTCTTCCTTTCTGCAAACAGGCAAAAATATAGAGTTTTCAAGTTTAGCTGTAATTGTTCTTCTTAATGCAGAGTAGTCCTTCTATTCGTTTGCTTCCACTATGGGTTTGTTTATTTTTTTAATGCTAGACTGCAGTAATTAACACAGTAGGCTCAACATAACTTTATTGACGATATTAAGAAGTCCATTCGACTCCATATTGAACTCATCGATGAGCAGGCTTGCGCGTTATACTATCTACAGACAACCGTGTAGCTTGATAAATCTTTTGATACTGTGAGCTGAAATTATTTTCTATGTTTCGAGCCTAACGAAATCGATGTTTCAGATGTTTCTTTATTAGGTGTGAGGCCATGAATACCTTCACTGTCCACCAGTGCAGGGTTTAAATAAATGAAGACCTCCAGTCTGCTTCCGGCTTTGTATATACTTTTCAAAGACGGCTTTTTTTTAAATAGAAAATCAGTATAAATAATTTCTTGTTTCAATAAATATTACCCTCAGGTAATAATAGTTCTTTGTCCCGACTATATCATCTTTTGTATAATATATTTTTGCAGTTTCGCTACGCTACAATATGGGATCGTTTTTTAATAGTTTTCGGTGCTTTCGTGTCAGCACTGGCTTCCGTTTGTGTACCATATAGTGTAATCATCTATGCCGAGTTTACAACATTGCTCATAGAACGTGACGTTGGCAATGGGACATCTTCACCAGCGATGATTTTGAGTCTCTTCGGTGGTGGCAGAAGGCTGTAAGTGACTTCTCAGATAGCAAATATATTTTTAATTGTCAATTTTTTCTCATGCAATTTAGCATCAATGCCACCCGCTTGGAGAATATGGAAGCGGTAAAAGAGGATGCATTGGCATTCTTCTTAAGCTCAGTCGCTGGCTGCGCAGTGCAGCTGGTACTTTTGACATTGGCAGTCAATATGCTGAATGCAGTGGCCCTCAGACAGGTTTGTGTATTCTGAATTTAAATAATTATTGTTAGCTTACACAAATATGATTTTGTTTTTTAATTTAACTTCCGTTGCATGAAATATGTAGATAGCAAAAATTCGCAAGTTATTTTTGGAATCAATATTACGACAGGATATGTCTTGGTACGATACCTCTTCGGGAAATACATTCGCCAATAAGATAACTGAGTAAGTGAGGGATATACGAGTACATACTTACATATGTGCATACATGAATTATAACGCCCTTCGTATGCTTTCTTTGAATTGTAGAGATCTCGAAAAAATGAAAGAGGGGATCGGCGAAAAAGTCGCTATATTCGTATTCCTAATAATGACCTTCGTTGCTGGAATTATTTTCTCTTTCATCTATGGTTGGCTATTAACACTGGTAGTACTCATCTGTTGCCCCTTCATTATTGTCTCCACTGCACTGGTCGCCAAAATTCAGAGTACATTCACACAAAAGGAACTGAAAGCTTATGGAAATGCCGGTGCGGTCGCCGAGGAGGTATTCTCGGGTATACGCACAGTCTTCGCGTTTAGCGGTGAACGCAAAGAGACCGAACGATTTACCAAATTGTTGGTGCCAGCTGAGGTCACTGGTCGAAAGAAGGGATTGTACTCGGGCATCGGCGCCGGCATCATGTGGTTCATTATTTACATCGCCTATGCAATAGCTATTTGGTATGGCATCCAACTGATATTGAAATATCGATATGAGGACGAAAAATTATACACCGCTGGTTCATTGGTTGTTGTACTATTTAGTATTATAATGGGCGCACAGAACCTAGGCTTCTCACTACCACATGTAGAGTCATTCGCGACGGCACAGGGTGCTGCACAAAATGTCTTTGCTACCATTGATCGAGTATCGGAAATTGATCCGTTAAATCAGAGTGGCGTTAAACTGGAAAATTTTATAGGAAACATAAGTTTCGAAAACTTACACTTTAGTTATCCAGCGCGTCCCGATATACAGGTGCTCAAAGGGTTCTCATTGGAAGTGAAGGCAGGTCAAACAGTAGCATTCGTCGGACCATCTGGTTGTGGCAAGTCAACGACACTGCAGCTGTTTCAGCGCTTCTATGATGTGCCAACCGGTTGCGTGCGCTTGGATGGACACGATCTACGCGAACTCAATGTAAGCTGGCTGCGTTCGCAGATTGGCGTTGTCGGCCAGGAGCCAGTGCTGTTCGCTACAACCATTCGTGAGAATATATTGCATGGCAAGCCTCATGCAACACAAGAGGAAATTGAACAGGCCGCACGCATGGCCAACTGTCATGAATTTATCGTTAAGCTGCCAAATGGTTACAACACAATGGTTGGTGAACGTGGCGCACAAATGTCTGGCGGCCAAAAGCAACGTATCGCTATCGCACGTGCGCTCATACGTAATCCAAAGATATTGCTCTTGGATGAAGCTACCTCTGCATTAGATCCAACTTCGGAGCGTCGAGTACAGGATGCACTCGATGTGGCAAGCCAAGGTCGCACCACACTTGTGGTATCGCATCGACTCTCGACGGTGACAAACGCAGACTTGATTGTGTTCGTGAAGGACGGCGTTGTCGCAGAGCAGGGTACACATGGGGAGCTAATGCGTGCACAGGGACTTTACTGTAAACTAGTCATGATCTCGAAGCGCAAAGAAGAGGAAGATGCTTTGGCAAACACTTCAAATGTAGTAAAACAGCGTAAGCAACAACTAGCGGTGCCGGAAAATTCTGATGATGAGGGTGACTCGAGTTTCGATGAGGCAGACGGTGAAAGCGTGGTGAGCAAAAGTAAGTAGAATCGCTCGTAAGTAATGCTTCACACGCTCCGGTCGTCGGTTGGCATTTGCCTTGCTAAAAGTCAGTGTTGTTTTCGGAGCTTTTGCGATTTATAATTAAATCAACACAATAATAAGCCCCCATAATGGCCGTTAAGACATTTATGATTAACTTGTACATGAGTTTAGAAAATAACCCCTGCTTTTGGCGAAATTACAGAGAAGACGAATAAAAAGAAAGTGAAAGCCGAAAAACACAAAATCACTTTTGTACAACTGATGAAAATGAATGCACCTGAGTGGCGTTTTATTTTGACCGGTTGCATAGCATCCATGTTGCATGGCGCCACGTTTCCGATATGGGCTGTGCTCTTTGGACAATTCTTTGGCGTAAGTAATGGCAGTATTCACACAATGCGCATTTAATATGTGCGTAAGAAGTTTGGAGTCAACAAGTTTACATGGCATCAAAACAGTTGTATAGTAAATAACAAAAATGTATGTACTTACATATGTATGTATGTATATTTGAATCAATTAGATTTTGCAAGTCTTTCTGTACTTACTATATATGTATGTATATGTAGTAGTTTAAAATCAACGGCTTTATTGAAGGGCTAGTATACATTTTTCCTTTGCATTACAAATTAAAAATGTGTATCCTTTAGAATCAATTGAGTTAGGAACCATTGGAAGTGATGTATTTTCTTAATTTAAATGCTAAATAGCTGACGAAACGACGTCTGTCACAAAAATTAAGCCGCATTTTCCAAATTTCACTACTCCGTCCTTCAAAATCAAAATGTGCAATTCAAATTTCCAAACATTCTACCATTATTTGTTTTCTGCTTTTAGATATTGTCCGATCCCGATGATGCTTATATAACAAGGCAATCAATTATGTTTGCCATTGTCTTCATCATTATCGGCGTAGTAGCCGGTGTTGGCTCACTCTTACAGACGTATATGTTTAGCATCGCGGGCGTGAAAATGACTTCCCGTCTGCGGCATGATGCCTTCAAGACGATTATCAGTCAAGAGGTCGCCTATTTTGATGACCAACGTAACTCGGTAGGTGCGTTATGTGCACGCCTAGCAACCGATTGTTCAAATGTACAGGGTGCAACTGGTTCACGCATTGGTATTATAGTGCAATCCATTTCCACACTTGCCGTCGGCATTATTCTCTCATTCACCTTTTCATGGAATTTGACGTTGGTCACTTTGGTTACGGTACCGTTGGTGTGTGCATCCATAATTTTCGAGGCACGTTTCACGGAGTCGAGTACGAATGCGGAGAGGCATGCCATCGAAGAAGCGTCACGCGTGGCAGTGGAAGCGATCGCAAATATACGCACAGTAACGAGTTTAGGACAGGAACGCGCTGTATTAGGACGATATTGTGAGGAAATTGATAAAGCTGATAAGGCATGCCGCACCAAAGTGCGCTATCGTGGTTTGGTGTTCAGTATGGGACAGACGGCGCCATTCTTGGCCTATGGTGTTTCCTTGTTCTATGGTGGATACTTAGTAGCCGACGACGGATTGCCATATGAGAATGTTATAAAGTAAGCGACCAAAAAGTGGTTAAGGACTAATGAAACTCATGAATAATTTATTGTGATTTAGGGTATCAGAGGCGCTCATATTCGGCTCATGGATGCTTGGTCAAGCCTTATCGTTTGCGCCAAACATAAATGCTGCCGTGCTCTCAGCAGGTCGCTTATTGAAATTGTTTCAGCGTGTACCCGCCATGTATAATCCAGCAGACAAGCCATATAATACGCATGTCGTGAGTATTTTTGTCGTTTTGTGCATGTATCTATAATAACCTATTACCTTTTAAGAAATCTGAGGGTGACATTACTTACGAGAACGTCAATTTTCACTACCCCAATCGTAAAACAACACCAATTCTACAGAATCTTAATTTAACTATCAAAGGTGGCACTACAGTCGCATTGGTTGGACCCTCCGGCTCTGGCAAATCTACTTGTATACAATTACTTCTCCGCTATTATGATCCTGTTATGGGTAGAGTAAATCTGAGTGGTGTACCAACTACAGAATTCTCATTCGATGTGTTGCGCTTCGATATGGGTCTTGTCTCGCAAGAACCAGTTTTATTCGATCGTACAATTGCCGAGAATATCGCCTATGGCAACAACTTTAGAGATAATATACCTATTGCAGAAATTATAGAAGCGGCCAAGAAATCCAACATACATCAATTTATTACCTCCTTGCCGCAAGGCTACAACACTCGCTTGGGCAGCAAGGGCGCGCAACTGTCGGGTGGTCAGAAGCAGCGTATTGCCATTGCACGTGCCATGGTACGCAATCCCAAGATATTGATATTAGATGAAGCGACATCGGCGTTGGATATGGAAAGTGAGAAAGTGGTACAAGAGGCGTTGGATGCAGCACGGTCCGGTCGTACTTGCGTCACAATTGCACATCGGCTGACTACAGTGCGTGATGCGGATATGATTTGTGTGCTTAAGAAGGGCGTGGTGGTTGAGAAAGGCAATCATGAAGAGTTAATGGCGCTGAATGGCATCTATGCAGAACTATATCTGATGCAGCAAGTGGCCTAAGCTTGAAAGTTTAATTCCAAGCTGCAATACGAATTATTTGATTTCATAGTTAATAAATATTTGTAGATCGAATTGAAACGTTAACTTATTAATTTTTAATATTTTACAAGCTAAGTAGACAAATAAATTATTCTTATTGAATTTCATTTCCTATCGGATCATATCAGCCTCAAAGTCGGCTATCCGTCATAGCGCCTGGATAGGCGAGCGCATTTCTTCGTTCCTGTATGGCGCAAGTTAGTTTGCGAAATGGGCCTAGAGGCAGCGCTAAGGACTTCAAGTCCGCCTCGGTTAATAACATCAGAGTATCTAAATCGATTTGTTGTTTCTGGAAGCTGAGATAGCCAATATTTTAATTAAATACATAAGTAACTACTTTCCATTTCTCATAAACAATAACTTACACAATTAAATACTCTTCCAAGCCCCAGGCGGTGAGGAAGCGTGCAATTGGAGTGCCCGCATTTTTTTGCTCATCATCGCTGTACCCGTGTGCGCCTTCGGAATCCGAATCAGATATATTGAGAAAGGAACGTTGCTTGTTGCTACGTATTTTCGACACTGTGTTTGTGGCACCTTGCCGCCCAGTTACTGTACTTGTGCTCGTAGTGCCAGTTTCCAAGTCCAGCGGTCCATAGTTATCGTTAGGTTGTAATTGGCTGAGCGCTGCTGTTACCGAACGTCGAAATGCTATGCTACCCAACATTGGGCGATCGAACAGAGCCGCTGGACGTTGTCTCGCGAACTCTTCACTACTCAGACGTCCCGTGGTTGTGTGTGAATCACCGAGTATATCTGGTTGAGAGTATGAACGTGAGAGTGTTCCATATCCCAGTTTATTGGTCTCACATTCTCGATCACTGCTCGGTTCATCGACCTCAAAAACATTGCTGATTTTACCGCGCTTGCTGCTCTCCTCATTCGAACTGAATGTGCCCACATATAAAACTTCTGAGTCGCGTTGCACACCTATGAGCGATGTGACAGTGCGTTTACCATCCGGCTCGATGCCACCAACCTTGAAGCCGGTCTCTTCGTTCTTATTGGCGTGATAATGTGATAGTTGTTGGCCACGTATTTTCTTCTGCACAGTACCTGCTCGGCTCGCAATCGAGCCGACACTGTCGCCACTAGCACTGCCTGGTGATACCAGCTCACTGAATTTTGTTGCTGTGCTGCCACTACTGATGCTCGGGCATGGCGCTGCCACAGACGATGACTCTCTGGAGGGTCTATGCAGGTTTCCTTGGCTGGACCAAATTTTCTGTTTGAGCGTTGACAACATGTTCGATTTATTGATGTTGACGGTGCCAGCCATTGCCTTACTGCTGCAAACATCGACATGCTCATTTTCGAACTTCTGCTGACGTTTCATGTACTCACGCATGCGTTTCTCACAATTTTTTTCCGCCACTTCGCGCATAGCTTTTGCCTTTTTCCTATCGTGATGGAAATTCATGACGCGGATGTTTATTAAATTAAGCATATATGTAGTATGTATGTATGTATATACAAAAATTAAAAATATTACTTTTCGTTGGTCTCGAAATTCGCCGTGGCACTATCCAAATACCTTAAGATATCATCGCGATTGTTAATGGCAGCCAAATCCTTAGCACTGTGACGATCAATATCCAGAGCATAGATATTCATGCCGAACTTCACAAGGAAGTCCACGCAATGCAAGTGGCCTTTGGCGGCGGCTAAATGGAGTGCGGTGTTGCCGAACTGATCGTATTTGTCCGGATCCCCACTGCAATAACAAACGGTCACATTCAAGCATATATTTACATACATATGTTTGCAAAAACTGGCTAGGAAAATATAACTTACCCTCTACCACAGAGCAGCCGTAACGCATCCAAACGACCCTCAAAAGCAGCCCAAAGTACTGGTGTCATAGAATCATCATCCTTGGAGTTGGCATCCTTGCGCGTGGCTTCCTTTAGCACATCCAGCAAGCCGTCCTTCGCGGCTCTTTGAAAAAGTAATTGTAAACAAATTTCTTATTAGTTAATTTTCAAGTCAAACAGACATTATAGTACGATCATAAAAGTGTACATATTCATAGATCCCGAGCAATATTTTGTTTGGTGCTTTTATCAGCAATTACTTCTATTACAGTAATATACATACAGTACAGTACTACGTTAAATAATCGAATTGACGGCATTCTCGTATGTTTTCCAGTAGCCTTGCTTATCTAGCAGCGAACAGGAATTGAAATTTTTTTTCTTTGCATGTATGAAATAGTTGGTCGTTGGTTCGATTCCCGGCCAGGTCAGATCATTTTGTTTGATATTTTTTTCCAAGAAAGCATTTATTGTTTTTAAATTTTTTACTGTATATATTTTATATAAAATAACATAAAATTAAAAAAAAAAGAATTTATATAAATATTAACAACCATAAAATTATACAGTTAAAATATCGAATAGAAGAACATTTATTAGTATTTTGACCAGTTTTGACTAACGTCTTTACTTGATTTCCAACAGATGTATGTATATCAATAAAAATTCCGTTAATTTTTTGACGAAGGTATTTTGTGGTGCTTTCCATATAAAAAAAATTTTCCGAACAACTAATGTTACATTTTTAGTGACTTGAATCTAAAATTTTATGATCTACAAAAACGGTAATTATATTTAAAAAAAAAAGTTTGAAATTGTAATGAAATATGTATACAATCCTGGTTACTTGGCTTTTACTAAATACCTCTTATTTTTATTGCTAAAATTAATATTGAATTAAAGAAAACTTTATTATCAAATTTTTTCCAAATGTGATAGTTCTATTTTCTGCATGTAAAAACTTAAAAAAGGTTGATATCACATTTTACACATTTTGTTAAAAAAAACATTGCTTCTAAATCACACTTGCGTTTTTTGATTATATAGTTTGTTGTATTAAGGTGCTATGTATATACATATGTACATATGTACATGTGTGGTTGAATATTCGGTTATATTATATTAAATTGAAATATCAAATATGTTTCATTCTATGTACAAACCGCATTTCGCTACTAGTTGCCTACTTTTCTACTACCTTTGCGCGAAAAGGGATAAAATATTTTCCCCTTTATCAGAGCTTCCTAAATGCAACCTTACAAGGCAGTCGGAAAACTTAAACGTCAGTAAGTATCCAACCTTTTATAATTGAATCATGCAAAATGTGTAAATCTTGACGCTTCTATCGCAGAGCGGTATATGAGGTGAGAGTAGTTTTCAAAGGCGTTTCTATCATATATTTGACAAAAGCGAGATAGTGAAGATGACTTCTTATCAGTCAGAGATATCTTCCTTATGAAAGCCTGTTTAAAATATTCATTCCTGTAATATATGTTTCAAAATATATGGAAATTTACAAGAAATATGCGAATACATTTAGAGAATATTTAAAATGTCCCAGAAACGTTTGCTAAATAGGAATTGTGTCAACAAATGAGTTTATCCAATATACAAGTAGTATAATAACGCTGTATTTTGGAACGAATTTCCGTCATCCCTTGTCAAGTTTGGTTTGGAGACAAACCGGTTTCGGCGTTGTGCCATCTTCAGTGTAATTTTTCGTTCTGATTATTTTCTGTACGTACGTTAGTCTTTATAGTATTGTCCTTGTCTGTTGCTTTTGGTTAGGTACTCCTTAGCGGACCCTTTTTTTTGTGTTTGTATTGTAGCCTTAAGTTGCTGTTATACCTGCAGGTATATATAACTTAGTTGTTTACATTTTATTGATTATTATTGTCTGGATTCGAAGGAAGGTAAAAATCCGTTATTTTCTTTCGCTTGGGTTCAGTGGTTTGCATTTGCGTACCCTTTTGTGTGTTATTTACGGGACTTCTGACCTGTTTTGGGTATAGTAGCCTAAGAGGCTCGAATGATACATCCGAGGCTGTGTTTATCTGTTCGTTTATTATTTTTCCCACGAAGGTTTTTTGTTTGTATATTTCCATGTTTTCTAAAACGTTTAGACGATGTCCTTTATGTTGTACGTGGAGAACTTTGGCTGCTTTCCCTATTTTGCATGGTGTACATTTGTTTTCTGCCATATGGTTTGCGAAGTTTGACTCCGGCGTAGTGGATGGTTTTAGCCTTTTCTTGTTGTAGTCTCTAATATGTTCACGATATCTTGTTTTTATCTTGCGCCCTGTCTGTCCTATATAGCTATATTGACATTCGCAGGTCAACTTGTATACACCCTGCTTATCTAATGGGTCTTCTTCGTTGGTGCTATTTTGTAGTATTTTGCCCATATTATTCCTTGTTTTAAAGGCTGTTTTTATATTGTATTTTCGGAACACTTTAGCCAATTTGTGGGAAGTTGTTCCTGTATAGTTTAAGACTGCCCAATTTTTATCGTTATCTTCCTTCTTATTCGACTTCTTTTGTTTTAGTGCCTTTCATGATTTTGTTTACCAGCTCTTTTTTGTATCCGTTGTTTTCGGCGATAGCATATATTGTTTTAAGTTCTTTGTTGTACGCATATTTTTCTAGTGGAGTTCGTTGAAGTCTCGTTATTAGATGCCTAAATGCGGCATTTTTGTGTTGCTGCGGGTGGTTCGAGGTGTTATGTATTATTGTGTCTGTGGCTGTGGGCTTCCTATATATTTCGAATTCAAACTTGTTTGTGTCTTTATTTATTTTAATTGTTGTGTCCAAATAGTTCATTTTTCCTTCCTGTTCTGTATCCATCGTGAACTTTATGTTTGTGTGTTGGTCGTTAAGATAATTAAGTATTTGTTCCTCCTTGTCGTCCGTCATAAAAACAGCTTCCTTCGACAAGAAATTAAATACTTACAGGCCAAAAAAGAAAACACCAATAAAGAACTACTTGACATTCACTTAGAACTAGCAGAACTCCTTCCAGTCAACGCACTTATGGAAATAACACATGAAATAAAGGAAATTATTAAGAAATCCATGGGTCAAAGATACAATAAATTGAACAAGAAAATCGATGACCTCAATAGGAAAGTAAACGGCATAAAAAACAAACAACAAAATGAAATAGCCTTCCATCCAAGATTCGTCAATTTAACTAAGGTTCACATTAACAAAGAAGAGACGGAAATATTGAAGAAGGGTCTCAAACACAACATTCCAAATTATAATAAAAGGAAGGAAGTAGAACAGACAATTGTGGACACAGAAATGGCGATATCTTTACTACCAAGCGCAGATCAAGATCATGCTAGACATCTATGTAAACACATAATTGAGAAAGACATAAAATCCACAGAGCGAGAGAAAGTGGTAGGCGAAAATAAAACCATAAAAGGACTTAAACAAAAGCTCAAAATAAACAAAATTATCACAACAAAGGCAGACAAGGGCAACACAACGGTACTAATGCACGAACAAGAATACGTAGAAAAGACCGAGATCCTAATTAAAGAAACAAATTGTCGGCTAATGAGAAAAGACCCAACTGAGGAGTACCAAGTGGCAATAAAAGATGCAATAAAACAAGCAAAGACGATTATTAACCAGAAACAGAAATATGCAATGACATTAATGAATCCATCAGCCCCGTCAATGATCTCGCTACGAAAAATACACAAGCCAGATACACCAATGAGACCAATAGTCAACCACAAATCGGCCCCAGGATATAAACTATCTAAACATCTGAAATCACTACTGGTGGATCATTTAGAACTACCAAACAAGCATATAATCAAAAACACAACGGAGTTAATTGAAAAGATGATATCGCTGGACGTACCAAACCACGCAAAATTAGTATCATTTGATGTCAAAGATCTCTATCCATCAATACCATTGACAGAAACACTTACCGTCCTAACTAAAACATTGAGAGATAAATTGGACAAGAACATAGCAACAGAAATAGTCAATACTTTGAAAGTAACGCTCGACCAAAACTATTTCAAGTTCAATAATAAGATATATCGGCAAACTAAAGGACTGGGAATGGGTAATCCCACATCCGCAATCCTAATGGAAGTATTCATGCAACATTTGGAGGAGAAATACATGGAGAAATTGGCAAGCAACCTAGGAGTAAGGTTCTACGCGAGATATGTCGATGATATCATTTGCCTTGTAACGGAAGACAAGGAGGAACAAATACTTAATTATCTTAACGACCAACATACAAACATAAAGTTCACGATGGATACAGAACAGGAAGGAAAAATTAACTATTTGGACACAACAATTAAAATAAATAAAGACACAAACAAGTTTGAATTCGAAATATATAGGAAGCCCACAGCCACAGACACAATAATACATAACACCTCGAACCACCCGCAGCAACACAAAAATGCCGCATTTAGGCATCTAATAACGAGACTTCAACGAACTCCACTAGAAAAAGATGCGTACAACAAAGAACTTAAAACAATATATGCTATCGCCGAAAACAACGGATACAAAAAAGAGCTGGTAAACAAAATCATGAAAGGCACTAAAACAAAAGAAGTCGAATAAGAAGGAAGATAACGATAAAAATTGGGCAGTCTTAAACTATACAGGAACAACTTCCCACAAATTGGCTAAAGTGTTCCGAAAATACAATATAAAAACAGCCTTTAAAACAAGGAATAATATGGGCAAAATACTACAAAATAGCACCAACGAAGAAGACCCATTAGATAAGCAGGGTGTATACAAGTTGACCTGCGAATGTCAATATAGCTATATAGGACAGACAGGGCGCAAGATAAAAACAAGATATCGTGAACATATTAGAGACTACAACAAGAAAAGGCTAAAACCATCCACTACGCCGGAGTCAAACTTCGCAAACCATATGGCAGAAAACAAATGTACACCATGCAAAATAGGGAAAGCAGCCAAAGTTCTCCACGTACAACATAAAGGACATCGTCTAAACGTTTTAGAAAACATGGAAATATACAAACAAAAAACCTTCGTGGGAAAAATAATAAACGAACAGATAAACACAGCCTCGGATGTATCATTCGAGCCTCTTAGGCTACTATACCCAAAACAGGTCAGAAGTCCCGTAAATAACACACAAAAGGGTACGCAAATGCAAACCACTGAACCCAAGCGAAAGAAAATAACGGATTTTTACCTACCTTCGAATCCATACAATAATAATCAATAAAATGTAAACAACTAAGTTATATATACCTGCAGGTATAACAGCAACTTAAGGCTACAATACAAACACAAAAAAAAGGGTCCGCTAAGGAGTACCTAACCAAAAGCAACAGACAAGGACAATACTATAAAGACTAACGTACGTACAGAAAATAATCAGAACGAAAAATTACACTGAAGATGGCACAACGCCGAAACCGGTTTGTCTCCAAACCAAACTTGACAAGGGATGACGGAAATTCGTTCCAAAATACAGCGTATAATTACCCTGTCGGAAACCGCAACAACCAAAAAGAATATAGTATAATAACCCCAAACTGTTCACTATATGACATGGTAAATCTAACAAATTCATATTCATTCGTAAGTTTATACTCGTATACTACGTACATATACTTCTAGGATAATGGCGTTGTTTAATCAAACAATAGAAACGAATGTTATTTTTAACTCTGTAAGGCATTCTGAAATAATTTAAAAACTAAAAAAAGGCAACAGTGTTGTCTGCCAGGCCATTTCACACGAAAAATACTAATTTCCACGTGTTTGAAAACATTTTTTTTCCTTAAATTAAAAGAGAGCAACACTGGCTACCTTAAGGCAGCGTGCAAGAGTGAGACAACTGCCTAGTTATCCAACCTTGTATAATTGAATCATGTGTATGTTGTATATATTAGCGATGTCAATTTTGGGCATTTTATTGATCCCGCGATTTGTTATTTTTTATTATGTTTTATAACTATTTGAAATTTTGATGATACCCAACAAACATCAAACAAATATTTCTCAAACGTTGGAGAAATTCATAGTTTTCAAGTTGATATCCAATGTAGTTCTCAAGTTGATATCCAACATTGGATCATAAGTTGAGATGAAGTTGAGAATATTAATTTTCTTAGCTTTTGAATCAAAAAGTATCTGAATTTCTTAAACAAGACTACTTACTTGTTAAGTGTATTTTTTTGGTATTTTCATATAACTATCAAAAGCAATAAAGTACGAGTATAATGAATTTACATACATTTATTCACGGTGTTTTAAATTCAAAAGGAAGAAAATATATTTTCGTTTTTTATTTCAGTACTGCTACTAAACGTTTGAGACCAATTGGAGAATCACATTTGAGATCAAGTTGAGAACTAACTTTTTCTCAACTTGAGAATCATAATTATTGCCATACAAAAAAAATGCCCTTTTTATTGAGAACGCTATGATTCTCAACTTGAGACGCACTTGAGAAACAACGTTGGAGGTTTGAGAAATACCTTAGTTCTCAACTTAACCTCAAGTTGAGCTCAAGCCTAAATGTTTATTGGGTAGTTTTATAAACTTGTTTACGTACGTTTACATATCTCTATATCTATCTATGTTTGAATATACATACATATGTATGTATATAAAACAGGATGTGTGTATGTATGTAACGTATGGACTCTAAAATGGACTCCAAAACGATGGGCCACCAATGACATATACATATGTACATATTTTTTTTTTTTTGCTTTTTTTATTTTTTATTTTTTTTTTGAAAGCCGTTGTCATGATATTCCGCGCTTACTAAGTTGCAACATTGTACAATAAGTTAAAAATAATATAGAATATATGATCAAATTTTAAAATTTAACAAGCTTGGTATATGCACTCCTATTATATTGACCACAACTGTAAAGTTTTCATCTTTATATATAAAAATGAAGCGCTATTTCGTTATGTCCGCGCAGAGCGTCCGAACCACAGCACGGAAAGACGTTAAAATTTGCAGAGTTATTCGTTTATTCCTGCAGAAGGTCCTAACGGAGGCCTTTTTTAAGTTATAGGACAACAGAGTTCAAAAAGTGTTTGATTTACTTCTAATAAATTTTGAGCGGGACGAAGTTCGCCGGGCCTTCCAGTACTGTATAAAAGTAAGTTGCGAACGTATATACGCCCATGACTCGAGAATAGATTTTCCGATTTAAGACGAATTTTTTAGTTGTGTTTGTTTTTTGTCTTTGCCCAATTAAAAGTGTTACAGAGAGAAAACCTTGATAGGTAGCGCTGTTGGCGAGTTATAACTAAAAATCGTATTTATAGTCCGATTTCAGTCATATTATATACATACATATGTACATATATAGTATTGATAAGAGGAAGGAAATCATCTCTTCGAAAAATTAATCAGAGTCGAGTTATTTATAAAAGTCGTATTTTTGAATCGATTTTGATGAAATTTATGTTAAATTCTACTTGTATGATGCAAATTGGGCTTGCGAAAAATTATGTTCCTTAGTAGCGCTGGAATCGAGATATACAGAATATTATACATCTTGCTTTTATATTCATTAAAGCTGCATTCTTAACTTGGAAAATCCGTCATAAGTATAAAAAAAAGGAGGAAGCTATGAAAACGGATGTGAAATTTAGGTGACAGTTTCTTTTCGCATTAAATACGTGGACAACAGAGTTCAAAAAGTATTTCATTTAATTCTAATAAATTTTTGGAGGGACGAAGTTCGTTTTTTATACGTATGTATGTATGTATGTAAATACAATAAAAATAATACACAGCTACGTGTATAAAATCAAGCATATGTACATACATAGATAGCCCCCATCTGGGCAAGCGCAATGGAATGTCCTTCTTTTTGTCGGGGATTAAATTCGGTACGTACGCCTGTGCGCTCTCCGAGTATGTAGTGCTTTTAGAACGGTATCAGACGAGGCAGCTCTTGTCATCTCCAGCATGACACCCGTTTATCTACTGGCTAAATAAACGGCTCATCTGTGGGCTGGTCCACGCCCAACAAAAGAAAGCGACAGAAAGCTGGCAAGGGAGAGCTATATAGCTGATTGGCAAAACCACTGGGATAATGCGTCGAAAGGGCGCTGGACACATAGATGAACTTTATACTTGGATAAAAAGAAAAAATGGTGAAGTTGTTTCTTACCTATGCCAATTTGTAAGTGGGCACGGATGCTTTAAGTCATATTTATACAAGTTTAAGCACGATGTCGACCCCTACTGCGATGATTGCGGAGACGTTGTTGATGAAGATGTATACCACGTTTTCTTCGAATGCCCAAGGTTCATCCGACAAAGAGATAAATTGAAAGCTGCGGTGGGCGAAAACTTTTCACCACCTTTGGTAGTAAACTGCATGCTTAAAGGAGAAAATGAATGGACGGCAATAATCGACATAATTGCCACGTTTTTGAAGCAGCTTAGAATATTAGAGCAGCAGCGGCGTAGCAGTGGAAATTAACCGTTTCTAAACAAAAATAAGAACTGCAAACAGGTCTGGAGAGACAGCGACAGCTGAAGAAACCAGCGAATGATGCTCGGAACCCCGTCCGTTCCGACATCCCTCAAAATGTGAAGCTCACTATCAGGCTGCTCGGAATCTTGTCCATTCCGACAGTCCCCAAATAACCCAGGGAAGATGCTGCTAGAAACCTCGTCCGTTCCGACGGCCTCCTTTAGCAGTAGCGAAAAATACGAAGAAAGGTTGTGAAGCAATAGCAGAAGAAATGAAGAGGTATGAGAACTCTCAACAGACAACAGCGCAACAGCGTAGAAGCGGCGACTAACCGCCTTTCCCCCCCATGATGTAATGCTTGACGGCAGTCAATGCAGATATGCATTTAAATATATGTACATATATGTAAATACTTACTTGTGAAATCGATCAGAAGACATGCTTTAACTTTTTCTTGTATTCCTTTCAAAATGCAATAGTATAGTGCCGACACGTTTCACTCACTGTCTATAATTAAAATCATATATTCATGAGTATACAAATATGTAGGTTTGTACATTTGTATGTATGTATGTAGACACATATGAATGTACATATGTATATGTATGTATGTATGTATGTAATTTCATATAGTTTAAACGTACATACATAATACATATTTAATTATATGCTATGAGACTAAAAGTAAATAGCAACATTTTGTTGTAGGTACTTATGTACATATATGTGTACATACATGCATACATATGTACATATGTATGTATGTACATATATTCATAATTAATTTTTACTTGTGTCTTTATAAATATAATACGCACGTTTGTATTTCAAATATACATACATACATACATACAAAATCTATACATATACATACATATGTATGTACATCCATGTATACATATGTACATACATATGTGTGTACTACGACATCGAATTGGCCAAAACGATTGCGTTTGAAAGCAGTTGGATGAGACGTAGAACCCAAGCAAAATTGTGGTTAAATGTAAATTAAAGTTCAGTCAACTCTAATAACGGATCAGTTGAATAATGCAATAAGGCATGTTTGTCTGCCCTTAAATTAATTTTAGAAAAAAAACTAAAATTATTAGCCATGCAATAAAAACAAATTGTCCATTTGTATGAAGTACGAGTACATCATATCGAATCGCCGCACACACAATTCCCGAACTAGCGCAGCTGCAACTTGTGTATTGTTTCAACGCGTCTCGATCATTTTTGTTTTTTTTTTTCGGCGAGTTTTCTACTACTTGATTAACTTTGCAAACGTTTACGCGATCACCTATTCCCGATGTTGTTTTCACGGTAAGCAGCATACAGAGACTGGAGCAACTCTAACCGGCTCAAAGCGAGTTGGCAATTATTTGTTTTTAGTTAGCTTGGCTTGACGTACTGGCCAAAACAATCTCGAGAGCCGCTCCACATAGATAATATGATACGAAACCAAAGATAATATGATACGGAACTTCTCTCTTTTTCTTGCTGCGAGAGCCCATGATCTCATATTTTGGACTGGCAACAAAGCCGAATCATGGGCTATTAAACAGCTGGCACGCAAGAAGGTGGGTTACCAGAGGCGAATGCGTTGAAATAGCTATCAATAGTAACTGTTATTTTTTTATGGAATGCATCTTAAAATCTCTAAATTAAGAGTTAAATTTAATATATAAGTTTTTACAGAGCATAAAGGTTTTGATTTACATACAAACCTCAAAGATGGCGAAGAAACTGCAAAATCTCCAAAAAATGCAATAAATGCAATAAAAACACCCGATACATTTCTTACAGAGTGGCTCTTTTGGAAAATGTTATAAAAAATGCACATTTTGACAGCGCTCTCTCGAAGCAAAGAGTTTCATATTAAGAGAGTTCGCGGTGCTGATGATTGTAACGAATTGTTACGAAATATCACGATTTTTGTCAAATCGCGTGCGCGGTGACCAAAAAATTTGCAAGGAAGGGGAAATTGAGAGCGTAAAATCACATTTCATTTTGAGGGGGAGTTGCAAATTCTTGCTGGACAAATTTTACCCAGCACAAATTTGCAGGCAAGAAAACAGCTGATCAAAAATAACTGATTGCAATTTGGATAATTACGAAATTTTTGTTTAAGAGTTTTAAAGGTGAAAATTATAAAATGTGCGTATTAAACATGCAAGAAGCAAGTAAAAGTTCGTTTGGTTAAGTTTCGATAGTGGAATGTTTCGGGAAAACACTAATGCAACGTTTTTCATTTTGCATATTTGGATGCGGACAAGAATTCAATCAGCTGTTATTTAAACTTGCAAGTTTCTCTCTTTGAGAGAGAATACTTCACAATTCTGAGAAAGGTCGTTGCTGAATAATTCTTGCTGGACATTTACACGAACCGACTTATTATTTATGGTTTCGTCATACCAGAGAACGTACATTACAGAGAAGCTTCAAGACCGAAAGTCGGTGTCAATCAAGCCAGATTCAATAAGGTGGCGGTAACCGAATATACATAAGTAAAAAACCAACATGTATTTTGTTTTAGCTTTTTGTTGGGCATTATGTCAAATACCATTAACCATTTATATTGGCAGCCAATCAGAACGAAGCAGTTTGACATAATGCTCACCAAAGCGAAAAAACCAGCTGGCGCCTCAAAGCCACCTTTTTGAATTCGCCTTGGTCAGCATGAACATATCAAAATACTATTGATAGAAAGAGAAAGAATTTCCCTTCGAGCAACGAAAACGTCACTGCTTATGGGTCCTGAAATGTTGTTGCTTTCCACGCTATAAGCTACCTAGTGTTCTTTTACAAGTCGCTTACAAAATATGATGCCTATGCATTTGAATAATGTGCAAAATATTGATTTGCATTACGCTGAGATTTAATTAATATCTTATCTTATAATTATTGTTACTTAGTATATATGTACATACATATAACATGGGTATATACTATTTACGTATAGTACATTAAACAAATAAATTTTCAACTATGAACTAAACTTATGCATAGTATATGTACATACATATGTATATGTACTTATGTATGTACATGCATGTATTTGCATGATTTGCAGTAATTTATCGTAAATATATACCGAATTAAAGTAATAATTTATATAAAAACCTAAAAATGGCCAATATCTGACAATGCAAAATGACGTCGGCAAATCAACATTTGTCTTTGTGCACAGCAATTAAAGCAAATCTTAAGCATACATACATACCTAGTACGCACATTACATACATATTGCCAAGCTACATATTTTTATGAACTTTAATAAAGTTTAAAATTCATTGTTCATGGTTTTAAATATGCACATACATACATATGTATGCATACACATACATATGTAATAGAAATCGACTCTTAGGGCACACATATTTAAGTAATACAGAATTTCATACATATTTTGTAATTTATTATTATTTTTGTTAATTTCAATGAGAAATCAACACATAATCGAGTAAATGCATGATCTGTCGCCTCGCTTAAGGACCGTACACATACAACTTTCCTCGCCTTACTTGACAATTCGAACTTTAACAACAAAGCATGAGGTGTAGAAGGTTTGCTACATAGAACGCTTTGACAGTTTCTGCGATAATTGTTTGTTTTGAATTGCGATATGTGCTTATTCCGAGTATTTTCATTAATAAAAGAATAAGAAATGTGTTTTACATCTACTTATGTATGTTTAAAATTCGCGAGTGTAATAAACTTTATTAAGACTGAGATGTAACAAGTCTTCT
The DNA here is from genome assembly GCA_963971545.1 of Philophylla caesio. Taxonomy (NCBI): domain Eukaryota; kingdom Metazoa; phylum Arthropoda; class Insecta; order Diptera; family Tephritidae; genus Philophylla; species Philophylla caesio. Next base: position 96,980,985 of record OZ020606.1, on the reverse strand, counting down.
TGCAGCATCTTTCGACAAAATAAATAAAAACCGATCCAGGGGATTTTAGGAAAACGATGAGAGTGGTTAACAAAGAGGTGTTTCATTTGCTATTTGTTCATATTTCTCTTCTTTTCTCTTTTTAAAAGTAATTACATATGCGAAAATTATGAAATACAAGTGAATTCTCTAAATCGTGTGTATATGCACGCAGGAATAAAATGGAAATGTAAACAGTTGGTTGTCAAAGTGTACAAAAGTTGAGAGTTCGCCATGATTTTGCTTCGTTTTGCTTTGCTTTACTTTTCTCGCCTTGTATTTAGCAGCACTCATATAACAACAGGTCTTCAACTTAACTGTCAACTCTGAAGCAAAGCAAAGCGAAAGTCTTATGTGTACGGCATTTTAGCTCTGTTAAAATATATCGCTTTCAATTTTTCCCCGCCATTGCAAAAGTGGTGAACTTGGCTATTGCGGTTTTGATGGTTTTTGACAATTCACACCGACTTTCGGTCTTGAAGCTTCTCTGTAATGCACGTTCTCTGCTGAAAACCTAACAGTTTCTTCTTCCGTTATAAAGCTGAGATTGTTCTTACTGGGCACATTATACTCGATACACATAAAGTACTTGTAGAGTGTATGGAATTATAATACTCGGTACTTGATAGCGATACTCAAGTGTAAACAAATTTTTTTAAATTTGTTATTGGAACATTCTTAACTACAACAAGTATAAAAAATTTGAATTCTATGAACTTCTTTTTCATTGAAATCTGTTAAAATTATAAGAAAGACATTTAAAAATATGAATTATAAGTCCCTTTTTTACTTTGAAAATTTGTTTAAGAATGCAACTCTGCCCTCCCAGTGGGGGGCTCAAGAAAAAAGTGAAGTACAAAGAAGTACACAAATAAATAAGTAAAAAATAAGTATTTTCACTGATGCTGCTGTTTTGTGTTTTTGGGGAGCAGTATCCACCAGCGCCAATAATAATCACCTGCAGCAGCAAACAACAAAATAATAATAGTGGCTGTTAGGAATATGCTCTGTTACCATCCAGTTAAAAGCTAAAGAAATCGAATAAGGTGTAAAATAAGTAGAAACAAAACGAAACTAATGAAAGACATTGCGACAGATTGTTTGATTATTGCGACTGTCGTCGCCTATTTGGGAACATCAACAACGGCTGGGTGCTTCGACGACTTCACTGTTTTGTTACCACGGTTTCATAAGGTACCCAATGAGTCAGCCCAGCTTAGTGATCCCGAATATTTAGCAACTAACCTGTAAATAAAATCTATGCACATGTACTTTAATATACATCAAATACTGCCCGTCGCCCATCTATACTGCCACTGTTGCACAAGTAGATTAACTAACTATATTAATTGACAAAAAACTAATTGCATACGCCAGATATTTGGGATTGCAACGCTGATTTCGGTAGCCTTTAGCGATTTGTCGGGCAGCCTCTAACGAGTTACACGGGTTAGGTTAGCTTCTCCTACATTTAACGACTTACAACACTCCACTGCGATGGGTAATTGTCTGAATTGCTTCCAGACGTCCGAGAATTCGGGTGTACCAAACGCTGCTACAGCACCCATCTGCCAAAAACCACACATTGAAGGTAAATAACATCAATGCATTTTCAAATATGTAGCTCTTCATAAAGTAATTAAAAAGTTAAATCTGAATTAAACAAAACTAAAAATTTTTGTGAGGCATTTCAATATATCCTTAAGAAAATAAAAATAAAGAAATTTATATTATTAATATCACCGCAGAAACGGATGAATTACTCTCGCCCAGAAGTCCACTCAAGAACGCAAACAATTGTGATACTAAGCGAAATAGTTTTAAGAAATCTTTGGTTCTGCTTAATGTAAATGCCACCATGAGTGATATAATTACGACAGGTATATATACAAAACAAATAACGCTACAAAAATACATACTATTTTTCTCTTCCTTTAGCCGTTAAAGAGACGCTGGAAGTGTCTGACAATACACTAAATCAGCTGTTTGAAGAATATAAGGATCCCGAAGAGGATATGATACTCACTGAGGGTATTGAACGTCTTTGTCATGACCTTAAATACCAGCCCGATGAATTTCCTATACTGGTGCTGGCATGGTGTTTGGATGCATCACAAATGTGTCGCTTTACCAAGTCGGAATTCATAGAGGGGTTACACAAAATGTGTGCAGATACTGTGGAAAAAATTCGTATAAGACTGGAGCAAACGATTGAAATGCTCAAAGTGGACACCGAAATGTTTAAACAACTCTATAGATTCACATTTCGGTAATGAAAAACATAAAAACTAAATGTAAGGAATTGTTTATGTATTTTGTTTTTTTTTGTTGCAGATTTGGCCTGGAACCGGATCAGCGCATACTCTCGTTAGATATGGCAATCAGTCTATGGAAGTTGGTATTCACGGTGCATACGCCAGAACTGCTCGGCAATTGGATTTATTTCCTCGAGCAGCACCCCAGCATTCGTGGCATACCGAAGGACACTTGGAATATGTTTTTGAATTTCTCCGAACAATGTGATATCAACAATTACGACGATACAGAAGCATGGCCAAGCTTATTTGACGATTTTGTCGATTATGAACGTTCACGGCTGACACTCACTGAAACGGTGGAAAGTGGCAGTTATGGTGCGACTGCAGTAGTAGGTGAATCCGAAGCTGACACCGAATTAGAGACATGTGTTGCGGCCGGATATGTTGACGATGACAACAATAATGATGATTTTAGTAGACAACCGCATCAACAATTAGTGCACGCACACCAATCACAACTAAGAAAAAAAGACGCAAAAGGAACAACGGATGTTCGCAGCGCCAACGATGATATATTATAGTATTAAACACTTGCTCATTGAACGATTATTTTTTCTTAGCGAAGCAAACGTCTACCAGAAAAAAAAAATTAAGGTAAATAAGACACCAGGACAACAAAGTCGCCATCCATTTCGAAGCCGACAATTGCATTTGTGTTTGCGTAAGGCCCTGCTCATTCGAAGATCTCTTTTTTACTATAATCTTAATTTAATGCATAATTAATTCATTTGATTTGTGCTATATGCGCATTCTTACTAGACTTGGAATGTATAACGCTTTTCCAGTGAGCAATGTGGTGCGATATTGTTAGTTTTAGATATAAACTGTTCATGACCTATAATTTCACTTACAATTTCACTTGCGTTTAAGTGGGATATACATACGTATATACGCAAAGACAATGCGTATAATTTGTAAGGAAAAATTACGTGCCTCTCGAACAACATTACCTGGTTTCCTTCCGTTGCAACCTTTGTGGGGAAGCTGAGTATGTATTAGCATAATTTCGTCAATATAAATTGAATAGCAAATTATATGTGTACATACTTATGTTTATATGTACGTATATGTATGTACAAATGCTTTGTTTAAAATGCACACTATTGTGGTATGTAATAAAAAAAATTAAATTAATATGCGCGAATTCAGTTCAGCAGGAGTAGGTTTCGAGGCACCACATTCACTTGCTTATATAAGCAAAGACAATATGACCATTATGTATCCCATTAAAATTTATTAACATATACAAAAATAAAAAAAAAATAAAAAAATGCAATATGTACATATTTCTGTATGCATACATACATACATATGTATATTGATAAATCCTTGCTTTGACTTCGTTTAGTGCTCAAATAACGCCGTTTGGGGAAGTATAAATGCATATCTTAATTTGAAGCTATTTATTGCGTTTGGTTAGCAAAACTTCGCTTAACAGTTTATTTAATTATTAATATTAAATGAGTTGGCATAGCTAAGTTTATTTCCCAACAGTTGAAATGAATATTAGTAAAATTTACTATTTATTTGGTTTATTTAGTTTAAATTATGATTATATAGCTTCTGACTTGGCGAGCAGAGAATTAATTCTCTAATAAAATCTTTCTACATGCACACATACATTCATAGATGTATTTGTTGTAACCAAAAGAAAAGCTTTAACAGCGTTAAATGGAAAATCATTTATTATCAATTTGTATGATAAATATGCATAAAAATACGAAAAAGGTAATTTTTCTAGAAGTAATTTAAAATGCAGAATATTTTTGAATACGTGATTTATATATTTAATATATCGAAAGGATTTATGTATGTAAATAAAAATTACAGGCAAGTTCTAAATTTCAATTATAAATTAATACTATAATTTAAGTTCGTTTTTTATACCCCGTTTCAACCGTATGTCTATACAAAAAAGGTATACTCATTACGATTAGAACATTTTTTTATTCACTTCTTTCAAAATAATTAATTTAAACCATTGCCTGCTCTACACTTTTTAAAACCAATAAAGAAGTTAATTCGCAAAAGGGTTTCTAATTCTTCTAATCCACACCTAAATAATTTATTAGTTGGGGTCATTGCTGAAAAGAAAATAATCAAAAAGCATTAATTGAAAACAAATCTTGGAAATTTTCACGAAATCATATTACAAGCAAAACTTATTTTAAAAAAATGTAATCAAATGTAAGCTTAATGTTTGTACATATGTACATATATACATATGTATGTACGTACACATGTATGTATGTATATATGTACATATGTACATACATACATATATTCTTACATTTTATAAATGATTTTGGAAAATAAGCGTCATAGCATATTATAATTAATTTGTGCATAACATATGTATGTACATACATATGTATGTTTAAATAACTTTAATCGTAGAGCTAACTAGGTCTAAATTTAATTATATATAGCTGCAGATTTTTATGAACTTATCAAACCATTTTACCTAATAGCAGACTTGATTTTATCTACTGGAGAGGATAAATAAAAAAAAAATTATTTGTAAAAATAACTGATTGTTAATTTTTTTCATGTTAAAGACATACCTACATATGTATGTATGTATGTACATATACATATATTCATTTAATTATTTTTAAGAATTTTCAATTAAAATTCAGTTCATTCGTAGAAAACTAAAAAACAAATTTTCGTATAGATTTTGAACTTATTATAAGAAGTGTTAGAATTTTTTTGAAAATTCAGTTTTATTGCCCTTTAAATATTAGTCTAACAATGTGAAAATTCCAATTGGCTAGGAATTACGTAGCATATAGAAGAAAGTCGTAACACCCGTGACATGCCATTTTCCAGTGCTTGACTTACTCGAGGGGTTAAAGTGCTTCGAAAAAATATATGTGCACTTTGACAAAAATATATAACATGCCTCTTTAGCTCAGTGGCAGAGCACTGGTCTTGTAAACCAGGGGTCGTGAGTTCAATCCTCACAGGAGGCATAATGCAATAACTTATTTATTATTTATTTATTGCTAATTCGTAAAATTTATTTTTTTATTATTGCAAATCATTTTCAATTTTTAATCCATTTGAGACCGTAATGAGTAATAAAATCCTATCTACCGAACCCTGCAAATGTGCTGATTTCTGTGAGTAGCATATTTTCCAAGGTAAATGATAAATTGTATGCATATGAAAAGTTTCTAATGGGGACAGTTTTAGAATTAAGCTTTTGCCTTTTGCTAAGGTTTCAATCAAGAAAAAAAACTGTATAGTTTCACAAGCACTGTATTATGGCGGAAATGATTGTGTTCTAATAGTGATTGGGTTAAGTGCGAACTTTGGCGAAATATAAATAAAAGCCTCTTTAGCTCAGTGGCAGAGCACTGGTCTTGTAAACCAGGGGTCGTGAGTTCAATCCTCACAGGAGGCAACAGTAAAATATTTTTTTAAAATTATTATTTTTGTATATTTTTCCAATATTTAATTTTATTCCATCTATTTTGTGCTTAAATGCATAATTTCTGTATCGAAATTTGGAAAAACATATTAAGGGAGTCCACAAGCACTGTCGTATCTCGTATTTCGTCGAATCGCTAAACTAAATTAAAATTGTAGTTATTGTTTCACATGCTAAATTTTCGTATTTCAATACAACTCTGAAAGGTATGTTTAGTGTGTTATTTGTGTGTGTTATTCAATCAGCTCTTTCTGTTTATCATCATTTAAGGTTTATTTTTCATTGAAAAATGTTAAATTTAGTCAAATGGTGATGTACGTATACATATTTTAAAGAAGCCGACCGCTCAAGTTTATTATAAGTAATTTTTTTCTACTTACTGCTTAATACCAGATACAATAGTAAACGAAATAACACAGTGCGTTCACAAGCTCCTCTGTTATTAAAATAACGCACTAAATAAATACGACCAATAACACGCTTGTGGACTCCCTAATTGTATGTACATACATATACATACATATATACTTACATGAACATATGTACAACATGTCTTAACTTTTCATTCGAAGCTCATCGAAAATACACACAACAGCTAATTTTTTATTCAAATAAATTATTTTATCAAAATGCTGTTTCATTTGTGAACCGATTTGGATATTTGTAATTACGTTGAAATGGGAAACTATTTGGGGATACAGTAACAAAATATTTAAAGCACTTATAAATCTCCCAAAAGCAAAACTCAGAATTCTCATAGGTATCCTAACAGGCCACTGCAGGCTAAGGGGTCATCTGCATAAGCTGGGTATCTGTCAAACGACCTATTTCGCTTCTGTGACATGGTCTAGGAGTCACACTCTCTACTTCCGGGATCCATCGTAAGGTGCATAGAAGCTCTTGGACTTGAGGAGGTGTTATAAGGCACAATAGACCAACTAGTCGCAGTGTGATCCTAATTATGACAAATTTGTTTTCACACGCTATGTTTTATTTAATCAATTTAAAAACTGTAATTTTTTCTTTCTTCTTTCCTCTTTCCTCTGAAATCCGGGGTTTGTCGGACCGAGCAGTCCAGTGTGCAGAGTATTTGGAGAGAACATGAGAAGTTTTAGACACAAACTTCGGTGTCATATTTATGAAAACATACATATGTTATTTAAAGTCACTTTCATACTTATACAATGAAAAGCAATACTATTTCGCAGTTTTCCACTGTTTTATTATTAAATTTCTCAGTTTCGGGAACCCGTGTTTGAGCTGAAAAACACACGAATAGGAAAATTTTAAAAAAATAGAAAAATTTATAATAAAAATATTATGACGTACAACAAAACCGTTTGCTCAATTCGTTGGCCTTGACGTTCTTTTTACTCTTTAAACAAACGAAAAGTAAAAAAAATAAAAAAGAACAACAAATATTGAAATTAAAAATATATCTTATTGCAAATGCCTCCTGTGAGGATTGAACTCACGACCCCTGGTTTACAAGACCAGTGCTCTGCCACTGAGCTAAAGAGGCATACTTCCGCCGCATCGCCAATTTATGGGTTTGGGTTTATTCTAAAAAAAGCTTGCAAATTTTGGATATATTTATCCAGTGGATTCCAAACTGTAATTTAATATTTAGAAGCCACTAGATAATCAATTTCAGCAGATTGAGAGTTGAGAGTGCTCAGTTGCGAATGTCATTGAAACCAGCGAACGTATAATTGACACGTTCAATACACGTTCTCTCGTAGCAACTTTTGTTTCGCTACCACCTTTTATGAATTTCCCGTGGTATTAACTTTTGCTATCAGCTGATTTATTGTTTTCTTGAGGTGTGACTTCTATTCATTATATCGACTTTTTTATTAAACTTTGTATTTTTTTTACCTCTATGTACAAATATGCGCAATGTGAATGTAAATCTTACTTAACTTTTACCTAAACGCTTCTATCGATTTTTGGAACATTCAAATACTTCTCAATTATCATTTTTAGTCGATGTAGATTTGTCGACCTGCACATTTCCAACACAATTGCCAATCAACAATACCAACAAAGAAAACTTGCCACTACAGTGAATAAAATGAAACCCCAAATATAAACTCTTCGGACAAACATTTACATCAGAAAATCAATTATATTTTTTAATATCCTTCTGTAGTTCAGTTTGACGATAATATTTACACTAGTGTCTCTTGGCAGCAAACAAGGTGAAGGGCATTAAGAAGCGAAAGACCTTGAAAATGGTTTCAGTGTCGGGGACAGGAACATATATTTGGAGTGATTCACGGTTTATTATCAGTGTAAAAGTTCGGAATTGGATTCTACTAATCGTAAATAAATCAAAATACTAGAAAAGTCTTCATTGCTAGTGGAACTTTTCTGTAGTTTTACAAAAGTTAGAAAAAAACACAACTTTAATTTGAGTTACACGCAGTAGATATGCCCTGCGAATCGTGTCATGTACAATTTACGGTATTTCGCCGGAAACGCATCTGCGCGGATTGCAAGTGTGTATTTTAATCTTTTCATTGATTATTGTTTTTTACTTACTTTTTAATTATCTTTTTCCACAAAGGCGATTTTATTGCAGTAACTGCTTATCGACAACCAAGCGTCACACAACCAGTAACGTTCATATCACATCAGGTGCACTGCTATGTAGACGATGTGTGATATTTGCAAAGCGTCCATTGCTACGAACCGATTTGCTACAATTGAAACCCAAGGATCTAATATTTTATCTACAATCCAAACATATATCAACCACTGGCTGCGTTGAAAAGGATGAACTAGTTGGATTGGTGCTTTCGCATGTACATCAAGTAGATGGAGCATCTAGAGGAACGAATAATGATAGAGCCCGCAGTTATGCTGATCCTTCTTCAAACTCGTTTCACAGTTTGAAACAGACGTGCCAAAACTTTTTCACTAGTATTACTGACAATATAAGTGATTCTTTAAGTTCGTTTGACAATAAAAGCTCACCGAATCGAGGTGAAGAGGTTAGAGAAGAATCGCGTTCAATGCGTGGTTCAACAGACAGTGCAGCGATGCACATTTACGATCAGCCTAGAGTGTCAACCAGAGAAATTCCCACTTACGCGAGTTTTCATCAACAATCCAACAATAATCATAACGTACAACAAACAACGACAGCAGCAACTACATCAATAGCAGGAACAATATTTTCAAAACCTTTGACTACAAGTAGCGCTACTGCAACATCGCCGACGTTGGTAAGTAGCAGCACATCATCTGTAACAACTAAAAGCAGCTGTCAATCCTCCGTAAGTCCTGAAATCAGTATAAGCTCACTTGATCGTGGCGAGGTTGAGGAACATGTACTTGCTTCGTCTTCAAATAGTCAACGCCTTGGATTAAGGCGACAGCAAGCTGGTGAAGAAAATTCCGACTGTGATTGTTCTGATGATGAACTGATTGCGACATTCAGTAGCCGCTCATTGGCACCAAAAAGCAATACTGAATTATCGAATAAAGATACACTTAAAACCATTGAACCAGATGAAGGTGCTGTAAACAAATCCAGGACCAGTACGGACATTAACTGTGCGGAGATGTCGTCGCAATCGTCTTTCGAAGAATTGGGTGCCATTGGTGGTATATCAGATGAGAGCAAAGCTGCTACTGACACCAACAGCAGCAATTTGGAGCAGTGGCAAATCGTAGACAACGCCACTCTTCAAGCCTTTGGTAGCCCCGTTATCGATCAGAGCTTAACAGTGGCATGCGTTCCAATAGTTTCCACAGCGGATAGTACAGTGGTAAATGAAAATACTGAAGCACATGCACCAAAAGACTTGAAGGTGGCAGTGCCATTACTACGACAAGAGCAGATACTAATCCAAACACCGGTCGCCCCGCAGCGCTTAAAGAAAGTTACACGTCGTCGTTCGGATAGCTACCTCAACAGACAACGTCAACGTCCTACCAGTGAAGACGACTCTCCGACATGTAATTCACAACGGAATGTGGTTATGACTGTGGAGGAACAAGATGTGGAGCAAGGCAGTAATGAGAGGGGAAATGAGGGGGGAGAGAAAGGTGCTCCATCAAGAGGCTTTGGTAGCTGTCAACGTTGTGGCAAACACAAAGCAACACTCCGTAAACAAGTGGAAAAAATGCGTCGGCATTTGGAAAGTGCCCAACTATCAGAAGCAGAGATTAAAAAAGAGCTTCAAGATTTCCTCAGTTACATCGAGCAACGCACCAAGTCAATGGATTACTCAGATACAGAAACTGTGGGCTCATCTCTGAGTGGGAGAAATTTCGCACAATCACCTGAACATCGGCAACCACAAGCCCAACAAAATAATATTTGGGAAGAGGCAAACATGCCACAATGGGAGTATCAGTTAGATGACAACGAGGGTATACACGTGTACGGTGGGTCAACGTCGGAAATGGGCGACTATATGGGACAGTCATCACGTTTTATAAATCTAGAGGATTTCGAAACTATGTAAGTATATTATTTTGGTTGCGAATCAAATATACTCCTGAATATAATGATAAAGGAAAATAATAATTTAATATGTTTCGTAGTGACGACCTCGAGGGTTTATCAGTGAAGAAATTAAAAGAGATTTTAATGCTAAATCGCGTTGACTATAAAGGCTGCTGCGAGAAGCAAGAGCTGCTCGAACGAGTTCAACGCCTATGGAAAAACCTCAAATCGGCACCTGGTATGTTTATACTTCTTTATTTCATATGTAATTTGTATTTTCTCAATTAATTATATACATCCATAGCCATAGATAAATTGCCAACGGATGAACTCTGCAAAATTTGCATGGACGCTCCAATCGAGTGTGTTATACTTGAATGTGGACACATGGCTACATGTACTAACTGTGGCAAGGTCCTTAGCGAATGTCCTATATGTCGTCAGTACATTGTGCGTGTTGTCCGTTTCTTTCGTGCGTAATTTATTAACTAGACAATCGTGCAAGTGGTATAGCTCATTAATTCCAGATTTAATCACTATCCGTTTATTATAATGCATAATATGTATATGTAAATTTTTTAGATGTTAGGAGTTCGTTTTCAAGGTTTAATAATCTTAAGTAGCAAGAAAGGCAAATTGCAATACCAAATTGCAAGAGGGCAGTCTTCGCTAACAATGCTTTTTCACACATCCGGTCCCATGTTCAAAAGATCACTAATAATGGAAGATAAAACAATAAAACCAACAATCGCGATCTAACGTCTTCTGTTGGTTGAAATTTTTTTACATCTTTTTTATGTTTATATTATAGTTTATTTTAATTTTAACACATTTTTTTGGATATTATTAAACTTTTTTGCTCAGCAAATGTTTCGTTGAATTCCTTAAGTGAAGTCCAAAATAAAAAAGAGTCTTACCATAAAATGGCGGTGCACTCGTTGTGATGACATATAAATATAATATACACATTTTTGCATATACCCCGTCTAAATATTTCTAGTTAAAAAGTAAAGTGTAGAGAGTCAATAACTTGTTAAACGTAATTTTACAGCAATACCTATGTACAAATGTGTAATACATTCCCGATAGGACCCGTAAATAAAATGCAATGTAATACAATAAATTAAAACTTGAAAGAAAAATTAATAGAAACACGATGTAAGAAAATGAATGATAAATACCTATATACATACAATAAATACATATAACTGGATTATATTACAAAAAATGCTGTTTGATAATTTTTTGCCGCAAACGAAATTAAAAAAAAATTAGCCAGAAAGCAATTAATCGTACCGGTACAATACTATCTACATATGTACATATGTATATCTACCACCCGAAAACAATTTTTTTTATTCAATAAATTGTAAGTAAATGGTGTGTAACATACATCAAAATTAGCCGGAAAGCAATTAATCTTACCGGTACAATCCTATTTACATACATACATATATTCACCACCCGAAAACAATTGTTTCGTACTTACGTACATATGTACATATGTATGTATGTATGCACATATATATGCCTTGCAATTGAATTCATGGAGGTTAATTTCTTAAATATTATATACATATGTATATATCTGTGATCACAAGCAATAATCGCCTAAGTCCTGTGTTAAAGCATACGACTTAGGCGGTTATCGCTTGTGACCACAGATATGTACACACAAATTGAAAAAAAAATTGTTTCATTGCTACATAACGTTCGATGTGGACAATTTCAATGTTAGTTAATATATTTGAAAAATTATTTTCGATGTCCCTACTACTAACTTCAAAATTATAAATTTGTAGCAAACAATCTACTGCAGTGTATTTATTCCGAAACTTGTTTAGGCCTGTTCTGAATTTTGATTTGGTCGGAATCGGAATGAAATACTACATTGCTATACATCGAAAGCGAGCATTTATTTTTGGTTTTAAGTTCTCATCCTCACAGAACTGAAGAAGCTAACAACAGATTGAGGAAAAATAATTTATACATTCCGATTCCGACCAAATTTGTCTTCACCTGCTATCAATGCTCGCTTAGTTCTGAAAGCAAGCGACATGTCGCACGTGAAGACCGCAAAAAGTTGAAAGTATGCTTCGTCTCGCAAACCGATCGGTAAGCGAGCGCTTGCTTGCTTTCAACTGTCATTTTTGTAGTTTGACAGCCATTTTCGCATTTCGTAGCATCTTTCATTGTGGCAACATCGTTTATCATAGGCTCTTCGATCACAAAAAAGCCTTTTAATAAGATATATTGATAAAATCGAGTGTCGCGTTACTGATCTTTGTAAATTAATTCATTTATACCAACAATATGAGCGGGTTTGGAGTTTGAATAGCACTCAGGACACGAACCTTCTTGCTCTACGACATGTTGCAAATGAAAAAGTATGCTTTCAAAATGCCCAGTGAACAAATCTCTCTCTCGCTTGCGACGACAAGAAGCAGAATACAAGCGCCAATTTAAAGCAGGTGAAGACCGCCCGTTATTTGGAGGATTGTGTTGGTCACAATATGAAAAAAGTGACCACATATTAAAGCTAAACCATTATCGTTACTATCGATATTGTTATCGATAGTTCAAAAACTCTTTAATCAATAATTTGTTTACATTTGTTTTTGTGGCGGAAACTTTAACAATTTAAAATGGCTTGTAAAGTGTTTAATGCTTTCGAAAAATGTCTGGAAGAAATAGCTTTTCAGCGTCCAACGCTGCAGGACATGGACTTAGAAGTACTTCCAAATGGAGCGCCTTTTACCAAATCACTGATTGAAATTTCTGGTTCATCTGAAGCGGGCAAAAGTATGTTACTTTGGCGCTTGATGGCACGATGTCTTGCGCCAACATATTTTGGCGGTCGTAATTGTGATGTTGTTTTTATTGACTTGCGACATAAATTCGATTCCGAGCACTTTGAAACGCAAATTAGGAACTTGGTGACATCTTCGGGCGAACAACACGCTGCTTCTGAATTAAAAGAAGTTGTGGAAAAGTGCCTTGATTCAATACATTTGTTGAGCTGCTACAGCTGGAAACATTTTGACGCAGCTTTGGAAATGGCAGACGGATTGCTTATGAAACATACTGATTGTGCAATGATAGTAATTGATGGATTAGACGCTTTCTATTGGTTGGATACCTATGTGCATCGCATACGTATGCAAACTCATTATGCGCGTAATGTGGATCGACTTCGAGGTTTATGTGACCGTCATGGAGTATGTTGTGCATATACTGTCGACGATAACTATTTAGGTGTCAAAAGAGTTCCATTGCCGACAAATGTGAAAGTTGAACACAGACTTCATCTAGAACTGGGGAAGAATGGCGATCGTTTACTTAACGGAAAGCCTTTTTTAATAAATGATGATGGCCTACACTTTTCAAAAGCTCTGTGATAAAGTAAGTATATTAATACGTACATACATTGCACTTATGTACAGAGAGGTGCACATGATTGACAACAAATTCAAATGATGGTTTTGCATTTATGATTTATGAAAAATGGTTTGCATTTATATTTGGTTCTTTGTTTTCAATATGTAAAAAAAAATTTAAAATATATACAAATATAGTTAAATTTATAAGAGAAAAAGTTTAAATTCTAGTTCCAAAGCTTGCAAAAATGTGAAGAATCAAACGTTGGTCGCTGTGGCGGGATTTGAAGTTGTGTGTGAAGTACAGCGCGTACATGTAAATCAAAGGCAAGGGCAAACCGCCATTTGCATTCTTCCTTGAAAAGGCGTTTTATAAAATTTATGTATACATATGCCATTCTGAGTCGGGCCTTCCGTCTGTGATACAACATTAAGAGCATACACAATTAAGGCAGGAGAAGCTCGGTCAAACAATGATCTACTTATATACATAGTTTAACTCTAATTACTTTAATTTTTAAACCGGATATCGTTTTTATCATACTTATGAACATGCATAGTGGCCGCTGTTTTCGAGTTGGTAGCGGTGCATGCTATAACTCGATATGCCGGTGAGTTCGAGGTTCGAATCTCAGTCAAGGCAAGCAAAATCTTAATCATAGAAAAAGTTTTTTCTAAAAGCGGTCACCCCTCGACAGGCAATAGCAAGCCTCCGAGGGTATTTCTGCCATGAAAAAGCTTCTCATTAAATACATCTGAGCATTAAAAAGTTGCTTAAACTGTATAGAACATCTCTCGAATCGAATCTGAATAATTTCTTTATAAATTTTGATGTAGTTTTACGTTATAATACAAGTCCGTTAGGGAAAAGATGGTAAAATTATTTTGTATTCACTGAACATTTCTTTTACAAGCTTTTCTTAAGACAATAAAAATCGCGAAAAAGATTGTATTTAAATGTAATACTACGGATCTAAATTTTTTTCTATGTAACCTGGCATATTTTATAAATGTTTCTTTAAATTTATTAAATAAAAAAGTTGTACCTATGTATTTTCCAAAAAATTTATAAAAAAATTACATCATATTTAGCGTAGGTATGTAAGTAGGATTCAATATCCACATGACTATATTTTAATAGTTCAAACTAACTGAGCTATTAAGTGTTTACCGCAAGCATATTTTATTAGTACTTACATAATTAGATTCAGCTGATTTGTATAAGGAAAAAAGAAAGAAATGTTTTATTCTTCCTAATTAAGTACATACGTAAGTACGCTACTCTTAAACAAACTCGATTATAAAAACATTTGTTACTGAAGAAGTTGAAGCTTTCTATCTTTCTATGTAATATAAATAAAAATGAATCTCCGAAATGTATGTACGCGCATAACTTCCGAACCACTGCACCAAATTTTATGATTCTTTCTTTTTTGTGTATTATATTTTTAGGACAAACCGGGTTTTCAAATGTTATTTATTCTTTTTATTGATAAGAAAATGCGTCCAGTGAGGCGTCAAAATATCGGTCGAGGTACGAGTAATACAAGTCGAGTGCACAATCTTCGAGACAATGAGACTAAAAAAGAGCTTAGGCAGCGTTTGGATGCAAATATAATGAGAGTTGTTCAAGTGAGATCTACCACGACTCCGGAGGAATCCATAGTACCGACTTTAAGCGAAAGGCTACAAAGCAGATCAAACGTAAGCATTTGCTATAGACGTTGGGCATTTAGATATGAGACAACAATTGATTACGGCAACGATAAATCGGTTGATTTTGGAACAAAGGGCACTATTAACCAAAACAACAGCAATGGCAAAATTGTTACGAAATTATAAATTAATTTGAGACGAGCGTACGATGGCGTACAAAGGAGCACTGGATAGCACATTAAAAGATTTGCGTAGCAATCAGGACCTGTTTGGGGGCTGCCAGTCAATCCCAGATCAGCAACCGCTGATAAAATAAATACTTAATTGAAGGCTACAAATTTATTGAGATACAAGAAATATATCAAGTTAACTACGAATATGCGAGTGGCGTCACAAAATGACATATCAGCGGAAGTGTTGTCAAATGCATTATTATACATGCAATGGGAAAATTCCTGTTGACACTACTACTGGCCTGATTTCGTTCTCACAAATATTTGTCCCTTCACAACGTCAAAGGAAGAATTAATATCAAAAGTCTGGTAATAGCAGTTTTAGCACCTAAAAATAAGGACTTGGAAGGTTTACATATAAAAATTCTGGCACAAATTGATGGACAAATGCATTAATTTAAGTCAGATTCCATTATCGATCCAAATAAAGTAGACAATTATCCAATTAAAATGTTAAATTCATTGGATTTCCTAAGATTACCGCCGCGTAATTTACAGTTCAAGGTTGGCTCTGAGATAATTATGTTACGCAAACTGAATTAGCCAAAATTGTGCAACCGAACAAGACTCGTTGGTAAAAAAACCAGATTCGTTGTTAGAAAAGTTTGATTGAAGCTACTAAATTATAATAATGTTCAAAGGCGAGGATGTGCCCATTCCAAGAATACCACTAATGACAACTGACTTTCTTTTGAATTTAAACGTGTCGTGTCGAGTGCGCCTTGCATTCGAAATGACCATTAATAAATCCCTTTAATATGTCTTTATACAAATCCTTATAAAATCAATGCAAACTTGCGCATTATATCTCATTAATATTAGTTTATTGTGCTGGACGATTATGTAGTAAAATTCGATGAGCTGCATCGAATAATCGCTTATAGTGCGGATATCTTTTTCATATCCAAATATTCGTGTAAAATGTGATGAACCCGCTCAGTTGAGATGCCTATCACATACCTATACCATGGATTTTTTTACGATTTCTAGTATAAGGATCTCTTGGTTTTTCGCAAAAAATAATGCTTAATCAGCACACGAAATTCAGTTCCATTTTTGTTAAAAGTCAAGAGTTATCTGCTTTCAAAAGCTGTCAAGCAAAATCTAAATGGCGCAGCTTACTCAAAATTTGACAGTAGTATATAAATGTATGGAGCAGTATGTTAAGAGCAGCAGTAATGAATTTAAAAAGTCTTGGAATTTCCTCGTAGCAACAAAATAGGGATTTTACAAAATTTCATAAAATCTGAAAAAGGCGATACTTCATTAGCTTTAATACAACGCTATTTCAAATTGTATATTCATACAATTTTAAAATGGGCGTGGCACCGCCCATACAAAAATATATCGTGAGGGTTTGTATATAAAATCGGTTTCGCCCGAATTTAATTCAAATGGTGAATCAAGAGTTTATTTTTTTCGTTTGCGAGCAAGACCCCAGCGAAACTCACTCATACATACGTAATTCTGGATCATTATTGACTTATTAAATGATGTACGTATGTATGTTTGGTATGATTGGGTTTATTTTATATCAGTAGGAGTTATATAGAATAATAATTGCTACATAATAAGTTAGACATTTAGTAACAGTAGAGTAGCGGACGATAAAAAAGCATTAGCACTTTTGATTGAACTCCCTAATTCGCCTTATGCGCTACATGTTTTGATGTGGCTTCATACTTGATTGCAGATTCTTATCAGAGCAAAGTTGTTTCGGCAATATATGTACATACATATGTACATATCCGTGCTTATATTCCTAGACGCTTGGATACAAATTATCTTTTCTCAAAACTAAAAATCCCTATTTATGCAACAAAAACACATAAATTAAATTTTCTACTTCCCTTGTGAATCACCTAAATGTTGTTCGAGCGCCCTTTTCTTAAAAACTATTAAGGGGAATTAAATGGATTTTTAAATTTTTATTTGCAAAATTTATCTCATTAATACTTTAAATCAGGAGAGACCTAAGATATCTGTCGTTTACCTGGACGGATGAGTAACCTGTTGCCATATAATGAAAAATGGGTTACAGTCGGTCTTATTTTAACGCGGTTTACTGGGATTGAAATTTGTTCGCGTAGAAAACCGCGTTAAAATAACCACATTTGAGTTCAAAATTGTTTATTTATGCCTATTTTGGGAAAAATCCGCACAAAAAAGAATCCGCTTTAAAATACCCATGCTGCTACCTGAAACACAAATTTTGTAAATTGTAAAAAAATTTATTACATACAAATGTACGTATGTACTAGAGATTTCAATTTTCGGCATTTTCTTGATCCCGGTATTTTGAGATCTGAAAACGAAATCCCGGGACAATCCCGGCATCCCGGCATCCCGAAATTCACGAAGTTTTGATTCGTACTTTTTAATTTACCAAAAAATGTAATACGGCTGTAATCGTTGTATTATAGAAGTATACAAAATTACATAAATATAACAAAGAAAACCGATTTGTTGTAAATCATGTATGTACATACATACATATGTATGTATTTATTGGTTTTTTCAAGAAAAAAATGAAATAAACGTAAAATTCGACACACATACAAAATAATTTATACTTCAAGTACAAATATACATGTGTTATTTGGTACAGAAGCAAATGCACCTACATAAAGTAAAATTATTTTTAATCACTGTTTGAGACCAATATTAAATATTAATATATTACCATTCAGTAAAAAAAGTAAAAATTATTCCTTATTTTGATCAAAATGCAATCTCAAAAAATATAATAAAAGCCTTAAATGTGTTATCCTCAATCCTGGACCTAAATTTGTTGCATTTAAAATCTGCAGTGGAGAAGCACTGGTGCGCCTCAACACTTGATGGTTGGATTGTCGACAATAAGTTAAATGCTCTCTGTAGGATATAGGCGATAAGCCTTATTACAAAAACTATCAATTTCTTTTACCCAGCCTTTCGATTATTGGACACTTGCGAGTTGCTCGTTAAAACTTAAGGCAAATTATCTTTGAGACTTTGAGGCTAGTGAGGCTCATTTTCTACTCGAGTAGGATATTCTCCAGCTCATTTATAATGGCAAGGACAAAACAAAGGGAGTTAACAAGCTGTGTTATTTGCCGACTGTGAACTCTCTAAAGGTTTTGTTTTGCCGTTTAAAGAGGAATTTATAAGAATGATACAAAATTTAAAAAAATAAATGGCTATTAAATTCACTGTTCTCTACAGTTCCGGGATTTACATAGACCTATCCCACGATATTCGGGAGTTAAAAAGGCCCGGGATCCCGGGATTGACATGCCTAGTATGTAAATATTCGCTATGCTTTGATACATATTAAAATCCATACTTCTGTTGGTAAAAAAAACTAAAAACGCAGATTTGTTACCATTGAGTTTTAGTATCGCGCACATTGCGAACTTTTTATGTGTGAGAAAAATATTTAAAATTTGTCGCACTGTTTGATCTTAAACTATATACATACATACATATATGTATATATTTCGTAATATTTCGTAACAATTATCAGCACCGCGAACACTCTTAATATGTACATATGTATAGTTTAGTGTGTAACTGAACTTGTCCTACCATTTCTGATGTCCGTGTTTATGTTGCCGAGGGGCGACTTGCTCCGGGTGAGATTTGTACCTAGGATATTAGCGGCAATATCTAGTTATAGAACGCACCGCTACATACTCGGCGAGACCGGCCGCCACGTCATCTACATACATTTAGCTAGGAAGAATGGATGTACCGCACCAGTAATATTTCCATGAGTCCGTCTCTGTCCAAATAAGATTCTCTTTCATATAAAATTTCTTGAAAATTTAGGTGTACCAAGTTTAACTAAAGAAACCCGAAAATGTTTTAAATTTCTTATCATATTTTATTTTGCTTTCAAAATAATTCAGTCTTGATGAAAACAAAAAACAGTTTTGGTATGTAGTACTTGTATTAGATTTACTTATGTATGTTTAAGAGCTTAAAAGTGTTATATTCGTGCATCCTTAAATCACTCTAATGCGTTCTTGTATGTATGTATATGTGAGTGTGTAATTAGTTACAGACTAAACTTTAAGACTAGAATAGGTGTGTATCAAAGAGCATTATAATGTTATTTATATCTTAAATTTCTGCGTCCTTAACTTCGATTCACTCGTAAGTCGAGTGGCGTTTCTAGCTCTATGGCGAGTCTGGTACTCTCCTCGATATGCGAATTAGAGCTCCAACAATTGCTTGACGCAGTACTGCTTCGAGCCGTCGAGTGACTCGTTGTGGCGTAATAATAATCTAGTTGAGCTGCCTTGATGTTACAAATTTCCTCCTCCATGGCATTAAGATAGAAGTGCGGTGGTGGTGCTGGAGGCACACAGAGCTGACAAACCGGCACTGCCGCATCGCTGTAAGCTTTTGTATAGGTATCTGTATGTAAATGATGGTCGCCTGTACCATTTACTGCATTTAGCGTTGGAGAAGGTATCAAACTCGGTCGGTGTGTCTGTAGACCATTTGTCATTTCTGCGCCTCCTATAATGCCACCCTGGATCGGTGTAACAGCGGCGGTCGCAATTAATTGTACCGCATGTTTGAAAGTTTTCACATGTTTACGCAGTGATGAGGGATCCGTGTAACGTTTCTGGCAACCGGGTACTTTACACATATACGGCTTATCCATAGCATGGGTGCGAGTGTGCTTGAAACGATCCGAAGAATTTGAATAGGCTTTGTTGCAACCTTCATATGTGCAGAGGTATGGTTTCTCGCCCGAATGCGAACGAATGTGAATCTTTAGATTTTCTGCACGTGAGAAACTTTTCGTACAGAGGTGACATTGGTGGGGCTTCTCTTTGGTGTGCGTGCGCGCATGTACGAGCATCTTATAGCGCGCCGAGAAACCGCGCATGCGTATACAACCGTTCCAGCGGCAGTAGTACAAGCCATCGGCATGTGATGCGACTGCATGAACTTTGGTTACATGGGCAGCTAGGGCTTCGAGCGTGCTGTGATCCCTAGAATTTAGAATGAGGAAACAAATAATTATGAGGAATTTAGTTAGATATGTTATTTGATGGATGTTCAAAGTTTATGGCGTTTATTCATCGTCATCGGAATAAAGCCGACTGTAAAGTTCATTACTTTTGTATAGAACAACTTTTAAAAATGTCTCAACTAACTTTAAAGATTTTTTAACTTTATTTTTTTAACTGGGATATCTGAAAAAAAAATGCTGTCACTAACTTAAGACACCAGTTTATCCCGACTATGACTATGAGACGCACCGTTTTAATGTCATCAAATTCAGATTATTAAAACGAATTTTCTGAATAACTAAACTTTTAATAACATCTAGCGGGATCCATAGATTATGATGAGGTTAAAATATATTTCGAGGACTATTCCATCTACTTAACAAGTAAATATCATATGTACGATTGAGACGGGCGAACGAAAATGTGATTTACTATCATTAAAGGTAAACAATTTATTTAACGCCGTTGAACGATGAAATAATTTTTGCACATGTGGGTTATCTTAGTAAAGTCAAGGGCGCAATTGAAAAATATGTTATGGTTTGTGACTGATTTTGTGAAAATACATATGCATGTACATATGTATGGATATACACACACATATGCGCGTAAAAGTACAAATGGTATGTACATATGTGTATGGATATCATAAAATTACGATTCTTATCAGAAAAGGAAGTGATTTAATTCTATAAGAAGGTGCAATAAGGTGACAAATGTTTAATTTATTATTTCTGCTACTGTTGTTGGTATTATTGTTGTTACAACTCACCTGCCACAATTGCTCCATTCGCACACATATTCACTCCGTTTCGGTGTCGAGCTAGCGCTGCTTGTGGCCGACGCGGATGTTGTCATCGTCACCAACGTTTCATGACGTAGTGCATCAGCGCTGGCAGCAGCGTCATCTAATCCAACAATATCCACTGCAATATCTTCGACAAGTTCTGGTGTTGGCGGCATAATGTCACTGTCCAATTGAATTTCTCCAGTTTTCATTATGACCGATCGTGTACGTATGTTGGCTTCTGTGTGTAAATTTAAGGCTAGGTTGTAAGCGCTTTTATTAAACGGTGGTGTAATTGGTGGTGTTGGAAATCTTAAATGATGCATTTGTAGCGGGTCATCGGTTGGCGTGGATGGTGTCTGAGTTAGATGTGGCGATAATAAGTCCAAATGTGTCCAGCTTTCATAGGCGGCGCTTAAGTGCTGATAGTAAGCATTCGTTGGCACGAAGGCTGATTTGAGAACACTGCTAGGATATTTAGAGTTTTGTACTGCCATTGTATAGCAGGTTTTATAGGTTTTGCTTATTTAGTAAATAATTTTAGTTGATGTTTTTTAACGGTCAACTTTTGGCGATTTGGAATCTATTAATGTTAGTCTTTCTTTTCTTCTCAAAACTCTACTGAGTACCGTTATATGGGGCGAACTAGCAACAACTGAGTGCGTTCGTTAGCGAACACTGTCAATATATGGTTAAAGGCACGAACTTGTGCGATAAGAAACATACATACATATGTACATATGTATGCATGTCTGTACATCTTATCAGCCACCTTCTCTACATACCGCACCGCGAGTAATTGTGCCGAATGTACAGAGTGTTTCTTAACTCAGACAGGCGAGAGGGGGCGTGTGAGCGGCGAGCGGTTGGAACTACTCCTATCAGGCAGATAAATTATAGCATGGGGAACATGGCTATTTTTAACTGAGTTTTGTTATGTGAAATCCCTTGCCGGTTTGTTGCATAGCGGCAAAGGCTATTGGTTTCACGCACTTACCAGCGCATTCCATTCACAACTAATTCACCTGCTCACGCACCGAATGGTGGGCCACTCTTATCAGCCCGCCGGTGGCTGTTCATGTAAAACCCAAAATATTTAGTTGTGGAAACTCGTGTGCGATTACGCCAAGCCGATCGTTGTTGCTCGTTATATTCCAACGCGAGGCCAGAAATTGATATTTACATACATATGTATGTATGTATGTATGTATATATGTACGTACATACGTTATTATAGTATTTGCTGTTGTTGTTGTTGTCATCTGTTGTTGTCTGCTGAGTATTTGTTGTTAGCGCCGCTTTCGCTAGGGGGCCTCAAACTGCTTCAAGTACAAATATGTATGTATGTATGTATGTACAAGCATTGCGGCTGGTTTGCGGGTGTTAGAGCATTGAGATACCGAAAGACAAAGTAAATAACACGACTAAGCAAATTCAGTCACTATCAAGAAGTGTTTCTACATACATACACATGTGTATGCGATTTCTAAGAACGTGTTTCGCCTTGTCATTATTTGTATGATTCTTGCGCGCTTGACTCTCTTGACATACATACATACACAAGTTCAAGGGGGGTGTCTGAACGTGTGGGTGGCGGGCGGTTTGGCCCATACATAAATACTTGCTATTAAAAATACCGCGAATACGATTTTTACGCGTGTGTTCGCTTCATGTCTACAGATCTCCGATAACACACCACCCTGTCCATAAATTTCCACTGGTCGTGTCGCGCCGTGACGGCAATATGCTCGAGAATTCACAAAACAAACAACAAAGAAGTACCTACAGCAAAAGCAACACACGGCTTTAGCCCAACTACCACCCAGACAGTATATCAAAAGCAAGAATTGGCGGTAATAAAAAATTGGCATTGCCCTTCCTGCCCCTATGAGTAGCACACTTGTTTATTGATAAATATGGTTTGTTTTTATTTATTCTTTATTTGCTGTGCCGCGAAATGAGTAGACCAACCTAGAAGTCCTTATCAAATGTCTGTTTTAATTCTTTGTTGAATTTCAAGTCTAGAGTGCACGATTATACATACATACGTACTTACATACATACATACATACATATGCATGCATGTAGTAATCAACGGTGCTCTGGCTTCGACGTCGTTTGCCATCTGCCCTGCAGGGAAACACGAGTTACTGATGGAAATTTAAGGTTCTGACCTAGCACAAGTTTGCCAAATCCGAGCAAATTTACATCTCTTCTTTAAGGTAACTAACTAGCGCATTCAAAATGAGCCTAGAAAACGTACCTACATGAGAAAAAATAGCCTGGTATTTTTCGGAAAGCAAACCTCTTATTGCGCTAATAAATATACATAAGTGTGTTCGCTTAGCTTATATCGTTTAAATTCTTCAAACCATATTTTCCATAAATAGTTACATACTTATATAAATTATACCGAAATTTTTTTGAAAATGTCCCTCTGATTTTAAGAGAGGTAAACGTCTGGTTTGAGTAAATTTTAAGTTACTGTTAAGGGATGTTTTTACCAATGTCATCAAAATTTCTTCCAATCAATTTTAGTATAATAAAGTAAGTGCAATTCTTGAGAATATTTTTCGCGTATTTCTTCCATGTGACGCATGGATTTCGTAGGACAATTAAGGAAAACTAATCAAAATTGGATGAAAAAAATGTTTCGCTGCTATTATTTCAACTGCTGCTATTTGTATTTGTCATACGTCATTTCATATTTAGTTGGTGCTCTAATATCACCAGATAGCTGGGAGTGGTTTTTCCTTCAGGGCGCATGATTCACTGCAACGAATTCATATCTGCTGCTTTGAGAAGACATCGCTGCACATGCATACGTACATACATATATGTACATATGTATCTGCAAATCTATATACATATGTATGTACACACTCACTAATTTTCTCAGTTTCTCCCATTGATGCAATCACTCGGCGCAACAGGTGTTGGCTTGCCAAGTAGCCCATCCGAATCCAACGCTCTGCGTGACAAGTGTCGTGTCTATCTGTTGAGAAGATATTCCTGTGTATTTTTCAAAACGCAAGCGCTTTTTTGAAATTATTGAGACGTCTACCGTCTGCGCTTATCAAAATGGGATTGTATAACACTTGTTGTTGCTTGTTGTTCTTACAAACGGACACAACTCTTGCGTCAATTTTTGCCAACATCTTTATAGCTGTTATCGCAAGTTTTTAAGAGACATTTGGTAGATTTTGCTTTTGTTTAACACAAGACTAAAACGATAACATAAATTTTGGCTAATAGAAATTGTGCCGATTTTTTTTTTGGCAATGGAAAATTACTCGGTTAGCGTGCTCTT
The DNA here is from genome assembly GCA_963971545.1 of Philophylla caesio. NCBI lineage: Eukaryota > Metazoa > Arthropoda > Insecta > Diptera > Tephritidae > Philophylla > Philophylla caesio. Next base: position 96,956,382 of record OZ020606.1, on the reverse strand, counting down.
ATCTAAAAAGTGTCTTGAATGTTGGCGGAAATGATGACGAAAACACTGCATGCCATAAATGGTGATTTTTTGTAGATTATTGAAATAAGAATGAATGTGGATTTAACTATTATTTTTTAATTTAAATTTTAAACAAATTAGAATATAAAACTATGTTTTAGAAAGTTTTATTACCACAGCATTGTTTGTTCAAAAGTTTGAAATTTTTATGCGAATTTGTTAAATTATTAACTTAGTTTTATATACAAACATATGAAAAATAAATTGCCAAATTTTGTCGAAATAAGCAACTGCTGTTAAATTGAACACAGCTACATATGTATGTACTTACAAAATACATATGTACATATGTATGTATGATACGATAGAACTATTCCTTCTTTTCGTATTATGATCTTCACCGTTATCGGCATTGTTATTGCTTTAGAAACCATATCGTTATAATAACCAATCGATTACACACTGCATTATAAATAGTATATGTATGCTATCCTTACCACATTATAAATGTCCTTAATTCTTACCGATAATATAATAATAATTTCGAGTTAAGACTAAAAGCTCAGCGTTCGGGCGAGCTTTTCTTACCATCACATCAGATTTTTTTTTAAATTCCTCAAAGTTAACTACATTAATAAAACGAAGCTTAATTAAAAAATTACGGAGGTATCAAATGATTAAAAAAAGTTGGCCATTTTTTGAATTTATCAATTTTTTTAACTATCGTAGTTGTGTTTGTTTTCGTATTCACGCAGTAAAATCTTAATTAAAATTCTAAATATGACAATGATAATTAATATTATCACAAAGTTATTGTATTTACATGTACATATGTATGTATATAAGCTAATATACATCTATGATCGGAGCACTTCACCCAACCGGTTCGGGCAGGTTTATGGAAATTGCGCCGTCTGCCGGCAGATTTGAACTTTGTCTCGATCTCCCTGATAACGTCCCTGCTGATATAATAATACATACATACAATCATACTTATACAAATAGACAAATAGTCAAGTCGCCATTTATGGCGCTCATCTTACGGTTTAGCGAAAAATCCCAAATATGGAACATCCCAGCGCTACGGTATTAAAGCACAAATAAGCGAATAATTTTCCAATATTATTTTAATTGAAGAATCATTTTCGTTTTTATATTAAACGGTGTCATTGAGTTCGAAATCATCCAAAAACACTTTATTAGAGTGTGATACCATGTTAGGTAGGGAAAGTACACGTGTCAATCTTCCACAAGAAAAACGTTATTGAGGTGTGATGTGCTAGTATCTGGTCGAGGTGCTAATGGCCCGTAATAAAAAAATTAATAAAATATCTGTGTATTATATATTATGTGTGTAAGTATGTTTGAATGCATGTATGTATATAAAAATGCAAACTTCCAGGATAGACGGCGGCCTTAAATGGGTGGCGAGATTGGTAAGCTTATAATTTGCTAACATAAGTAGATACATAGTTACACATCTACAAATGTATGTTTTAAACAATTGTACGTTTAATTCTAGAACATATTTTCTTAAATCATTCTCCTCGACAGGCTGCTGGAAATATACAACAGGCATTTTCGTCATGAAAGTTATCTTCATAACCATTTGATGTGCGAACGGAGTAAAATGCTGTATGTTCGCTAGTCTTTTCAACTTCGGTACGCCAAAGACCGATTTGATTGCGAAACTAAATTATATATGATATATGTACATACATACATATATAAGTTAGGTAAAAGTGTCTGCTATATCTGTGGCGAAAGTTCCGTCCATTTTTAAAGGACAGAAGCTATTGCGGTTTTGTGTTGTTGAGTTCATGCAACATTAAATATCCGACAATTGCACGACTCTTCTTTCTAGGAAAAGCTACACAATCCTCTTCTTTTACAGCCACTTGCTTGGTCCGAAAAACATTGCAGTGGTTCCGAACAAAAATACGTCAATCTGAATTGCTAGCGGATTGGGTAATGTATGTTTTTCGATGTATCTTCAACAGAATTTGTTCATTGAATAACGCAAGTCGGAACCTACAAATGTCATTAAAATTTTTATAAAATTTTGTGGCGGTGAAATAAGGAATATGCGAAAATAGGGAGTAAACAAAATTAGCTAATCAATTAGTACCCAATGACTTTCTTACGAAAGTCAATAATAAATACAATTATGGGACTAATGTTACTGGGTACCAACGCTAACCCCAATATAAAGACGATTTCGAGTACAAATATAATATATGTACATGGTATAAATATTTAGGTGATGCTAAGCTTAACGATATGTAGTTAATTATATTGGTTATGGTAATGGTACTGATGATTATATTAATAAGATGAAAGTAATTTGCCGATAGCAAAATTGATAACGATATACATATGATACTCGATAACGATAACGCACTACATAACGATTTAAGATAGACTCTACATAGATAACAATTGATATAAAATATGTAATTTAGCTCGAATGTTCTTTGCTGGATGTGTGCCGATTCTAAACCGATTTTTATGAGAAGCCTTAAAAACTGTCTTTATCGTTTGGTGTTTCATGCGTGTAGCAGGATATGAATCGGCACACTCCGAAATGATGGTACGCGCTGCATTACCCATTCTATAAGAGAACATTATAAAAGTCAATAAATTATTATAATAAGATACAAGTTTTTAGATCAGCGATAATTTTTATTTTGAGACTTAAACTCTTTCCATAATTATTATCAGCGAGACCAGAGTTTTTAAGTCTTCAAAGCCGGTATATATGTATGTATGTATGTATGTACATATACATATATACGTATATTATAATAGTGTTTCATAATAAGACTGGGAGAAAAAAATGTTTAAGTTCGTATAGGCGGGACTTCAGAAATATTTCGGGATTACTTCATGAGACAGTTCGGTACCAGTTTGGGACCGCTTAACAATATTTTGAAAGAAACCAAAAACTATTTATTATTAAAAAAAAAACAAAGTACTTTTAGTATATAAATACATAATTGTGCATATCAAACAACGATATCTGTACTATACACTTTGAAAACATATTTCTAATTAATACATATTTATTGTGTGCATATACATATTTAAGTATAATTATTTTATTTTCACTTCATCTAATCTAGTCAGAGAAAAATACATACATACATACATTTATATAGGGCCATAAATTCGTAGCAGATTTAGCACAAAGTACAATCCACCAACAATGTTAATAAACAAATACTTTGCACCAGACAACCATTTATTCCGGTTCAATGTATACTGCTGGTGTATTGATTAGAAGTGAGCTATCCCAATTATATGTATGTACAAGTACCTACATACATACATACATACATATAGTGAATGACTGGCACTCTAGCCAGGCGATAACCACAGTCCAATTAGTATGTGGAGTATGGTGAGACGCAAATCCAGCTACAGGCGGACATGCCGAGACGATTAAGTTAGCTATAGTGTTGCTCGCATGCTATAAAGATTAGCGAATGTGCACGGCGCAACCGACCACTGCTGGTGGTATTACCCATTACATTGATAAGCCGACAAAATGTAATCATGCGCATGCAAATAAATGTATGTATGTATGTATGTATGTATGTACATATATATCGAAACATTGAAGTGAACATGATATTTGATAGGCAGCAGTGCCTGATCGACACATACATACAATATTTATAACTTATTTTATGTTGATATTTGGAATGTTCGACGAGACTATTACGATGACTGCCGCGACAATGCCGCTTAGCTGTGCTCTTCGCATGAACTTTGTGATGCGTACCAGTTGATGTAATGCCATCGCCGTTCCATAGTCTAATCAGTCCAAAGTTATACCAACGAGGACGTTTGCGCGGTATGGCGACAAATATGAGCAGATACCCAGTGCTATGCCAATAGGCTTAACGCAATATATAGAACAGATTTGCCAGACTGCCAAAGTCCAAGTGCTCTGCATCTTTGTATGACTGAGTGCGAGCGTAGGAATATGAAAATACGGTTCGTTGCCTGATACGATGCATGAATATTGTTGTTATTGTTTTATTGCATCAAAATCCTAGCCCACCCTCAGTTTTAGCTCAAAAAACAATAAAATAAATATAAGTGCAAATAAAAAATACATGACCACGACTCTGTCAATATTTTCATCACGAGCCACTTTGCAAGTCTAGCCATCGCCCCACTTGATTTGAAATCTCCCAACAAATGTTGGAACTTTTTTTCAAGTACTAATCTTAATTCCGATAGTACGAGAACATGGATTTATATGCGCTAGTTGGCTTTTTTGCTTATACATATGTGGCTGGTTTTGAATTTTACATCCAAGCCGTAATCGCTTCATGGTCTTTAAACGCTTGCGAGAAGGGCTCCATTTCTAGGATACAAATGTATAACGGTCAAAAATAAGTTTGCGGTGAAGATGCATCAAAAAGCACGTCAAACACGACCAGACAGCATGGTAAAATACACACACATATACATATGTATATGTATTACTCAATTCTGTTTTTGTTGTATTCTGAAATTCTAGAAAATCGTGTAGGCTATTATGTCTAGACTTACCAACAGCAACAATAACATGAAGCGTTAATATATCTTTATTGCTTGTAGGTGCTTGATAATTTGATAATGTTTTTACATATATTTTGGCATTTTCGCGCCTTAAAATATGTTAACAAGCGTACGTAAGATTTAAGTAATGTTGCAAAACACAGCAGAAAGTGGGTTAAGAAACAACCAAAAGTCTTGACACACATTCGTTATTTATTTGGGTAATTACAATTTTTAAAATACATAAAATAAAAAATTAAAATTATTATAGGGTTTAAAGTATTTCGATTAATATCTGAATATATAAAATATTTTATGAAATTATGTTTTTTCGACACCGAGTTTCTTTGTTGTATGAAACTTTTTTAATTCGAATGCTGTTTGCTTTTTTTAAGTTCTTATTTCTCTAAGAGCTATACCATACTGAAAACAGAACAAGAAGTTGAATACAAACATTCGGATAGACTTTCGGTTAATAGGTTAAAATAAATTTCAAGAACTTATCAACGGTGCTACACATACCGAATTTTGTTATTTTTTAGTTAAGCGTGCTTCGGGTAGCAGCAAAATAATTTTTTTCGGTGCAAAATGCAATATCTATATTTGTGTGATCCTTATAATTTGCTAATACCTGATGATTTTATAATATCTGAACAATCGGCCAACAATTGAATAATAAATTATAAAAATGCATCTGACTGTCGTTTTCACCCAAATAGCTCTTAAATTGAGTTTGCGTTCAAACAGACAAACATGGCTTAATCCAGTCAGCTCATCATCCTGCTCATTTAGATAAACTTTTGATGTGTCTAACTCTGCTAACAAGCTCTTTTCTATGCTTTTGATATTACATATGTATGTATATACCCTGGCTGAGATTTGAACCCGGCAACTGCCGCTGAGTTATAGAAAGCTCCGACCACAGCGGCCACTGAAGGCAATTCTATTAACTGTTTTGACTGGTGCAAATACTTTGAATTGTAAAATTTCTTAGGGGCGTGCGACAAAAATAAGAATTTAAATAGTGGTATACGAACGGTGCAGTGCTAAAAGAGAAATGTATTTATTTCGTAAGTGTCTACCCAATTCAAATAAGTGATTAAAAAAATTGTATATTTATACAAAAATGTGTTTGTCATACTATACCAAATAGCTTATTTTTAGCGAATAATGTTTAAAATATCTTAAATCACGATTCATAATTGGTTTTGATTTAGTCACTAAAATATAAATAAATCGAATGAAAGAAAAATTTCATATAAGTATGTACATATCTTGACAAAACAACTTAAATACATATGTATGTATGTATGTATGTACATATGTATCTTGTCATAATATTTTTTTCTTATCAAACACCAAATGAAATTCAATTTCCACACAATTAACCTTACAAATTTGTCGCTTAAACGCCATTTTCATATAAATCGCTCTAAAATCATGTATCCATAAAAGAGCAAAATAAATGCGCACAAAGAAAAAACCTGCTATAGTTTAATAAATTTTGTCAAAATTTCAGGCCATTCCGTTTGGATACAAGAAAAATTCGGCCCAACACCGAGCTACATACATACATATGTATGTATGTATGTATATATGTATGCATATACATATGTATGTATATGGCGTATTCACCAATAATTATATTATAAATAGTTTTGAAACGATTAAAGCTTTTGATAAAAATGCACAATCAAGATTTATTGCTATGTATTTAAAAATTTTGGCATTGAGACAATGGAAATACATAGGTATAGAAAAATAATTCTGAACGAGCTTTTCAGTATACCATGTATGTAGGTGGATTGGACGTTCAGGCACTATTTCGCCAGCCCGTTCCCCAGATTTAAATCCCCTGGATTTTTTTTATTGGGGCGTTCTCAAAGAAAAAGTTTATTCAAAGCCTATTAAGAGCGTAGCCGAGCTGCGTGAACATATTTCTTAAGCTGCTGAGGACATCAGCTTTCGAGGATATACCCGGCTAATAAGTAGATCTTTTTCATGAAGATGTAGGGTGTGTATTGAGGCTGATGGTAAACAATTCGAACATTTATTGTAATAAAAAATATTATTTCCCTATCTGGCTTTTATTCCAATAAACCTAAACTAAACTAGGTAAAGATTTTTCATTATTTTATTAATTTTACTTACTTTTTTTGACTTTGGTAAAAGTGGTGTCACTATCTGTCTCGCTCGCTCATGGCAAACATGTCCACTATCCATCTCTATCATCATTTTGCCGTAAAATTAGGAACCTACCAAGAGCTTGTGCGAATAAAAAACATTTGATCCGAGTGAAATGGGTTAGCAAAAATTGGGTTACTTGAGGTTTTTATTTTTTTACTGGTTTGTTTTAGTATGAAACTAACAAGTATTGTACCATTTTACAATCCTGATTAAATACGCGAACTTTTAATGGCATTTGCCAAGGCTTTTTAGTAAATTTAGTTTAATAGAGGGCTTTTCAAAGTCGACAAATTATAAAAATTTTAAATTCATAGTTTAACAAATAGTCTTAATTCTAAAAAATTTGGGGCAATTGTGTCATTATTTTTGCCTTAGGTTCTAGAAATGTTATTTAGGGTTAAGGTTCCAAAGTTTAAATGAACAAAAATAACAAAAATTAACCACAATAACCGAAAAATAGTTACAGTTCGACAAAATTTCTAGGTTTTTCTTAAATGCCCATAATTTTCAAACTACATGGGATAGATTTTTTTCTGATTTTTCTCATGATGGTTACAATCAATCCTGTCATCCCGTTTCGGCTTGACGTTGAGTTCTGGGACACCTTGTATAATATAGCTCAGTGTTTGGCGGAGCTTCTCCTACTATTTGTGGTGTGCATCTTTGTATTAGGGAGGGGCCTACAGGGACCCCTTTTTCATGGCGGGGATACCCTCGGTGGCTTGCCATTGTCTGCCGAGTTGTGCCCGAGATTCGAAACTCGAACTCGGCGGCATGTCGAAGTACGCACATACGTACATATTCTTTAGAACGAACAGCCAATTGGCTAGCAAAATCCATTGAAACCAGCCAATTAAATTTCATATAATAAAAGAAAGATATGTCTATAAGTAGATACGTCTTTTCTACACCTACTTCCTGGCGTTAGTACATATGTACATACTTATCTACTTATTTTAAATTCATCTAAATACATTTAAAGAATACCCAGTCGGACTAGAATTATATCTAAATGGACTATAGCACGATTTTCTTTTCCCCCGAGGAAGTAGTTCTATGAAGTATTTAATTCGCTTATATACAGGCGTAAAACACAGAAAGGACGGTTCTTTCAGGAGATATTTCACATGGGGTGGTTGTTATAGTCTCATATACATTAGCCAGGGGCGATTTTGCAAGCCATATCGTCGAAGTAACGATTCCTGTTATTATTTTGAACAAAAAATTCTTCTACGACATGGATCTAAAATAAATTTGGAGGTTCCGAAATTTGATTTTTATGGGATCAGGATGGGGTTTAGAATAATTTTAATGTACAAAAATCAACAATAAATAATCTGGCCATTATAAATATCGATTCCAATCAAAATTTTATACTGAATCCAAATATGCAATAAGAATGAAAAATGAATGAATCGTTTTCGAGATATAGCCGAATTTCGGTTTTTAAAATCTGAACGATCGGTTGTATGTTAGCTATGTACATATATGTTATAGTCATCCGATATTAATGAATTTCACTGACAACATTTAATAATAAGAGGAATCGTAATTTTGACGGCGCGGTATCGATAAGTTGTATGCCATACAAATCGCCCCGGCTTAATATACATACATATGTATGTATGTACATATGTAAGTGGTCGTCATATTAATTATTAAAATTATTTTTTATTCTTTAGGGGGCCACATTCTACATGGTCCTACTAGGCAGGAAACGAACACAACTCAATACGTAACTTCACGTGGATATTAACAAAAGTTTTCAAATTAAAAAAATGTTATATACAAGCAAATGCGACAAAAAATATCACAACACTGCGGTAGTTTTTAGCTACTTGAAACTTCCACTTTATTATTTTAGAATTGAAAGGTATGTACTATATAAAACTGTGTACTCAATTTAATTTTGAAAATTTCATTATACTATATGTATGTATGTATGTATGTATGTACATATACATATGTATGTATGTATATATGTACATACATATGCGTTTATGTACATATGTTGATATATTTAAATTCACAAATGCTTCCGCAGTTAAAATTAAAATTTGTCAATACAGCTACACTTTTTTCTCAACATAAACAAATATTATTTTCTAGTTAACAGTTTTTTTTCAAAACGTGGCGCTCTTTCAGCAAATATGCCATTTAACTTACAATGTGAATTTACTAAATTCCAATTTTTTTAATAATATTTAACCATCACAATTTTTTGATACTTTTTAGTATTCTTTACTGTTTATTTAATAAAATCACTGTTGAAAATCCAAGATTTAAAATTGCTTAGTTGACCAACTGCCTTATAAATATGTATGTATTATATTATTTTTTGAAATAAATAACCATTTAAACACTTCAACAAACTTTTACTTAGTTAACACTTATCAATTTCAAAATTTTAGCGCAAACCAATATTAAAAATAACTTTCGATTTATACTTAAGAATACCTGTACTTAATGATCGCGCCACTCAGTGCAGAGTGCAAATGCCGACCTCAATATTCTGACAGCATGTTAAGTGGGGGTCTTTATGGCCTAAACCCTACAGGCAAGCCATGCTGTTGCAACGGTTGAATTTTCAGCGTTAAATAATTGGCTGCAACGACGAAAATAGCTGCTTTAGGAGGCGCGTAAAAATAGGTTGTCTTCAACACAGTGACCCTCCACGAACTTCAAAACTCGCTATGTAAAATGCGCCACTGGTGGCGGTGAATGCGGCAATGAAAATAATGACATTTAACAATAATTATAAATACGTTTTTATTAATTTCGTATGCATATGTACATATATGTAATGAAGAGCAAATCTGTTTTATTAAACTATAACAATTTAGCTACGGTAATTGTATGTTTTATGTGTTTTACTCCTTAGTTTTTCATTCCGAATTGGCGCGTACCCATTCGCTTATGGTCTTCTCTACCAAAGATCCATCAATGTCATTCGTTTGTATATTAGAGCTGACTATAAATTGCCGTTTGTACCGTTTGCTCCATAGGTCAGCTAGACGTTGTGAATTGGACGCATATTCCGGGCCAAATAAAGTTGTGCTTGACGGCAACAAATTCGTATCTTTGCCTGGGAACGCCATACCCATTTCATTTAGGCATTCTTTCCCCTGTTGAGATATAAAAACCATTGAAGCTGCATTCATGTGCAACATGCGTAAGGAGAGCTTTATGCCCTTGACATCCAGCTGTTTACTGCAGGAGGTAAAGCCGGCATCGTTCTGGTCCACTTTAAGTGGGGCGCTGGTTGTGCCATTGATGGAGTCATTGAATGGAACTGAATCCATAGTTCAGTTGTGGATGGGTTATTATTTCTAAGCTCGATAATTGTTCTTAGTTTAAGTAAATTTTAATTTGGAGAAGCTATTCATACAATAAAACAAATGAACAGAAAAATTGATTGTCAAAATAAATACCTAAGATACCGGACTTGAAAAATTTAATGACTATAAACTTTAAAATTTCGCATGGCTGGTGTATTTTTAAAAGAGAAATCAGGGAGTTTATTGTGAAAGCAACTCCCGTCGAACGTCATTTGTAAATCGATATAACTCTTTTTTGGCTGTGAAATGATATAAGTTACCCTTTATGTACATTAATTTTTAGTTAAGTATTTTATGTAGTTGGTTACATAAGTAATTTAAATAATTTCTAAGTTTTTTCGTAAAGTAAATAAACAAAATGCCGGTGTTTATTCTGACACACTTCTATTTTTATTGCCATTTCTGGGAATATTAGAAATGTCACGCAAAGCGAAAGCTTTTTTATCTGTCACGGCCAAAAAAAACACGCTGTACAAACTTTGAATGCAACCATGTAAGTTTTTATTATAAATTCTAGTGAAATTAGTGGCAGCTTCGATCTCAGCTGTCAATTTTCCTACACGTGCCGGAGATTTTTAGTTACTTTGAATTATTTTGATTGTGATTATCTGCATGAAACGTTTGGAAAATGGCAAAAATACAATTAAAAAGAAAAGCAAGCAAATTACCTAAAAATAAAACAATAAAAGAAATTGTTTTGGAGACTGCAAATGAGGCTGAAGAGGAGTTACAACAGGTGAGAACAAGCGTTTGAACTGTGATTGGAGAACACTTATGTATGTACTGTTTTCTTTTTAGGACTTGCTTAATAAAATTTCAAATGAAGAGGGCGATAGTACGGACGACGAAGGTATAAATGATAATTATCAATCCGATAATAGTGATGAGCTGGAGTTTGAAAGTGATGATGAAGGGAATTATCTTTCTAAGTGGGATGCTGGAATAGAATCTGAAAACAGCGAAGTTGAAGGAGAGGAAGAATCCGAAGAGGGAGATGAAATAAATGATTCAGATATAGAAGACATATCTGGAGGAGATGATGGCGAGAATTCCGAAAGTAGCAATGAAGATTTCTCCGACGAAGAGGAAACCAAACAGAAATTTTTGTCCAAAGGCAAGAAAACAGAAATACATAGTGAGAAAAAAATAGATAGACCGAGCACATCTAAAACAGCAAAAAAGCTTCTTGAGACACAAGCCGATAAGACAAGTCAAGCCCTCAATAATTTGCAAGAGGAGCTTAAGGAACCGACTATTGTCGCCGGTGCAGCCCAAAAAGCAGAGTATGACGATTCGGATACTTCCGATGAAGAAGATATACGAAACACTGTGGGTAATATTCCAATGCGTTGGTACGACGAATACAAACATCTTGGATACGATTGGGATGCAAAGAAAATTATGAAACCACCTAAGGGCGACCAGCTTGACGACTTTTTGCGTAAAATCGAAGATCCTGATTTCTGGCGTAGTGTAAAGGATCCACAAACTGGACAAGAGGTTATACTAACAGACGCTGATATCGAACTCATAAAACGAATTAACTCGTCGCGCGTACCAAATTCCGAACATAATGAATATGAACCATGGATCGACTGGTTCTCATCGGAGGTGGAACGTATGCCTATCAAAAATGTACCCGATCACAAACGTTCTTTTCTCCCATCTTCATCTGAACGGAAGAAGGTCTCGCGTATGGTACACGCTCTTAAAATGGGTTGGATGAAAACAGCGGAGCAGTTGGAGCGGGAAAAGAAAGCTGCGCGTGGTCCTAAGTTCTACATGCTATGGGAAACCGATACCAGCCGAGAACAAATGCGACGCATACACGACCCGATATCCGCTCCAAAACGAGATTTGCCTGGCCACGCTGAGTCCTACAATCCACCACCAGAATATCTGTTTGACGAAAGAGAAAGGAAAGAGTGGCTGAAATTGAAAGACGAGCCGCATAAACGCAAATTACACTTTATGCCGCAAAAGTATAAGTCGCTGCGGGAAGTGCCAGCTTATCCGCGTTACATACGTGAACGATTTTTGCGTTGTCTGGATCTGTACTTGTGTCCACGAGCGCGACGCACAAAGTTAACCATTGATGCGGAGTATTTGATACCTAAATTGCCGTCGCCGAAGGATTTACAGCCGTTTCCAACATGGGAGACTTTGGTATATCGGGGACACACGGATTTGGTGCGTACGATTAGTGTTGAACCCAAAGGGGAATACCTTGTTTCGGGATCGGATGACAAAAGCGTTAAGAGTAAGTCAATTCAAAGGTGCACTTCTATGGATTGCATAATTAAATTAAATTTTTTTCAGTTTGGGAAATCGCTACTGGTCGTTGCATTCGCACAATCGAGACTGACGATGTGGTGCGATGTGTGGCTTGGTGTCCAAATGCAAAATTGTCAATAATCGCCGTAGCCTCCGGCACTAGATTGCTTTTGATCAATCCTAAGGTTGGTGATAAAATGCTCGTTAAGAAAACAGATGATCTGCTAGCTGAAGCACCACAAATTGATAAAATGGAAAGTGAACGCATCAAGACAGCTGTGCAATGGAGCGTTGCTGAAAAAGAGGAACAGGAAAAGGGCGTACGATTAGTTATAACACATTTCAAGCCCATACAACAAGTGACGTGGCATGGACGTGGCGATTATGTGGCTACAGTAATGCCCGAAGGAGCCAATCGTTCAGCGCTCATACACCAGCTTTCCAAGAGACGTTCACAAATACCATTCTCCAAGAGTAAAGGTCTCATACAATGTGTGTTGTTCCATCCAATCAAGCCCTGCCTATTTGTGGCGGTAAATATAAATAAAGTTGCTTCTCAGGGAATAGTTAAACATATCATTTCTTGTATTTTTTCAGACTCAGCATAATGTACGTATTTATGATTTGGTGAAACAAGAGCTTATCAAAAAATTGCTCACAAACTCAAAATGGATTTCGGGGATGACAATACATCCGAAAGGCGATAATTTGCTAGTATCTACTTATGATAAAAAGATGCTATGGTTTGATTTAGATTTATCGACAAAGCCATATCAGACACTGCGCTTACACAAGAATGCTGTGCGTAATGTCGCATTCCATTTACGGTATCCATTATTTGCTTCAGCCAGTGATGATTTGTCGGTGATAGTATCGCACGGAATGGTCTACAAGTGAGTTTATATTTATATATGTATGTATATTTACACTTAATTAATTTTATATATGTATCTTTGATTTTAGTGATTTGCTGCAAAATCCCCTGATTGTGCCTCTAAAGAAGTTGCAGACTCATGAACAACGTGAAGAATTTGGAGTGCTCGATGTAGCTTGGCATCCAGTGCAGCCGTGGGTGTTCTCATCAGGAGCAGACGCAACAATAAGGCTGTACACATAGTTTAACCTTTTTATTTTCTTAAAAATACTACTTTGCGAATACATTAAACAAAGTGAATTTCAAATAAGTTTTTTCTGAGTACTTATGTACATAAAACAGACAACGAATTTTTGAATTGAGGTTATGTATCATGATTCCCTTGTCCAATTAAAATTTAAACAATTTTTGTATTCGATAACGGCTATAGATGGTATTTTTTCTCGATTAAGGTCGATGTTGATTGGTCAGCGACTTTGGAAACAACATTTAGAAACAAAAGAAAAAAAAAATTTAAACGTTCTTTAAAGCATTCAAACCTTATTTATTTCAAGTCAAGATTCAATCCTGTTGCAATCATGATTTTTTAGATTTTTCTTTCCCCGAGGGTGTTGCGCATTTACTTCAGATGCAATTAAAATGTTTTAATTTTGATGAAAAGTTATTAAGACAACGGTTAAGTTTGTAACTTTAATTTTAATTTTAAAAATTACCGAAAAATATTTATTATGAAACACATTTTAAATATTGTAAAGCATCCTATTTGAAAAAAATTTATGATTTTATGAACCTACGATTTTGGCATATTTAATTCACTATTTCGTTTTTAACGATAATTGATTCGTTTAAACAATTTAGCTCCACAGTTATCGCTTTTGCTATTCACTAAAAGCCTTTTCACACGATATGTATTTGCATGTGTAAACGTCAATTTTTACATACATACATATGTTAACGCAAACATATCGTGTAAACACAAATTATATTTTCTTCTGTATTTAGCAAATACATGTACATACATACATATGTACATACGAAATAAAACGGTTTCTATTTTCGTCGGACCCACGGACATAATCAACTGTCAATTTCAAATTGTGTTTTCAAAAAATAAATTGTATTTATGTATATACATATATCATTAAAAATAAAATAATGTGAATTTGACACACATACCGAATTACATACATATGTATCGAAAAAGTGGCAGCTACAGACGCAAATACATATCGTGTAAGCACACTTTAAGAAGGCTTTAAATTTTTATAAAGATATTCTCTATGTTTATCAACCGACTATCGCAAATTAAACAAGAATTTTGAAGCTTTTAACTCGACCGATAAAGTGTTTTTGACACATAACGTTTGTAGGATTGTTTGAAGTTGGTGAATTCACTACAAGTTGCGCAAGGTTATTTACGCCTTTCAGGTTATTGGGATATAGGGACTTTTGTTTTTGAAAAAAAAATACTTATATTTATTCTTTTTTGAGTATGCAGTTGTATAGTCCGTTCGATTTTAGTATAACAAGCCCTATAGTTTCAGGTCGTAGGTCGAGGACTTTACGTTTTTTCTACAAAAAGATATATTTGATCCAAATGTTAAAGAGGAGCAAATGCCACAAAAACGTTAAAAGGTTAGCGTTAATTTTTAATAATTTCAAATATAAACATTGCCCTAGAAAACATTATTAATGAATTCCAAATTTATTTAAAAGTAAAAAATTTAAAAAAAAAATTTAAGAAACCGGTCCTAGAAGAAAATTTTCCATGGTTTTTGCGTGGGAGATAAACAGTTTTCATAGAAATGCTATAAAACCTTTTATAATAAATTTTTTTTAAGAAAAAAAAAAATTGAACAAAAAAAAAACTCCTAACATGTGGAACTTGTCCAGGAACATTTCAAGATTAGTCCGGTATATTTTCGTGCTTTTTTCGGCACGTTTTAGGTAATTTTACATATATTTTCGGTACTTTTTTGTTATACTTTTGATAATTTTCCGTACATTTTCAGCATTTTTTCGATTAATTTTCGAATTTTTTAAGCTCACAAAAATACGATGTAGAACAATCATAGGGAGCTTCGTTTGGACTACCCTACTGAACATTTTTACGTACGAAATTCCTACTGGGTATCTACAAGTAGATAGACACACACCTATTTGCCACCGGTGAAAGTACATTTGTGCGAGCTGGTGATACAAAAAATGTTTTTAGTTCCATCGTACCACGTAAATACATACATACATATGTACATACTCATAAACAGATATGTGGATATGCTTATAATTGTTTACGTGTGTTCTCCTTTCCTGTGCCGTTATACGGTTTCATTATTTTCATTATTTTGTGAAAAAAAATGAAATGGATACTTTATCAATAAATAATCTAATAAATGTTAATGATAAAAATATTCTTATACATAAAATAGGTCATTTTATTTATAAAGAAAATTTTTCATTTGATGCTAATGATGTAACATAAATAAAGAAAAACTAATATTTCACCTAAAAAAATTAAAAATAAAATATAAGAAAATCAAAATGTTTTTACTATTAATCCTGGTAATAAACAAATTTGAATAGTTTGTAATAGTAATATTAATCCTATTGCAAATGGATGATTTTTTTGAATAAAAATAAATCTTGAGGTTATAGCTGATATATAAAACTAATTGTATAATATCAGGCGGTAGTTTATTTAAAATATTAATTTTGGAGATTAATGATAAAGTTATTTTTTTCTTTTGAAGTTTTAAAAGATAAATTCTTATTTTTGATTAACAAGACCAATGTTTATGTTAAACTATTAAAACTAATGAGGCCAGACGGTGAGCGCAACATATGTATATTCGAATCGCCTTTACCAGTCGTAATTTTTTCGGGTATACCTTTTTCGTCTTTGATCAAATATAATAATAAATAAAGCGCAGCCCATGGCGGAATTTACAGGTGACATTTTTAGAACAGCTGATTCATTCTCTTTTTCGCCGCGGTACATAAATGCTTAGTTGATCTGTTTTCTGATTGGCTTAATTTGTTTGGTAAACTGTAGTCAAAACAATGTGTTGATGACATTTTTATATTAGTTTACAGTTTTCCTACAAATTAATTGTGTATTTGTTGTGCGATATTCCGAAGTGGAAAAAATAAAACGGATTCAAAAAAGATGGGCAAAAGTATGTTATGTGCAAAAATATTAGAAGGGGTGAAAACGTCAATTTTTCAAGTGCCGAAAGAGTAGGCAAAAATGATGCAGTGGGCCAAAGTGTGTGGTATAGATCTTAGATTGAAGGACAGGATATGTGCGGATCACTTTTGCCCTTTCGATGTACAAAATTTAGGAAGAAAGAGGAATTTGTTGCTTGAAGCTGTTCCATCTACACAAAAAAAGGTTGTGTAAGAAAATTCAGGGCGAATTGCGAGCTTTCGAATGCCGAAACCCAAAATATCGAGGATTCCGGAATTTTTTTTACCAATGAAGTAAGTCCTCCCGATATTAGTATTTAAACTTAAATTGTGAGTTTTTGTACATCCACATACATATGTATACCCTTGAAGATGTCGTTGAGCAGCTGGTTTTTGATTCCTCTGTTAAATATGTATGAATGAATAAATGAATTCAATGGTGAATAAATTTCAATTACAATTGGCCTGAGCTTATTTTAACAAAACCGAATTCATTCAATTCACCTTGATTTTGACAAATATGTACCAAATACACGTTGTTTTTGGTGTTGTCGTGGCGACACCACCTTATAGATTCGCCTTGGCACAGCCAGAGGAGTGCAAAAGCTCTCAGGTACTTGATAAATAGCAAAACATTTCTCGGCTATCTTCGTGCTTATTTGACGACATTTGACAGCTTTGTGTAAAATGGGGCGAATTGAATATTGAAATGTGCCCGAGTGGATTGCATGTTCACAGTGTCCACCGATATTCTGCCAGGCTCAGAGCTGAATGGGAGAGCAAATTGGCACTCAGAATATGGCTGGCGAACTGTGGGTATGTAGTCGTACATACACGTACACACTTTTGTATGTGTGCCCCATAAGCGGCTGAGCTTTGGGCCAAAAAGTATGGCAATGAGAAAGCTTATACTTATACATATGTACATATGTATGTATACATATGTATATGTACATATGTATGTGTGCATGAACATATGCCAATGATACTGCGAAAGCGTTCACTTTGCGTTTAAATGCCAAATAATGTATCCACTACATATTGTAAGTAAGTTGGAGCACATAGCGAGCAGGCACACGCAGGCAGATGGGCAGATAAGCATATACATACATATGTACACAAAATATTACTGTACTCATGTTGTTGTTATTGTTGTTGCGCGCTGCCTGTGCCTGTGTCTAACGTCGCCATATCTGCCACTGCGACTGGAAGTCTGTAATCGTTCGCCTCTGCTGCTTGACTATGTTCCTTGTTGTATGTGCCATTCGGAATCAGTTTGATTCGCTCTACCATAGCTAAACGGTCGGGTTTAGGTGGTCAGTGGCCCGCTGGGAGTACCACATATAAGAGTGCTGTTTGGGCGCATGAAAATTTGAAAATATGTAAAAAAATGGATAAATGAAATGAAAATTGTATGAAAGAAATTCTGTACTAACCAGCCAGGCGACTAATATGACCACGAAATATACGTAGGTATGTGTGTAGTGCATATGTACATACATGAGTAGTACAATGAAGTGAGATAAGTTGTTGTTTTAAAGCAAAAAAAAAAAAATCATACGAAAAAATTTCGAAAGGTGCGAAAATAATGCCATTAATTCATTGAGTGCGAAAATTTCGTCGAGAAAAAAATATTACAAAAGTGTATAAAGTGTGGAAAATATTTTGTGTGTACATACATACATACATACATACATATGTTTGTAATGTGAAAAACGACGCTGATTGGCGCGACACGGCTCGAAGTTGTATTTAGCAATTCAGTTGCGTTGAGGAGCTCTTACTTGCCACCATACATATGGACATACATACGCACGGACGCACGCCATATCCAATATATGTATGCACACATACGCACATACATGTATATGTACATATATGTACATTCATACACAAATACAAAAGGTATGCAGTATGTATGTATGTATGTATGTATGTATGTATATGCGCTCGGCGGAAAATCTGTACCCATTATCTGGAGCAACAGAGTCGTCCTCTTTGGCGTTGGCGTTGACGTTAGCGTTGGCGTATACTTTTCATTTACATATGTATGTACATATATACATACATACATACATACACACACATACACATGTACATACTTTTTCAATTCGCGATTATACCTGTGCGCGCGCAGCAAATGATTGCCACTACAAATGAGATCGTTTGCTCTGCTGGAAAGTCCAAGAACTAAAAAATAAATAAAATTAACAACAACAAAATATGCACAAATCTGTCGGTTTTGAATGAAATGCCAGTATTTGGAATGTTTCATACTAAAATTTCGTAGCTTTTTTCGTGATGCAGAACAATTTTCGAAAAGAACTAAAGATATGTATGTACATATGTACATATTCTCTACATACATATATTAAAAAAACCGATACTACAATGAATAGCCATCGCAAATAATAAATATCCTGCGCAACACAAACTTATTTACATACAGATTTATCACCTGATGTGCCTATAGTTTTGCGCGATTTTAGAAAATTGTAAAACCAACTGTCACTGAATTGAAATGAAGTACGCTTTATGCGCCTTCATTTTTTCTCGTCATCACTTTTTGGTGAAAAGTAACAAATTTTACGTTGCGACGCACGCAGCCGCTGCGACGTCAATCACCTTTGGCAACTGCGGCGAGCAATGAGTGCGAGACCGAGAACGAAGCGAGTGCTCTACCATATTTAATTCTCTTCTTGAGCTTTTCTGATGCTCATCATCGCTATACTGCGCACAGCTCTACTTCCTCTTGCTTTCTCAGAAACTGCTCCCCCAGAGAGGCCAGGAAATATCTGTTTGCACAAAAAGTTCACTGTTTAATATTCAAATTCATAATCACGGGCCAGTAGTTATAAACATAGAATAGTTACAAAAAAAAAAACGGGCAGATAAAATGTGGATTAAAAAAAACCAAAAAAACGAATAAGTAAAAAAAAACTTTAATTTAGTAATTAAAAAAAAACTTGTTAAAAAATCATTTTTCTGCACATTTTCTTTTACTGCTTAACGTCGAACGGTGTGCATACATACATATGTACACATCCGAAGCAGCTGATGAGAATACCACCACAGCTTTTTGAATCTTCGTGCACGGAGCAGTTGCCACTTCCTTCGCCCAGTCGCCGTCTTGTCACCTATGGCGCCAGTCAACATGCTCGCCACATTTTTTGCCCCATTCATATCTCGCAAAAAAAAAAAGTCATACAGGCTTACCAGGAACAGTTCTCCCCACCTGCTGCTTTCTGCTCTCAAATACTTATTCGACCCTAACTTCTACATTTCTAAGTACATACATATAAACACATACATATATACATAAATACAAACAGCACTGATAAGCATGTGAATTTTATTTTGTTTCTCTTATTCTTTGCTCACTTTTATGTATATGCTTTTAAGATTTCCAGTTTCTAGTAAATTTTTCTTTTATCGATGAAAGCCAACTATTTGAGAGAGTGTGGGCGCAAAAACATCGTCGCGTGCGTGTGTTCGTGGGCGGCTGTTAAGAGTATACATTCAAATACTTAGTTAACATACTTATGTCTGTACGTATAAATACAAGCCCTTTCGCTTAATATATGAATTTGTATCAGTCATAATCGAAGTTCCTAATTAAACTAAACATAAATATACATATGACCTGAGTCAACTGTTAGTCGTTTTTTGTTAAAACGTATGTATGTATGCATGAGTTTAATAATGTTGCTATAACAAAAAATTGAACCATTAAAGTTTCACCTTCTCACACTGCGTATGAGTGATATTTTCAGCTTCGCTTCAAGCTCGGTTACATATGTATGTACATACATACTTTAATTTAAATACGTACGTAAAAACAATAAGTAAACAGTTTTTTTTTTAATTTTCACAACAAACAAAGGCCTTAAGTGTTTTCCTGCCGTAGATGAAATTTTTACTAGAAAATTAAATTTCTTCGGTAACTAATTTCTTCCTTAATCCCTTTTGCTTCTAAAAATTATGTTGAAACAATAAGTAATCAGTTTTTTCCTTTTTTTCACAACAAACAAAGGCCTTAAGTGTTTTCCTGCCGTAGATGAACTTAATGAAGAAAATTAAATTTCTTCGCTAATTGATTTCTTCGTTAATTTTATTTGCTCCTGGAAATTTTGTTGAAACATTATAAAATGCTACTGATTTGGGAGTTTAAAAAGCAATTATTAAAATATTATACAATATATAAGAACGAAGGACATTAAGCTTATAACAAAAGGGTTTTTAGTATATAACTTTTACAGCTAATAAATTAAAAGATGTACAGTGGTGGTCATACCATTTCCAACCAAATGCAATTTATATTGTTGGCAATTTAAGTTTGTTATTTTTTTTAAGACATCTCAATTATAAAAAAATACAGTTCTTTCTCTAACAAAATGATTATAAAATGAGTTTCAAACTTTGTAGAGAACACTTTTCATGCTAATTTTAATTTTTTCTCCGACGCCGTAGACATCTTTGAATTTACATTTTTGTAACCTTACAAATTTTCTGCTTCAAGTAGCCAAACATTTTCGTTGATTTTTTTTTGTCGCATTTGTTTCCATACAACGAATTAACACAATTTATTTAAAAATGGTTGAAAACCCACTTGAAACTTGTACTTTGTTATACATACTGAAACAAATAATGCTACAAAACCATGATGCAATAATGAAAGGTGATGTACGTTGTGACAGCGCCAGTTTGAACGCCCTTAGCTCAATGTTGTATTTAAGAAATATTAGAGAAACGGAAGAAGTTCGTTTTAGGTAAAAATAATCATTAGAAGATATTTTACCATAAGCTTTAGTTACAACGATTTAAATTTTATAAAATATGTATGTGCTCGTATGTACATATGTAAGTATGTAAGCTCATAACTGTATTTAAATTGCTGTTGAAATCATTATTTAAATGTACATTACATCATATATGTATATACAAGTACATTGAGTTCCTCAACATTTTTTCGTAACTGCAACAGGATAATGTGGCCCCATAAACTGTTGTCTATTTTTGTCAATTTTAATTTTTAATACTTTATTCATAAAACATAAAAATCGTATCTATATACAATAGAAATGTTTTGTTGAAAAAATTAAAAAAAAAACAGCTTAAATTTTTAGTAAATTAAAACCATATTTACTCAGTAAGAGTGGGTTATTTAATAGGCTATAAAACTGCGTACTCAATCCTTTGAATTATAATAAATTTTGTATAAGGTTTGATATTTTTATCTTAACGAGAAGTAAAGCCCACATATGTAGGAATGTATGTATGTATAAGCTTTTAACACATTTTTTTTTGAATTTGTCCATTCTCATACATACATTCTTATGTATATGTCGCAAAAAATGGGATAATAAACAACAAAATATGTACGCTTTGATGGCTTTCCCGACTCGGCACACATAGGGCAAACTTTCATCCAAAAGTAAAACTCCATTTCGAACTTACTTGCACCGGTTTGTGTTTGGTCGCTGTACGCAGCAGTTGGAACAAACAAACCTCAAAGATCGAGTTGCTTCACAAAACCTGCGTTAAGTGGATTTATTAAGAAAAAAAATCACAACAACTTTCATGTATCAAAATGCTGCACTATGTCGGAGCAGAAGAACACATAAGCCGCAAAGATCGAGCTGCTGTTGCGCGGAAAAGCTCACAAATTTGTAAAAACCTGGGAACAAAAAGGGTCGCTGCCGATATCCTTACAAATGATTGATTTGACCTTACTTGCATGTGCACTTGGCCGAGAAGTTCAAATAAAATTGTTGCTCCTGTTTTCAGCACTGCATTCCATAGATCTAATAAATGAAAAAAATATTCAAAAAGTCAATAGTCAACGACTAGAAAGAAATCAAAATGCCAAGACAATCAATGATACCTTCTTTAAGTTTCACATGAAGAACTTTATTTACTTCTGATATGTAAAGATCTTTTTTTAAATTTGGCAAAGGAGCAAAACAGTTTCTAAGGGCGTTCAAGATGGCCGTTTTAGAGCAAGAAGCTGCTAACGTACAACACCTTTAATTACACTGCGTTACACACATTCTGTCCTATGTACCAAATATACTTTTTTGGAAAGTGGAGAAAAAATAAAAATAACGTTTATCGGCGATTTTCATGTACACATCAGAATTTTTTTTTATGTATAAAAGTATATAAAAAATATATAGAAAAAATACTTTATACATAAAAAAAAAATTCTGACGTGTACATGAAAATCGCCGATACACGTGTATTTTTATTTTTTCTCCCCTTTCCGAAAAAGTATATTTGGTTCATAAGACAGAACTAAAGCTCGCTTTTGTAACGTAGTGTTATTGCATCATGCTACAAAACTGCATACTGGGAAATTTTGTTCATAATTTATTTAATTTTTTAGTTTTCTAGAAATTTTGAAACTTAGATATCAAAAGGTTAAAGTGCACACGATTTTGTTTTAAGTCACAATCCTAAATGGTTTTTTAATTGTTTTCACATAAAATATTCAGCCCTTAGAATATTTTTTTTTATATACATTTTTTTTGCCTCGAAATGTAAGCCTTGCAAATTTAACAATTTTTATAGTTAGTGAGTTACTTACAGCTTCATCCGCTAAAATGCTACCCAGCCGTCATTAACGCGTACAAAAAAATTAAAATTTTTTTTTTTTAACTACTATACCTATTTAATTATGTAGCAGAGATTTATCAGAAAAGGGAAAATTTGAATGAAGGAAAAAACTAATTTTCATTGCTTATTCAAAATTATGTGAATGAAGAATGAAAATCTATTTGTTATACAAAATTATTTGCAACTTTAATCCATGATTCAATTATTAAAGGTTTTGTAACTAAGCAGCTAGCTCCCTCACTTTTTGTCAAACGGCTCCCTTAGCATCAAAACCGTTTGCTTCTTAAAAATAATAATAGTAGTATTACCTCAAAACCTTTTAATACCAAAAACTAAAAGGCAACACTTTTTGTTTCTTATGTGCGCGTAAATAGTAAGTTTAAATCCGGATTGTAATGACAGCACTTTCTGATTACAAGATTGACCTCGTCTCGTAAATATTTCATGTAAATGTTTATAAATGACGCGCTTTTTATACCCGAGCGTACTTGTACACAAGGGTTTTATAACTTTGTTCGCATAACGGTTGTTTGTAACAGCAAAATTTTAAAAATGCAAAAAAACTTTGTTTTTCAGTATTTATTGGAACAAATTGAGTAAAGGAATTGGTTTAAAGAAATTAAAAATAATGTGACATAATAATCATCCAAATGCCAAAAGCAAGAATTTGTAAGAACTTAATTATTTTTCTTTTAATATATAAATATTCTCTTTCTAAAATTTCGAATTATTGTGGTTTTCTTACAACCCCATTAACTCCATAAAGTCATTTACTATTTATAGGAATAAAATTCTTGATCCTTTCACCGTCCAGGGGTTCATCACAATATTAAGAATAACCCTGATACCGATCAGATATAAATAAAAGGAATAAACCGAATAAATAACTTGTATTTGCCTTTTACCATATAATCATTTAGTTCATGGGACAAATAGATGCAAAAATTATTCGCTAGTTAAAAATTAAAAAAAAATATTTATACCAAGAAGGACGTTTTCCATACTTCGTAAAACAACCCTTTATAAGCGAGTGTTAAAATTCGAATGTCATTATTTACCTAACCTTTTATAATTGAATCATGGCACAACCAAAAATATTGACAGATGTGGGCACTTTATTTTTCCTGTAATTAGTTAAAATTATTTTCTAAGTAAAATATGGTTCATTCTGTAAGAAAAACCATAAACAACCACTTTTTAAAATATTTACAAAATGTACAATGATTTAAGAAAATTTTATCAAAATTTCGAACTTTTTAAAAACAGTTTTTAGAATATTTTTGAATATGCAGTTTTTTGGCTCATTCAAATTTATTGAAAGAAAGTGCAAAATTCAAGTGTCTACAAGTGATCACTGATTTTCGACAATTTGTTTTACCGCCATACAACGCAAAACGTGATTTTTTTTTATATGGAAGGAATTGCG
The DNA here is from genome assembly GCA_963971545.1 of Philophylla caesio. Classification (NCBI taxonomy): domain Eukaryota; kingdom Metazoa; phylum Arthropoda; class Insecta; order Diptera; family Tephritidae; genus Philophylla; species Philophylla caesio. The sequence goes on along the minus strand of OZ020606.1, from coordinate 96,931,931 downwards.
AAAGAGCGTCAGTAAAATAATTGTCAAAAATCAGTTTTAATTCGTTGCCACTAGAAACTTGCACTTTGTTGTACTAAAAATAAATGAGCTACCTATCTGCATACCCTAAAAAATTCTAAAATTGTTTTTAAGATGTTTGAAATTTTATTGATATTTTGGGGTTTGTTAGAGAATTAACGATATTTTAATTGAACAATTTTTTAAATAATTATAAGACAAAAAAATGTGTCAAAATGTGTTTGTGCTATAATTTGTGCACAGAGTGTATGAGAAAACTAAAAAATAAGAATACATTTTCATTCAATCTTTAAAGTTATTAAAATGATGAATGAAAATCTATTAATTGCTTCAAATAATTTGAATATTAATCTTCATGCGAAATTTGTGCAAAAATCTTTATTTTTAATTTGAATAATAATTCTCTAAAAACCCTCATCCATTGTATATTTTACATATATGCGTAAACTAAAAAAAAAAAATTAAAATCTACGATAGAAAAATAATTAAAAAGTAACTTATATACGAGTACTAGATAGGTAAATCCAAAACAGCGTCATCCTAACAAAACGACAACCAAACGACAACTTACGACAAAAAAAAAATTAAACAAATAATTGCAGTGCAACCGAAATCGAATTAAATGCAAACAGCAAGTGCAAGCAATGAGAGCGTAAAAAAAAGCAACCGCAGAAGCGCAAGTAAAAGTTAAATTTTATCGAATTACGCATTTGTGTCAACAGTGCAATGCCTTCCATGAAACAACGTTAGCACTCCAAAATTCTCGTAAAAGAAAGCAATAACACCAAAGTACATCGCCCAGCTGCAACAGCAAAGCAAGCAACAGTGCATCGTGGCTGTCAATAATAAAGTGATTCAACGACGGCGACAACAAGCACAGCAATTGCACTCGAGTTCGAGTGTCGTCAAGCGCCGAAGCAGCAGTGAGTCAATGCGTCAGTGAGTCAGTTAGCTCCAAACTTAGTGGCCAAAGCCATCCCAGAAAAGGTCGCGGTTGCGCATATTTCGCGCGTATCTGCACAGCGTATGTTTCATCAGGTGAATACAATAAATACAATCAGTTAGCTTCCCGTTGCTCGCTTATTTGATAGTCGTTTAACGTCATTCATTTACTCATTTGCTCAATTATTTCAAGCCAATTGCAATCGTCAGTGTACCGTGTACCCAGGTGTTGGTCGAAGTGGTTGAATGCAAACCACAATTGTGGTAATCGATTGTCCAGTAATTTTGGACTGTTTTTGTTGTTGTCGGTTTAACTGGTGAATGTGATTTTGTAATTGGTTCTCTATCTGATACGAACGTCTCCGACCGATGAAATTTTCTTTGCTTTTGCAGGAATTTTCGTGGTGAGAAATGTTTCAATTACCTGGTTCAGCGAAGATAAAAATGGTTCGATTACTTGATAAGTTTCAGCGTGCATTTATCTCAAACTCTAATCTACTCGGTTACATTTAGATACGAGTATTCAATTCGTGCTCCTCTCAATTGTTTGGAATATCGATAGAAAAAGTTCTACTACTGTAGAGCTCTAATAAATTTTTTACTATTCATTAGGAAGACAGGAAGTACGATAGACTTGTGTTTTCTATAAATGTGCAAGGGCTTGGTAGGATTCAGAGAATCTCACTATAGGGTCTACCGCAAAACAGGACCGGGATGGCGCGGGAGTCGAGTTAATGTTTACCTGATATTCGAGATATTAATGTATGTACTGATAATACAAAGAGAAATACTAATGAAAAATTTTATAATTTTGGAAGGTGTATTACACCACATAACTCTTCCTTAAAGGTTTTACCGATATTTTTGAGTGAGTCTCAGGTGGGGTTATAATCACAACGAGATATAAGTAATAATTGCTAGAATTTTTTAAGTACACAACTCAAAGGTAAATTGAATTTTACTATAATAATATCAAAGTTTAAATGGAACGAAGTAAAAAAAAATTTATTTAAAAATCAAAGGTCTTCATAAAGAGTAATTTAGTTGTTTTGATAATTTTTTATGTATAATGAACATAAGCATAGCTGTAAAAGGGCCGAAAAATATTTAGGACTCGAATAAAAAATACTCTGCTCGGCGCTTTATGAACTGGAATGCCATGCGATTGAAATGACGCCACTCAAATATATGGAAATACCTTCCGACATGAGGCGAGTTTTTTTAATATTATCCATTAAAAACATTTTGTAATTTCATGGAAGTGACGAGAGTAGTAATTTAAGTAATTTTTAATCATGGCTTGTACTGTTAGTTCTATTTCTGCTCACATTTATCAGCACCACATTTTTTTTCTCTTCTTCCTTTCGGCTACATAACCCTTTCACATTGAAGCTAATTTTCAATAACGAATTTCTAAATAAATTAAAAATTACCGCATGAGGTCCATCACTTCTCATATCTCACTTCCATAAAGTTGTCAATTTAAAAGCTATTCATCAGGAGTGGTTGACTTCTGGATGTCTTAAGTGCAATGGCATCACAAGCCTTTTCAATTAACGTTGCTGGCCCATTCATAATTTAATTTATTACTTCTTCTCGCCCATAAACCATCAATTTCCGTTCCTGTTTGGACGAAACTACGAGTTGGTTTAATGCAATTTCTGCCAATAGCAGTCATTAGTATAGAGTCATTTAAAGTTTATGGAAATATGTGAAACCATTTTCCAGAGCAGCAAAATGGTACCAATTCCGCACACAAACAACAATAAAGGTGTAAGTGTGTATACATTTGTACATATACGACATACGTAGTTGTGTGTATCCGCGACCCTGCAGGAAAATCTTACCAAGTTTAGCAAATGTCTATTACTGCTACTACAATTCAAAGCTATTCGAAAGCAGAATCTTTAAGCATTGAACTGATTCAAAACTCCTAATAAAAAATACTGCGAACTATTGCATTTTTAAAAAAAATGAAAGGAGCCTATTATTACCTTGAATTTCTTTTGGATTGAATTGTTATTGAAAATATAAAAGTCATACCGGAACGTGCGTGCAACCACGAAACCCAGAAACGATGACTTAGTGAACTCAGTCTGCAAGGTTTTTGGTTGTATTTATTCCGAGTATTTAAATTTAAATTGGACACAAAACGTGACGTTTTAAAACCACAACTTGCAGTTTAATTTTTAAAGGCGACAACAAGGCAACAGCGTCACAGGACTAATCATTTTAAATTCAGTCCAAAAAATGCATTTTGGTCCTAGCGACTTCCAGGCACTTACAAAGAAGATTTTCATCTGGTGAGACACAACTGAGGAAGATGTCAAATATCTGTAACACACTACTGTTTTGCGCTGCCTGGCTGTTCAAGACGATATCAAAGCATTTCCATCCTTGACCTAAGAATATACATTTTTTGCACGCCTCTCTGGTAGCAACGGCTCTACGCTTGCAAATAGTTATTTGACGAATTCTCCGCCTCTATAACGCAATCTATTTTGTGCCTTCCGTAATAATGAATGCTTCACAGTGTTTAGTGCAAGTGAATCTTTCCATCCACCCAGGCATTGATATTCGCCTGTAGATACCAACTGCCCGGTGGAAAAATGATTACACTGTTCGAATATGTTGCTCTGGTCGCGAGAAGCGCTATGTTTTTAATACATTTTTGAAGTATACAGCAAGGGCAATGCACCTCATAAGTTTTTAAAAAAGTGGGTAAAAGTTAAAATGTCTTAAGTTTATGTAAGGTGTTGTTAATCGATTTCATATATAATTCCGTTCTTCGAAGTCCTATCGTATATTTATAAGTTATAGTACTATTTCGAAAATCACCACATTTTCTCATCAGACTTCTTTCTTCTTGTCTTTCGCGGGAGGAAGGAAATTATAAGTTAAAGTAATATTTCGGAAATCACCACATTTTCTTATCAGACTTCTTTCTTCTTGTCTTCCGCGGGAGTCGAACCCACGACATCGTATAAATTGACAACTAATTTATGGTGGAACAGGTAGGGTAATTTGAACCTTATTTTAATTATTTAATTACTTATTTCTACAGAAGTTTTAAACTAAAAATTTTACTAGGGATCATCGAAGATAAAAAAATTCTATAGATTACGAAAAAAAAGTAATTAATCATAAATCATTGCGCTCAGATCGTCCAGGAGCGAATAAAGGCTGTTTCACTGTGAAATTTGTCGAGTTTAGAAATCACTTGGAACTGCATAACGAGTTATTGATTTAAGTGTATGCATTTCCTTCTTTGTTTTCAGAATTGTTTTGGAAATGTTGAACTATTGTAGGAAACTCATCTTTAAGGTACATTCATTGAGCATTTACATATGATTTTACCTCCTCGCTGGGATAGCCGAGGCGGTACTTTCTACTCGCAGATTGACAGTTTAAGTAACTCGCTTCTTGCGTGACATGGGCGATGGATGGTGTTTTATTGTATTATGCCATTTACTGGTCCGGTCATGCTTCACTTCATACTTCGCTTTAGACGCCTACTTGCCAGAAAGGCTGCTTGCTACCTACAAGTGCTCGTAGTTATTATGACTCAATGCGGTATCTCTGTTTGTAACGATGCTATTGACTTTTAAGTGCATACGGAATTGTTGTGGTTGCTGCCACTTTGGCGGTTTTGCGGTTGAGCACATTTCACTCCATGTGTTGGCAGGCAGTGTCCTTCGTGCACGTTCATTAGGGCGATAAAAAAATTGCTATTTTTATGTTCTCACCCCCTCTAAAACGGTGTTTCCACGGTAAGTGAATAACGTGTTTAACTTTTTGAATTACGAATAGCGAATCACTCCGTTTACACGACGCATTCTTTATTCGTTTGGCATATTTGTTGCTGTTGTAATGCTTACATACATACTTTTGCAACTTAATTCCCTTTAGGTTTGCCCAACAACCTCTCTCACATGATTATTTTTTTCACAAACTCAACCTTTGGAACCATTTAAGCATTTAATTGCTTCTTGTTTGTTTAATTTTTGTGTTGTTGTACTTTGGCAGCTATTTTCGATAAATTTCCGATTAAAAGTAGAGATGGCCTCGATTTTTTCGTCATTCGCATGGTGATTCCGATTGAACGAACTACAAATGAGATGATTCGCTCACACAAATTTTTATGGTGAATCAGGGAATTCGGTTGGTGATTGGGCTGCCAATTACGAATGAGAGAGCGAATTACGAATGGGAGAGCGAATCATGTGCCGTGGAAACACAGTATAAGAAAAAATACCACCATTTAAAAAAATTAGAAGTCACTCAACGTGGTCATAGTTGCTTATGTATTTTACGTTAAAAATCGTAGATATTGTAAAGAATTCTTGAAAATCACTATTTTGCAATCGGCAAACACTTGTTTTCGTCAGTACTCTTGAAATTATAATACCCAATTGCATTTTAACTATTTTTAAATATGAACTTGTGTTCTCTAAAAACCTTAAAAATGCACCCAATGGACCAATAGAAATACTTCTCCGACAGGGCAATAAATTAAGTGACTTTCCAGAACTTTACACAATTTCTACAAGAAACTTAGACAACTTTGAGTGATTTGCGGGAACTACAAGTATTTTTTTTTTTTTTTTAAAAAGAGAGTTTTAGTGGGTGAAAATATTCCAACATTACTTTGTTCCTCGCATCTATTTTTGGACCACCATAATGAACATATTTACATCCACACTGGAGTATGTGCCACTTTGACCCACACTAATTGATTGATGTGTTATTTTACAGTCCTTTTTATCTAAAAATGTGAGTTTGAAAGAAGGAGCGTGAACAACATGAGATCGAAAGGAAATTATCGTTTTTGCTTTGTCGTTCACTTTGGTCATGGATGAGAGTGCGTAGCATCCATTTTTATCCTAATGAAAGCTTTTTTCCCAAACACGTCTAAAACATTCTTTAAGCGGCCGCGGCGTTTTCGAAATTGTTTTACAACAATTGCTAAATTTTCCAGCATTTAACACTAATTTTCTTTAATTGTCTTTAAACTCGTTGCTATTCGCATTTATATTTACCGTGGTTTTTGTTTTTGTTCACAAGTTTTTGCTATCAACTGCTAGTTGTGCTCCACAGCTATAGCTTCTGTTTATTTTTTTTTATCTATAAATCAACTGTCAATGACGGGATTCGCATATAGCGATGCCAATAACGCACTTCCTGTTGCGATGCGTGTTTTGTTTGGTCTATTTTTGTAAAAATTGTTGATGAACTTAGGCACTGTAGCCATACTATTTACAAAAAGAAATTCCGAGTGATTGTAAATACATATATTTTTTTGGTAATTACAAGGCAGATTTAACAGGTAACCTCAGTAGAGTTAATAATATGATTTTTTTAATTTATCTTACTTGTCAAACTTTGTTCTCATTTGATAAAAAAAAAAAATTGACACTGAAGATGGCACAACGCCGAAACCGGTTAGTCTCCAAACCAAAGTTGACAAGGGATGACGGAAAATCGTTTCAACAAATATCAAAAAAAAAAATGTTTACATCTGATTCGAAATTACCAAAAAAAAAAAATTTCCGAGTGATTGTAAATACGAGTACTTACATACATACATATATTTTTTGGTTATTATTTTTATAAGAAATCATTAACTTTCTTTCACTTATTTTCATCAAAATAAACAAGCGTTAACAAATTGTTAAATCCAGCTATTTTATAATTACTTAATCGCACTACCTTCTTAATCAGTACAAGTTTTTACACCGCATCAATTATAATACTCGTCACACAAAATATTGCCAATCGGTTGGGCGATAAATAAATCCATCCATAAGGACTTTACATTGTAAGGAATAATAATTGAAAATTGAATTGGATGAAAGTGTCTAACAATAAAATTATAGCGCAAGCAAAAATTTCTTATAAATGATAACAATTTTCTTGGATTTGAGAAGGGATTGATATATTTTTTTCTGTCATAAACATCTCTTCTTTTGCTAAAGCATCAATTTAATTAAATTATTTTTAGTTCTTAGAAAAGCTAATTTTTTTCATATTCGTAAATGTAAGAGCAATAAAAATGTTAAAAAGATTTCAGCAAACAATAGTTTAAATCTAATTTTGTTTGTATGATTGTTTTTTTTACAAAAAAAAAAATGCTTTATAAGAAAATTGCTTTCAATTCTTTTTGACAGCACAGATTTCCAATTCAATAAGACATACTTTTCCAAGTTAATAGCTGTTCAACTTTTGCACACGACAAGTAAAAAAAAATGTACGCGCAAGCTTGAATGTTCCATTATTTGAGATTATTATGTAGTATGAGTATTGCTTTCATGCAGCAGAAAACCCATAACGCACTGCAGTCATCGATCTGACTGAGTGTCTGACACTGTAGAGAGAGTGGCATACCCATTCACTTTTCATGTCAAAATGCAAATTGTTTGCCGCAACGCGAATAATATTTCAGCGCATTTTTCACTTCACCAGCATTCGCGCGCACAAATTGATGAAGAGAGGGAAGGGTGAACGCGAAAACAAACAAATACATTTTTGTTGTAATTGGCGAGGTTTTTTGTGTTTTTTTTTTAATATACGAATATACGAACAGTAGCTACATTCACTGGTGGCTGGCATTGTTGGAATTACTTTCGAATTAACAACTTATGAATCATCATCAGCTGCTGTAGTCGAAGATGCGGCAGAATGCGGTGAATGACGGTGACGGTGGCGGTGGTGTTGAAGAGTGCGATTGGGCTAGCTGATGATGACACTGTCGGCAACCCGCCGATCCATTGTATACATCAATTTTGTTGGAAAATTTGGTGGACGTCAGCGAACAGAAAGACACCAATGAAAGGTATTTTCAGTGGCAGTGGCAGCTACAATGGAATGCCACTTGGCGTCATACGGCATCTGTGATTATAAACAACCACCTCACAGCGAAACAAAAACACACAAATATTTATTGACCCTGCAGTAATAACGCGGTAAATTTTTGCGAATAGAAGCAATACTTAACCAGTTGAAATTTGAGTGATAATTAGAAATTAGTTTGCATTGGAACTATTTGTTTTCGGATCAGTGACTATGGACACAGTCTAGACATAGTTAAAAAGTCTGTAACCAGAATTGTGACATACAATTTCATAGCTCTCGAAAAATAATCTAACGACTAACTTACACATACATAGCCAATTTACTGCTGGGGAGCTACAGAATAGAAATTAATTCGCCTACTCAATACTTGGCTATGTTTGGTTGGGCCAAAAATTTTCGTATTCAGTTTTTGGTTTTATTTATTTAGATAAATTCATATTTGTAATTATACGAATATGCATGTGTGAAGCATACAATTTTACGAAAATATTCATTTATTATGATAGTGATGCAAATTTTTAATTGAAATAGTGTTCTTTTGAAAGTCTGAATTTTACAGAAATGTAGCAAAAATAAAACGTACGAGCTGGTACATATTTCAAAAGCTTTATTCATTTGAACGTTTCTGTTTAACTTTCGAATCGTAATTGCCCTTTTTTTCCGAAATGTTATAATTTTGTTTTTATTTTTGTTTAGCTGTTCATTGAGAGTCAATCACGTCTGTGAAAGCCCTACTGATAAGTTTAAAAATTAAAATACGAATTGCTTGATACATAAGTACTTATATATCTACAATAAGTAGTTAGTTGTTATACACATATATGTATGTATGTATGCAAGTTCTGAAGCAGCAATTTAAGCTTTTAACTGTATTTTGCTTGCAGTTAGCTTACATGCCGTAATGTTTATCAGTTAAAAAATTGCCTTATCAATTTAGTGATTATGCCATGAACTTCGATAGTTAATTGGGTGACGGACTGATAAAAAAAATACTTGATCCATTCAAACGTTTCTGGATAATTTTTGTAGTTTTTTGGTGCATTTATTTCTTTTAACTACAGTGCGTTAAATAACCGCCTAATATATATATTTTGAACAAATTTTTCCAGTTCTTCAAGTGTAAACGTCTTTATTATTTTTTTTTTTTCAAATTTTATCGACTATTTTCTCTGTTGTAGCAAGACGATCACGGTGTATACTGAGTGAGTTATGAGTACGTAGGTTTCTTCTTCAGATTATTTCTAGTTAGTACTATGAACACAGTTCGGTTTAAGATTACTTCTAAACCAGAATAGATATAAGATAAATGCAGAAATGTGGGCATAGAAAAAGGCAATATAAAGCAATGAAAAGAAAAATTCACAACAATCACTTATATGATTTTGTTGACGCGGCGACGACACGTACAAACATACATATGTATGGTATGTGTCCCTATGTAGATTGACTAAAAAAATAAAATAAAAAATAGAACTCGGGCATTTAAACCACTTACGACTATTAATTTTTTTAATCTTATTTCATTCTTTAAATAAAATTTTAAGCTTTTAACAATATTTTTTATAATTCAAGTAATTTCATCAATATTTCGAACTTTGATCTTTGAACTAAATTCATTTTCATATGGAAAATTAATGCAATTACCTAGACAACAAACTAAATTAGTAAATTCCGCAGTAATTTTTAGCGACTTAAAAATTTGACTTTTACTACAAATGTCATGCATTACTGCCACATAAAAAAAAAATTCAAAAATTATAATATAATAATTACAAATATTAGCGAAATTTCATAGGTAATTAAAATTTTCACTTTTTGAAATATGAAATCATCGTTAAAATTTGGTGGACTTTTATAAATTCTGTACAAAGTTTTAAATGTTTAGCCGTTTTTTATGTAATTAAAAAAGTTACTTTAAAATGTTTAATTGTCGTGATTTTATTATGTACCAAGAGCCTGCCTTACGCAAACTTTTTTTAATTTGCTAGAACTCTTTTATGGAACATCATCAAATACACATTTTGAGGTTTGCCGGCTTTCCGAGCTCATAATTGTTTAGTTGAAATGATTTACTTGTCGCGCTTGGTTATTAATTATTTAAAACTTATAAAACAATTTAACTTAACATATATAAATCTGAAAGCTTAAAAAAAAATTTTTGTACCCGAAAGTATTCCGGCTCGTTAGGGGATACTTCATGCTATTTCAATGAAAAATCGAGTTTTTTTTTAAAGATTTTCATATAAATTGAGTATGTTAAAGAAAAACTCAAATTCAAAAGTTTTGCACCACTTCATAAACCACAAAATATTAGTTTTATCAAACAAATTATCAAGTACTTTTTTATAGGCGAAGAGGCAGTAATTTAAAATTTTTTTTAAGTAAAACTTGAGCTCAATAAAAATTCTAAAATATTAAAATTTTCGGAAGTAAAACAATATGTTGAAAAATCATGTTTGCATAATTAAAAAAATTATAGGGCCTGAGATATTAATATTTTCGTGAAACATTGTCTGATAAAACCCAGTGTTTCGCTGAGCACATGTTTGCATTAAGCAAGCCACTACTCGTTGCTTGTTATAACTAAGGGCTAGATTTGCCTTTTGCTAATAGTGAATTCGATTTGTGTTGGTATACATGCAAACATAAGAACATACTTACATACTTATTTATGTATATAAGAGAGAAAAATGCAATGTAAAATAAATAAAAAATAAAATAAAAGATTTACTTGAAAACACTAGGACTCTTTGTCTATAAAAAATTACCCAATAATTTTTGTGATAAAACTTATAATATGTTTTGAGGTGATAAACAATAGCTTACGCCGAGCATCATAACTTTTGAAAAAATAGCTTTTTTTTTGCTTTGTTTTGCGTTTACATACATTTTACGACCTTGTCTGCAACATGTCCAAAATTCGCGCAAAAGTAGTTTTTGACTAATTGAAATAGTGTGGAATGCCTCTTATACATTTTTTAAAATACCAAAGTCGCCTATCCAATTTCTTCGACATATCACATACTTACTCAGTACCTTTTTCATCAAATTCACAACTTAAACACACCGAACGTAAAGAAATTCAATATTTTGTTAAAATTTACAGATTGAGTAGCGGCCTTAATGACAGCTTTTCGTCACTCTTGTCTTAGAGCGGTAGCGGGTTTAGTATGAAAATCATAGTGAGACCTACCCTTTCTTTTGAAACACAAATTTAGGCATCAAATATCCTACGAAAACTACGAGTATTTAATCAAATATACTTTTCATAATGCCCAACAAAATGATTAGATTTATGCATCTGCAATCTATTTAAATATCTGACATAATTCTGATATAAATTCTTTGCGAAAAGTAAAAAAATATCTCACTTACTCCGCATACTACGACTGGAAAATGCTTTTTCTTGTTTGAGTAATTAAATTTCGTATAAAAGAATTTATTGCTCCGCATTTGTGTCAAATATCCTTTTCCTTATTTCATAAGTCACTCTAATGAGGATGGTAAACACGTGTGGCACTTATGAATTCATGTACATGTGTATGTAGAATGTATGTAAATATGTATTTAGTGTGTTCCTTGTGGCACAGTGTTGCAGTTACGAGCGAAACTTGTTTTTCTGCATTCCTTCTTTTTTTCTTGCATTTTCTAAATTTTCGCATTTAGCGATTTCCTGCCTTGATTACTTTCTAGTAGTTGCACCTGCTACCATTGTTCTCATACACACGCTTTACACACCCTTTAGAACAATATCCTTACGCTCACTTTGTTATAATGTCGCTATTTGTGTTTGTGTTGGCGCGAAAAGCATATAAGCCTTGTAGTTTACATTTCTTGCCATTTTCAATAGAGTGTTGCTGCATACATACTTATACATACACATAACATATGGATGTGTGTAGTGGTTTGCATTCGTGCCATTCACTTGTTTGTATGCGCTCATTACAGTAGTTGTGTACACACTTGCGCATGATGTACGATGCTTTTCTGCGGCTTACAAGCGAACATGCACATCTGCTACATACGTTGGAGTAGAGCGTTGTCCCATTTAGCTGCAGGTGCTGCTGACCTCAATTGGAGCACACTGCGCGAGCTACACTCACCAGCCAACTAAGTATTTGCCATACAACGAGGACTATGAGTATATTTGTATACATACACAATGTGTATTACACATATATGTATGTATGTATCGATGTATGTATATATATTTATGTGTTTTTCTACTTGAAAATAGAGGATATGAATAATAAACCCTTCGCCAAATTATGTGTTACCAATTTCAAGAGGAATATGGGTCAAATAAAACTGATCATAAACAAGTCAAGAAGAGTCTTAGTTAAGGCGCGTGTTACGCCCAAGCAGATAAGAATCAGAAACGAATTTTTGGATGGGTGTTCCCTTGTCTACATTTCAATAAAATTTAAAATTTTACCTAGAGGGATAAAAGACCAATGCAGTTTGAGATTAGTAGTATTAAAAAATCTATGTTCCAATATTTTAATAATAATGGATTTGGGTGTTAAACTAGCACTTGTTATCGAAAAAGGCGTTAAGTGTAAGCTAACAAAATCTTTGCAAAAATGGATATCGTATTTTTAGCACTTGCATGCATAGATCGGATGAAGAATGAGGGCAGGACGAAATATCTTCTACCTGTGTTGGTTGGACATTGCTAAATTTGAAAAGCAGACGACTTAGTGTACCAATTAAACCGCCGAACAAAAGTCCCGCTCTAAAGGCCTCTCAATATGTCCGATGACAACGGCAGCTAAGAAGATTCTTGGTGTGTTCGGTAGGAAGATTATTTGAAAAATTGATCGACCTTTAAGTCTGTGACGGCAAATATCGCAGACGCTGGAACAAGTAGAGGTACGAGCTTTACAAGTTCATAGACCTAATGCAGGTTTGATGTATGTATGTTGGTTTCGCGCTGGTGCTTCCAATAGACGAGGAAAGCTTCCTCTCCGTAATAAAAGCCAAGCTGTGAAACAATTTGAAAACATTAAGTGAGAGCAACCATCCTTTACTTTCTGCTTTTTTTTTATCACAGTATGGCGTTATAATATTATAATTTTGGCGCGTACACTATATAGCTCAGTGTTTGGCCGAGCTTCTCCTACCATTTGTAGTGTGCGTCTTTATATTATACCACAAATGGAGGGACCTACAGTTTTGTTCCGACTCCGAACGGCAGATGTGTTTAATGAAAAGCTTTTTCATGGCAGAAATACCCTCCGAGGGGTGACCGCTTATAAAAAAACCTTTTTTTTTATTATTAAGATTTTGCTTGCCCTGGCTGAGATTCGATCCTCGAACTCACCGGCATATCAAGTTATAGCACGCACCGCTACCAACTCGACCACAGCGGAAAGTATGGCGTTGCTATGGTGAATTTTTGTTACTAGTTTAGGTATTAAATCATTAGATAATACAGGCTAATCAGCAGTCTACAATGCCTATGAAAAGCATTTATGGTGTTTTGTAGACCAGACCTTTACTTGCATATACTGATATAATTTTGATTAAGATACTGCCTATATAAACATCAAAACGTTATGAGTGTGCAGATAGCTGAGAATACTGCGCTCAGTCGCATTCAGAAAGAGAGGCATTCGTTGTACAAAGAGTGGCAAATATGTTGTACAACTAGTCATGCGCATTCGGACGTATGAGACCTCATCCGGGTGTATGAGACCACATTCGACTGAAAAATTTTATGACGGCGCCAATTTTTGCAAATGATAGCGGCTACATTATGAAAGCAATTAAATAGAAAAAATTCAATAATTGCATGTCTCTTCATATTTACGTACATACATACATGCATAATCTACATTGAAATTTACTGAAATTAATAAGTAACTATTAAATAAATGCATACACTTATAATAAAGTCAATGCACATTTGTATGAAAATATGTTCATATGTAGGCGCAAATGTAAATGGAAAGAAAACATATTTAGAAAAAAATTTCACAATGTTTTTATATACAGAATTTCTTAAGACTCTCATTAAAATGTTAGAAATTTTCAATTTCTCATTAAAACATTAGAAATTTTGGATGGAAAACTTTGATATTTGGAAAATGTTTGCACTCTGTACAAGTTTTGAAACTTTAATTGATATGGTTCTAGTTAAAGAATACGATATTATTTAATAAAGAATTAACGGAAAGGATATGTGTTAAAAAACATTGTAAGTATTGCATAAAACTGTAATCTGCTTTTGACGCTGAGGTGCATACATATATACATATATACGTATTTATATACGTACATATGGCTATTTATGTGTGGGTATAATGTTTGGTAGTAAAACCCTTTTATAAATATTCGCTAGCTTCTTCACATCCGTAAATATGCATGTATGTACATGTATGTATATGCAGCCTACTTACTGAGCGCCAGGCCATTTGCTCAACTTGGTGAATATCCCTTTTGTATTTATGTACACACATACATATATACATATGTACATATATGTGTATTGTGCGTATGCATAGTGTGCGTCTGCGCTTGTGAACACTTATGTATGTATGTATGTATGTACATACATGCATACATATATTCCCTTCCTGTGTGTGATCGTATATCATATTCTGTATACCTTTGAAAAAAAAAATTATAAAGTTTCTGGTTCTGATTTTTGAAAATGGAAGTGCACTATAGTTTCAATGGTATTATAAAACATATTCATACATAAGACATTTCGAATTTATTCCAAAAAAACCATTATAATTAATTAATACCTACATACATACATATGTATGTACATTGAATTGTGGAAAAGTAATAATATCAAAAAAAACAACTCAGAAAATATTTAAATATTCAAATTATCTTTGAGGATTATTTGGATAATTTAATGAAGTCAAATGTCCACTAATATTTTATTCACATCAATATTATTTAAGTCTTAAATAATAATAGTATTGTATAAATAACATGAGTTAAAAGAATTTTCTAATCCGCTTTAATAACAAAGTAGTAAGCATAAGCGAAAACAACGCATATGCAAAGCGCACAGCCATCGCTAGCTGCGTCTTGCATATGTATGTATGTGCGTCTGGTGGCGTCTCCCTGCGCAACGTCCGCCACATTCGTCACATTCGTGCAAAACCCGGACAGGCCGTGAATGCATGAATGATCGATGACTATAAATGAGCGTAGCGAAGAGAAAAATTTGTACATCCCTTAAATCATAAGCAGAGAGTACCCATATTGGTCTCTTTTTGCTCTGTAAGTACACATATTTATGATCGCATGAGTGCCTGAGTTGAATGAGTATCGCATTCACATTCGTGTAATCCGGCTAACAGAAGAAATGAATGTGCTCATGCAGCCCTCTAGTACATATTAACATTTCGGTCAGCTGATGAATTCATTTTTTCTGTAGCTGAACAGATCCCGTCACTTAACAAACTCTTTCTCGAATCGGCACAACCATATTTATATAAAAAAAAAAAAACGTGCGTCATGCGGATGCGTCCTTCGTGCCGGTTTTGCGGGAAAGGAGGGTTATTATCGTTGGATTTATTATTATAACTGGTGTACTTCACACCAATTAAAAAGTCTAATAAGATCGGCTTACAGACAACGGGTATCAAAAGAGCCACGTATTCTTAGAAACAACTTTAGATAATCGGCATATAAAACGAGTTTTGAGTGAAGGAAGCATTGAAAAATGTCATATATGATCAATATAAACAGAAGAAGCCCAATAATGCTTCCCTGAGGAACACGAAAAGTTGCCGCATTGACAATTACAATGGAAGATCTATTCCTAAGATAAGATTTAGGCCACTTACGATGGTTGAGTGAAATACAATTTTCGACAGTTTTGCAATTAAAATGCTATGAAAACTTTATCAAATGCTTTTGAAAAATCTGTATAGATGGTATCCACTTGAAAACTTTGCTCAAATTTATTGATAAATTACTGCGAAAAAATAGCTAAGTTAGTCACCGTAGAGCGACCAGCAACAAAGGTGGGGTGAGGGCTGACTACGTACGTTACAGCAAAATTAAGTTTATCAAATACTATCGATTCAAGTAATTTGGAAACTGTAGAGAGTTAAGAGATACTTTAAAAAGTAATTTTTATGACCAACTTTATATATGGGAGTAATAAAATAAAATTTAAACTTGTCAATGAAATCACCGGCATTCAAAGACTTGATAAAAAATCACTGTAATAGGTAAAGATATCGACTCTGCGCATGTTTTTATTAGCAATGTGGATAGATATAGTGGTCCAATTTTTGGATGTTTTAAACAATTTTATAAAAATAATAACATAGCCAATGTATAAGTTTAAAAATACAAAATCAATAGAAGAGGCAATCCCTTCAAGGAAGACTTCATTGGCAGTATATTTATTGAAATCCAAAATTGAAAACAAAAAAGTCAGCGAAAAGATTTGCGGCTTCACTGGCGCAGTTCGACCTAATGCACTTAAAAAACATTGAGTCTGGAATGCTAGAGAGCTCTTTATTCGATCGAATGAAATTTCAGAATTATTTTGGATTCCGTTTTATGCTACACTCACATTGTGAAATAAATTCTTTGCATAACAACTTTTATTAAAGCAGTTAAATTCATTAATGTAGTTAGTGTAAATATTTCATGTTTATCTCAACTTGTTTATTGGTTTTATAAATTTAAAAAAAACTTATTCATTATGTATATACTTTCTTCGGCTTAACAGGAATATTTTAAAAGAAAATATGCAATACTTTAGTAAAAAAAATGTGGAAACAAGTTCAGGTAACAGAATGCCTCAATAGCTCTTCCCAATTGATATCGAACAACAAATTCGTTTTTATGAATTGGATCGATCTAAAGAACCAGAAAGAAAATTATAAAAATGTATCTCTAAGACTAAAATTACTGTGAGTGTTCTAAGAACAGAATCAAAATGACTTACCTCCTCCTCCTCTTTAGAAGATATCGATCAAAGTTGTTAGAAGTGCATACACATACTCAGTCTTCTTATATTTATTTATACATACGCGTATGCTTACAAACATACTGGTACGAGTATATCCAGCAAATATCCATCGTCGGGCTATTATTGTCATCTTCGCTGCATTGTTTTTGTTGTTCTGCCGGGCATAGCCTTAATTTCATTTCCATATTGGCGTATATATCCTATTTTCCAGCTTGTTGCATGTTTTGAATTGGTTGTTGCAGTTTAAAGGATGCTTCGTTGAGATACAATGTTATATACACACATATGTGAATTTATGCATAAATACCATCTGACATGCCTATAACAAATGCCACTTACCACTTACCGCACGCTACAAGCTACCGAATAGCTGACAAATTCACAACGAGTATACTATACATATATGTATGTATGTATGTACATGTACATAACAGCTAAATAAATGTATATACATACATATGAATAGATGTGTACGTGTACGTGTTTGTATATATATGTATGTATGAGTGCTATAAATACAGATGTATACATGTGTTTATGAATACCTAAATATGTAAGAGAATGTATGCGTAGTAACATGACACCTGCAGTTGTAACTTTGCTGTCATATCTGCCTGAGCTTGTGATGGCTATGTTGTGGCGCTGCTGCACCATAGGAAATTCGTGTGGTAATTATTTCCTCTCAAGCAAAGTTAGTTAAAACAAACGAGAACATTGCAATCGCAGACGTTTACATATCCCTTTCCTTTTTTTAAAGGGCAATAACAATGTTGATCATACGCCATGGTGCACGGACTCAAAAGCTTTTGTCAATGCAAATACCTTTGTACATATGAAGTGAGTCAAACAAGTTTTTACATGTTATTAGTTGTTGGTAATAGTGTATATAGTATATACATGTAAGCTTCAGGATTTGTACAAAATATTGGAGCATTTACCAAATTTGTATAGCCCATACAATTCTTGTTTACAAAGTTGTGCGTTTCAAGCGGTTTAGTTTTCGAATTGATATAATGGAGTTTTTGAAAAGTTAGTTTTCTTCTACTGACTTATAAAAATGTCAAACTTTTCTTATAGGTTTTTGTTTGTTATTGTTTGTGCCGGTGGCTGCCATGGACTTTAAAACTGACTACAAAAAGCGAATGCTCTAGTGAAGAAAATGATCAACCTTTTGAATACCGAAAACAAGTTCCGGCTATTTTTATTGACTACAAAAAGCGAATGCCCTAGTGTAGAAAATTACCAACCTTTTGAAAACCGAAAAGAAGTTCCTACTATTTTTATTTGTGCTACATACTAATGGATATGAGAATAGATGAGATTGAAAATTTCGGGATTTCCGATTTTATTTGGAGTCAGGTGAGAGTATTGCCTCCAGTCCTCCCATTACAATCTTACATATAAAAATGAAACATTTCGTTATGTCCGCGCAGAACGTCCGAACCACAGCACGGAAAGACGTGAAAATTTGCACAGTTATTCGTTTATTCCTGAACAAGGTCCTAGCGGAGGCCTCTTTTTAAATTATAGGTAAGGCAAAGTGCTGATTTACATGACGCCTCACATATCGATTCCTGATCGTATTTTGTTCGTAATCGTTGAAGGGAGCGCTTCGCAATAGATCCCAAAAGACACAAAAGGAAACTTTCCCCAAATTATTAGACTATGTTGGAGAAGCATTTAAATTTTAATATGTTCACTTCGCAAGGTAATATACATATATATAAAAGTAAGTTTCGTACGTATAAACGCCCATAGCTCGAGAATGGATTGCCCGATTTAAGTAGACTTTTTTAGTTGTGTTTGTCCTGGGAAAAATGTTACGTAGAGAACACCTCGATAGGTGGCGCTGGCGATGGGTTATAATACTGCGACGATGAAATTTTGCTTCTATATTGATCAGAGCTGCATTTTTAACTGGGCAAATCTGCTATAAGTATAAAAAAGTAGGAAGCTACGCAAAAGGATACGAAATTTAGGTGTCAGTTTCATTCTATCTTCTTATAAATTTTGGAAGTTTGCAAGGTCTTCTGGTATGAGTATACGTAGATAATAAATTTTGCTTTATTTTAATTCGCGAACTGTGAGTGTACCAAAATAAAAAGGTCTAAAAACTGCAATAACTAACAATAAGATTATTTAAACGGAAGCACCAGTTTGTTGAGTAAAGTTGAAAAAGTTAGTTTTTTAGATATTAAAGGAAGATCTAGGCAAGAGAAAGCTGTCGGCCATTTGCCGTCCTGTTAGCTAACTGCGACTAGAAAAGAAATTTAAAGTGAAACGGAGGTGAAAAAAAAGATGTGATGGACTGTTAACTAATATTACCATAAATATGTAGTAATTAGTTCTTACTGTTTAGTTTAGAAATCTTGAAAAAATACCTCTTATTTATCAATTTATATGTGTATGCTATTTAATTGGCTAAGGGACATTCTGGCTTTTCAAATACAACTTGCATACCAGTATTTTACATTTCCTTTTACGTGGTCAAAATTTATTTGAATTGAGTTGTGCGATATAATATATAAGTTAATGGCAAATTTTTTTTCAAATCAGCCACTCTCCGCTGTCCATTTTAATTTTGAGCGAAAAACCTTTTAGCAAACATCAAAAAATCTTGGAATAAAACCAATTCTTGTTTGAAAATTGCTACGTAGTATTAATTATTAATATAATTTTAAATACTCGTGGCAACTGTGTAAAGACGTCTGAATTTCTGTATAACATATTACATTTTTTTTAAATTGAAAATAAGAAACTTTAACTGTCTGGTAGTTTCCTATCCATCACGGTAATCTGATTAAATTAATTAATTTAGTTTCGAATTTGCTCTTCTTTAAGGAAAATTTTTTATAAATATTTTTCGAATTACTCAAATCTACTAAATTTTACCTAACTGAATAGACTAGATGCCAATATTCAGCTCAAATAAAGAACCATGCGCACATTTTTTAAATTTTTAATCGTGAAATCGTATGTCGATTAAAATACAAATAAAGTAATATTTTTAAGCGTCAGTACAAGAGAATGGCGCTGTACGAAAAATTTATCAGTAATGACTTTATTCAGGTTTTTTGGGTTTCGGTTTCTTCTACCATACAAAAATAAATATGTTATTTAGAAATAATGAGTATACACCTGATCTTCAGAAGAAGGCATCCTCTTCAAGTTAACCTTACCCAACCTATATATATATATATATATATATACATACAAAGTGTCACTGCAAGTATTAATTTTCGATATTTTAAGTTCAAGCGCACTTCAACGTTTGAAAAGTTGAGTCGGAGTTAAACATGATAATTCCTTTAAAAACATCAAATTTTTATCCCAATGTCTTTATGCCGCTACAATGCTTTGAAAAAGTGATTTCAAAAAAAAAATGATGCAGAAAAATACACTGAAAAAGCAAAACATTTTCAAGCGAGATAACTTTTCAAAATAACTTTGGGGCTTTAGTATCAGTCTAGAATCATCGCGATCTCTGTTGGCCGCTTTCGTGTTAGATTCCATTACCCAAAAATTTTCATCTTCAAGACTGGAAATATCGAAGTTTTATTCAAGACAGCTCCTGGAGCTTGTTAAACAAAATTTTCATATTATGAAATTGAAACACCGATAACCAAAATAAAACATAAAAATATATGAATCAAATTACAAAAACAGAAATACAAAAATAAGTTTGAGTTATAGGTTTTAAAAAAATATTTTTTAAAATTTTGTTGTTGTTATATTTGTTGTGGTAAACGCAGACAAAATTTGAAATGTAACTTTCTCTCTTTCTCATAAAAACATTTTAGTTTTATTTAATAATTTATTTTAATAAACCATGTCGCTAAAACTGTTACTTCGATTTTATTCTACAAAACAATTTTTGTATACAACACTTAATCGGTATCATAATTTACTTATAACAATACATTTTCTGCTGACCCTACATTAACGGTACTTGTACATATATACATTTTTTGTACTTGTATAAGTATCTCAACACATTCACCAGTAACAATTTCATTCAATGGATTTGAGTTTAGCCAAGCGATGAAGTCAATTTTATTGCTCAACAGAACCCATGTTTAGCAATCCAGTTGCGGTAAGTCACACGAAATCACAACTGACATTAACACTTATGTACATGCATACATATGTACATGCATACATATGTACGAACATGCAAAGTGACTTGTACACACAAACACACACATATACAGACATACATCGCACCTCAAACTAAGCTGCATTGTGTTAGTGTTCAATATATTTGCTTGCTTTCACTGTCTTCCTTTCAATTCATTCACTCTACTATGTAATTCACTGTTCAATATTCAGTGTCCAATTTTCATTGTCCATTGTCCTAGGTCCGTTGTCCACTGCATTCATCCAATAGTTATTGACTGAGTTGTTGATTTGTTTTGTTTTTTTTGGTGTTTTTTTTTTGCTTATTTGTTGCAAGTATTCTTCTCTTAGTTTCTTGTTTTTCCGACTATCTCATTGTTTTTTGTGTAGTTTGCATTGTGTGGTTTGGTTTTAATTTTGTTTTTGTTTTGTTTTCATTTTGTTATTACTTTTATGGGTATTTTGCTTTGTGTACGAGTATGTATGTATATATTTTCTACCTGAGCTGATTGAACATCTAGCAGTTCACACAAATTGCTTCCTCGCTTATTTAAGGGCGTACACCTAAAAACAATGTTTCATTATCCTGTCACTGTGTTTGGTGAATTTATTTACTTTTGTTGAGTGATTGACTGATGGCTAGGTGGTGCTATCGGGTCAATGTATATACTCGTATGTAAGTGTTGCGTGTGTAATCGAAAGGGTTGTACGGTTATTCAGGCAGGTAAGGGTGGATTGTCATATTTACATTTTGATTCAGCGATTAACTTTTCGAAATTGCTAGGCGTCCCACGCCAAATCGCTCAATTTTTTTTATAATACGAGTACCCAGAATTTGTTAAACTATGCATCTCAAGTAAAATATGTGAAATTTTAATTTCAAGTGTATTCAATTTATAACAAAGTGAAAATGAAAATTAATTTCTTGCTATATCCACATTTCTTATGGTTTTTAAGCCATTTAAGTTCGAGATTGAAAAAATCTATTAAGGTGGAGCGTAAATGCTATTCCGGAGCTTATCTAATAACACATTTGTTATCTCTCTTTTTGTGATACCTGTAGTTTTTCTGACCCACCATTTAAGAAACTTGAAAGTATGAATATTCTTCAAAGTATGAATATACGAGTATGTAATTTTGTTTTTTATAAAATTTTCTTTCCTTTTAAGGACTTCGCTATTGTCGTGGAGGTAGCCCTGTTAAATAATGATTAATAATTATAATTATTATTATTTAAACGATGTTGTTTTATGTAACCGTTTAAAGATGTAATACCATAATTTGTACCTTTTTAATGATTAAAAATTAATTGCTCAAAAAACTTGCTTAATTATTTATTTCCTCATATAGCGCAAACGATCACTAAATAACTTCAACTTTTTTCATTATGCGTTATGCGGCAGAATTGTTGAATGGGATACAAAACTGCATTCTCTAAATTTTTTAAAAATGTTTGTTAAAAGTTCGAAACTTTTTATGAATATTTTTTTACATTTTATAAATTTTGTATAAAGTTAGGAGCAAGGGTTTATATGGTTTTCGTAAGAGAAGGAACCGTTTTTAATTTAAGAAAAAATTAGATTTTCAAAAAATATAACACTTTAAAAATGAAAATTATTTTCGATATGAAAAAAATTCGAACTTAAAAAAAAAAGAAAATAGTCAACTCTGGGAAAATTTATATTGTTTTTGATCAATCAATTTTATTTGTGCATTGATTTGGCGAATAAATAACAAGTGAAACTATCTGTGATTGGGTTCGTCGATCGAATAAAAAAAATTCATTGTGGAATCACTTGCCAGAAGTTTTTTCAGCGTCTTTTCTTTCTAAAAGCAAACAACCAGATGATATAAAATTCTTTTTCGAGAACTTTGCTATACTTTTTTTTTACCAAAATTATTGTTTTTTTTAATATTTTGTGGAACTAACGATTTTGAGCATACAAAAAATATTAGACGGTGAAGTGTGGTCCCAATTAATTTTTGATTTTAAACCTGCTTTTAAGAAAATAAAAAAATTTGATTTGTGATTAAATTCGTGGACTACATATGAAAAAATTACAAAAAAAAAAAATAAATTTGATTTACGATTTGATACAAATTTCAATTCAGTAATCAATTTGATTTTTAAATAGTAATTTGACTAATTCAAAATAATGCAATCCTTAAGTGATATGTCGATTCCCATTTAAATTGAATTATTCTCATTTATTTTTCACTTATGCAGTTTTTGGTTACTTTAATTCAGTCTCGGGTCAAAAGTATGAGTATATTTGAAAAAACAAAAAAACAACTGCGATACAAACTTTTACCCACTTACTTTTTCTGTCCGTTTTTCAGGTAATATTGTGCGTCCTACAGCTGAAATTTTAATTTCGGAAATCGCTCACCACCAGCTCGTACGCCTACACAGTATCAGCTGCCAGCGAATACCGCAAAAAACTAAGTTACATATCCGCGGGCACTAAATTGAAGGTCCGCCTTCGCTATTGGCTTCGGAATAAAGTGCAGTTGAAAAAGGTGAAATTGACGCGTTAACAGGCACCGGCAGGTACTGAAGGCAGAGCGAGCAAATCGGACGGGGGTTTGGATGCCAGTGAACGACGACTTAGCCACGTAGGGTGCACACCACTGAAGGGACTATAAAAGTTATGTGAGTATCAGAGCGAGTGGAAGTGTCAGACTATGTTGAAATTTGTTTGAAACATGTTGCGTATACGCCTCGCTGTGCCAACCTTTTTCATTCACACACACCCAACAACCATATAATTTACCTATGTATTTACTCTGCGCCTTTTCTCTACACTTTCTTCTATACGCAGAATGTCTTGTACAGTATCAGAGCTGCCGTCGGGATGTCATCTCCGTGCCATGAGCACTTCTTCGCCTTCTGCAGTGGCGGTGGCGGCAGCGCAGAGTGGCGGTGGCGGTGGTGGTGGTAGCAATAGTGGTGGCATTCACGTGGGCGGCATGCTGAGCACGACGAGTGTGCTGGGCGCAACAACAACGAGTTCGCGCGGCGGTTCAACGGGGAATGCGGGGGCGAGCCTACTGCCACAGACGATGATGGCGGCGACGACGACGACAAGCACAACACAACGACAGCAGCAACAATCACAGAAGCCCTGCTGCTTTTGCTGGTGTTGCTGTTGCTCATGCTCGTGGTAAGTACATATGTACTTATGTACATACATACAAACACACATACTTAAGTGGGGGCAACCGAACGTAATGGTATTGAAATGAAAAAAAGTACAGAGTTTCATTTGTGGTGGGGTGGTGCGGAGAAGAGTAGGCGAGGCATTGTTTTGATATACTTTACACTTTATTACTGCGGCTATTGCAGTGCTACGCTGAAATTCCACAGCTTAATAAATACCTTAAATTTCTTGTAACTGACAGTTTTCTATTTGCTCACAATTTTTTTCTAACACTCTTCTCTTTTAAATTTTTATTTATTTTTTTATTTTTTATTTGCACTCGCATATATCTTGCATTGGATGCTGTTGGCATATTGCTACCGTACATTGCAGGGCAAAGTGGTGAGTAGAATTTATTAAAGAAAATATTAAATTAGTTTTTAAGTGCTTGAAGAATTTCATGAAAATAGATTTAAGCAGATTCTTAGCGAGAAACTCGACAGACTAAGTTAGCAAATAGTTATATACATATTTAGAAGGAGTGCAGCATGGCAGGTATACTCATGGTATATGGTACTCGTGCAAGTGCATGGAATCACCAAGCGAAAGGTTCATCATCCGCCATGGTGTATTCGCTAGCATTTCTTTTTCTTAATTTCGTTCATGTGATTTAATTAACTTTCAAATTTGTTCATATAATTGTTATGCAGCAATATGAGATAATACTTTAATTAAATATTAGCGAATTTAAGTATCGTCAGTTGGAGTGCAGTTAGCGCAATTTAATTCGCTTCTGGGTATAAGCTTTAAAATATTCTATAATAACATAGAAGTATTTTAAATATATTTTTTACATATGATGTAGCCTGCAGAATCGTATAAATTATGTTGTGCTCCCTTACAAAGACCATGCTGGATCATAAGGAACATGTTGTTTAGATGACAGTAGAAGGCATCTGGTTCCAGGTGACTAAATCGGCGCAGTATAGTTTAATTTTTCTTGGAGATCCAGATCTACCCCCTTCGTCCTTTTTTATAAATAAGGTTGGCGAGGATTTAGTTGGTGATAGACCCAATTCACGTTCAGTAAGAAATCGATAAAATTCAGGGAGTGTGTTCTTCAACTTTTTAAACAGATAATTAATAATATTCTATGTCGTCATAAATGTGCAATTGTCGGCGTATGAGACCATATAACTTCTCATGGCGGAAAAAGAAGTTTCGACCCCTTTCATCTTATAAGTTTCGTCTCTCTCTCTCTCTCTCTCTCTCTCGAACAAAACGATGATTTTTGATTTTTGGTCAGTACCGTTTGTTCCTAGCAGGATAACTACAATTATCCGCGGCAGATTTTGTCATGAAATTATTAACGATGTCAAAGGCCTTTGACAAGTCTAACGCTACTAGAACGGTTCTCTCACAGGCGTTTTAAACTTTATTGAATGAAATGTGGACATTAGAGTGCCGAATGCAATAGAATGCGTCGACGCCTCAACGAGATCGTGGTATTTAACTATTTTCTCTTGGGATTACAAATCTATATACAAAGAAAAAAGCTCTTATTTTTGACGTTATCCATAAACCCTCGGATATAAATATAACTCCCGTACTTAGAATATTTGGAAACAATAAGCCATTTTTTTAGTTTAAAATTTTTTGTAACACATTTCCAGAAAAAAACTTTTAAAGTGAACAAAAAAAAAAAAACATTTAAGATCACTTGTTTCTAATTTGTAGTATTTTGATAAGTATGAAATTTGATAAGTAAAAATTTGAATTTACCGAGCATATTTGGCCGAATTCAAGTTCTTTGGATATTTGATTGAGGATACTTGCAGTAATTCCTGCAACGATTGTTTGAATGTGATTTAAAATTAATATAAACTTTTGATTCTGTACCTTTATAGCAAGTTCAATTTTAGCTATATAGAAAAGCGCAAGTTTAGCTATATAGAAATTTGTTTTTTTTGAGATTTTATTATCAAAGATATTTCCGCGTCTCTTTCACACTTTAAATTGCAATTAGCGTAGAAGGCATCGCAGTTGTCTAATTTTTACCATATTTCTGACTTCTTCTTTCTTTATCGATCTCTATGAAGGACCCACAACGAACTAAAATAAAAACTATTCTTACTATATTTGTCAAGAACTTATATGGGATCACAAAACTTTGATGACCAGAAAAAAAAACCTAAGAATCATTTCGTAATTATTCTTAATCTTTGATATTTTTTTTTATCTTCGCTACATAATCGCCATTAAACTCAATGCCTTAAGCTTTAAAATCCATTTCTCAAAACATTTTTTAAAATCTTGATTTTTTAAGGGGGTCTTCTACTCCCAAGGCCTGAAATCGAGCGGTTTTTTTGGAAATAAATTGCGAAGGATCTACTGAATCAATTTAAGAAATTTTTTTTTATGTTAAGGGGACATGTTTTGACTTTAAGATTTTTGTATTCGATACTAAAAAATAAACATTATCGACCTTAGAACGTCAGTGAATTAATTGAAGTTGAAACTGCATGTGTCCCGCTTAGGTAAAATTCTGGCTATTTGGGTAATCTGTAATTAGTTGGCTATGTTTTGCCGAG
This sequence comes from Philophylla caesio, assembly GCA_963971545.1. Taxonomy (NCBI): domain Eukaryota; kingdom Metazoa; phylum Arthropoda; class Insecta; order Diptera; family Tephritidae; genus Philophylla; species Philophylla caesio. The sequence goes on along the minus strand of OZ020606.1, from coordinate 96,905,319 downwards.
ACAGAATTTCTACGAAATCCTCTCTGTGGCGTATTCTTTCATACATATATGTATATTAAACTTAACTTAAAAAAAATTGATTTTTTGAAATCGCGATAGTAGTGGACCCCCTTAAACTTTTCTAGTTCAGCATTAACCATATCAATTATTTTCGCGTTGCTTTTAAATACCTTTTCCTTCATATTCCTCTTAATTTTTGGAAAAAATCAGAAATTAAATAGTTTTAGATCCTTGAAATATGGTGCTGGTCGTGTTTTTTCTATGTCAGAGATCCCAATAAAGTTACTCGTTACTTCAGCAGTGTGAGCTGGCTCGTTGTCATGATGTAAACAGTAGCTTCGCAAATCCTCTTTCTTTCTGTTAGCCAAAAAATTTTTGTAAACTTTTGGTAAGCACTTTTCGGTATAACATTTTGCAATTACGGTTTTACCCTTTTCCAGAGGAATAGCAGCTACGATTTTTATTCGGGTGAAGTAAACTGACATCATTACTTTTGTTGCTTAGCTTTTACGAATGGATTAGCTCCATACTATGGACTGTTGTTTGGTTTCCGGTTCGTGCTGCTCATATTCGAATTCATTATGGAAAAATTTAGCAAAATGCCATCGAACCTCTTTATGGGCCTCAATTAAAATTCGTGGGAGCCATCGAGCAGATTTCGTCGAGTATCCCAGAGGTACAGCCATGGCATTCATGCCCAATTTATCGGAAATCATTTCTTGTGTCAATCGGGTCTGTTTGTCAACTTTGTCGGAACACGTCCTCTACAGAAAAATGTCACGTCAAGAAACTTTGGAACCAGTTGGAAATAGTCTGTAGAGACGCACCGTCGTTCACTGTGCACTTTGGCGTTCATTCAATATTTGTAGTGGCTTTGGCTTACGTCGAAAACCGCAGAGAATCACATAGCGAATTTTTGTTTGCGTTGGTAGTGGAATTTCGTCTGATCTATAGTCAGCAATTTTGCGATTTCTAGTCTATATTTTTACCGATTGTTTTGAAATTTTGAATGAAGTCTCGTAAAATAATTTTAAAGTATTTGGTAATTTTGGTTTTTTTTTTTAAAGATTATAGCGCACCAATTAGGCGAACTTTTGTTAGTCCCGTCTTGAAAATTTTTGAAATCGATACTATTACGCTTAATTCACATATATCGACCATTTTGGTAAACGCGATTAAATTGCGTGTCTCATTTCTGTTTTCGAAAGTGAATAGACAATTTGGGTTCGCCTGAATTTAGATTTTGTTTCAATGCTATTTTTGTTTGCAAAAATTTCATATTTGTTTTCATAGCGTAAACTTAATTGGTGTTTCGAAATAAATTATCGCTTTTAACATTAAAACCGAAACAAAAAGCAGTTGTGAACAATGCAATTAACCAACCAATAAAGAGCTTCGAGATCAAATTAAACATATTTCGTATAGTGCAATCTGGAAAGAGTGCTTTTTAGAAAATCACTAACCCCAACCATTTAATTTTTTTTAACATCCCAGCAAGATTCGTAAATCGTACGCTATGATAATGTCCTATTTTGTTTAGTATGCACCGAATAAACCATTTTTGTAAGCTTGCAAACTAACTGCTCAAAATTTAGACACAAATTTGCATATCAAAAGTTCTAGTTATTAAAGCAAACTTCCTAAACAAGCAATTAATTTCTCATCGCATGTTCATTATGCGCTCTGTCATTGCAACATTCAGCAAAGAAAGCTAACTGAGCGCTTCAAATGGCGCCCTTCGGACGTACACTTTGTTGTGAAATTCTATTAAATCTATACAACTTTGCAAATAAATGTCATTTGCAGCTGACTTTTAACTTTCAAACTGCCACCTACATAAATACCAGAAAGACGCGACGAGATGCGGAGCGGAATGTTAAGTGTAAAGCAAAACAAAATGTAAAATTGTCTGATTTCAATTAAATGTAGTTAAGAAAATGCTACAGATGGATTTTCAAAACCACACATACATAGGAACACTCGAAGATGTAGTAGATATATGAGCACAACGGAGTTTGTAAAGAATATAAGAAACAGACAACAACTTAGCGTTTGTATAAGTAAATACGTATATACGAGGGCGGGTTAATAAGTCCGTGACTTTTTGAATGAAACACAAGGTTTTGGATAAACAAATATTTTATTTTTCAACATAGTCTCCTTTGAGTTCTGTACACTTTGTCCAGCATTTCTGCAATTTTTTTAACCCTTCAAAAATATAAGATTTGTTGAGGGCATCACAATAGGCCATTTCTTCATATTTGGAAATGAGATATTGTCACAGGGGGCTAAATCCGGAGAATAGGGCGGACCAGGGATTAATTCGTATCCCAATTCATGGATTTTTGTCATGGACACTACACATGTGTGCATTTGCGTTTGTGGTCGATTGTCAGCAAACGCGGCACCCATCTTGCCGAAAACAAGTGATCATTTAAAATTGAAACCATTGAGCCATGTGAGATGCCTAATGCTTCCATAATCTCTCGCACTTTCAATCTCCGATCGGCCAACACCATATCGTGAATTTTTTTTAACTGTTACGGGTGTTACGGGTGTTGAGATCTCAATTGGGCGTCCAGAACGTTCGGCATCTTCCGTGCTTGTACGGCCACAACGAAATTCATGAAACCACTTTTTTACCAGTGAAATTGATCACAAGGGTAGTCTGCTATGAATGTCTGTCAAACACAAACTAAATGCCGCAGCTTGTTCAAATTTTGACAGGAGTCAACTGACAGATGCCTGTTGATAGTAGCAGTGTGGCCATTTCAGTAAAGAGAAAAGAAATTAAAAAAAGTCACAGACTTATTGACCCGCCCTCGTACATATACACAGCATCTCAAAATAATAACCGCACCACATTTCTTTTTCTTTTATTAAATATATATTTCTTTTTGATTAAAATACAGCATATGCCAATTTTTAAAGTTTGTTGTAAAAATCATCAAACTTTTTGCAAAATTTCAAACTTAGAATTTTTAGAATTTTTTTGAGTAGGCAAATTTTATATTTTAGTATATGTAAGTTTGACGTGGTTACCTTTGAGTTTTGACAATTTTTTAACTAGCGGTGTTACGCATGTTTTTCCATTACAAAAATCAAATGGAAGAAATTGCGAAAGAGCGCCAAATATCAACGGTAAGGTAAAATACCCAATTAACGAAGCCTACCTTATTAGCGACGACTTGAATTTTATTTGTTCAAAAATAAATAAATACAAATATGCTATTGAATATTACAATATTTTACTTTTACAAATTCTACGATGAATATATTTCATGAAAATGTGAGGTTTTCCCGATATTCCGATTTTATTCAAATGTTTTTTTTTCAATTTGAAGTCAATCACTCCATTTGGAGGCGCCGCCGACTCGTGCAGTTGCGTCTTTCTTATAAGAAGTCGCGCAGGCTAACTCTTGTTGTCAAAAGTGTTTTGAACTTGAACAAACATATTATATAAAAGGTAAATTGGCAAATGTGTATGAAATATGTTATATGAGTAAACAATGTAGTGCGCGTGAAAACAATCAAAAACTTACAGAAAATACGAAAAATTGGAGCGTCGAATTTAACGTGATGCGTTATTAACCGCAATACTTAGTAAAAATCACTTTTAACTAAAATTTTTTAATTAATACAACGAAAGGAGCTCATTTGTGTCCTCTGCTTTGTTTATATTATAATTTCAAGCATTCAAACCATTACATTTTTTTTATTAATATTTAACGTGATAATGCTGAAATTATTTTTACCGAATCATTAAAAAACTAACAATAGCTATGTTGTAAATAGCAGAATTGATTTTCCATACTTTGTCGTACTAACATACTCAAAATCGAAATCCCAAAACAGTTTCCCATTTAATTGCTTATTGATGACTTAAATTTATTTTAAAATATTCTGTTTTGAAAATAAATTAATATTTGTGTAAAATTTCAAGTCTTTAGCTGATTTAATGAAGGAGTTTTGGCCCAAAATGCAATATCTGAACAATTTGTTGTAGGGAGCTATATAATATATTTATCCGATCTAAATGATTTTCACTGTTATGAGGATATCTGAAGAATCGGCTCCTATAAACGTTATAGTCGTCCCATCTGGCCGGTTCCGACAAATGTCTAATAAATTATAAAAAGGCACCTGACTGCCAAGTTTCATTCAAATAGCTCAAAAGCGAAAAATTACTGATTCTCAGAAAAAGTATATATGATAATTGTATTTTATTTAAAAAAGTAAAATATTTATAAAACTTTGAATTTTTGTGATGCTATAGAACCATTAAAAATTAACTTAATTTTAACTCGATTTTACGCCAAATTTGCAAAAAAAAATGATTGCTTGCAAGACTTTGGTACTTCGAATTGTCACTGATTTTGCGCGCTTCTCTGATTCCTCGTTAATAGGTTCTAAGTAATAGGTTTTAAGTTGTTTGAATGGAAAAATAATATAAATTTACTAACTGAAAAATGTAAATGGTGCGTCTATTATTATGAGCTGGGGTATAAATGTACAAACATATCGGCATGACACACATCTACATACATACTCGTACACAGCTACGCGCAGGCAAATCTGATTGAATCAAACCTGTAAAGCACTCGAAGACACAAGCGTTTCAACCACAAATGTTACGTATACGCCGAGTGAAGTGTGCCAAGCTGAGCGCTGAGAAAGGCACAAAAAGTGTGGAGTGCTCAGTGACACGAAGAGACAAAAAGCAAATTCGGCTGGCGGGGGAATAGCGGTGTCGGTTGATTGCTTGCTTGGTTTTTTAGTTTTTTATTTTTTTTGATTCAATGCTGCTCGGCTTGGCGATGAATGGCGTTCAGTTGAGCCGGGCAACGCAGCGGGGCGGTGCCGTTGTCACTTTCCCAAATGCCCAAATTTTCGTTGAACTCTTGCAAGAGCCAACTTTTACCATTCATTAAACGCGAGCAAATAATGTAGAGGTCAGGTTGGCATTGTACACGAAAGGTGCGAAAGGAGAGAGCGTTAGCAGCTGGCGCGGATGAAGTGTTCGAGGGTGTTCGATTATTCGACTTTATTATTATTAATTATTCGAAAAATGGCATTTTGAAAAAAACCGGTTTCTAATTTTAAAATCAAGAAAAAAACGGGAAAACCGGTTCTTGTTGCAAGTATGAAAAAACCACATCAATGTACATACATTTAACTAAATGCAATTATTTATATGAAAGGAATCTTTTGAAAATAAAATGTAGTTTAATGTCCGAATTCAGTAAGCAGTATCAGTCTCTAATAGAGACAAAAGTCTCAATTTTAGACGAGTTGGCATTAATTGGTCTCAAGTCCTCTACTCTCAAAACAAAGTCTCTCAATTGTCATCAAGTTATAAGCAGGTCACAAAAAAAAAAACTTAAAAGCTAGGAACTCATACGTAGTCTCAAATTTTAAAACTTGAGATTATTCCGAATTACTGAACTCCACATTGAGCACATTGATCGAGCTGAAAGGACTTACTGTCTGTAAGGCGTTATACAATATTTCAAGGTTATGCCATCCTCTTATCACATTTGTCTAAACATATAAAATATTCTTATATACATTTGCTGCGTTTTTTCTGCAAATTATTTTATATGGTCTTATCTAATTCATAAGCACTTTGTGGTTTCCGTTTCAATAAAAATATAATGGAAGTGAAATTAGTCGATGTGCTGCCGTATTTCTATTGTTTATAAAAGGCTTTAAATTTATAACTGGTAAAAAACCGGTTTTGGAGATTAAAAAAAGCGATTTATTCGATATTCGAAAAACTAAGATTTCAAAAAAACCCGACAATAATTTATCAAAAAACATATGTATGTTTTTTAGCTTTTAAGCGCATAAATATGAATGTGCTTCAACCAAGTTTCTGTGTTTTGTTGCAATTTAGAGAATTTGATTATTGATTTGATGCTAAAGTATTTTGTTTCAGTATGAGTTTCTGTATGTTCATATTATATGAAACTGCTTTTTATTTTAAATTATTCTGCTAGCATTTTTAAGAAAAACGGATATATAAAGCGCCAATTTTCTTACATAATTTTTTATTACAAAATTAGAATAGTCTAACATTGATGGAACCAATTTCCTAAATTTCACTATAAATTATGAAAAAGTCGTTACTTTTACTACATATTTTTTATATTCAAAATTTAAAGAATAGTCTAACGAAAACTATACACAACTTTGTGGGAATTCCAAACAAATTCAACAAAGATTTATTTAAAGTACATATGCACTTTAAATTTTCACATGACTAAAAATTACTGTTACTTTTGAAAATACTCCAAACATTCTAGATATTCTAAAATCATTTAATCTTTGAGAAAGATTTGGAAAAGTGGTAATCATAAAATTATACAAATTAGGGTTTCACCTGTTTGAAGAGTTGAATTAAATTAAATGAATAAATTGCAAGGGTTTCAAATAAAAGAAGTTGAAAAAGCTTTATTAAAAAAAAAATACTTTTAAATAAAGTTGCCATCTGTTGAATAATTCAAAAAAATGAAAATAATAAGTAATGTATTTCTTGATAGTTTCATTTCCAAAAAAAATTTTAAAGAGAGTTGCCACCTGCTTAAAAAATTAAATTTAATAATTAAGCGACAAAAACAACAATTACACAGTTAAGTTGAATGGAAAAAGTTGTGAACGAAAAAAGATGAAATAAAATCAGCTCAGTCATCGCGATTAGGCGTTGTGTTGGCCTGCGTTATGACGTGGGTTCGACTCCCGCGGAAGCCTTGAGTCTGATAAGGAGATTAGGCAATCTCCGAAACAGCAGCTTTTACTTCTACCGCTTAGAATGCTGTTTTTTCTCTAAATAAAATAAAATTATAGTAAAAAAAAAAATTTTCCTTATTTAAAAATGGACAATTTTTGAAAATATTTTTACATTCTTTAATTTCCAGTGTTTTTCCATTAATTAGTACTTTGAATAAAGCCAAGCAAAAAAAAACAAATGCATGCATAATTTGGTAGATTTTTAAATTTGAATAATTTGCAAGTTTGAACTGGCAAAAATTCCCATTACTTTTTGATAATTTTTCGAAGAATTGTTTGCATCAACCTTTTTTTTTAACTAAAATTAAACCAACACTTTTCCGACACACTCATAAGAGTGTGTTTAAGGAGAATTCAATTATCCCACAAGTACAATGCTTTGGTGGGCTTATGTCAAACTTTATCAAAATTATTTTTCACTTAATAACCATCGTAAAAAATTCGATTGCATCTCATTTGAGATTTCTTCTAGCTAGAAAATGTCAACTTGCAACCAATCAATAAATCAACATCACCATTCACGAATTCGGATTTACTGAGTTAAATAAATAATTACATAGAAAAAAAAAATTACGGAAGGAAAGAATTTTCAATGATAGTCAACTAAGAAACGAAAATGGGGTGAACCCCCTTAGCAGTAACATATAAAAATAAAATAAAAATTTGTTCATTGTCACCTTTCGGTTGAAGTTGTCAGTTGTTTGTTCTTGGTGTTTCTTATCCGAAAACAATTCCCTATGCATAACAAATGCATCTTTTTAATAAAAAGTCGATGCTAAAGTGGATCTTTAGCGCTTATTCTGAATCTAAATAATTAAGCGAAGGTTTTAAAATAAGCAGTAAAATCTATATTACAACTGGCTTGAAGAAATATCCACGTAATATAATTTTTTTGTTTAATCTAGAGCTTGAATCACCTTAATAAGCATACTTACATACGAACAAATTTTCATACATACTACATATGAGAGCGAGATAAATAGTCAAGGCTGGCAATGTCAGATTTACCAAAAAAAAAAGAAAAGTAATCTAAGCGAATAACAGCAAAGGGCATAGCCGAAAAACTCAACACTGGCGCCGATCATCAAATAAACTGCAGGATATTTTCGCTTAAATGCATCTTTACGACCTTTGCTGTGAGCAAAAGCACACACTTTGTGGTGGTTAGTTTTTCGTTTGCGTTAACTTAGAATTTGTGTCTTTTTTATCTGTCTACTTTATCATTTAACTCAACTCAACACAACTCAACTCAACTTTATGCTACTCTCGTCTTTGCACGCATCAGCGCATTTGTGCGGTCATGGTCGTTCAAGGGATTTTATGTGTGTGCGTGTGCGTGTGTGTGTGTACAAAATTTCTATTAGCATAAAATTGGTTTATATCCACCACAAAGTTAGTCGTAGAAGCAGCTGCTACTTCTATATATGTTTCATGTCACAGCTGCTGCTATGGATGAGCTGTCCACAAACAAAAAAAAAATGGAATGTTACGCACGTGTGCGTGCCAAAGGGCTCACAATACAAGATTGTGTACAAAATTAATATATATGCATGTGTATTTACATACAAAAAGCAGAAAGAAACCACGGTAATCGTACGAAGTCAAAAACCACTGCAAAGCGCGCTACGTCCAGCAAGGCAACGTATTTCATTCACTTAATTTACTGAGCAACGCCTTTACATACATATGAATTTAGTTGTTGGTTAACATATATATACATACAAAAATATATAGATATGTGTGTTCATTCTGCATGTTTTACTGGTGTACTATTTTTTATTCTAAGCTATGAAAAATATGAAGCAAGTATACATTTTGCTGGCGTTTTAGAGTTTTGTTAAAATGTGTATAAAAAAAATTACGCATACGCCATGTATACCTGCATGTTGAAGAAGTTCGTAACAAAGTAGGTTTGGGGAGCTTTCACAATTTGCATAGAGCTAAAGCGCTAGATATCCTAACTGAAATATTTAATTTATTGTATAATAAAAATGAAAACATATCTTGAAACAGATCAGCGGGTACCCACTAAATAGTTGTAAATTTGCTCATAAAAAATAATAACCACCCCACATTAGAACATTTTTTTTTATTTAATTAAATTTTTATTAAATGCCGTTCATACTCTAAGAAAAATAATACGCAAGTATCAAACTTTTTTCACTATTAAAAATATTCGTTCTTTTTTATATATTAAAACTTTTTTTTTTTAGATTATAATATAACTCTTGTGAGTGTGTAATTTTATAGTCCATTAAATTTAAGTATAATAAAATAAAAAATTTCAAGTGTCTACCATAGTTTTTTGAAAATTTATTCTGTGAAGGTGTTATTTGTTTTTTCCAAATAAATGTAAACACTTGCGCAAATGAAATTCAGCTAATGAACAGCCTAGAAATGAAGTAATTCTTTCTGTGAATAAAAAAAAACTCAACTCAATATCAAAGTTTTGCCTTTTCTCTGTTTAACCCACGCAATGTACTATTTATCTAGTAACAATAATATAATTTCCCTAATTACTTCAAATCATATTAGACAAACGAATATCCTATTATACCAACTTCCACCTCAACTCTCTCCTGCCTTCTTTCACTTTCAACCACTGCCTTTGCGCTGTCAGCGCTGGTTTACTTGGCAAATATGCTGCTGCCGCCATGGAATAAAACTGGAAATCAACACAGTTAACGCGCTGTTGGAAAACTTTCGAAAATGTGAATGTTGGAAATGCACGCACACGCATATTTTCTATTAAGCTATCTTACTCATTTGAGCATATTTTGTTCAGAGAGAGTGAAGGTGAGAGTGTTTGTGAGAGGAAGTAAAAGAAAGATGTAGATGAGAGCACTTATGTTTATATGTTTATGTTCAATGGAAAGCATGCGTTTGCCTAAGAAGCGCACATTTTCGAAAGGCTGCAAATATTCAATGAGAACATAGTTCTTAAAAACTCTGTTTTACAAATAAAGAAACTTATAATTTTTGAGATCATTCTGGAGTTTTGAAACAACAATTTTGCTTGTTTTAGATTATTTATTTACAGTGCTTTCTTAGACAGTTTTTGGAAAGTCGCCTGTCGTAAGCTAAGAAGACCAATTGCAAATGGAAGCAGCTTTACTATTTTTATAATGCTTGCTCTTTATTGAAAGGCGCTAACGAATTCATTACATGCATATTCTTGATTTAAAAATGTACTTTAAGAAGACCTCAGGAGGTTGGAAAAAATTGATTGAGTTCTGCTAAAAGACTGGTGTTCCAAGTGTGATATCTTTTACAATATACAAAACCCGACGTCGTGAAAAATTTGGACAACATAGACGGAATGCCTTTACAACTATAGCACAGCCATAGAGCCTAAAATGATTAAGATGGGTTTGTATCAATTATGTTTGAGCAGAGAGCAAGAAAAAATAACTTAAAATATTTTTTTCTTAGGCCTAATTATTAGGTTTGGAAATAGGAAGTAGTTGCAGGTGATAACTCAAATAAATATTACGAATAGGGTCCTTGGTCTCTTTACTGTTTCTTGATCTCTTGTGTTTTGTGATGTTCCCATGCTTTATACTTTATATTTTTAAAATTTAGATGTCTATTTCAATACTTTACTAAGTTTTTCTACCTGAATTAATTAATTATATTTTTTTCAAAATTCTATGTAATACAGCCCTTATCCTCTCTGCAGATGTTATATTTTTATTTGGTAAGGTTTTTCAAAAGGCTACATGAAATGAGTGTTGAAAATTTTCATCAAATTCAGTTTACGCAATGTAAATTTTGCTGGATCAGCTCCTTCATATAAATTCTTTGTAAGCTTCTTTTAGAGATCGACAAATAGCTCGATTATAGATGACGTGCGATTACTTGTCACCACTTCAAAAGCATGTAAGAATATCTCATCATGACGTCAAATCGAAAGGATGAATAAAAAATATCTATCGAATGACTGACAGAAACGCTCTTGTTCTGTTCCAATTTTGGACGATAATAAATAAATAAGTAGTCAATAGATTTGCATTAACTTTTATTTTTTTGGTATTCTCTTACTTTTCGGCAGCACTGTTCTCTCATTAATAGTAAAAGCTCTCGCTCGTTTCTCACAAACGCATTAAGTCAACAAAGCTTTTACCTGTCGCGCAATTCATTCATAAAAATTCCAAACCATAAATGAAAAGCTTACAAAGGCAGTCGGAAAGTTTAACGAAACTTCGTTTTATTCAGTAAAGACATGAGCGTTATGAATTCCTTTGATATTTTTTTCTGAGACCACATTTGTTACTCTCGTGCACTCATGCCGCTTTATATGTGCTCTACATAGATTTGCGCATGTTCGCTCTCGACGGGTTTACTCGCACAGATGTGCAAACGTATCTGTGTGTTTACATACATTCGTATGTGTATGTATTTTGCCGTCCATGAACTATGACAGCAATTTTGACTATTTGACAATAATGAAGCGACGGAAAGCATTGAGAATGTTGGCAAATATTTTAATTATGCATGTTGAATGCGGCGCGGCAAGGAAGTAATGCGGTAAAATTACTTCCAAACGTAATGAGGATGCTGAAGGAAATTGAGTTCATATTGTTTTATCACACTTTGACAGTTGCGTGAAATGTGTGAATAAAGAAACGAAGCGCAGCAAGTGAAAAGGGTTTTTATTTTTATGGCAACAACGCCCCATGCATGTGGCGCGTAGAGGGTGGGAGTGTGGAGAATTTATGATGAAGGAAAAAGTTTAGTATATTTGCACTGAAGTGAGTTTGTTACATTTTGCTCGAGTGCATACTCTTGCCCGCCTGCCGCAAAATGTCCACGGTGAGCTGTCTGTCGAGTGACTAAAGAGTACTGGCAAGTTTCTGCTACGTCGCCTGAGGCAACCTCGACGTATTTATACCGTACCGGCTCTCATTAATTGGAAGCGGATTGAAGGCACCCGCGCACACTTAACTCAACCAAAATTTGTTGGTTTTGTTTATACGCCTAATAATTATACCAACATACATACATACCTACATATAAACATACCTTCATAAAAAAATTCCTGAGTCTCACACATGCTGCAATGAGTGTGCCAAATCATGTAGTGTTATTTATTTGTAGTTTACATTTAAATACTAGATATATAACTACTGACTTTTCACTTCTTAATTCCATTATAAACAATGTTCGATTACTAAATTTTCCTGTACAAATCGGCTCTCTTGAAAAAATGGCTGATTCGAAAATTTGTTTACTATTTTTCAAACTAAGAAAGAAACAGTAACTTTTAAATAACAAATTCATATACATATGAATAATCATTTTTATATATCAAATCTACGGTACTTTGGCAAAATCACTTATCTGAGTTACCAGGACTTTATAGGCACAATAAACAAAAGTCTCTAGTAATCACACAAAAGCATTTTTGTTAACCTTTTGATTTAAAAATTGTCTTAATTATCAAATGATAAATATAAAATGTTGAATGTTTGAAGATGTTAATGATAACTTAGTTAAAAAAAAAATGTTCACATTTTTTGGCAAAAACGGTTATGAAAAAATATATTTTAAAATTCTTACAATTTCATATTGTTTTCATCTTTTACTTGTCCGACAGGGTGGAATGTTGATATTTGTTGGAACGATTTTCCGTCATCCCTTGTCAAGTTTGGTTTGGAGAGAAACCGGTTTCGGCGTTGTGCCATCTTCAGTGTCTTACAATTTCTTTCATTTGATATAGTAGAGTTCAAAAATTTGTCAGCTGTGTCTAGCTTAAAGTTGTTTAGGAAATATTTCTTAATTTAAAATTTTTTTGCAAAAGCTTGGGTACTTAGAAATTATATTGGCACTAGTTCGACAATACTTTCGTATCAATTTGTGGTTATTTCAAGATCAGTTCGGGCCCGTTTTGGGACAATTTCGAACATATTCTCGAGAAGAGAAAATTTGAGATCGATTTATCTGCATCAGTTCTAGGAAAATTTCGAAATCGATTTGTATCGATTTGGTGTCAATTCGCAATCTTTGCTGACCAGTTCGAAACTGATGTTTAAAAAATTTAAACCGATTTGAGACCAGTGTAGAACAACTCGGAACTAGTTCGAAACCAGCCCGAAAGGTACATACTGAACGATAGCTTTTTAAATAATGAAGTTGAATTAAAGTTTACGGTTTTATAGATTATTTAAATAATCAAGATAGTTATCAATAATCATTATCCGAATAGTTTATAACATTAATATTTGACTGAATGTTTTGTGCATATGTTAAGTTTCAGTAGAACATTTTTTAAGGAAGAACTAAACAAATTCAGAGGATTTTTCGCATTGTTTTCGAAATTTTAATACATTAAATGGTTGTGGCCGCTGTGGTCGAGTGGGTAGCGGTGCGTGCTATAATTCGATATGCCGCTGAGTTCGAGGTTCGAATCTCAGCCAGAGCAAGAAAAACCACATTTATAGGAAAAGTTTTTTTTCTTATAACGGTCACCCCTCAGCAGGCAATGTTAAACCTCTGAGGGTATTTCTGTCAATAAAATGCTTCTCATAAAATACATCTTCCGTTCGCAGTCGGTACAAAAAAGTAGGTCCTCCCATTTGTGGTTTACTCAAATGTCCACAGCTTTGTATGAATATTCAAAAATATGGAACTTCAAAATACATCTAATTAAAATTTTGTAAATATAAATCTTGAAAAAGAGAGCACATCACAAATGTGAAGGTATGTAATAAATTTTTAGTAGAGAACAATTAAACATCTGCTTTAGAGCCGAACCTTCCCGAACCAAAATCAATCACTTCTTAAATAGTTATTTATGGTATTTTAACAAATCTCGATATCACGATTTTAAATTTGAAAAATATGCAAATACTCAGCAAAGTTCGGGTATTTTGGACGAAGCCTAATCAAACAATGGAGACCGAGCATACCCGAAACGGATGTTGGGTCGTTCTCAAGTTTTTGGTATTTTTTCAGTTTTAATTAGTAAAAAAAAAAAAACTATTTTTGAAGTAATTTGACGAATTAATATACAATTTTTTTTGTATAATTAATTTTATTGAATAAATGCGAAAAAACCTTAACCAAATCTCAAGTACCTAAATAAACGCACCATCTTAATCTGAAGATAATTAAATTTCGAAACTGCATTTTTTACTTTTTTAGAATTTTATTAAATTTTCAAACTTGAAGTATTTTTCTCATAATGCTACAGTTTAAGACTTTCCATTTTTTAAATAAATACAAAAATCGTTTACTCACATACCTCTACAGTGCTTTATTTCAAGTATGCAATACAATTTATACACAAGCATATAAAATTTCGAAAGTCTGTTGGAAAACAAAATCTAAATATGTGCTTTTTAGTGCAAATTAGAAGAAAAATTTCATGCCTCATGAGCATAATTAAAAAAAAAAGTTGAATTCCGAAAAAACAAATTTTAAAAAAATATTAAAAAATTGGTTTGTTATGATTTTTGTAAGAAGGTACGAAAATATCCTATAAGAAGCATTTCAACTGAAGGAAAGCGGTCTTGTACAAAAAACAAAAAAATTTAAATATATTAGCGCAGAACTAGTGATCGGCCCAAACAGTTTCCATTCCAATTCCTATTTCGTAATTAGTGTCAGTAAATCGCTGGGATATGTCTTTATACATATGTACTCGTATGCATATATGTATGTAGCAGCATGTCTACCTATACATACAAACAAAGTAGCTGCTGTTGTCATTGCTCGATTCGCCGCTGTTTTAACTCATCGCTCGATTTGAATGGTATTCAGTTGAATTTTTTCGCTCGTCCAGCTAACGCGTCGATTTAATCGCAAACAAGTAAATGCATACATACATATTTACATACGAGTAGTTTGTGCTTGCAACAAAGTTCACATCGAAGTGCCTTTATTCGCGCGTTTGTGTAGGTGTGTGAACGTGTTTGTGCGTGCGTGCGTGCGGCAATTTGCGGGCAAGAAGCGGTACATTTTTTTTTAAAGATTTTTGAACGTTGTTAATTTGTGCTGCGTAAAGTATAGTTTTTTCCAAAATGTTCGTTGTTAGACTATTTTTTAGTGAAAACGTGTTGGCTATAAAAGTATGAAGTTGTGAATTTACTAAACATATTTTTCTTCTCACCTTCACCCACGCATCGGTCTGTGTAATTAGCTAATAGAATTTTCGCATTTTGTTTGCTGCTCGTATTAAATATTTTAATAACAATCGTACGTACTTCAGTACACATACGCATATATTTACGTATTTATTATGCGGGTGCAATGTAATGGCTTTACTGCCTCCAATCATTCAACTACACCAAAATTGGATATGAGCCGGCATTGGCAGACGGTGACACATTGTGTGCGCAAGAAGTTTGGGTAATCGTTTTTGTTTTTGTTGTTTGCTGGACGTTAGTTTTGGCATTTTTATTGTTGTAGATGTTTTGTTGTTGTTTTGTCGAGAATACATACATATCTCTATCTTTCTAACTAGTAAATATTTCGCTGTGAGTGCTTGTGTGTCTTAATTATTCTCGAATGCAGTGTCACTGGCACCAGACTATGCGTCACCCTTTATTTATTTGTCGTATCGTATTGGCTTGGATGTTCTTTCATACACAACTATGTTACTTAATACTTTATTCTATCAAAAAATGTACTTAATTTGATTCATAATTTTTTTTAATCTCTTTTTCACTTAATATTGCTAAGCATTTTTTTTTAAGTACCACCCCAAATTCTATGAAATCTACTTAAGTGAAAATATGGCAAAATTATTTTAATCGCCAATTTCTAAATAAATGTATTTTTTTTCTGGAAGTAATTACTTAGTCGGTACCCCTCATGTACCTTTAAAAGAAAAATGCTCTATTGGTCTATAAAATCTAAAAGTTTTAAATCGAGTTAAGCTGCAACCACGTTAAAAAAAGTGTTATCATTGTGGCTAAATTTTGTTTAGCTAAGTAAACGAAATATTTTTTCAAGTATAATTAAAGGCCATCCTGATCGCAGATTTACATAAAATCCTCGTTGATTCTTGCCCGGAGTTCTTAAATAAATTCCGAAGAAACCCTGTGCATAAAATCGAGTTTACCAGATTTCAAAAAATGTTTAAATCCCCTTTAGGATCATTTGACATTTTTTCTGGTTAACTCTATAATATAACTGGAACGGCTAAAGGTTGCTGCGGAACTGAGATCTCTAAGCCACTCCCATTTGCAACTGGATGCATGAAGGTCGCAAATACGCGATAAAATACTAACGTAAATTATCAAACATTTTCACAATCTATTCAAAAATAAAAACATTTATATCTTTGTTTAATTCAAGGCAGATCTAACACGTAAGCACAGTATAGAAATTGCAACCCTGTAAGGTTTTTTGATATATCTTTCTTGTCAATAGGAATCAGATCAGTCAAGTAAAAACAAAAGTTGACAATGCGCAAATTCAATTCAACCAAAATAATTAAATACAAAATGTATATTTTTGTTTCAGAACTTAATGTTTGAGCATTGGGACAGAGTTGAGTACCGGTTTTGCGCCAGCAACCAAATCACAGCTCGCGAAATGGTCTATGTACACCACATTGTTTCCGAGAACGTGATTCCGCAGGCTCTCTTCCTAACAATTCTTCGGTGTAACTCTTGCGGCACTTTTAAAATTAAGAAACTCCGAATTTTTCAACTGTTTTTTGTAGATAACACACCTTCCCAACTCTTTTCTAGTTGGGCACAAAATGAACAACACAAATATACAAAATATTCATTCATTTGAAGCACGAATCAGATGTAAACAATATTTGTTTTGTTTTTATCAAATTAAACCAATGTTTGACAATTAATATAAATAAAAAAAATCAAATTATTAACTTTACTGAGGTTACCTGTTAAATCTGTCTAGTCTGGGCTAAGACAAGCTGAACGGGTTTTATCTTTCTTTAAAAAAAAAAAAAAAACCTAGGAACTCTTTAATTGATGCAGAGAAAACCTCAAAATTTACACCAAAGAAAATTTAAAAACATATGTCCGAAGCGATCCTCTGTCGCTTTTGCGAGGCTTCGTTCGCCAAAGATATTCTCTGTGAATGTGCCGATAACGCTAGATGTAAACTTCCATAGGAACTCCATAAAAGTGCTATACTATTTTAAAATTGGTCGCGGTGTCATTGGCTCACAACTCTAATATGATTGATATGTGGCAACGCTACTAAATATATTTCTGTATTATACTTGTAATATATTTCTGTGTTATAAGTATTTCGTTTGACATATGTTTGTATGTACTGATATCCACGTGTAATATTTTACATAACACAATCTGTAATTTCCTTGGGATGGTACTTGAAGAGTTCTATAAGATTTCGCACAAGATGTTCAACTTATAATTAATGCCTAACTACAGCCGATGATTCGAGCTTCCCTTTTTTAAGTTAAAACGACGTGTTACACGAGTACTACTGATTTTTTTCAAAAAATTTTCAAAAAAAGTAGCTTCTGAAAAAATAACGTTGTCAAAGCTCGACTTTCATTTAAAACTCTCAGCGGCAATTAAGATCATAAAAACCCAAAATTTTAAAACTCAAGTTAATAATAAAATTACAAAAAAAATTTAAATTAGTTATTTTGCTGTTGTTAGCGCTATTTCATTTGTCTTGGCTAAATATGCTTGACCTCACCGGTCCAAGAACGAATTCATTATAACCATTAAATAAACTCATGAACACAAAAATTTATTGGCCTTTTTATGGCATGTTTAACCTTATTTAAATTCGTTTACTGAATGTTAAAAAATATTTAGCGAATTATAGAAAAACCCTTCCCCTTAAAAAAGACTCAGACGTAAGCCTTCAGAAAGCGGATAAACGTTTACATTTTTTGACAGCTTATACGAAAATCCGTGATCGGATCCTTGCAACTTTTCGCTTTTGTGTTATTATAAATTTCGTATCAATTTCAAAAATTGTGTGGAATTTGTTAAAGAAAGAAATGTACTCGTATTTTAATTTAAAAATATTAAAAATTAAAATAAGTAAAATAAATAGTCAAAACTCGTCAAAAAATTGTAGTAATCAGTATTAATACGTAAACGGAAGTCTCCTTGAACTGGCTGTTTTAAAGGTGGCTTCTTAAAGGTGGGCATGTAAAAACTAAAAGTACCATGCGAACACAGTCTAGGTATTTATAGGTTGGCGCAAAAATTATCCACCGATATTCTTTGATTGTAATTTTTTTTGAGTAAAACACTTTGCTTTCGCAATAGTTCTCTACTCGGTTCAAACGGACAGCCATAATTGCGATTCACCTTACCAGACAATTTAAGTTAATTGTAGTACTTAATTGAAGTAAAATTTTCTATTATTAAACATTTGGAGCTTAGTTGTGAAACTTGTTCCACATACAAATGGGTTTTATTGAGCCGAAATAATATTTTTTTTACAAAACTTTTATGTGGACTCGCGAAACCTCACTAAAATAAATCTGGAACGACTACATAAATTTGACGAACTTCACGATCAGAGAACAATTCCAAAATACGATTTCAAAGAGGTTAGAATCGTCAGTCGCGACTTTTGGAAAGTGCAAAATGTTGCCGTCTCTTTTCTATACACAATTGTGAAAGCAGAACAGAACTCTCCCGCTATTTACAAATGCTATACCAATGTAAATGTATGTATGTATATAAGCGTCTAGGTGCCTATGCTTGTGGTCAAGTGTTTCATTAATATTTACGTGTATGTACATACATATGTATGTGTGTAAGTATGTGTGTGCATATCTACCCTGTCGAAAATCAAAGTTCTTTTAAAGCAATTTAAAAAGTGCTTTTTTTCTAACCACAAGTGGTTTAAATTCATTATATTTTCTTGTCATCAACTATCTTTTTTAACATGGCGATGTCCAAGGAGCAAGTCAGTTGTCCGACTCTGCATTTGATTTCAACCACTTTCAAATATATTTGAAAGAAAGAACATTAAAATTACTTTTTTTGCAACTGCAATAAAATGTATCTATTTCCAGCTACTTTAAAACTGCTTTTTTTACAACTATTTTAAACTCGATTTGTTTTTAAACTTCTTTATTTTAAACCAACTCTTTTCTAACTTTTTAAAAACGCATTTTAGTTTAGTTTTTATGAAATATATTTACGTATATATTTGTGTTTAAACTAAGTAAGGAATTCAGTTCATGTTTAACGTAGGTTTACACGTTTTAACTAAAATTTAATTTAGTTTCTTCTGCGTACATACATACTTCGTTAACACATTGTTTTTTTACCGCCTGAATGGCCTTGCAAGTAACTTCCTCTGGGTCACGATTTTCGATACAAAAGGCATCAATGTTGATAATGATAAAGACAAAATTTAAATATTTTAAGAATCACGCATTTTATGGGCTCGCCCCTGTCTTACCTTTCAAAAGCGGAAAGAAATTAGCAAAAGCTTTTAATCTTTTTTTCCGTGAGTTCCATCGAGATTGAAATTCATTACAACGTCCTTGAACAAAAGAGCCAAAAGCATCTTTTTACTGTATCCTTTCATTAGGGACTTCATTCTATTACGCTATGGAATATATGGGAAAAAGCTTTAGATAGTAAAATGTTTTGTTTACTTCGTAAATATTTTCGACAACGGCTGTCAATTCGTCATCTGTTTTTATTGGAAATTGTAAGTGAATGACACAACAGCCTTCTGCTGTCGGATGAGAGTTTTTATGAGTACAGTGTATGTATATACAATACACATACATATGTATACTATATGGATTCAATT
The DNA here is from genome assembly GCA_963971545.1 of Philophylla caesio. Taxonomy (NCBI): domain Eukaryota; kingdom Metazoa; phylum Arthropoda; class Insecta; order Diptera; family Tephritidae; genus Philophylla; species Philophylla caesio. The sequence continues at coordinate 96,885,789 of OZ020606.1, read as the reverse complement.
AAATAACTTCCTAGTTTCTCTTCACTACAAAAGTTTTTAAATTATTTTGTATTGCGCTCATATAAATATACGAGTACGAAGAATTAAAGACTCGCTCGCTGCATTTGTTTCAAAGTAGTTGATTTCCAACTACTTTAAAATTGGTTAATTTTTCAGACTGTCTGCTTTTTTCCGACAGGGTAAATACAAGTAAGTTTAGAAACCTCTCTAGCATTATGTCAATATTGTCCTTTCACGTGCCAAATCAACAACAACCAACACAAGAGTCCAAACAACAACAATTAACAAAAACAAAAAAATATAAAAACAAAATAAAAACATGAGCGCAGTTGAAGAGCACACAAATGGCGCTGAGGCACTAAGAAATGCTCACATAACAAATACAACTAAAACTGTTAGCAGCAGCCAAGCACTCGTTCTGTTTCCTAAACGCAGACAGCAAGCGCGTAATAAATACTTAGAGGCAATGTTAAGTCGGCGCTGGTTGTTAGTTTTCATCAAAAACGCTTGGCTCCTGGTGCGTACGAGACGACTGTTTTGTAGTTTGTCATAGTAAATAGTAGTGACTGTTGTTGTTTTTGTTGTTTTTGTTGTTTTTGTTCCTGCTATAATAGCACAAGCACACTTTGGTGCAAGCCAAGTAGCGCCTAACTGCGGACTGTTGCGGCCAAGTTGCCTACTAATTAACCAGTTAAACCAACAATACTCGCTTTCGCTGGTTGTGTGGTGTGGGATGTATACTTGTAAGTATGTATGTATGTGTGTATGCATACACTTCTAAGTAAGTATGTATGTAGAGCAATTTTGGCACGACAGAGCGTATGAGTTACGGTATTCGTATAATTAATTGTAGATTTCTCATTTGGGCGTGTGTGTTGCTTTGAAAAACGATTTCTTGTGCTTGGCTAGTGATTGTTGATTGTCGGTTGTTAAGTGTGGCTTTAATGATTGCCAAGTAAAAGGCTTGTGCATGCACTTCAAATGCAGCAGGCGGCGCTAATGTGGCCAATGATTAATTGACTTGGTCGACAAAAAAAGAAAAATAAAAAAAAACAACGGAAAACAAAACAATGAAACGAATTGTCACTTCTGTATTTGTTACTTAAAAATCAAAATACATGTTTATTCGTTGTTGTTGTTGCTGTTGGTGGTACCTGTGGCAGTCATTATGGGTGAACGCTGGCGCAACTTGCTAAAGAAATTGAAACAAAGGTAAGTATTTCGATATGTATTAGCCTCAGATGGCAGAACAGCACTTTTGTAGAAATTAATTTGACAAATGTCAGAAGCTTCAAATTAAAAAAATTTTGGGCAAAATAAGCGTACAGATTTTCATTTGTACCTCACCAAAAAGTTCTATTAAAAAAATTCTAAATCGTTTTTCATTTAGGTGGTTATGTGATTGAAAAATTATAATCACCCTTATCGTGAGTTTCGTTTTGGCCCGAAATAGTTCACTTTTCACTGTTCGCTTATTATAAATTTCGGGCGAAAACTTTCCACTTTCGAACATTGTTTCCTCTTATCGGCAACACTAATTTCGGGCGGAAATAGTTGGCGGCTTGATTGAATTTGATCATTATTTTTTGAAAGGCGAAAAATTTACGCTAATTCAAAATGTAAATAATTTTATTTTTATTTTTGTACATACAATTGCTCATTACAAGAACAAAACAATGAACAGAGTTCAAGGAAAGATACTATTAGGTAGAATGGAGGAAAAGACGAATATTGCAATAGGATTTGTCAAAGAAAACAAAGCAAATGTAGCTGAGTTATGAAAACAGCTAAGAATGGCGCTGAATAGTTGGGTCCTGCAATAAAAAATGAGTCCAAATAGAAAGGCGTAAATAATTTATAACATATATGTGCGGAAAAATAAAATTTTGTATGCAAAATAGGCTTGCACTGGCTAAAAACGGTATGTCTTCCAGCGTAGGCCGTTTTACCCATTGCGAGAATAATATGGACTCGTTAATTTTGACAATTTCTTATAGGATCTGACTAAAAGACGATTGCGCCAGCCCAATTTCAAAACTGTTACCTAGACCTTTATGGTATTCACCTTCTGCGAAAAATCGCAGGCACGCGCTAAGATTCCCAACTGGCGGCATAGAAATTTGTAGTTGTGAACCGAAAAAATATAAATATAAAAAAAAAATTTTAAATATGTTTATGATATGTCTGCCAGTTTTCGTTATATATATTAAATCTTTTTTAATTTAAAATTACTGGTCATGCAACATTACATACATATTTTTGTTTTTGATTTCTTTAAAAACGACTTTTAAGAATTTTTTTGCGATAAATTCAAAGCCAAGCGCTAAAACTATGAAATTATTTTAGAAATCTGGTAAACTTGAAGCATCAAAAAGGAGAAAATTGCATGCTGAGTCCGAAAACGATCTCTTTAAATGAAGCCTTGTTTTCGCCAAAAGGAGAACCAATATAATGCTTTAGATAAAAACGCATGTTGAAATGTTTTAAGTGTTTTTGATTTTGTATTGCCGGACTTTTAAATTTCCATTTTTTTTTTCAAAAAATTCAGAGTATATAACTTTGGAACAATCAGTTATTATTAAATCATTCCCTCATCGCCTTTAATAAAGTTGTAATATTTTCTTAACAAAGATTTAAGCAAGGCGCTTAAGCCCTTTTACGTTGGTGGGTCAAAATGGCACACTGCAGTCACCCCTAGCATTATTCCATAAGAAAAAAATTTGCCCATAATCAAAACAAATTTTAGTGGGTACTTAGGAAAAAACAATTTTTCGTAAAAATGGTATAATATCCATGGACATTCTTTGCTTCGTTATTTTTTCTTTTCTTGTATTCTATATTGGAAAAGCCATCATACAATATGTTTGCCTTGTTCGCTCCTTGCTCCTAGCAACAATTATCTCCATTCGTGGCATGTATGAATGGGCACTAGTATCACTAAACTAGTAATATAAATCGATTGAATAAGTAGATAACAGTTAATCTGTAAAAACAAAAGTTATATAAAAATGAAGTAAACAACTGGGCAGATATGTAAATATAGAACACAAAAGCTAAAATAGCAAACAATATGGAAAAACGTGTGGAGAGCGATAAGCAAATGATGAATGTGGTTAAAACACGCCAGTAGACATTCTGCGAACGGCCATACTTTATATTGTATTCGTAAAAAAATGTGAAAAACAATCTCGTTAGGGAATATAATTAATAATGATAATGAAACACGTTCAAAACAAACCATCCGAGGATATTATGGTTATGAAAAAACAAACATATTTTTTAAGCAGAAAGTCCTGGAATTCATAATGCAGTTCCCATGAAATTTAAGCGGCTAGAGCTTCTGCAAAGATCTGTACGTCATGAGGACTAACTTTTTTGTATGCATTGAAATGGAATATTAAGAGCTCGACTCTTGCGAAACTTAGCAGATGGTTTCACAATTAATTTTGCATTATCCGAGTTTTGTGCCTGTGTCTTAAGTTGAAAATTCCCAGCTCGTTGAGAATAGTCCAAGACTTTCTGATTTATTCTTTATTTTATAGTGCAAGCCAGAAACTTTTGGACTTTACTATGTATGTATTACAATAAGTAAGCCAAAAAAAATTTAAATAACTACACGGTAACTTTTTTTGATATATTATTATTCTATAACTGCACACTTTACAAAAATTCAAATTTTGATAAAATTGTATTTATAAATTGTATATGAAGTTTTAAAATTGAGTACACTATATTTACATATGTATGTATATGATGTTTGCTAGAGAAACAAATGTTAAGAGAAATATTATAATTTGAATAAAAGAAAAATAAATAGTCAAAGCTTGTGAATATTTTATTCTTTAACTATCATTTATTTAACAAAATCATCCAGTCCCAAAATTGATTTACAATATTTACGCTAATACTTCTAATGATTGAATCAGATGATAGAATCAGGTGTTTGTAGGTCGTTCGAAAATGACTTTGAAAAGGGCAAAACACTGAGGCTGGTTGGTTTCTTAACCAAGTTTGACGAAGGTTGACGGAACATTTTTGAATACTCATGTTGTTACTTTATTTTTAGTAAATAACTATAATTTTGGTGACCTTTATAAAAAAAAAAAAAAATTTTTGGTTCATTTATAATGAGCAGACCTACATAGCAATATCGAGCTAACTTAATTTTTTGTCTAAGAAAAATTTTAAATATATTTTTTTAATTGCCATTTTGGTTCGCGCATGCCGTTTGAAGAAAAGGCTAAATTAAAACTTGAGTAAAAAAAAATCTTGCTACATATGGTACGCTGTACAATCATTTAGTTACTACCTACACCTCGTCTTCAAATGGCTGTATTGTCAGCTGAAAGCATTTTGCCCATTCACTTTTTAATTAAGGTTTAAGCGGGTGGGTGAAATTCCAAGAGCTCGACAATTCCTGTTGAGAATCTATATTATGCATTTTTAATGAATATGAGACTTAAATCAAGGTTCATATTATAGAATCTTGTGACATGGTGCTGTCGAAAATTTTGTGTTCCCCCACTGACGTAACTTAGAATTGTGTTCTAATTGAATAAGAAAAATAGACGAAACCCAAAAAACATGATTGCCGGATAGGATGCTTTAGCAATTATAATCAAATAAACATTTTCGTTATAAAAATATGGTCAAAGCTTACAATAACAACAGAAAGGTTGTAACGTTACCTGAAACTGGATTAACACAATAAGTTTAACACTTAATGCTTATTTTTGCCTCTCTGTATGGTTATAATCACGAAGTTCGTTATTCAATTTTAAATCTCATTACAGTCTAAAAGCTTTGCCGCCTTAAAGTGTTTATTTAAAAACCTTTCTTTCTTTTATATGGTAAAAATTTAAATTACATTTTAGCGTAATTATGCTCAAAACAGCACATTTAATTTTTTAATAATTAAAATAAACCTACAATTGAGAAAATAAGCACTTCAACGTAAATTGATAAATGCTAAAATTCCAGGATCAATTTTAATTAAAAATTGATATAAAATTACTAAAATAGCGCATTTTTATTGAAATAATTATGTAGGAATATGACAACTACAAGAATCAAGATGTCGAACATGACTGTTGTCGTAACCATCTATTCTATATAGCTTAGGTTCAAAATTCCACCAAACTTAAACCATTCACACGCGAACAAGCAGCAAATAAATTATTATAAAGTAAATAAAGAAATAAAATAATACATGAAAATACACTTTTGCATGCAACTCATTTACTTACATACACCCATATGAATGCATGTGTACGCATGTGTGTGTGTATATATAAACAACCCTTTTTTATATGTTTGTATTGCTGGTGGGCATTTGCGTTTATTATGAAGGTATGCGTTTATCGTGAATTTTTTATGACCCGCTCTAAAATAGCTGGGGTAATAACACCCATAAACACACATACATTCATATGTAAATAGTACATACGCTATACTTCCTTTTTGTTTTGAAGCATTCGTGCCACTTCTAACCCACATACATACATACACAAAAATTCACAGGTGCACACATGCTCTGATAGATGGACGCATTGCTCTTATTAATGTCATAGGGAATTCATACTCGTACAACACAGTCAGTCATCATAGATGATATTTGTGATTCGGTTGTATGCTAAGTATTCAAACAGCTGGCCACACGCTCTACCCAAGTGCGGCATGATCAATTCTTTGCAGGAGAAATTCTTGACTTTGTATGTGGACGCCATGTGTACATATGTACATACATTTGTACTCGTATAAACGTGTATATAACTAATAAATTATTTGTGGCCATGTCTTTTTTTCATATACATAAATGCATTTAAATAAATCTATTTGTACATTTATTATTTGTACATCGATTTCCTTTTGTTTTGACGATTTAATTTTTTTTCTTCCAGTTTGGCAATAAAAAATGCGGAAGACAATGCACCAACAAAACGTGATCCGACAAGTTTGGATCTGCTGCTGGATGGTGAACAGTGAGTATTCCCAGTTGAAACATAATTCTAATTTCTTTAAATTTCTTATGTACACTTTTCGTCCGTCTTGCAGGCCTAGTTTGGACGAGATCAGAAGTTGGGGCAAAAGTTTCGATTTGCTAATGAAAAATGCGAGTAAGTAGAAAATTAGAAAATACAAAGTTCTCAAATATTTGAAGATTTGATTTCCGTCAGAATTTGTGAATTGAGAAGTACAAAATTATATAGAAACTAATGAATCATTTATGAGTTTAGATGAACTTGTATTGATGTCGTTGAAAAGATAATTTTTGGCCTTAGAACTTTTGCGTCATTGATTTCTAGTCAGTGACGCAGTGATTCGTAACCTAGTCAAAGTTTTTTTAAAGGGTTACCTTACATAAAAAAAAGTTCATTTCTCACTAGGCAATACCGAGTTAAGCGTGACTTGTGGCTATACTTAAAATATTTCTAAAAAACATTTAACAAGGCTTTGTGCTTTTGTAATAACATTTACGGCAAGCCCAATTAAGCGCCCCAGAAGTTGCAAGTAAAATTAGGTCATTCTTCACTTGGTCGCCTCAACAACTTGTACAACTCATCGGTGCGTAATATTTCTATCGATTACTCCAAGAGCCGCCTCATCAGATGCTCATATCGCCCATGTTTTATAAAATGTGCGAAGGATATTAACATTCGAATTTATACGAAAGAGTTCGTCTGATCTTTACTATTTCCCAACGTAGTACTGAGCTATGATAAACACATCGAAGAATAGCATGCAATGCAGTAATGGAATTTTCCTACCTGCGTAGAATCTCCAAAAAGGTGGTTTTGTGTTTTAATTTTTTTGCAGACAGTATGGGGCAATTCTCATGGCCATGGACTACGTGGTAGAAAGTAGGTGGAGGGGGAGAAGTATACGTGTCTGCAGTGACAGCCAAGCTGCACTCTCCATCCAAACTAGTTCGGCAATGCAAGTCCCGACTGAACTATGGGTGCCTGGTTACTCGGGAGTACCTGGCAATGAGACATCCGACCATTTGGCCAGAATTGGCTCGGATTAGGTGTTCCTTGGCCCGCAGCCAGCTATAGCACTCCCAACTTCGGCCATCGATGCCACCATCCGAAACTGGGTTAATACTTCGCTCAGCAATGACTGGGAGGCGTCGAGAGGTTGCAGATGGAAAAAACTCATGTAACCTTCAATCTCAGAAGGACTATCAAAATACTTGCTCTCGCTTAACAGGCGAGATTGCAGGCAACTTGTTGGACTGTTGACCGGTCACTTCACGTGGCATAGACACCTGACAATGATAGGCGTACATGACAACTCCATACACCCATCCTGTTATGAAGAGGAAGAGATGACGGAACACTTTCTGTGCTTCTGCCCTGCGTTTGCAAGAACTAGATATGAGGCATTTGGACGCGACGTGTTGAGAGACGAAGACCTGAGCTCTTTGACACCCAAGATTTATTCGTAAATCCTGCAGATTTAAAACAGATTAAAAGGAACATGAAAACAATGGACGGCATGTAGTCTGAGTGCTGTTTTCTGCACGCGTTGTTTCGTGCCTGATTCCAACAAAAAAAAAAAAAAAAAATTGGGCGTATGAGTAATATTGATATCCAATGTAGGTACATATGCTTGTGCACACATACTAGGCATGCCAATCCCGGGATCCTGGCCTTTTTTTAACTCCCGAACATGCCGGAATAAGTATGGATGCATTGTGCAATTTCGCATATAATTTTATAAGGAATAATTCTGCCTCGCTCAAAATGGAATGGGTTTTGCATTTAATGTTTACTTGAAGTATTTCTGTTTTTACTGAATGGTAATATATTAATATTTAATATTGGTCTTAAACAGTGATTAAAATAATTTTATTTATGCAGGTACATTTGTTTCTGTCATATGTATGTTGGTACTTGAAGTATAAATTATTTTGTATGTTTGTCAAATTTTATGTTTATTTCTTTCTGGTTATTGAGAAGACCAATAAATACATACATGAATTACAACAAATCGTTCTCTTTGTTATATTAATGTTATTTTGTATACTTCTAAAATACAACGATTATAAACGTGTTAAATTGTTTAATAAATTAAAAATTTTCGTGAAATTCGGGATCCCCGGATTGTGCCGGGATTTTGTTTTCAAATCTCAAAAATCCCGGGATCAATAAAATGCCCAAGATTTACATCCCTAACACATACATATCACGTTTTAAACCGAACAATAAATTAGAATAAACCACATTATTAAGGAAAGTTTATTCGATAATTATACCGCTTAAGGCTTAACCTTGGTTGACCGTGAACATCAATGAGTTCACATCTTGATAAATACTCCAAGCGTAGATAATTTCATTTAATATTCGTTTACGAAATATACAATGAATTTGCCTTTGATTGGAAATGTATGTACATAAATACTCAGAATAGGAATACGCCATAAATAATAAATCAAGCAGAAACTTTGAGTGAGTGACTAACTTAACGCCGAAACAATTGTAATATGCAAATATGTTTGCTGCTACAATGTTTGATCCTTAGGTATCTCTGCGCACACAAATTTTACTTTAAGTAACCGATAGGTTGGAGAAATTTAATCAATATCGATAAGCAATTTTAGAAATATAGTTTTCTGTCCTCAATTGATGAATAGCTTGCTGAGTTGGCTGGTTGGCTGATTGTTACTTCGTTTATTTGAGTGATGAATAACTGATACGTGACCGCCGCTTCAATTTGAATGTCTGTCAGCTGTGCTGGTCTGAGTCAAATTCGATGACATTTGACAGGAGTGCACCGAAATTTGTGTTTACTTTTGTTGCCAACTGCTTTTTGCTTTTGTCCAATTGAATGTGGCATTGTTGGTATTCATTCCAATTGCAGCTGTATTGAAATAAACAAATTTCCAGCAAATCTATTATGCGTAGGTTAAGTGATGGCTTGATATACCGTGCAGGTGGAAAATTGCCTCCGTTTTATGAGTTGCACGCTTGACTCCTGCGTGCTAATTTCATATTTCACTTTCATTTATAGTAGCCTTCCATTAGCGCTCACTCACTCACTAATAAATAGTTCGCTTTATGGCACTTAGTAACAGAGAAAGCGCATAGCAGACACGCGATGGCATTTTCTTTCAACAGTTGTTTTATCAGAGCTTAACTCACCTGTAGCACGGCTTCATCTTCTTTTGGTTTTTTTTTTTGAAGTCTGGTGTCAACCGGCAGCGTTTCGCGTGTTGTGTGCTATCACGATGATGTAACCGCAATTAATTTCTCCTGAAGTCATCCCGCGCCAAGCAATGAATTACATAATTTTATACCATTTGCTTAAGCGGTATATCCCATTTCATATTTAAATGTGATGACTATTTATATGTATTTTGTTTAGTTTTTGATGTTATTCAATTAAAGTTTGTTTTCATTCTTTAACAAAAAGCATTTATACCCAATTTAAAACTTTATCTATATAAAATTTATAATAATTCAAAAAAATTTCACAAGATTTTTGAACTAAAAAAATTATATTTTTTGTATAATATTAAGCTAGTCTCCGCAATTTCTTTCAATTATTAAACTTATGCTTGTATTTGTTTTGTGCATATGAAAAAATTGCACAACTCAGATCCTAAAAAAATTGTTTACAGAAATTTCGAGATACTTGTGTTAGCATTTCTGCATAATCAAAACATTCTAATTTTTTAAACTTTATGAGATTTGTATGAATTATAATTTTTTTATATATATACATAGATAGTTTGATTTTTGCTAAATATTGAACCATAATAGTTCAATTGAAAAATAATAAAAATTAAATAAAAGAAATATAAATACTAGTCAAAATGTTGTCAAAAATGTTGGTGTTTCATAATTATGATAAGCATATTGACAGATTTGGACACTTAATTTTTCTTCTAATTAATTAAAATTTTTTTCGAAGTAAAATATAAACCATAAACAACTATTTTGGAAATTTACAATGTTTTAACAAAATTACAACAATATTTCGAAAATTTTAAAATAAGTTATTACATTTTTTGAGTATACTGTTTTTTGAAGCGTTAAATTTAAGGCTGAGAAAGTGCAAGTTTCAAGTGTCTTCCATCTATCACTGATTATTGACATTTTTTTTAATAACATTTTGCTCCATACAACACAAACCACAATTTTTTTTTTGTATGGAGGAATTTGCGAAAGAGTGTCGGTATAAAAATTGTCAAAAATCAGTTGTAATTCGTAGCCACTAGACACATGCACTTTGTTGTACTGAAATTGGGTGAGCTAAATATCTGCATAACCTAAAAAATTCTTAAAACTGTTTTTAAGAAGTTCGAAATTTTGATAAATGTTTTCCACTTTTTTTTTTATAAAATTAAAAAAAACTGGTTTGAATGGTGTTCGTTAGAGAATTAAATTTGTTTTAATAAAAAAACAATTTGAAATAATTGGAAGATAATAAAAATTAGTCAAATGTGTCAATATATTTTTGTGCTATAATTTATGAAAAAAGTGTAGCATTTATCTTTAAAGGCTAAAGAAATCAGCAAATTAAGTTCTTGATAATTACGAGCAAGAGTGGTATTTACAAAACAAAAAAAAATAAATAAATAAAATATACTATATTCCAAAGTGTAAAGGTACCAATATGTATACGTATTCTGTATGTCTGCTTGTAATTCTCCATAACGATTTCAGTAAAAACTTCAGAGGCTTATAGTGATCTAAGACCAAAAGCTATAACTAGCTGGTCAAAAATACTTTTCTGATAATTCGTTGGAATACAGAGTTTAAAAAAATCAGCTCATTTAGATTGGCATTCGTTTTCAAACTATACGTTCGTTGCTCGAACGCGAGTTCTAAATTCGTGATAATTAATATTATATAATGGAAGGAACATCATTATTGTGAAACATACGGAGTACACTCATATTCCCATCAGCGTTCGTCCAACCACATACTACAAATAAATTGGTGTTTCTCGGAATAGCGAGAACATTCAACACACATGTAACCTTCCGTTGTTTTACTAATAGAAAACAATCATGTTTCGGAAGTCAATCAGTCTCAGTTCGTAGACCGCGACTATTTTCTCAGAAAAAATTGTGAATTTTTGATTTCAGTCACCCTTGTAGTGAGTTTCGTCCGAAAAAAAATTCTCCCGAAATTTATACTAAGTGCACAGTAAAAATAAAGCGATTTCGGGAGTAAAAGAAACTTACGATGAGTTTGAGTATATAGATAGTATATGGGCCTAACAAAGGCCTAGGTGTGCTGGCACGATCGTTAGCAGCCACTTTAACCTTGAATAAACATTCACTTTTCCTAACATACAGGTACATAGGTACTTACATACTTTCACATTTGAAATTTTAAACTTCGCAGTTTTTGAGAATGTGTTTCCATTGCAAATTTTCTAGGGGCATTTGTCATTTTAAAAGCTTCCATTAAAATTTCTTTGTTACATATTCTTATTTTGAAATTTGCTTTTCAGCTGGCCGCAAAGTATTTCGTGATTTCCTGCGCAGCGAATTCAGCGAAGAGAACATCTTGTTTTGGCTCGCATGCGAAGAGCTGAAAAAGGAAAACAGTTCCGAGGCAATCGAAGAGAAGGCGCGCCTAATCTACGAGGATTATATTTCGATATTGTCGCCACGCGAAGTGTCGTTAGATTCGCGCGTGCGTGAGATCGTTAATCGGAATATGGTCGAACCGACAACGCACACCTTCGACGAGGCGCAAATACAAATCTACACGCTCATGCACCGAGACTCATATCCAAGGTGAGAAATTTGTGAATTAAAAGAAGTAATAGAAAACACATGACATATTTTTTTATCTTTGTTTCCGGCAGATTCCTCAACTCGCAAAAGTTCAAAGCGCTGGCACAATTACAGGATGGCAGCTTATCTGCAGCGGCTTCCACAAACGGCAGTCCCACTTAGAAAAGTGCAACCACGATGAAAAATGCTTGCTGAAAAGGCAAAAGTAGATGAATTAATTTCTAGCCAAAAATTGCAAAGAAAAAAAAAAACACATGAAAAGATTTAAGTTCAAAACGTACATAAGTAGTATTGAATCTGGAATAAAGGGTAAGCGTGATTGTGACAGCTGAAGGGGCACCAACAAACCAGAAAAGAAGAAACAAAAATGGAAATCAGCAAACAAACCAACCAACCAACCAACAAACAAACAATAAAGTGTGTTCGCAAAAGGCTTGCGAAATGCAACAACTAAATTTAAGTAGCACTTAAGCTCTAGCACTAAACAAAGACTAAGGACTAAGCATTCAGCATTAAGCAGTTTAAGTATATAACTTAAGATTCTATTACACAAACAACAAACACATCCAAAAAAAAAACATACATATGTACACGACCATAGAGAAAGAAATACATACATACAGTATGTATGTGTGTTACAATATTTAGTTTCCTATTAGCTTGTAAGCATCGAGCGAAAATATTGACTTCATACTTATTTACTAACTTATGTTTTTAAATGCTGACTTACACAATGTCACATGCAGCGCATGCTGTTGTGAGTTTTTTTTTTAAGGTGGCCATACACATCAATCGCGGTTGAAGTGAATGTGGACGTCAAGCGTATAGCTTTAATATTACTATAGACAATTTAATTTATGAATTTTCACGCCTTCAGATCTTCTGTCTAACAAAGCAGAATATCAAATTTGGAAAATGTATTACGCGATTGATTGGCGAACGGCTTAAATGTTTTGCCAACATTTTGTCTGTATTAAGCATACATACAATTTATATTAGCACACTTTTGTATGCAGTTTAATAGTGATTGAAGTGTATCGCCTGCTTTATGTTAACTACATATACGGGTATATTGTCAGCGTATGCGTGTATGGATATATCTTCAATGCAGAACCTTTATCATCACTGGAAAAGCGCTAGATTTGAAGGGCAGGAGGATTTTAAATTTTTTATTCAGATATAATTGCATGAAAAAGAAAAGGAAATACAAAAAATAAGCAATACATAATTCCTTAAAAAAAGAAGAGAAACTACATATGTAATGCAAAATCAGTACATAGCAATCGGCCAGGGGAGAAACCGTAAAATGCGAAATAAAAAAAGGCACAAAGCGATTTGGGGGACTTAAATAGTATACTAAGTGAGAAGTATGCAAGTAGCAGGTGTAGAAGATGTACACAAAACAAACAAGTTAAACATTCAAACGAATTGTATGCGCACAAATTGATGTATGTAAAAAAAAAATGGCTCGAATTCATGCTTGGCGGCCGAAAGAAGAAACCCAAAAAAAGAAAAGAAAAACGAACAAAAATATTAAAATTTTATTATAAAGGATTTGCATTATATGTATTTGTAAGTCAAATATGAGCAAATATAAGTTTAAGTTGAAACGCAAATCAATCCACGAGATTAAAAGTATGTAAGTGCATGTAAAAGAAATCTAGTCAGCGCGGTTGCTGTGCAAAAAGTTATAAAAAATTTAAAAATTTTTTTTGAATTTAGAATAGCTAGCGAACAGTGCATACTTTTAGGTGCTGCAACGTAGCGCATGCGCACACATGCTATTGCACAAGGTGAGCGAAGTTGAATGCATGGTTTGTATTTACAAGGTGCGAATGGCGCAATTATTTACAATTTTATTTCAAACTAGTTAATTTTTTATTTTATTCAACTTTCTTAAGATTATCCCTTACTCACATAAATATGCCCCACTTAATTTTTATAACGTCACAAAATATGCGATTTTGCAATTGTTTTATACAATTTTTATTATTTACTAATTTATGTAAGTTGGCGCAATTTCGTAAAGAAAAACATATAATCCCAAGCTTTAAACTTAAAAAATTCAAAAAACTTTCATACAAATTTAATAGGCGTCAAATATGTGTATTTAGAATGTTTTGTTAATATGTACTCATCTTTATACCTCATTCTATTTTCGAATTGAAAGACTTAATACCTTTATCTCACTTTTAACTTCTGTAAAATAGAGAATTCCTTTCTCAACAATCAAATAAGAAAAAGTGAATAAAATTGATAAAATGTATTTCAAAATTTGTCAGATGTGACCGTCAAAAGAGTGCTATCGGCTGTTTCTTTTAATAAACACACTCTTTTCTTAAGCAAGATGGCGAAAGATTTATAATTTTAAGCCTGTGTGCGGACTTTCACTTCTTTTTTTGCTGTAAACGATATAGTTCAAATCATTGCCGCATGAATTTATATTGCAGAAAGAAACACATACAATTTTCTTGCTGTGTACTTACATATTTATGCAATTTGCAAACGTATTTTTATTTATTTATGTATGCACATACTAGTATACTATTAAATTTTTGAGATACAAAAATTATTTGATTATTTATTAATTGTCATTTTTATTAACATACATACGTCTTTAATTACATTTTATTTTGTTTGTATTTCAATTAAATTGTTTTCTAAAATTGTATTGGAAAACCTTTGACTTCATTTTCATTTATTTTATCTTTTGTGTTCATGTGCTGTTCCACCCTGTATATAGCATTAAAAAAATAAAACGAAAGCGAAATCATATAATTCCAATAATTATTTACGAGCAAAAAATCTTATGTTTTTAGTTTTTTTATATAAAAAAATTGTTTTAAAAATTCCGAATTAGTTATAAAGTTCTTTGTTGTACTCTGCCATGTTGTTACAATTTGTTTTTATACGCATAAAAAAAACTCGTTTGTTATTACTATGTTTTTGTTGTTGTTTATATGTAACTTTGATGACAAAGTGAATGTTTTAATTTCACTAAAAATTAATAAAATTTCTAATTTGTTAATGTCGGATTTCTATCAGTAGCAGTAGAACGATATCAACAACCACAACCACAAATCAACCATAACAACAAGAACAAATGAATTTTTACATCGAAAACATTTTGTAAATAAGTACATAAATATGGTTTAATTTAAAGCAAAATGGAAAATTAATAAAAAAAAAATATTGTATGATTAATAAAATTACAAGATACTTTGAAATAATTACAAATATAGATACCGTACGTTGTATGTATGTTTGTATGCACTATACTATTGTATTATTGTATTATTGTAATTATGTATGATTTGTTTTTTATAAAAATAAAGATGTCGGCATAAATATAAGTATATACATCATTAGTTAATAAAAAAGTGTATGTATGTAAATGTATTATTAGTATTTATGTATTTATTAAAAACAAAAACATGATTTATCTAAGTCAAGTAGTCCACAAAAATCTAGCGATAAAAAGCAAGAAAAAATATAAACAATTTAAAACAAAAACACTTAAAAGCCATATTAAACTAAAAGTATGATAAAATATCAAAATACCAAAAAGAGTAAACCAAAAATAAAATTGCTAGTCATTAAAAGAATTCTTTTTATTTTATTTACTTAAAAAAACTTGCTAAAATATACAAACTAAATTTTAATTTCAACGAAATACTTTAATTGTTTTTCTTGACATAGTTTTTCAGTTTTGGTTATTTAGTTTTTATTTTCAGAACATTTAGGATATTAATTAAATTTTTTAAAAATTATCAGACTTATACATAAAAAATATACATTTAAACGGCTTTAAAATGTGAAATTTTCATAAAAATGTTTAATTGATAAACTATTTAATGTCTTTTTTTATTTTATGAATTTGGGTGCATTAAAAAAAAAAAACTAATATTATTTCGGCGCATTGTTTTGTTCTATCGAAAATTTATTTAAACAAGCCAACCAAGCGAACTTTGTTAAATCCGATCGTAGTGTTTCGATTATTCTTCGGAAGCAGTACCCGTTTTTAAGGATTCTTTTTTTTATGATGATTTTTCGGTCTAACGTAAAAATGCTGGAAGAGGCAAGTTTAGGTAGCATGGCATATTCAATTACAGATTTTCTGCTTTTCTTTTTTTAAGTTTGTTCCATGTCGTTCCAGTGCATTATATGAGTTACTTACTTTCAAAAATTTTATTCTTCTTGTGGATGCTGTGCAAAATGTTTAGCAGATAGTCTGTACCTATATATTTCAAGTCTTGTTGAAATTTAGTTAGCGTCAAACGATTTTGCAAGGTTACAAAATCGCTACTGTAAACACGGCCTTAGGTCTGTTACAGTCCTGATGCAGTCCTAAGCGCTAAGTTATACATTTGTTTTTAGGAGCTGTCGGAATTAACAAACTCTCGAGCGCTATCGTCGCTAAATGGAATGTGGTGGAAGCGGTGTTAAAGCATGAGTTTCAGGACCTCAATGCTTCTCGTTTGGTATAGACAATTCCAAGATGTGAATTCGTTTAGAACACAATTTGGTGTCTGTGTTAGTTATTGTATGTAAAATCAAAGTTTATATCAAATAAAATTGTTAGTGCTCTGCCAACTGAGATCTCTTTCGTCATATCTCAGTCTGTTATACAATTTTTTTTATTAATTCTCTTTCATATACTCTGCCAATGCTGTTCTAAATTATTGAATTATACAAATGTACTAGTTGAGACTCATAATTCTGCGAAAATGCTTTCTAAAAGAATCTTAAGTTGAATTTAAAAAAAATAATTTTAATTTCATTCGAATAGTACATAATTATAATATAATAATTAATGTCACTTAAATAATCGCTATTAAAAACACACACACACACTGGAATATAAATACTAGAATTCACTGCCAACGCGCAAGTAAATTGTTACCGCATACATACATACATTCGTACATATAAACATATAAAACAAACACTATCTTGCACAGAGGAAAATAAACAAAGATGATTATTTTTTGCACAAAATTTTCTGAAACTACATATCTCTCCGTAACCTAGCATAACACCACGAGGATAAAGTTAAACTTCATCTGCACTAATAAATTAAAAAAAAAAGGATATGTATATATTATTTCTTTGAAATTTGTTGAAAATTTTAAAATCAGAACGTGACAGAAAAAATGTAGTTCGACATTTTGTAAAGGTTCGTCTACCATCAGAAACACAAAATAAAAAAAAAACCGAATTTCTGTTTAACATTCGCGTATATTTTTGTTTCGAAATCGATGTTATAAATTGTATAACTCTGCTCGGCTTTCGTCATTATTTCAATAAGTAATACCTTGAGCGGGGATCACTGTATTGTTTTTTATATTATTGCCGATCCGTTTGTGCCATCTCCGTTTAAGCGCTTAATCGAAACTTGTAGCTAACCGCCGGTAATTTTAACCAGGCATTGAGCAACCGGCCCTCAAATAGATTAAAGGAAAGTGTATTTTATTATAATAAAGAAAAAAACTTTGTTGAATACTTAGACTTTTTCGAGAATTAAAAAATTGTCCATAACTTTTTTGATTCTTTTCCATAAGCCAAGCTGAATTGATGAGAAAATAAGCGAAATTCAACGTTTTGGCTAAGCTTTATTATTTTTGCAATGTTTGTTCATTTTTCTGTTGGCCTAGTAAATGTTAATATTTTTATAATTTTATTGAGCTCAAGGCCAGTTTATGGAAGATTTGTTTGTGAAAAAACAAACAAATCTTCCATAAACTGGCCTTGAGCTCAATAAAATTATAAAAATATTTATTATTTTTGCATAAATAAAATATAATTTCGATAGAAAACGACAAAAAATTGCTTAGATAAAGACATAATGAAATTTTAAAATATCTTCATATCAAGAATATAGATAAGATCATTTAGAACTATGCCTTGGCGCTGAATTAACTGAACTTGCCGAGTTGTCAAAATTCTAGAAACAACGACCTGAAGAATCAATGGAAATGTTTTCGACAAACTTATTGAGGTTTTTGCTTCAAAATTGTGACGAAAAGTTTATTGTCTTAAGTACATTGTGACTAATATAGCATTCACCCATTTGTAATTACTACACCCGAAAATAATGGCCCTACTTATTCTTACTATGAACAAATGTATTTAGTTTTAACACTCTCTTAACGTTTACATTAAGGGCGCTCATAGGGCCTCCATCGTTCCGTGGCCGCAGGGCCTCTCAAACCTAAATTCAGACATGTTTGCAGCTAATTCTCATATACAGCAGTTTACTCACATATTTTCCCTTGTATACTCTACTATAATCTACAAGAATTTAAATAATAAAATAATAAAGATTCATTTATTCATTTGCTCCAAGGTAATTATGATATGTAATTGGATTTTTATCCTTCGATTCAAGCAAAATTAATTTTATTTTCTCACTCAATATTAACGCTGATTTTTATATTTTCGATGTTACTGATTATTTTTTTCAATTTTATTTGTCTGCTCAGGTGTAAGGTAATATTTTTTGATTATTACTTTAGAATACCCAAACATCAAACCTAAAACCGTACACATTACATTACATTGAGTTAAATAATTAAAATCGAAATATCAAAAACATTTAAATCAAGAAGTAGTCATTATCCTTTAGTAAATAACTATATTAAAATCAAATTAAAAGAATTACTTTGAGCAAAGAAGTAAATTATAATAAATTATTATTAATTTTTATTAAAAAACTAAAAATCAGCTGATAATAATTCAATGTTGATTAATATTTTATTGTCTTATAATGATAACATTGCCCGTTTTTCCATTTTTGATTTATATTTGTTTCAAATAGTTTGTGTTTCCCTCTTCAAATTTACTTCGTACATATTTTCATATAACTTTGCGAATATTTATGTATTTAATTTGAGTCCTTTAAAATTATATTTTTTTCGAAACTAACACCTTAACAAAATTCATACATATAAATATTAAGAGGCACACACAAAGATAATCACCCACACACATGCACGCAATGTATTAGATATGAAAAAAGGAATTGATTGACAAACACATAAAAGAGAATACATCAATATTTCGAGAAAAAAAAAGATAATTGATAAGTATTCTTAAAAACTTGCTAGATTTACACATTAAACGATTCATATAAAAATTTAAATAAATTGAAATATGAGCAAAATTGGCTTAGAATAAATTGAAGTTTTAATGTTTTACTAAATTGGTAGAAATGACGAAATGCATCATTATCAGCATATGTGATGCATTCAATCAATTTAGGCTACAAGTTAAAAAAAAAATAAATTGCTCTCAAATAACAAATTTTTAATCACTCCAAAGAAATCACAAAACCAAAAGGCAACAAAGTCATATTCCCTCTTAAAAAAAATATATATGTACATATATTCATATTTTTTGGTATTGCAATCATCTAAAGACTCAATAAACGTTGATTACTTAAAAACGCATACTAAAACAACTCACAAAAAACTTCTGCAAACATTAATCACTAACAACCAACGGATTTACAAATTTATTTACGTACTTTTATATTTGTAAAGAGAAAACACTGTTGCAGGTAAAACTACTAAATAACGACATTTTTAAGTATAATATGTATGTTGGAAAAAAATATAAATCACTGAATTTAAAAAAATTTGCATATACTTCATATAAGCTCCCAAATGCCCCAACAATACAAAAATAACGATAAAAAAACGAAAGCCATATTAAAACCGAAATATGTTAACAAACCTTCTACGAACAGTAAGAACACAAAAATCACATTTAAACATTATTGTAAGTATATAATTAAGCAAAAACTGAATCAAGATACATATAAACTATAACCACCCGAAATCCACAAATAGTGTCATCAAAAATGCAATCCGTATGTGCAACAAAAAAGCAACATTTTTAATTAAGTTTAAGTTAAAGTTAAAATAAAATAAATTTTTCAATAACTCACTTTTCAATACACGTTCTCATATAAGATTTAGTAATTTAATAGTTAAAAAAAAAAAAAAATAACAAAGAGAAAACATAAAACAAATTTATAGCAAATGAAAAGATGTACTTAATTATGAATAAACAAAGTATTTAAATTGTAATTAGTATTTAAATTAAATTCGCAAATATATAAATGAATATAAAAAAGTGGAAATCGTAAAATTAACACTAAAAGAATAAACATAAAGTATAATGCAAAGACAATTGAAAAAATAAAACAGTTAATTCTTTTTTTTTATTGCTATTGCACAGTAAGTACTTATGCAGTTATTAATGATCATTGACTTATATTTTTAATACATGATTCTATTTATAAACAAATGTTTTAGGTACAAGTTGTAGATTTGCTGAAATTGACCAACGTCGTCTTGGCAGTTAAAATGGCAATTAAGAAGAATATTCTATGAAAAAAAAACATATTTAAAAACAATTAACAAAGGTTCTGCGCCCCGATATTAGGAACAAATGGATATAAATTAATTTTTTTTACTATAAAAATAATTAATTCAAAAGAAAGAACTTTGTTTGGAGCATGCGCTCAGTCTAATACGAGAAGAAGACTATATTCTACAAAAACGTAGAAAATATATTAACCCTTACCGTGAGTTTCGTTTTCGTTACTTTATTTGGACTGCCAAGTATTAGTGAAAAACAAAGAAGCAGACTTCCAAAACATATTAACACAATGATATTTGGTATCACTCGGTTGCAGTATATGGGCCTTTTAAACATATAAAGTGCAAAGCAAGCATCCATACGGCGATGCACTGTCTTGATCTAGTGATGCGTTTGGAGATGAGATGAGCTTCAGCTACTTAATGGTTGCATGTGGGACCGCTACAGATTACTGGCAAAAGCCTGGAGTGTACAGTGTACGAATTCATTGCGATTAATAGTTCAGAAGATCGCCCATCTCACTCTAAATTGGAAGGGTCCTACAATAATTGTACAATCTCCGTTTAAACTCATTCATATTGTTACATTTAATACCATTTGACAACTCATTAAAACATTTTAATCTTTTGTAATACAAATTACATATATCTGCTTCTGTTTTATAAGCCGGATGATTAAAATCATTTATGTTACGAATATTTTTGAAGTGTACAAACCTGACATATTTTATGTTGCTCTTTAAGTAATCGGGCAAGTTTCCCTCTATAATATTCTCAATAAACTTCATTGCTTAACGCTCAGCCGATTAAGTGTGGCCAGCAGCATATCTCTGATAGGTGTGTCATAGTGTTTAAAAAGAATGAATCTCATTGCTCGGTTCTGTTGCTTTTATAACGAGGTTCAATAATATATCTATGTATACACCATAGTCTTGTATCTTCTACTTAAGTATTTACACGTTCGTTGAGTGAAATATAATTTTTTAGCTATACTTCCCAATGTATAATCATGTGCTCATTAAAGTTCGGTGTATCATCAATTTTTATTACTAGATATTTGAACGTTTTGACTTTTTCAATAATTTCGTTGTTTATTGTTTAGACTTTGCAATTCGTTTTCCTCAAAACTTCGCCTTGATATGACCATATATTTAGTTCAAGCATAACTCATCGCAGTCTTCATTTGGGTCATCCTGCATTTTAGTTAATACCTATATCTCTGATATTATCTCCACTTAGCATCAGCAACGTATTATCAGCGAACAATTTGATATCACAGTATTTAGTGCAATTGTTAATATTATTGATATAAATATTAAAAAAAAACCGGAGCTAACACAGATCCTTGTGTAAGTCCAACTTTTACATTCTTTTTTATCGGATAGTGCCGATCCAATTGTTGTTTTTTGATTCCGATTCGTAATAAAGCTTTCAAACCATTTTAGCTCAATGCCAGCGATACCTGTATTGGATAACTTTTTTAGGAGCAACTTTAGGTCAATTGTCTCAAAAGCGCGTTTCAAATCTAAAAGAACCGCTACTATATGTTTATTTCTACACAAATCCATCTGCCCAGTTTGCAATGACTATTTTTAAAGCATTTTCACAAAAATGCCTCTTATGAAACCCTGATTGCTGTGGTACATATAATAACTTTTTTATCTATATTGTTTTCTTCTTTTTCTTGTCCGACAGGGTGAATTGTTGATATTTGTTGGAACGATTTTCCGTCATCCCTTGTCAAGTTTGGTTTGGAGACAAACGGAAAATCGTTCCAACAAATATCAACTTTTTTATCCTCTAAATATTGTACAAGCTGTTTTTTACCACTGTTTCGAGTATCTTTTCGTCACTTGGTAACGTATTAAGAGGCCTTATCTCACCAGCCCTGATAGCATTTTTTTTTTTCTCTAATGGAACTACAAAGGAGGTTTTCCATAGATTACTGTGCGCTTAGTATAAATTTCGGGTGAATTTTTTTTCGGGCGAAACTCACGCTTATCGTTACTATATGGCATATAAAAAAAATTAAAACAATATAAAACAAATTTTATAATTTTTAGTTCTAGAAAAAAAAGTTTAGTTTTAAATGCGTACAAATTACTTTTGACTTTTGAAATTTTTGTAAATGTAAATGCTGCCAAAATATTCTCAAAATTCCACGGTAAGCTTAAACTTGTACTTTGTTTTGCTAAAATTTAATATGCCAAAAAATGAAATGAATTTTTTTTAATCTCGAAATTTTGTTGAACGTTTTATAAAATTTATAAAATGTGTACAAAGTATGAAGTTAGGCTTCTATTGGGTTGAATTCTATAATGCACTCATTTCAATTGAAAAATATTGTTATAAATAAGAAAAAAAAAATACTTTCTCAATATATGGGTGTCATATAGATTTGATAACTGCTATGTCTTTCTATCTGTTTTGTATATAAACTTGTGCTCTAACATGATATGTACTGATCAAAGCTTTAGCGTTTCCCACGAAACAAGAATATTGATATATTTATATTAATTAAATATTATAGGTTCAATAAAAATATTCCGTTTTGACGTCACTGAAATGTTGAAAAGTATTTAGACGGAAGAGTCACAGTTTTTATCTTCATCACATGGCAATGCTGCGCGAATTTTTCTTAGGTTTTTTTTTTTCATTTGAAAGTTTTGCTTTCTTGAGAGCATCATACTAGGATAAATAAACACATATACTCGTTCGGGCTTACGAGTGTTTATAGGGACACAAAGCTCTGTTGACTGGGATACAATGATTTACGAGTATATAAAGAAAAAAAAATTACTCAAAATAAATAAGTTGTTCATGGGAGTCATCTGTCGCACACGCTTTTCGCGATATTGGCCACAGTTGTTGCGAACAATTAAAATTGTGTTGTAAGAATGCCAACAATGCGAAAATGAAATAATGCGATTGACCGATGGTCTTTTGGTGCGTTTTTTTTTGTTTTTTGTTTTTTGTGTGCATTTACGCGTTAGCTCGAATCTCGAATAGCAAAATTATGTTGAATTATTTGCTGCGATTGCGATTGTCACGCTGTCGTATTGTCGCATCATTAAAAATGAAATTGTCGCATTTAATGACTCCATTCACGGTGCGCATTTATACAAAGCTCCGCACCGCCCTTGATCATCCATACAACAACTGTCAACTGATGAACCCTCACCCTCCGCAATGCTGGCACTGCTAAGCTTTGCTTTTGGCGCGCTTATTCGCTCTACTCTTTCAATTCAATTATAATTGTTGATCGCGCTTCCGTCCGTCAGATGGTCAGTTGTTGGGATTTGTGGCGGTGAAAAGTCGAATGCAGTCAACCGCATTCCGTGGCTGGAAATGTTGACGCCAGCGTCAAATCACGTTAATGACAGTAAATACAACAATAGCAATAAATAAAAAATTTAAGCCACTGCGCGATGCTGCCACACTAGTCAAAAGTTGAACGCTTAGTGAAGAGATTGCATTTTGTGGCATTTATGACAGCCGCAAATGTGACGAACAATGTGGTGCAGGTTGTTGATATTGCGGTCTCTTATTGTTGTTACAGTTTATTTGCTATTGGTCGCTGACGAATATCGCTCGGGCAGGTAATAAATGAAATTAAAAGCACATAAATTAATAAATTAATTGGGAGTGGTTTGCGTGCCTGGCGGAGGTAGACCCGCAGTTGCGCCACGCCGACGAGGGCAGTTGTGGGGCTGAGGCGTGCACACGGTGCAGGAAATGGTTGCACGTGTAAGCGCGCACGCTCGCGCATTGCTGTCAGCGTAGCAGCTCATTATTGTCTATCGCCGCAAGTCATTTGGGAGCGCATTAGACGCGGTCATATTTGAAATTCGATGAGCAGCGGAATGGCTTTTAGAAAAAAAAAAACGCAACAAACAAACATGCAAGTAAAATGAAATACGGATAACTAATAATTATAAACGCACACATACAAGTATGTCACTAAGCGCTTTTTTTTGTAATTTTGCTGCTCTTCCAGTTACATAGCTATAACCGCACTGGAATGCATCTGGCGGCAAAAGCTCACAATCACACCCTCAGACCAACCTATTGGTGTTTGAGTTAGCACAGTAGTACAATTAATACGAGAGGTATAGTACTGAAAAAAGTTTGCCACATGGTTGTCGCCTTCAAATGACGCTCCTCAATTGTTTGCGTTCGCACACACAAAAAAGGTAAAAGTAAATTGTGCTGTTAAAATGTTATTAATTGTTATGGTCAGTGTGAAAAAAAGCAATGTGAGTAGCGAACTGTGAATAACGGTTATCCCAGTGTACATAAATGGAATACAGCGGGCCAACAGGCAGTAATTACTTTATATTACTTTATATTACTTAGCCATCGTTGAGTGGGACACACTTGCCCGTAAGGATACTGTACTTTATGTTACTACAAAAAATGTTTGAACGTTAATGCTGACCGCCACACCAGACGCTTAGATAAATGCGAATGCGATAAATTACAGCTCCCGAGAGTATTAAAGTATTATTAGAAAGTTACGAGCCAAAAATATTTTAATTTTTAGATTTATCTATCGAATTCCATTTATAGGTCTTAATGCAGACTTTATTACGGTTTTATACAGCAGTTCATAGGTGAAGGCAATATAGGAAAACTGCGAGGATAGAGCCGTCTTGGTAGGGTTGAAAGAGAGCCGCCATTGTCATTAAGTTTTTAAGGATTTTACCGAAAAGTCATTTGGACTGAATATTTCCACTTACCTCTTCAAGGTAGTCATATCCAGCTTCTGAAGGACGGGTCCGAGCCATGCCAGCTGTAATATGCATGTAATTAAAAATTTTTCAAATACTTTAGCAAAACCAGACTCATGAGTCTGAAGGTCTTAGGCGAATCATGGGAGTTCCTGTCGGACATCTCTATATAAAAAATATACTTTGCAAACCTTGGGTATATATATCCCATCCTGCAAAATCCCTAATCGGGGACAGCGTTTGGTAAACTTAACGTAATCCCACGAAGCTCTAAAAATAAAACGGATCAATATAATGCGTCGATCAATGCCCCGGTGTGCAAAAACATTTCCGGTACAGGTACAGGACAGAGCAAGCTCTGGATGCTCCTGTTCCCCGTGCTACCAGATTTAAGTCTCCAGTCAGAATACGTAGTCGAGACTACCGAAGCGGGGACAGTTAGAAGTCATTTACTACTAATGGATCTTAATTCGTCGTACTTGTATACTCGTATGATGTGGTAAATTTCATAATGTTCGCCTTTCCAAATTTTTTATATTACCTATCGAAAAGGCGTAGAAGTAAATCTCTAAAAAACATTTGCATTGAAATTTCAATCTTCCGTGTTGTCGACTTCGAGGTCTTCGTTATTTTTAAACCGCCAAATTTCGGGTTTCCTTTCGTCTCGGTCAAATCGAGGGATGGTAACGTCATACCATAAGTGTGGTATAGGTATATCTTCTTAAGTTATTCCATCAGAGTTACAACTCAAAAGCATTGAGGGCGCTTTGGACATCTTTTGGTTGATTTCCATCTTTGTCTTTGTGATCTGGATTGTTGCCCTGGCGTTGGAGTCATTTTATAATTGACTTCTTTCAAATTCCATCAGCTAAATGTAAACCCAAAGTAATGACTATTTTAAATTTTAAACGTTTATTTTTATCTCATTTTATCGGCTGGGTTATGTGGCCGCTGCAATGTGGGAAAATTGTCACAAAGTGATGCCACTAATATCAAGTAAGTATAAATAAAATGTGAAAATACTGTGAAAGAAGCTGGACGCTGAGGGACCAACAAACAATACACGTTCAAAGAAACGCGCATGCGCATATTCGCACATACTCGTACATAGAAACGTAACTTAACAGTTTAGTGCGGCAACGGCGTCGCTATTGCACAGTTCATCAATAAAACATTATGGGAATGTGGCCCATTCATTATTCATTACTTAGCAGCACAGTAATCGTATTTAAGTGGCTACGTACATTATAAATGTACATACATACATACATATGTACATACGTATGCATCTAAAACAGTGTGATAGATAGGTATACATATATGTATGTATATGCGAAAGTGTATACGTTAACTTTTTGTTGCCCACCTGCATATCCTGTCACATCTATGCACAATCATTGCCATGCCAAAGACAATAGAAATCAATCAATTAAATCAATCAAACGCACATTGTTATATACAGATATTAGTAGATATTTATGTAGATGTATGTTTGTACGAGACAATATAAAAATATAAAAAATATTTGATTTCAGAAAGAGCATCCTACAATCACAATTAGGCCGATTTTGTTAATACTTTTGTATTTATTTTTAAACGCTTGCAAATCTATCTACATATTATGAATCAGAACTATAAATATATACAACCACTTTGCTATTGAAGCTAAAAAAGCTTAAGTAAACTTTAATGCCATCTTTTTTTAAGTGCCAAACTTTAGGGCATATTTTGCTAATATTTTGGACCAATAATAATAATAATAATCCCAACGGTTTTTACCCTCCATTCCCGCCCAACCAACGCAAGAGGCTTAACCGGAAACGAATGGATTTTTTTTACTTTTTTTTTTTATATGCGTTGCCAAGTCAGGAAAGGCAGGACTTTTTACGTGTCTAGATCTAAAATTGTTCGGCTATAGAAAAAAAAGTTCATTAAATGTATATTATTTTGGATAGTAAAAGTTGTATTAAAGCGTAATTGTATATGTAAGCAATAATTTAATGAAAGTACAAAGTATAGCATTCTTTATGTAAAAAAGTGAGTCTGAAATATCAAAAGAACCGGAGTGAAATTTTAAGTCCTGACGTAATCTACGGAGTGGTTCGTTTCCCATTCAAAATTTATTTTAGCAAGGCTTCAGAAAATGAGGCCGGAAATGCGTGGAAACTCGGGATGGAACGTTCTATTTCACTCTTGACATTTTCACATTTTCCTTTTTCAATCGTGAATAACTCTATTTCCTGTTAAAATCATAGTTTGTTAAATTATTCTTTAAATAAATAACAACAATATAGAACATTTCCGTTTTCTAAATTTTTTTTCGATACTTTGGTTAACAGCATGATTCAATTTAAAAATGTTGGATACTTATTGACGTTTAAGTTTTCCGACTGCCTTGTAAGGTTGCATTTAGGAAGGTCTGATAAAGGGGAAAATATTTTATCCCTTTTGGCGCAAAGTTAGTAGACAAGTAGGTAACTAGTAGCGAAATGCGGTTTACATAGAATGAAACATATTTGCAGAAATTTGATATTTCAGTTAAATAAAATATAACCGAATATTCAACCAAACATGTACATATGTATATATGTAGATAGCACCTTAATACAAAGATAAACAAAAAACGCAAGTGTGATTTAGAAGCAAATATTTTTTACACATTTTGTTAACAAAAACCATGTGATTTCAACCTTTTTTAAGTTTTTACATGCAGAAAAAAGAACTATCACATTTGGAAAAATTTTGGTAATAAATTTTTCTTTAATTCAATATAAATTTTAGCAACCAAAATAGGAGGTATCTATTAAAAACCCAGTAACCAGGATTGTATACATATTTCATTACATTTCAAACTTTTTTCAAAATATAATTACCATTTTTGTAGATCATAAAATTGTAAGATTCAAGTCACTAATGTAATATTAGCTTTTCGAAAAAAAAAATTTTTTATACAGAAAACACCACACAATACCTTTGTCAAAAAATTAACGGAATTTTTATTGATATACATCTGTTAGAAATCAAGTAAAGACTGGTCAAAATACTAATAAATATTCTTCTATTCGATATTATAACTTTATCGTTTTTATTTATATAAATTCTTTTTTTTTAATTTTATGTTATTTTATATAAAATATATACAGCAAAAAATTTAAAAACATAAAATGCTTTCTTTGAAAAAAAATATCAAACAAAATGATCTGACCTGGCCGGGAATCGAACCAACGACCAATCAATTTCATACATGCAAAGAAAAAAAATTTCAATTCCTGTTCGCTGCTAGATAAGCAAGGCTACTGGAAAACATATGAGAATGCCGTCAATGCGATTATTTAATGTAGGGCATGCTGAAATAATTTAAAAACTACAAAAAGCCAACAATGTTGCCTGCCGGGCCATTTTACAAGAAAAGTACTAATTTTCACGTGTTTGATAACATTTTTTTTCTTAAATTAAAAGAGAGCAGCACAGGCTACCTTAAGGCAGCGTGCAAGAGTGAGACAACTGCCTAATTATCCAACCTTGTATGATTGAATCATCGGTTAACAGTGATTTTGCCACCACTTTTTGGACTGTACATTTTAAGTAGTTTTTTTTAGCCGAAAATGTTAAGCATTTTCTTCTCAATTGCTTCGACAAAAAAAAAATCTCAAAAATCCACATTATTTTGCAGGTTATTTAAACTGAAGCTGGCTAAAAGTGAACTTGAATTGCTTACATATTTCAAAAGTACTCGTATCCAATGCCTAAAATACTCTATACCAATATGATTTCGCGAAAGCTATTGTTGCAAGACTCGACTTAAATTTTTATTAACTGTAAATGAATTTAACTGCATTCGAATTTTAAGTTAACTCAATGCAATCGAAGAGTTTTCAGTGAAGAACTCTCCACCAGCAACAAAACACTGTTAAGTTTTTCAGGCAGAAATGGCTGCATGAGTGAATTTGGTTTTGTCTATAAGGAATAACATTCCTTATCTTCTGATGGCCAAACGAAAGTTAGGGGGTCTTGCACTCGGCGTAACTGCTTCTCAGTCCGACTACGTTGGGATAATGGCTGGAATTTTACTGAGACTAAAGAACTCGGCTGTTCCTTCTCAAATGCTCCGGAGGAGCTCTCACATTTGCTGCGTTCGAATTATCGTTGTCGGCCCATCAAAAGTCTCTTCGACCTCTTTTCGACTTATTCAAAAGGTCTGTGCTGTAATTTTTTTTTTTAGAAAATATTGATTTTGATTGATTATGATAATTTTATGTTAGAAACTTGAACAAAATGCTTAAAACTAAAATAACTTATTCACTTAAAATTTGCTTCAAATTTAGGGAGTTGCTCGAGTTTCTGCAATAAAATGAACATAACTTTTTAAATACTACACTTTTTTTGAATCTGCAGGAACAAAAATTCAATATCTCGATCAGTAGAATGTCTTTTCCTAAATTATTTTTTTTTTTATAAATAATTGATAATAATGAGAGAGTACCTACAATTTGAACAACAGCTTTCTTTTCAATAATGGGTTTTGGAATTGAAAAAAGTAAAATCTTTGAGAAACAATGGTGGTCGTGTATTAATATTTTTCAACAAAATTACATTTTGCTCTTTATTTTCAAAGAAAAAAACATTGTAACGCTTTGTGCGGCTTTAGATTTTAAAATATTAAAAAAAAAAAATGTGTTTTGCCAATAGTTCGCCGTTTTAGTTGAAATCAGTTGTGGATATGATTCAGTTTCACAATTGTATCCGCCGGATGGCACTGAAATCGAGTTAAGAGATTTTATGTTGGTCCGGTTTCGAAATATTCGGAAAACTAATATTTTTAAAATACTTTTGCCAATACTTTAGCCAAGTACTCAGCGATGAGAGATACAGTAAAATAATTGCCAACCTTATTCGAAAGCAAAGCCGACTCTTCTCGGATTACATACATACCTTTATTAGCAATGTGTTGCAGTGAACTTCATAATTTTTTCCACAAAATTTTCAAATAAGAACATCGTTCAAATATTTTTACTTATTTATGTTTAATAAAAATATTTTCAATATATATTTATACGTGTATATAAAAATATATTCTTGTAAAATATGCTTAAGGTACAAACTACATAATAGTAATAATAATATTATAATAATCATCATAAAAAGTTATCAATTTAGAATTTCAACAATTACTTCTCACATATTCTCGCTCTCTTTACCTCTTTACAACTATCTTCTTTCAATTACATTGCTCTCTGCTATGACGAACACTTGCCATATAAAAACTTTTATTTAATTGAAAATCTTTTCTTTTGTCGGCTCTTTATTTTCATAACATTTGCGCTGTTGTGCTGCCTTTTTTCTAAAACTAATTAAAAATTACTACATTACTACAGATGACGTGTACGCTTTTGCCAACGAAAATACACAAAAACAACATCAAAAATTAGCATTGAAATGCACACGCCTGTATTTCAATTTCACAAATTTAAAATATTTTTAGAATAATATTGAAATACATATGTATGTATGTATTTATGTATGTATTTTAAGAGTATATTTTATTTACGTAATAAATTATTTGCGCTTACATCATATTAAAAATAAGTATAAAATACACAAACAATTTTTGTTCATAAAAAACATACAAACACATTTATGTATGGATTTGGAGTATTTTACTCGTAATTTTATGTCGTTATTTTTATGTACGTGTGTACGTTATTACTTTTAAATATTAGTAGAAAAATATTTGTTTTAAGCAAATAAGTAGTAATATTTTTTTTACATTGAATTGTTTAAAAGCACACAATTTCTTATTTCTTTATTCTTTGTGCTATGGTACGGCAAGAATATCTGGTTTTTGTTGGTTTTTTTATTTTTTGTATTTGTTATAATTATGATTGCTGCTTTTATAAATAATTTTCGATTTGTGTTAAGTATTAAACATAAATAAATTGATTTTTACTTATTTTCAATTAATGTTAAAAACTTGCTGCCAAATTAATATTTAAAATTTATTAGATAACATGGAGCAAGGAAAAATAAATTCCAAGCAAAACATGTAAGTAAGTAGCACATGTAAGGCTTTGAAATTGTTTTCTCCGAAATCAAATGCCTTTGAGAGCAAGAATAGATTTCTGCACCAATACTGTTATTAATAAATGCTCCACTGTTTTACAAAACCTCCTCTGGTTCCTTAGAACTTGCATCCATAAAGCTCTTACGCGTTTTTCTAAGAAAAATAAAATTTGTGGTTAATTTTACTAAATAATTAAGATATTTTCTGGCATCAGATGCTTTTAAAACTTTTATATAGTTATTTTTTAATTGAGATTTAATCAAACTTTCTCCTTCAATTAATTTTAGTTCGTTACATTTTCGTTTCACTACTTTCAAAAATTTGTTTATTCAATGTTTTCAACAACAAATGCACAGTTAACTTAAACTAAGTTTATTTATTTATAAACTAATTATTTTTAATTGATTTGTCAATTTCTTATCGATTGATATAAAAAACGCTTAAGCTAATATTTCAAGATTTTGTATTGCAATTTAACTCTTAATTTTTGTGGTATAACTGTTTGTTTATTTATAAAAGTTTAAAATTTTTTCACAACGTTTTCAATGAAAGCTGTAGAGAAAGCTTCTTCGAAGTGATACAACTTCAGAAAGCACAATATCGTGAAAAGCTTGCATTTGTTGCTTTCAAAATAGCTTTTAATTTGGTGGTAACGCTTTTGAAAAGCTTCTGAGTGCAAAGTTTTAGTGTGCTTTTAATAGTGCATTGATATCTTGTGCCATTTACTTTTCATATTAGCAATTAAAAAATTGATTTTAGTGAAGCTTAACATACTTTATAGTGTGAAAAGTTAAATAATTGTTTACCTCAACGCAAAATGTTAATTAAAGCTCGTGTTTATAAACAGGACACCATTTATTATTATTAAGTTGTTTGTTCTAACAAGAGAATATATACGAGTATATCTATAAAAAACGTGTCAGTGTCAGTTTTAATTTTTTTTTTTTCACTGAATTATATTTTTCGAAATCCTTTTTTTGCAGTTTTTCACAGATTTCAGCTAATATTTCTAAAACAAATAAATAAAATTTAGCTTCATTTTTAAAGCAAAATATGCATGTTTTCTTAAAACACTTTCACTGCTAACCCATCGTGAGCTTTAAAAATTTAGTCAAAGTCATAACTTATCGTGCGGAAAGCACGTACTTTAAAACCATTAAGCTACTTCAAGTAAAGTCAGAGCTTTTGACGAAATGTCTCACATTGCCCCAAATAAATATACTTTACTAAAATGAGTGAGATAATTGAAAATATACATACATATGTATATCATAAAAGCTTGTAGTGCTGGAAACCGTACGGCTTTTGTAAAGCTTTTTCCAACAGAGAAAGCTTTCCAATGCTTTTACTAAACAAAAGTTCCACATTTTCTAACAACTTTCCATAAGAAAATTCATAAGTATTTTAGTTTAACAAATCGTTTTTCGCTCGAATTTTATTTACCAAAAATATATAGCAATCAATAATAATAATAGTAATCGTAATATGTATGTATGTATATATTTAATATAAAAACATTGAATGAGTAAATTTAAGGTTTAAAGTAACTTGCTTAAGTAACACTAAAACTTACATAGATTTACGAAATTAGAAAAATTTTAAGTACTACATACATTGAGTTGAGTAAGGAAAAGTAAAATATACAAAAAGTAAAATTAAAAAAACGACACGAATTTCTGAGTGTTTTAAAAAAGATTTTTGGCAGTTTCCTGAAGTAGCTTTAGAAATTTATAAGCACTTTAAACATAAATTTTATTTTTTAATATATTTAAAGGGCAGTTAAATTTTTAAAGCTACTTGTGGAAATACCTCAAAATATTTAATATACATTTGCGCAGAGTTTTAAAGTTCTTTGAATATAAATATTGCTCCTGTTTAATAAGGCGACTTAATAGCACTGGAATAGTGAAAACAATGTACAATGTACAGCCTTTACGGCAAGTTGAGTTGTGTGTGATGTAAAAGCTTCTGGCGCGCATGCGTACAGGCCATGTCAATGTTTTTGTGTGATAAAATTCTGTTATAGTTTTATTTAGTCTCTAATTAACACTGTTTTTTTAGTATGTGCTGATATAGGTTTAAAATTTGTTTAGTAAACTATTGCTTACCGAATGCGTTACGGCTGCGCTTCAATATATTTTTTAGATTTTTACAAAGTAACCATAAATAAAATGTCCGGTTAAACTTATAAATAGGTTCCTTGCCAAATTGCAGAGCGCACAAATTTTTATGGTTTTTTTTTTAAATAGTTTTTCATTTTTCGTTTTTTGTTTTGTGAAAAGCACATAATCTGGTCATTAAAAGAATCTCAATTAAGCGTTTGGGTACTTAAGCTAAATTTTATTTACTAAATGTATAAACACAATCAAAAGTTCGCATATCCATACACACATTTGGGCATATATATGTATAAGTGTGTGTGTGTATGTTAGCGCTATTAAATTACAAGAACCAAGTATTTTCGTGCTTCACAATTTTGTCTACGATATTTTGTTACCATTTTGCAGTATTCACCACTTTTTGACTTTCTCAACCAAATTTTAGTAATTTTTTTGCTTTCAACAAAAATTGGGTTTCTTCACTCAGCAGCAAAAAAATATGTTATTAAATTAATATTTGTATTTTCACTTGTTTCACTTTAAAAATGTATATGCAAACGCGCATATGTTGCTAGAAGTATTTAATATTTGTAGTTATTAATATTAGTTTGACAAAAAAAAAATTGTTATTCTTATGCTCATAAGAGTATTTGTATTTGTATTTGCATTTGTTTTGTTTCTTGCATATTTCTTATCTAAAATAACTAGTATGTAATTAATATTGTGTCCATTGATTTGTGCATTGCTGTACTACTTAGTTCACGTTGTTGTTGCTTTTGTTATCGGCGTTAGAAAAATAAAACGGCGTATGCTTTAGCTTATTCAACAATTACCAACATTAATAACAACGTGTGCTGATTTTTGTTCTACATATATATTTGTTGCTGTTGTTTTTTTTTGTGTTTAGCTGTCACTCTGTTTGTGTACTCCTTTATTGCTGCTTAAGAAAAGTTTGCTATTGCTCAATGATTCGGCAATTCCGTTAATGTTATGTCGTACAAATCATCTTCGATTTGCTGCACTTCCAGCAGAAATATATCTTCATTGCAATAGTATGAAATCATATCATCATCAATTTTCGCAGTAATCCTATATGAATAAATGAAAGCAAAAGAGAGAGAGAGAGATAGAGAGAGAGAAGATTAATTAAATTCATACTTAAATGTGTAAGCGTAAAAAAATATTAAACGATTTCAAAATTGTTTTGGAAAGGCATAATTTAAGGATTTTGATGGTGGTGAGAATAATAAAAAAAAACAAATTATTTATGTCACAAACATACATATAAGCAAATTTTGAGCAGCGCCCAAACTATTTTACAAACAAGAGCCGACAGTTAGTATTGCCAATTAATTACTGATAACAATAATTGTCTGACTCATATGAACAATTCACATCACTATGACCTTAGTTGACGATGACAAGTCCCAAGGAAAGAAGTATTTGATGTTGTTGCAAAGGTGTATCATCCATCAACGTTTCAGCTGAGTTTTTTTTAATAAAAAATTTTCTTTTAATACACTTTTATACTATGTTCAACTAGAAATTTTCGGTGAAATTTGCATCTAAATGGTCCTAGAACAATTTGGTTTTCACACAGCGTCAGCTGTACAATAAGCCATAGGCAATCATAGCTATGTACATACATATGTTCGTAATCAGTTATTAATTATTAAGTTAAATAGAATATTACATTTATAAAGTGTGAAAATTTAGAAAGACCAAATAGTTGAAAATCATCGAAAACAAATTTGCGCTTTTTTCTGCTTCTACTAAATTCGTATGCCAAGGAACATTTACTACAAATTGTGTAAATTATTCCCGACTGTCTATAAGCGAACACAGCAAATAAAATATTCACAGAAAGTTCACTGCCATATGTTTGTGGAATAAGTTCCAATTAACGCTTCGATTGCTGAAATATCTTTATTCGACCAATGTATGTGACTGTTTTAACAAAGTAGCATTCGATCTTATACCGAAAATTTGTCAAAAAAATAACAATTGCAAAAAATAACCTAATTAAAAAATGTAAATATTTCTTTATAGTGATAAAATATAATATTATCCATCTAGGTGTTGCCACTTCGGATTTGCTTATAAGATTCACAAAAGTGAATAAATATTTACTTACTAGAATAATGTAAGAACACAAATTTTCGATTTGCAACGAGCTTTAAAATTACTTTTTTGAATTTACTCCTCAAATACACTAGCTTTTACATTTTTATTAAAATCGAATCGAAAATTATATTATTGCCATTTCTTGTACTGGAGGGTAGCACAATGGGCCTTGTTCTACAACTTAAAAAATTTAATGTTAACTTAATTCTCGGTTTTAATTCCCTTTTGTTGACGATCAGTGCTAGCGAATTGCAAACTGTGACTTTAAAAAAAATTTAAACCTGGAAACACCAAAACCCTGGGACTGTAAATAATTAAAAGTGTTTCCTACTCAAAACTATGGTACTTGGACTTTGTTTCACTTTGCATCTTCGAGTAATAGAAGGCTGGGTGCATTTTTCTACCAGTTTTCTACTGCATATGTATCGCTCCAAGCCGTATTGTAGACTTAACAAGGATAATAGAAAATTACAAAAAAGAAATGCAATTATCGAGACCTTACATGCTTACTTAACGAGTTTGCATGAATGGCAAAAATATTTGAAGATGGGGTACAGTGTTTTTCCATCTTCAAATATTTTTTCAGTTTTAAGGAATTCAAGAGGGCAAAGAAATGTGTGTTGACCCGACATCACTAGCAACACGTTTTTGGAAAGGTTGTGTTTGAACTTGAGAACGCGAATCGGCCTGGATATAAAATTTAAGTGCTTTCTTTTATTTTACTTAATAAGTAAACGGCTACAATTTTGCGATACTCAAAACATGGTCCTACATTTTTAGTATCACATAAATATTATAAATAATTTTTTTGAAAGCTTTGCCGTTAATATCTGGGAAAATTTCGACTTCTAACTGTTTATTATCCTTTAATTAAGTCGTTTCAAAAAGGCTACCGGCTCTGGTAAAAAAAATATCACTCCTTTTTGTAAAAATATTTAATTAAAAACCATAGTAGCTAATATTTTTTTTTGTATCTAAGTAACATAAAAAATAACATAATCGGTAAAAAATGCTTAGTCTTTTTTTTTGCAATTTGGGCCGTTCCAGAAATAATTTTTGTAAGGAACTTAGACAAAAATAATTTTTAAAACGCTACTTAAAGTTTTAGTTACGTACGAATAATCTCCTTTAATGTCAACAAACAAAATTGATCTATTTCATTTTAAATGCAATTTAATTTAACCTTTAAGCAGGTGGCAACTCTTTTCAATTCGCATTCGACTGTTATCTTTATTGAAATATTTTATTAAATTTATTTCAATTGAATTTGATGATT
Organism: Philophylla caesio; assembly: GCA_963971545.1. Taxonomy (NCBI): domain Eukaryota; kingdom Metazoa; phylum Arthropoda; class Insecta; order Diptera; family Tephritidae; genus Philophylla; species Philophylla caesio. Next base: position 96,849,360 of record OZ020606.1, on the reverse strand, counting down.
TAAACAGTTGGCAACGCTCTTTAAAACATTATAAAAATGCAGCTTGGTATTTTTCTTTCGTTTGACACCCATATAGATATATTTTATATAACCTTTTTAGAATATTGATTTCAATGCAACACCATTTGACATATTTTTAAACTGAAATACCAGAAATTTTCGGATTTGAACTAAATATGCCACATAAAATGACTATAACCTATTAATAAAGTTATTGTTACTTATAAAAAGGCGATAAAACTTTAAAAATCTTATATTTGTTATTCCAGAATATAAGATTTATATGTGATAAATCACGAAATACTAAGTGAATTGATTGAAACGCACAAGTACGAGAAAAGTTCTTCATATGCAAAAAGTTATTTCTAAGGCGCCATTAAAAAAAAAAATTAGTTTAAGTAAGTACATAATCTTGTCTGATGTCTATAAAATAAACTTTTATTTTTAAAGCAAACAATTTATTGCTCATATATTATATTAAATTTACCATAAGTATTTAGTTACAACAGCAGTGGGGTTAGTTATTGATTAAATAAATACGAATACTAATTTGAAACCGTTGTATGAAAAATGAAACTCTGCTACATTCTGATAAAAATTATTCCGTAAATGCAATTATTAAAAGATTAATTTTTATGGCTAATTATTTATGCACATACTTTTTCATTACTGTTATTGATATTAAAATAAACAAATAACGTATATGTGTAAAATATATTTAGCAACTCACACATTTTTATTATATTTTTTTATTTTTATTAGATTATTATAGAAGTTATACAGTTTCAACACACAATGTTAAAGGTACAGATAATAAAGTGAGCAAATAATATTGAGTGAGTGCAGTGCAGTGCTGTTAAATGAAACGCTAATTTCGAGTTGAGTGTTGTCGTGCTTGAGTGTCTCTTCGTTATATTAAATTTGTTGGTATGTATGTTCAAACCATTTACTGCTCTAAACTAGCAACTAGCTTTTTTTTTTTAAGAAAAAAAAACAACTAAAATCTATACAAACCATCAAATTATATTGTTTCGATGCGTGCTTTGTGACGTTAATTTGTATGTTTGGGTACATTATGATTGCTTATGTTTGTTGGTGTGTTTTCTCTTATTCTCTTATATTCCTTATTTGTTTTTTTTTTTGTTTTTTTCAAATTTTGTCTTTGTTAAATGTAGTTTGTATGTATGTTTTAATGTTTACTTACCCTTTTTTATTTGTACGATAAATATTATTTATACTCGCTGTTGAGATTTTGTATTTACTTTCAATCTGTAATTGAGAAAATGAGAGAGAAATGATGTTTGTATTTGTTTTCTTTTTGAGGGTTTTGCTTTTTGTTTTGTTTCATGTTAACAGCTAATTAATTTTGTATTTTTTTTAAGCAAAAAAATTTTGTTTTACTAGCGATTTCAACGAACAAAAACTCATTTTACAATTGGAGGGTAACACTTTGTGGATTTTTTAAAAATAATTTTTACAATTTTTTACTATGTTTTACAATTTATTAATATTGTTTATTTTAAGTATTTTTTCGTTCTCAAATACGTTTTTTACTCATGTTCTTAATAATGTTGCCAATTTATTGCAATAGCCCAATTGTAATTCAATAGTTAAGTGAGCCTGAAAGTATGCTACCATTTTCTTGCGTTTTTAAGCGTACACTTGCAAGCTAATCATTTTTTTTAAAGTTTCGATTAACCAAAGCAGTACTTTATGCTCTTTTTTTATTTCGATTTGTCTGAAACTCGATTACTAATGCCAATTTCATAACCTTTTTTAAAGCAAGAAATGCGCGTTTATGTAGATTTTTTGTGTAGTTTAGAGGCCAGATTGGTGTGTAGTATATTTACATACATACAAGTATGTGTGTGTACGTGTGTGGACATGAATGAATATGAGTGTGCACTATGTCCGAAATGACCTATCTCTGATTATGACAGGTCAAATGATAAAGTAAAAAAAATCGGAAATAAAATTTGCTGAAAATTAATTCTAGTGATTAAATAAGTTATGACTAATCCTATCGCGTATTCGATGTGAGAAAATAAATTTCAACAAAAATCAACGATCATTTTCCCTAATTTAATTTTGTATTGCTAACAAATGTATAGGAATGATTTGCACATATGCAATTGGCGATGGGGCTAATTAACAAATATTAAATTAATCTTTTTTTTAATGCTTCCAGTTATGTCTCAGCCAGGCAAGTAAAATCTAAATCATTGAAAAAGTTTTTTCTAATATCGATTAAGTCCCGGCAGGCAATGGCAAACCTCTGAGGGTATGGGAAATTTCAAATGTCATAACTTACGACACTGTATTTTCCAATTTAAATATATTTCTTACTTCATTTAAATCCTTTTTCACGACTTATGTTTCTTTAATTAATTTGGATAATTTTTTTTAATCTAATATTTTCAATATTTTGCACAATTTTTGGTAAAAAATTTAAAAATTTTAATTAGAATTTTTAGAATAATTTATTTTATTATGCAGTTTCGTAGCGCATTCAATTTTATATATAAAGTTCAAGTTTTCAGTAGCTGAAGTTTAACGTTGATTTTTGAGTTTTTTTTTCTGAGCCTGTTGAACATTTTTTCCCATATACATATGTATGTATGTATGTAGAAAAATATATTTCATGGAAATGGTCTATGCAACTGAATACTTGAAACTTTTCTAAAAATGCTGATTAGAAGATTTGATATTAATAAAATTAAGAAACAGTATTTATGAATACTTGACATTTTTCAGAGGTAAGTTAAACTTGGTCACAAGAAAAGTTATGATCCGTAGCCTAATTATGATAAAAAATATATCTCATATTTAAATACATATAAAAATATGCGTGTAACAATTTCTAAGATTTATATTTTAATACTTATTTTTTTTTAACAAAAAATCCAATATCAACTTACAACAAAACTCAGCTTTCTTCACTATTGCTAAGAATTTGTTTTATAAAAAATGTTTAAAAGTGGAACCCAATTCAAAATTTAACTTTATATTACATTCCAGGCTTACACTTGACTAACATGATTGGTAAGCCCTAAAGTTCTTAATTAAAAATCGAGTCTTTTTTACATCTCAAATCAGAAGCATAAAGCTGACTAATAACTTCATGATTTCCAAGTGCTGATATAAAATTCATAATACTTTGTATAGTTCGTCAATATTTGTATTTTAACATGCCAATATATTAACCATTTTGTATATCTGCCTAATGTACGTACATATGTACATATAAGTACGTACATATAAATGTATTTGTGTGCATAGAATGTATGTATAATGAAAGTAATGAATGGACAGTGCTGTGATGCATATTACTTACATTTAATTAATGATCGATCTTGACCGATTGCTGTGCTGGATTTCAAAACAAACAAACAAAAAAACACACACACACACACGTTAACCCGGGTACACATACATGTGTTTACACATACATACATACATACATAAATACATTCCTCGCACACATATTTTATTTCATTGCAATAATGCTGTGTGTATGCAAATAAACGAACAACAAAGTAAACGTTGATATTCATCGGGAAAATTATTAACCATAAGCTTTTGATTTTTAAATTGATGCCGATGTTTTTGTTGTTTTTTTTTTTTTTCCTTTGGGTTTTTAATTAATATTTTACTGCTAAGTTAGTTGCTCTGACAAGTCGTTAAACAAACAGTCATTTGCGATTGCGATTGTGGCGCATACAAATGCACAATGTTGATCCTTACACGCGCCGCAGCCATTTGCATATGGAATTCGCATAAAATTCATATTTTTATTAAGTGGATTAACATACATATGTATATGCGAAAACGATCAAATGTTCTTCAAACTAACAAACTATATAGCTTATTGTAGGCATGTATATATGTGTGCGTGTGTGTGTGTGTGTGTGTGAGTGGGTGGGTGTGTGTCTACTGTGCTGGGGTGTTGATAAACAAAATAATGCAAATATAAACATTGATATTTATTGAGCAAGCAAATAGATTATTGCTAGCTTGTTATGACTTTTCTTTTTATTTTATTTTATTTTATTGTCGTTGCTGTTCTGTCGCTTCTGCTCCTCGACTGAGGATTACAATTTGTTATTAATGATCTTTTCGTTTTTGCTATTTGCAATTTAACAATTTACAAGTCATTGTGGCAAGTTGCTATTGTGTTGATGCTTTAATTGCAATGATTAATTATTATAGATTTGAATTTGCTGTGTTATTTGCTATTCTTTTTTGCTGTTCTTTGTTACACTAAGTGTTGATTGGGTGTGTTCTGCGCAAATACTTTCGTTGTTGTAGCTGCTGTTGTTGTTTTGTTGCTTTAGTAAACCGTTGTGTAGCGATAATGAGTGATTAATAATAATTAATTAGATATTATTTTGTAGTTATGTTTTTTTAAATTATTACTTATTTTTAGTTAGCCAGTTGATTAGCAGGGCGAAGTAGTAAAAAAATGCAAAGTTTGCAAACCAATATTAATCAAAATGTTGCAATTCGAAATACCGCACAACCAATAAATAAACATTTATATTAATATAAAATACATAAAAATATTACAAATAAATATTTTTGCTATTCAAAGTTGGGCGAAGAATGAGCAAGTAATTGAACACAAATTGTTTCTTAGGCTTCTGCAAATTTTGGCAACATAATTCCTTCAGATATTTAGAGCTTTCTCTTTAATTGTGGTTTCCATGTATTAGAACTTTGTACTTAGAAAAACTTTTAAAATGCACGAAATGAATACTAACTAAACACAAAATTAGGCAATGTTTTTAATTGGTTGGTATTTTAACGTAAAAGTAAAACAAATTGAAAAGTAATAAAAATATTTAAGACTTTTTTTTACTTAAACAAATTCAAATTCTTGAGCTAAATAAACGGTTGAAATCCAAATTTGGTCAAAACACCAATTTTTTTTTAAGAAAAATTTAAATTTTCATGCAAAAACGAATTTTAAATTAAAATTTTATTATAAAATTATATTAGCGGTGAATTGTTAACTAAATAAACACTTCTGCAAATGGTTTAATTAACGAAAATTTTGCTTAAAAACAGATTTAAGTTCTTTTGTGTGTTACAGTGATGCACAGCGTTTTTAAAGTTGGAAATTTGGAACCAAACGATTACAAGAAAATTTACCAGATTTTTGTTATGTGTTTATTAAATTTTTCTTATATTTTTTTTTCGTTAAACTTACATTATTGTCATTACCCTGTTAGCAGTATTTTTGTAATTGATATAAAATGAGTTTTTGTGTTGCAACTAATTAATAAACAAATAAATACGATGTGACAGATGCTGATACTAAATTTATAGTAAAACATATATTTTCTTGTTTTTAGTTTGTCGGAGGTGGAGAGGAGTAGGGGGTTTTTGTATTTACATATATGTCACTTACCGCATTCAACAGGCCAATGGTGCTGGGCGGCACCACATGCAGCGGCGTGTAAATGTCCTCGTTCTCCTGTCGCACGAACAGCATAACGCGTTCGCTGATGGGCGGCGTCATGCGGCCGCGTTTAATTGGTGGCACAAAATCGCCCATGGCACTGGGTACTACCAGACTTTGATCCAGCAGGTGATCCTTCTTGTCGCTGTAAACAAACAAAGTGCATAGGGAACATTAAAAATTATAAACATGAATAAATACTAAGTAGTATATATGTAAAAGGCTTATAAGGTGTAACTGATAAAAGACTCTACAAGGTTGTAAATAAATTCATTTTTGACAATTTCAGGTCTTATTTTACTTATTAAAATTACATTTCGAGTAGCTATAATAATAGCAGAAAATTTCGCTTTTGTAAAAGTCGTATTTGTGCATTTCTTAATTGCTTGATATCTAGTTTTCGTCATCAGATTTTTATGTTAAAACATAAGCTTACATATGTGCGATAATATTTAACTACACAAAAAATTTGATTTTATAATGATGTTTCATATTTTTAGGCGTAATTTTTTTGTCAAACATTCGCTGCTCATCAGAAATCGGAAAATCATTAGCTGTTTAAACTGCGTTCAAAGTTTTAATGAGTTTGAATACCCTTAGTTCGATCTTGAATACACTTATTATTATTTTTTTTTTTCATTTCATATTACATAGTTACATAGGCACTCTTCTCTCTCACGTTCACGCTTCTCATTTGGTGGCGTAAAAGCGTAACGATTTTTACATATACTCACGTCTGCACGTCGGGCGGAAAATGATTGTGGAATTTAAGTGTTGGCGCCGCCACCTTTTGGCCATGCAGCAAGAACGGTGATGTGCCTTTGAGATCTGGAGCGCCGGTCAGTGAATCAGTCTCATGTCCATAGAAGCTCTGCAAGAGAAATTAAGATAAAATAAATAATAAATATGACGGTAAAATAAATTATTTAAAAAAAAAATTACCATATTCTAAATAGAGGGAAAATTCAAAAATGTATTTAATATATTGTTGTGCGTATATTTTCGAAAAACGCGAACAAAATATTTTCGAAGTGTATAATATGTTAGTTTACTTGTAACATCAAAATTTAAATGTATTCAACATTTTTTTTTATATTGCTTTAATACATTTTTGGAAATGTGGTTGTAATGGTATCGAAATTGACAACTAATATATATTTTTATCGTTATTGCTATTGCGTTGGCGAAGATAATATTATCGATATTATTATAGCTATCATAACTAATCATGTTATCGATATTTTAGCAATTATCAAAATTAGTGTGTTTATGGACATTTTCGATAGGTTTGACTAATGTTGTTGTTTAATTCATTAAGGTTGACAATATTTATGCTGCAATCGTTATTTAAATCAATAATTTTATCATTACAAAAAATCTTCATCTTTATCAATATTTCATTTAGTTATCAAAAGTTGTATGGTTATCATTAGTGTGCTCGAAATTATAAATGTTTTCTATATTTTCATGGCTTTCAAAATTTCTAAATTTATCGATATTCAAAAAATTATCAAAACCTATTCAATTTATTGATATTTTTTTCAAACATTATTGCAATCATTGTGGTAATCGATGCTAATAAATAAAATCCATTGTATTCATATTACGGAGACTATTTGATATCGATACCTTTAAATACAATTTTTGACATTTTCTGTTCTTTCCTTATTAATTTATATATGTACATATACATATGTATATACACATGTAATAATATTGTAATTGCTTTTGTTGTCGGTGGCAAAATCTTTATTGTTATCGAAATTTTTAAATCTAGAGAAATCGATATTTTGAAAGTTATCAAAAATTGTTTGTTTTAACGATTTCTTTAAGCTATTAATATTTGCATAGTTATCATTGAAGAAATTATTATACTTTTCGATATTTTTATCGCTTTCGAAATAAACGATGTTATCGGTATTTAAAAAATGTTCAACACTATTAACCTCATAAATAATTTGTATAGTTAAATTAAAAAAAAAAAATTGCCAACAATATATTACATTATACAGACATATCCAATAATATATTAAGTAGCTTATATCAATACAAACCGACTTGACTTCCAAACAAACTAAATGCAAGAGAATAATAAAAATATATAAAAAAAGAAAGTTTCAATTTCGCTTACATGACTGACCTTTTCCATGTCATCGGCGGGTGAGAAGAGTACCGGTGGCTTTTGTAAGTCCTGCATTATATAAAACTCCGAACGGTCGGTAACCGGATGATATAGTTCATCGAGCTTCTTCCGTCCTGTGGCGGTCATTTTACGTTTGGCAGCACGACGCTCCTCATCGCGTGTTTTACGTTCAGCACCCTAGAAATAGAAGAGAGAAAATAAAAAGTTTAAACAAATGTACGGAAATTATGAAGCATAAAACCGAGGCAAGAAACACAATCGACTTTTAATTATTATTTTTTTTTTACGGCACTATACGAAGCATTCACACAAAGGCCAACGAGGTCACCGATGATTTTGTGTAAACCAATTAAGTGACAATGTGCCCGAGCACGCAATTAAAGCCAATACAGTTTTCAATAAGTGTTGATCATATAACGCACAAAAGATGAAAGACAAAAAAAAACTGTATAAAAACTATAACAAACACCTTAGCGCAGGCAAAAAAAAAAATGTGATTGTTTAACCTTCGAAGTGTCGCCGCGCAGTCACGTTCGTTGCTTAAGTCTTTTGTTTGAAGCGAGTTCGTTTGTTGGCCTATTGATCGAATTGAGTTTATTTCAGTTGTTTTTGTTGTTACCACTATTGGTCACACTGTCAGCTAGTCATGCTCTGCTTGTGTGATTGAATTATTATCTAGTAAAATTTACTCTCCCCAGCGCAGTAGCATGGCCGTCATGAGATATTGCTAACATTATTTTTAAAAGCGCCACCACAAAAAACATATAAAACAAAAAGAAAAATAGTGCAATTAAACGAAATGAAAAGTTCAAGTGAGCAGCCGTAAAAAAACAAAAATAAATTGAACAAACGATTTGTAAGAAAACGGCCTACCGCGAAAAAAAAGTTGTGTGTGTTGGCGGCGTAAAAATTGGGTCTGAAATAACTCTTCAAGCCAAGTCAGCAGCGTGGACAGCAATAGCAGTAGCGATAGTTGCTCATTGTTGCCAGATTCTTGGGTGGGCTGCTGGCAACCACAAAAACAGTAAGACAGAGAGACAGCCAAAGAAGCCGAAGGAGTAGCAAAAATAAATAAATCAAAGTTGGCGTTATTTTTACTGCCGCCTTTGAGCTCCAGCAAAGACAAATACTACGCATGTACAACGTACTCATACTCGTACTCATATATAGTATATAAAAAATGACTGTGTTGACAGTACTTTACTTGATTTATGCGTCGCATAATACTCAACTAATAAATCCAAAGTCAAGCTCAATTGTGCAGTTCAGTAGCGAGCTCAGCTGCCTTCATACAGTTCAATATAAACTATGAAGTAAACTTAGACGCAGCTTAGACGGCAGTGCATCCAAAGTACTCGCTATGTATGTATGTATGAGCAGTTGCAAATATACAAATGTAATCGAGTTAGACAGTCGAGTTGACACAAACGCTTAATAAATGACCCGCTGATGAACTTTGTCAGCCAATGCAATGCATCAACCTAATGAAGCCATCACATAGAGGCGAATGAATATAAGTACGTAAATATGCGCTTAAAGATACGCATTTAAAAGTATATAGAAATATACTCTTACATCTAAGTACACATGCATGTACGTATGTATGTACATATGTCGCCGTGATGAATTGCTGGCGGCAAGTTTTATGTGCAAACTTACCAGCATAAATACACACATATGTACCTAAAAAAGCAATTGGCCCAAAGCTACTGTGTCGCAATAAATGCGCAATTTTATGCCGCCACAAATTGAATGAAAAATTAAAAATCTGCTAAGCAGTAACGGACAAAAAGAAAAACAGATACAAAACACAAACTAAAAAAAATATTTGATGACATGCTGGCATAAGTATATGTATGTATGTACATAAATAGGTAAATGTGTATGTCTATGCATAAGCACATAAATGCTTAGTTTGCCAAAGGTACCAACGATAATAGCTTGATTGGCTGCAGCAACCAATTATGCAAATGCCTGAATGAAAACATTTATTGTGGGATAAAGTTGGAGAATGTTGTTGAATATTTCAAATACAAATTATAGTTATGCCTATAGAGTTCATCTTAGAAGGTTATGTTTGATTCCGAATTTTGTGTAGAGAAGCTGCTTGCCTTGCTGGATTGCATACGTGTATTTCTTGATTAATTTTCCAATTTTCGCGATAATAAAATTTATCGGCATGTTAATACATTTAAAAGAAAGAGTTTTACTCTTTAGAATCCGTTAAGTTTTCTGTCGTTTTTTTTTTGTGTATTGAAAAAATAAATGGTTTGTTTACAACACCCAGGATATCAGTTTATGTGATTATAATTTTTTTGAGTTTTCAACAATGAAGTGCAGAAAAAATTTAAACACAAAATAAAAAATTGAAACTGAAATAATATAACCACATTATCAGATAACCTGAAAACATGGATGCATCTACAAATATATGTAGTATTGCATTTTTTGAGATCCGCAGTTAATATTAGAACAAATATTTCTTGTAACTGAACTTAGTATAATTTTTCTAAAAATAATTTTTCAATATTCGCAAAAGTTATTGACTCATTTAAAGCTCATGAAGTAAAATTTCATCAGTTAATTTTTTTTTCCTGCTTAAAAGGCTCAAGCAAGTTTTTAGCAGACTATTTTTTTTTCTAGTTTTCTGTGAATTGTTTTATATATTTTTTTTTTCAAAATGCAACAACTTGTATATTGATTGAAATGTGTTGCGTAACTGCCGAGGAGTTTTAGAAAACAAAGCCATTGCTTTAAAAATTCTCATTTGGCGCTTATGCTATTTTGGCGGTAAGAGATCGATTAATTCAAGAATAATGCTTCAACTACATATTCATTCATATTTTTTTTTTTACTTTTACATGAGTTTGATTTAGCTGGTAATATCTCTTTCTTCAATAATAAGTATTTGTTATAAGTTATTTCGAAGGAGCTTTCTTTTAAGTAACACCAAAATAGTAGTAAGTCTCTATTTTCGACTTAAGATATAGTGGCAACCTTTTCGAAATACTACCTACATAAACATATTTCAGTGAAGATGAAAATGTTTCAATGTATCAACCATTTCGAGCCAGCCAATTGCAAGCAGATATTTGTCCTACCGAGTTTTGGTTTAATACGCAAGTTGTTCTCTCCAAATTGGGATGGTGGATTGTTCTTAACATTGAGTAATTTTTGCGGTAACTCAAAGTTCATGCTCGTCTTTATAATTTTGACATAGCCTTAAAATCTTTCTACTAAGGCCGCTTTGTGATGTGTACAGTTAAATTAAGTATCAGCATTCAGCTAAAAGGAACTCAGCATTGTTGTATCTACAAATCAAATAAAATGGTGGCATACTCTCGCCTCCACAGCTCTGCTTTCAGAGTGTTTTCTTCTCTATCCACTCGTAGTTACACCAAATTGGCAGGCATTTTGATATACTTAGTTAAGTATCAATAACATAATTCCTACTATATATAGCTTGTTGGACTACAATTTATTTACAAAATTTCAAGATTAGAACATTTTTCTTTTTGCGAATAAATACTCAATGAAGAAATCGAAGTTTGCACAGGTATATGCTAGGATTTCTTACATTAATTAAAAGGGGTACATTTTGTCATAACTATTAACCCTGAAAAATTTTAGAGAAGAGAGAAGCATCGATTATGAATTTTGATTTTGCGAAAAGTAGAACAATCGCATGTTGAAATTCTGTAAACAAGAAGACGAAAAACGATTTAAGAGTTTGAAAAAAACGGTAGTTTTTACAAAACAAATAATGAAACACGATATCGATTAATGTATGAAAAAAATCGATACATTTATCGATTTATCGTTATATCAAAAAAGTTATCGAAAACTTTATCGTACTTGTAATCGGCTTCCAAATTGTTCCATCGAAATGAAATCAAAGCTGCTTCACTCACATACTCGTATGCATGCGAAGCACTACAGAATTAAGCAAAATATTGATTTCTAGAAATATGCAGGCATACTGACGAATGACCACTCAACCAATGGACAGACATACCAAAGCGAACAATGAACCAACTAAAAGATGTTGACGACGACAGCGACGACGACGACGACGACGACGACAATAGAATGAGCGGAAATGAGAGCAGAATCTGCAACAAGGGAAGCTTGCAGCTGACGATGCTGCCACTGAGGCACATCAATTGGTGGGATGCAACAGCAACAGTAGCAGCAACGATATTGGCATCGATCATTAGAACTTTTGTGTAGCAGCGCCTGCAATTTATCTTGGCAGCAAAGTGTAGCAAAACGACAAAAAAAAATGAATAGAGAAATGAATGCAATGAGGGAAAAACGAAATAAATGGAATGGACAAAAAAAGAGAGAACAAGTGAGCCAAGTAAAGCAACAGTGAAAAGTCGACTGCGGTAAGAGCAAAAGCACGAAAAAGCAAGCAAGCCAGATTGGACTTGTAACAGTCGTCTAATCAATGTACGACTGCAGCAGCATGCCACATGCCGAATGCCTTGCTGCATGCCTCACTTAGTAGCTGACTTAATTTGCCAAGTAGACTGTTTGTTTGTTTTGTTGGTATGTTCGTACTACTACTTCATCAGTTGCGGCAGCCAATGCCAATGATTTTTGTGCTGCTGCTTGTTGCCTTTATTTTGCTTTTGTGAATAGCTGTGGCACGCATAGAAGGAGAAACGATATACCAAACACACATACAAATACATATACAATTATATAGACACATACATATATGCATGATATAAAATGTCTGTAGGCTTGTGCTAGTCGAACTTCTTCCTTAACAATCTTGAATTGGTGTATGGCATTTTCCCATTTGCTTAAGAATTCGCAGCGCTGTGATAAGGCGAAAGCACTGTAAACACACATACACATCCACACACACATGCATATTCATAGACACAGCTGAAATGAGTTAGTTGAGCCGTTGCTGATGCGGATACAAGTTGCCACTTTTGATCGCTTCACATTGCCGCATCCTCGTTGCATTTGCTCTGCAGCTGTCAATGGTCGTTTAGCGCGATTGGAGGCAGATAGTCGCTTTATAGCTATAAGATCGTATAATTTATAGATGCAGTCGTTGGCGCGGTGTAAAAACACTAACAACAACACACGAATGCTTCCACTAATACACATTTGAATATTAATGAAAATAAGCATGCATTACAATAGCCAACTTCTATGCGTGTGTGTGTGTATGTGTGTGTGTGTTTGTGAATATACTCATATACAAATGTGTATTGGTGTCCAGATTATGGTCTCACAAGTGTTTGCGCGCTGTTATTGAGTGCATTGGCGCGTAATTAAGAAATAAAATGCCGGAAATTCACTGATTGTTAGACACGTCCATATATCCGGGCCCACATCCTTGCCGCTGCTTTTCGCATTGCATGCTGCTGCCTGACTGCCCGGTTGCCCGACTATGCGCCTTGCACTAAAAATAGACGCATGTGAAATGGCGGACTGCATTGATTAGAGCGCGTAGTGTTCGGTAATTAACAGTTGAGTGCGGCTTAATAAGGCATTATTTTATGATTTATGACGTCGTAGGATATGGCCTGAGAAGAAAGTTAGCGAGCAAAAACAAAATAAAAAACAAACAAAAAATTTTTTTATTAAATATGAAGCAAAATTTATTGCATAATTGTCGAGTAATAAATGCCTCGGAATAAAATGTTTTGGTTGGGCGACTGGTAGTTTTCAAATTTCAATTTGGCTACGCAGCAAAAACATTTACAAACTTTTAACAACTAAATGTATGTGTTCAAAGCTGTTATTAGCACAACTTTTAAGAGCAATACTAGCATTTGTGCGTTAACTAGGAGTGAACAAGTATTTAGAGTAACAACAATCCAACAGTATAACCATTTCCAGTGATTTTTCGTTGCCAAAAGTGAGTGACCATGTTCTTAAAAATTTCTTCTTATTCTAACTAGTAGTAAATATTGTTATCGAGTTTGCTGACAAAAAAACAAAGAAAAAGGTTAGAAGTTAAAGTGGCTATATCAAAGTTTCTTAAATTCCCTTATCTAACTTCTCTCTATATTTGACACGATTTCTTTATTGCGATTTCTTCAAAGTTAAATTTCTTGTAAGAAATAAGCAATTCTAATACATATTATTTGCAGAAAATAACTATTAATTTTCGAAGTAGCTAAACTCATAGATCTACATGAAAAATCGTTTTCCTTTTGTCGTCGGTTTTATTGATAGATTACGTTTTTTCAAGGGGTAACTGAATAACGTAGACATACATTCACTACCCTTTAACTATAATTTTTACAAAACATAGTTTCTGTTTAAAAAACTAAATTTGGAGTTAACTGTCAACGATGATATATATAAAATTTACTTTTAGAAATTTAAGCTTGAATATCAGTGTCAATTCTGCGTAAGCCATTGATAGCTTTACAAATCAGAATTAAATATAAAGGATATTGAATATAAGCCGTCGCTAAAGTACTGCGTTGAAAAAGTGCTATTAAAACAACCGTTATGCGAACAAACTTACAATACCCTTGAGCACAATTGCGCGGATATAATTAGAAGAACAGGTATAATAATGAGGTTTTTTCACATACATTTTTCGGTAGTTGACGGGCCTTGTTGAAATTTTCTCAATTTCAAATAAGCAAATTTATTGAAAAATATTTGAAATCCTTAAATAGTCCAACTTCTACTGTTTCCATACAATTCATTTTGATTTTCCGACAGGGTGGACATTTGATGTATATGGGAACGATTTTCCGTCATCCCTTGTAAAATTTGTTTTTGTTGCATACCGGTTTCGGAGTAATTAGTGTTGGTTGTGCTGTATTTATTGCTGTCCATTGATTTTCAGGTATTGGATTCAGTTTTGTGAAATGTTTGCAATTTTGGTGTTTTATGCTTTTGTTACTTGAATTTTCGTCTGTATAAAATTCTGTTGAGCGAGTTTTTTATTCTTCGGTTCTCTTCGGGTTTCCTTTATACAGTTTGAAGTCGGTAATTTGAGTTTTGTGCAACACCTTGTTTTGGTTCTGTGTGTTGTTGTCTGTCTTTTTACCTATGCTATTGTTATGTCCTTTGTATACTAACTTAAGTGGTTCGAATATTGTGTCGGATTAGGTATGAGTCTGCTTATTTATTACTCTTCCATTATTATTATTATTATTATTATTATTATTATTATTATTATTATTATTATTATTGTTGTCGTTAGGAGAGATAGCACTGCGACCTTAAGATCTATTGTGCCCCCTACTTAAATTAAAGAATTTCCTTTAGTCCAACTTCCGAGATAAAACTTAGTATTACTTAAGTCTCTGAAAGCTATCCCACCGTCCGTAATCAGATATTCGCTTCGACATTTTTGGCGTTTGTGCATACTGAATCTGCAACGTTCTTGCAAATATATTCTAAGTTTATTTAGGTGATAATTCAGCCTACAGTATCTAGCAAGAATTCCTGTGATCATACTCAAGTTGTTTTTTGACAAGCACATGCATTCCCTAAATCTTGTTTGGTTGTAACTACCCAAAATAAATTTAAAGTACTCCAGACCTGGTAGATTTTCCCAGTATGATTTACTGATGGCTTCCTCCTCTTTCCTTGTTGAAGCAGATAGTGCCCCATTCCCTAATCCTGTTCGGGGCGTATAAACGGAGTTGATGCCCCTTTTTTGCGAGCATGTCCGCGATTTCATTTCCAAAGATTCCAGCTTGACCTGGCACCCAAAAAACCCAGACCCCGTTCGGCAAACCTAGTGTGTTCAGCTTATAAAGACACTCCATCACCTGTTTTGAGGTTACCAAGTAGGATCTGAGGGCATTGATAGCTGCTTGGCTGTTCGATAGAATCGCAATATTTTTTTTTTTTTTGCGCACATTATATTGTTAATTTTTATTCAAAAAAAAAATACTATAAATAAAGGGTCGAAAAGGTATGCTCTCGCTTTTTCAAAAGAAGAAAATTGATTTATAATCGGAAGAAAATAGTAAAGCTATATGCCATAAAAATAAATTTGGTAGTAGCCTAAAGTAAGGTCCATGCAGAATGCTGCATACTAAAAATAAACCAACATTTTGCAAATTGCATACAATGACCAACACCATTTTTGCTTACTACACGGCTCATGCGATGGATGATATTAAATGGAAAATTTGTTGAGTGAATTTACGCGCCATTGACAGACAACTAAATGTGATGGAAAAAAACAAAAGCAAAAGTACGCACAAACAAACACATTTACTAAGTAGCAACACAGCAGTGCCACAATTGTTAAAAGCCACAGGCGACAGCATTGGGTCGTTTACATAAAACAGTAAAGTATATTGACCATCAAATGATCGAACGAAACGAATGAACGAAATCAACCGAGTGCAGAGGCGAAATAAAGTGATTGCCGCATAATGGCGTGGCGTGCCAAAGGTATGCGTTGTTGCTTTTATCTAGCACTAGCTAGCAGAGCAGTTGGCAATATTTACATAAAGACGGGCAAATTTGATTGAGAGCAGCAGCAACGGGCAGGCGCGCTCATGCACTGACGACGCCAATCGAGAAGGTGCTGCGGAGGCAGAAATGTGCGGTTAATGGCGGCAAGTATGACATCGCATGGATGGTGAAATTGAGTTGCATATCAGGCGATGGAACAACGCAAATGACAGCTCAGACATCAGCGACAGCAACAAACAACAAACAACAACAAGAGTGCGATTAACAAAAAAATACTTGTTTTTTCTTTATTTGTAGAAGTGGCAGTCAATGGATTTTGATTCGATGAAATTCCTAAGTGTAAAAGAAGTAAAGCAGGCAGGTTATGGTAGAAAAGAGTGCTGATAGTGATGGCAAGCTATACAACAGCAGCAGCATCAACAACAACAACAACAATAAAAACAACAATGCTTAGCACTCTCGAGCGCAGCCCACTAATAAATATGCAACATTATTGATGCTGTTGCTATTCAATTGATGGTGGTGGCGGCATTTAAATATTTAATTGCACTAGCAAAAACTGTAAAGAGGCGTTGCAAACACACAAGCTTGAGCATTGTACAAGCGAGTATATTCTTGAAAGCAAACGCCAGTGGTTGCACATTCGTAACTGTAGTCGCAGGTGACGCTTCAACAAAATTAATGGAAAATTCATTTTAATCTTTTCCTACGTTTTTTTTTGTTTTTTAATTTTCTTATTTTTTCACAATTTTTCCACACAACATCTGAATATTGACTGGGACACAAAAGCTTACATTTACGCTTGCTATGCACACACACATATTTATACATCATTTACGCTTACATGAACGTGTCGCTTAAGCCTGATACCGCTCCAACTCCCGCTCCCGCTAGCGATGGGCGTGCAATCGAAAGACAAGCGCGTTCGTTTGTTTACACGCTTGATTGGATTTATTTATACGCATACACTCACACATTTTTCCACTTGCACATACATTTGTCTACTTGCTTTTGCTTTTGCGCTTGATTATATTCCTATGCCTTTGCCGGTCGTAATTAGCAATCAATCACAATTTTTAATTTCTCAACTATAACTTTTAAATTGTGCGTTTATGGGATTTTTCCAATCATTACCGTAAATATGTGAATTTGTGCATTCATCTGCGTGCGTGAGTGCGAAAATCGGCGAGTTGTTAACAACAAACTGCGCTTTGTGCTGGTACATATCCATGTTGGCATAAACAAGTTTGTCGCTTAAGTCTTTCGTTTGACATTTGCTAGTGGCAGCGGTGTATTTTGCTAGGCAATTTGCTTGTATCGTAGACATTTACTGCGGATGACAATATTTCGCTATTTCTTTACAATTTCAATTAAGCGCCACGCCTGCAACGCCACAAAGCGTTTGAATATTAGCTTTTAATTACTTTTGTCAAGTGTCTAAAATAATATTTAATTTATTCGCCAATTGTATGTTCATAATTTCTGAATATATGAACGGAATTAAATGAATGATAGGTAAATTTACATTAATTCAATTTACATTAATTTTTAATTAAACTACCGTTCTTTTTTTTTTAAAGAAAAGAGTACAAAAATCTAGTTTAAAATTTTTTCAAACTGTTTTGTAGCTCATTGCATTTCAGTCTCATAATGTGCCACTTTCAAATGGCTAAAGAGTATTGTTGATTTTTGAAAAAAAATTTTACTGACACTTCCCTTTTTTTTGTCTCGGAAAGCTGCACACCGCCATCAATAAGAGAAATGCCAAAAATCTTATATTATTTATAACCATTTAAAACTTGCACTTTTTTGTACTAAGGGGCTATTGTAGGAGCTATAAAGCTGCATGGTCAAACAAATATATGCTAAAAATATAAAAAAATAAAAATTTTAGTTTATAAGTTTTATTAGAAAATGAACTGTATTAAATACCAAGAAGTCGTTTTCTTATAATTTCTTCACAGAGTTAATGTCTGTAATCCTTTGGTAAAACTACTTATTTGACTTTAGCGAGTTTTACTTGGAATGCATTATTTTCGATTTTTAGCAGACAAGTTGAATATTTTAAATCGAGTTTTATGAAGATGGCATACTTGCATAGTTAAATGTTTGAAATTTAGAGCTTAAAAAAAATAAGTACTAAGTCGAGTTAAGTTGTTTGTCAAATTTTCTCAGTTAGTATGTGCATACAATGTGCTTTTAAATATAAGTATACTCACACCATTATTATTTTTTGTAATATTAAACCGGCGGTCAAAAAAATTTTGAGCTTACTTAAATATTAAATTATGTATGTACTTTAACAAATATTTATTAAATTCTCAAATTTTTTAGGAAAAATTTGTGCAATTTTTCAGCTTGTCTAAATTTTATGTTGCAATAAAGGCATTACTTTTATAGTTCAAATTCGCATTAACATTCGTTTACATTATTTTAAAAAACTTCCAAATTTTATAACGAATAACTAAGTGCCAAAATTTGTAAATGAAAATCTCAACAATTTTTTTAAACGTTTGGTTTTTATTGAAATGAATAAATAAGTACATACAACTTTCGCTTGCCTCATAGCCAAAATAAATATATCCCAACCAGTGAAACTCATTTCACAATCAACAATCCCAATAATCTCCATAGTCCCTTATGGCTATACCTTTTGGAATGAACGCATTCTGCGTCAAATATTAGTACTAGAAACATATACGACGATATTCTAAAACTTTTAGTTAATGCAATTAAAGGCTGATTGCAACTTTGCGTGTAAGCAAGGCACTGTTGGAAGGTGGAGTTAAAGAAAAAGGTGAGACAGCGCAATCAGCAACTTGACTACACGACATCATTATAAATACAAGAATGTTTGTAGATCAGAGAAGAAAATGGATGCGTACCAATATTTTTGTACCACGAATAGAGAGAAAGAAAAAGGGAAATTCAACTAAAACGAACACAAAAGCAGTGCAATAAACAACAAGAAATTAAGCAAATGAATGTGAAACATTTCCGAATTACACTTAAAAAGCACAAATTTGACTGAATAAACCTTAGCCTGACCGTTGCTTTGCTAGACTTATCGCTACTACGGTGGTGGCAAGCAGTATAACAAACGACAGCAAACACTTTGTAGCTGCAAGCCAATTACAACTGAACAATTAAGCGAGCAACAACAACAATTACGCCTAAAGCAAAACATAAAATGGGCTTTGACACAACGCTTCGCAATGCTCCCCACACACATAAACGCTGCAACGCCAACTGCAGCATTTAACAATTAAGAATGCAAATGCAGTAAGCGTCTTACACTTGCAACACGACGCTACAACATACACAGGTATCTATATGTGCATACATTACTGTGGCATGTTGCAGCAATTGGCGCAGGCATTGTTGGCGGTAGGCAGCATTTGGCTTAAGCTGCATCCTTCCTTGTTGCTTGCGCTGCTCGTTCGCATGTAATTATCAGCAGTGGCGCATCAGCCTCACGGCTTACAACGTGCAACACAAATTGCATGACAACCGCACAACAGTTGCAGCAGCGGCAGTAGAAGCGCCAAGAGTAGAGTTGCAGCAAAATGAAAATAAAACAAGTGCAGAAAATAAAGAAAATATATAGAATAAAAATTCGAAAATTTATGTAGATATGTGTGTGAAGCACAAGCAGCGCGCATATGCAAAAGAATGCCAGCAACGGGGCGCGCAATTGCACCAAATACCGCTAGTTCGCTTAGCCGCGCGACACGGAGGCGTCAGGCGCGCGCTCGCTTAACGCAATAAATCAGAATTTTGTTAAATTTATTGCTGCCACATGGCTGCTGCGACGGCTGCTGCCGCTGTTGTGATTTGCACATTCTTATTATTAAATTTTTACCGAAGCGCGAGTGTCTTGTTGTTGTGGTTGTTAGTTTCATTGATTTGCTATAGCGTATGAAAATTTCTCTTCACCAGTGGCGGTTTAAAAAGAAAAAAATTAAAAAAAAAAAACAAAAAATGATGCTAAATAAATGTTGTTGCTGCTGCGCTTTTGCATTTCGTCATTAAATATTTTAAACGCTTTGGTTGTTAGCTTTTTGCTGCACTTTCGTAAGTGCCAAAGGCGTATATGTTTTGTTGCCGTTGTTGTTGTTGTTATTGTTGCTGTTTGATGCGTCATTATGATAGCGATTGTTAACTTTGGACATGCATGATGCACACATACAAACACACAAGTATATAAATACAAATATATACACGTGATCGCTGCCATTGTTTCCGGCCAACGCTTGGCAGCTTTTGCTGTCGATACAATGGGAGGAAAATAAATATTTTTTTTAATGTTAAATAAAGAAAATCGTTGATCGCATTGTTATTTTTGCTTGAAATGCTGAATCTCTCCAGATCTGATGCCAACTTTTTGGGTGCAAGTTTTCTGAATTGGTAAGGTTGGTACAATTTTTGTCGGTCAAGTGAATGTCAAACAAATATTTCTATAATAATTTTTATCTGCTAATTCCTGAGTTTAAAAATCAAAAAAATAAGTCCTTAAGTCTGTGTATCCAACGCTGCCTCAGAGTTAAATTAACGATTTATTTTAACTGAACTTCTTGTTCTGCAAAGAAGAAATTGCAAAAAACCTTTCATAACGCCGCCATGAAAATTTACAAATCATTTATTAAATTTAGGTACAAATAATTCTCTTTAAAACCATGAAAATTGAAAGTTATACAGAATTTATAACAATTCAACAAACTTTTATTAAAAGTACACTCTCTTCAATTTTTAAATTCTTTTGAGCATGTAGTTTTATAGTAGCCATGCAAAAAAAAATACGAAAAATTTAAATCTATGTAACTTTGTTCGTTTATTTGGAGTTTGCATTTAAAACTAGTTAAATTTTATTTTTTGGTTATCAAAGAATTTGACTTCAGAACGGACAGAAAACCTCGATGGGTGGCGCTGTTGTCGAGTTATAACTAAAAACCTTTTTTATAGTCCGATTTCAGTTATAATGCATAAATGTATTGGTAAGGGAGAGAAAAACATTGGTGTCGCTGCAATCAAGTTATTTAAAAAATTCGTATTTCGGAACCGATTTTGAAGAAATTCATGTTGTATTCTACTTGCATGATGAAACATGGTTTTGCAAAAAATTATGTTGCTTTGTAGCGCTGCAGTCGAGATATACATAAAACTATATATTTTAATTGAGATGACAAAATATTGCCTTTATATTCATTAAAGCTAAATTTTTAACTTGGAAAATTTTGCTACAAATATAAAGAAAAGAAGGAAGTTACGAAAACGAATGCGAAATTTATGTGGCTTATTTATTTTTCGCATTTAATACGTGTAAACCAGAGTTAAAAAAGGGAAGTAAATGAATTCCCGGCGGGACCAAGTTGGCCGGGACTTCTAGTAAAAAATAAATTCTGAAAATATATTTTCGTATAGATAATCAGGCCTGTTCTGCATTTCGATTCCGAAAAATTTGGTCGGAATCGGAATGTAGAAATCCTTTCGGCTCAGTCTGTTGTTACTTATTTCAGTTCTGTGACAATCAGAACTTATTCTTTTCTTTTCGGAAAATCAGAAACAATAATTTAAAAAGAAAAATTATTGCTCACTTTCGGTGTATAGAAATATTTTTCATTCCGATTCCAACTAATTTTGTCGGAATCTAAATGCAGAACAGGCCTGAATAGGAATGAATAAAAATGTGTACGTGTGACATTTTCTACTTTTAGGTTAATATATGTAAATATAAATGCAACATTAATTATTAAGATTTTAAGATTAATCTAGTTGTGTTAATAAGTTCTTTTGTATACTGAATTTTATTATATTCAGATAAAGAAAATTATGTTCAATCGTGAATTTATTTTGTTTAATCAAAAATACTAGCGCTTTGATTAACTAATTTATCAAATATCGAATCATCAGCTTCTTCGATTAACTGATTAATCGCAAATAACGCTGGGTTGCCCATGTAATGCGTGGCCACCTGTTTTTGTGAGAATGGTCACACGTCAATATTACTGTACTTCTTCGGGCTGTAGTCATCCATATTTATGCGTCACGTTCTCGATTTTGATTTTTTTTATATTTCTGTCCTTTGTGAAAATCAGTAGAATATTTTGATATTTAATTTATCAATCCCTGCCAACCGTGCAACACTTTAAAGCTCCGTTTTTATCCTTCTTAGCTACTCGCAAGCATTCGTTTGCCTGCTGCTGGTCGCTGTCATACATAGGTATGTATGTATGTAGTTATGTTTCTTGTGTATAAGTTCACCAATCCATCCAAGCGCTGGCATATCTATCCACTCCAATGTCCGTCCGGGCTGCCATTCATTCAATTGCTGGCAACATGTCAATTTCGCATTAGAGTTATCGCGGAACAGCAGAAGAAACAATAACAAAATGTATAGAAACTCTGAACATACAACCATACATATGTACAAGCACAAATATCTACATATGTATTTAGTTTTAGCAACAACAGCGGGTGTATTGGCCATTGGCCAACAGCAACAATCTCGTAACGGCGGCCAGATGTGCACAGCTGCGGGATGCTACCATAGTTTCCTTGTATAGCAATTGCTTGGATATACGAGGATGTATGTGGTTGTTGTTGTTGTGTTAGCACGTTAATAGGCATGTTGCATGTAGCAAACAATGCAAAACAACAAACCACAACGGCAGTCAAATTGAGGCAGCAACATTTTGTATGCGCTCTTGCTGTGTTGCATGCAGATTTCAATTCGATTTTGATGCGCATCGCTGGCGTCGATGCTCAGTAACGGCGATGTGGCATGTAACTGTTTAGCCAACACACTAAGTGTTGCATGCAAAGGCGCGTCAAGCGGATAAACACAAACATAAGTACGTAAGTTACAAATGCAGTGCCGCCATTCGGTTTGGTTAACGGTGGTTATACTTTGACAATTTCGATGGCCGCAACAGTGGTGGCGGCGGTGGCGGCGTTGTTGGCATCGTTGGCAGCAGCGTTATTTCAACGCAAATTAGATGGCGGCGCTGATAATATTAGCTGCGAAAGAAATCGTTAATGAAGCGGTAAATAGAAGGATAAGCCCGAACATTCGTTGCGCCAAATTTTTCGTTGAATTAAGGGAAAATCGATCATGCGCGCACATACGCCTACAAACATAACTTTGAATGATTCATCTTCGAAAAGAAAAACGCAAAGTGTAAATGCAACAGATGCATGTTACCGCGTCGCCACCTGCACGCTTGCCGCAATGCAGGCGCGCCACAAAAGACGCATTGCGCGCGCAACCAGGCAATGGATTTGGCACAAGCCGTGCAGCATAAATTCTCTTAAATAACGCGCAAGCCGTTATAGCGTTCTTTTTGTTTTATTTCCTGCGTTTTTTGTTGTTGTTTCTGCTCTTTTTACCGATATTGATATCTGCGCGGTGATATCGATTGTGAAATTAGCCGCTATGTGCTGAGGCGCGCATTGGCAGTGCGCTGGCGACTGTCAGGGTCGCTTCATAGAGCGGTGTGCATTTCTGAAGGCGCGCAGGCCTCTTGCTGCCGCGTTAATGTAGTTTGTTCTTTTGTTGGCAAAGTTTGTGTGAAGTTTCAGTGGTGCGAAAATTTATAGCTGACACAAGTGGAATTGATGTCGGCCAGTTTGCCGCATAGATCACATATCTTGGCGAGCATATGTGTTGTGCGCCGCGCTTAAAATATTCAGTGTTAGGTGCAACAATTGGCGGCAAAAGCACAATGAAATGTATGTCTATTGTTGGTGATGTGTTAGCGCTAAGCAGCGGCATGTATGTAAATTATTACGCGATTGGCGATAGTAAGGCCGCGAATATGCTTTTATGTTATTAAAGCGAATAGCATTTTGATTGCAGTCGAAGACGCTTAGCTATGATTAAGCACATAACTTTTTTTAAATACAGTTTGGCTTTGCTATTTCGGTAATCTTTGGAAAAAGGGGTATTAATAATAAAAAGTTGAAGCAATACTTTGCATACTTTATGGCGCAAGTCTAATTCATTTAACCAAAACTACCGCACTTACTAAGGACTAATATGTAAGTATGTATAAAGCAATTAGAACCAGTTTCAAATCGTAGATTTCGTATTTTCGAGTTTAGAGTGATTTTCTCTATTAAAATAAAATTTTAATTGATTTAATTCATGAGTGACTAGTAAATATGAGTCGTTAAAAGCATTTCTTATAGGCATAACTTAATATTTTTTTTTTTTTTCTACATTGCCCTCACAACACCCAGCAGTAGCGATTAATGTATCGCAGTTAATAATTTTATTGTTAAATATACAGGTTGTCGATAAAAAGCGTAATAAAAATACAAAGAGATATAATAGATTATGTTCAACAATTATAGCACAATCATACATATACTTATTGACGGATTTGTGTACTTTTTTTTTCTTCTAATTAATTAAAATTGTTTTTCCAGTACAATATGGTTCGTTCTCTAAAAAAACCCATTAGCACCCATTTTTTAAATTATTTCCGAAAAATAAAATTTCATCAATATTTCGAACTTCTTAAAAAACGGTTTAAAATTTGTTTGAGTGTGCAGTATTTCGGATCATTAAATTTTAGTCTGAGCAAGTGCAAGTTACAAGTGTACTACAAGTTGTCACTGATTTTTGACAATTTTTTTTACAGGCCGTTTTCACCTTACAACGCAAAACCGCGATTATTTTTCATATGGAAGGAATTGGGAAAGAGCGTCGGTCAAAAATCAGCGGTAGTTCGCAGCCACTAGAAACTTGCACTTAGTTGTACTACAATTTAATGAACTACCTATCGGCATACCCCAAAAAATTCAACTCACTTCATCAATGGACTCACTTTTTATGTATGGTGCACATTGCCTCAAACGACTGATATCTTTAGGGTTCGTACGTTTTAAAGCTAAAGGACTTAGCGATAAGCTTTTCGGCGTTCTTCCTCGCCAAATAGATTGCAACGAAAAAGGAAAGCAATTGAATATTTAAAGTTTTGAACGATTGTTTGTAGAGAGTAGGCGATATGCATACTAATTTTAAGTGGACTGGCGAATGATTGATTGGGCTCCAACTTATCATCTACGCAAATAACTACGGCAGTGAAAGTCTAATGCACCTAATATTGTGTATAGACTCCAGTTGGATAAAATGTGGTCAAGACGTCTATACATACATTTTGTAACTTTCATACGAAAAGTGACATACACACATGCAAAGATATGAATGTAGATACTCCAAACACAATCACAATAATTAAATCAACTGATGATGGACTGCCAAAAAAAAACGAAAAAAAAACGAATAATGCGTGGATAACCTAAGGCCCGTAATTTCCTTACATACTCACATGTATTTAGGTATATACATAGGTGCATACACAGCATGTAGTTACATGATTCGGAATGCTTGCTGTTTTTTGTTCATTTCGTGTAGCAAGTGCCGCCTTTCGCTGCTGATAATTCAGACCCTTCGCACGACCTCTACCACTCGCGATCGATAGGGTGCGATTGCTCAGTCCAAAGCGGTCAATTACGGTATGAACACCGCCAATTGGCATTCATGTATGTATGAATGTATTTGTGTTATGTTTCTGCCCTCCGCATGTATACATAAGTATATTTGAGCGTGTGTTTGTATGCACAAAGGTATGTATAATTGATAGCACGATAAGCGTGCAATTACAGGGCGTAACCGCGGCGAACAGCAGTGCAATCAGAATAACAAAAAAAAAATCAACAACAACAACAGCAAATAAGCATACCATGTAAGGCATATATGAGTAAGTACATACCAACACACATACATACATACATTGATAATAATGATATGCTGCAAGTAGCAATAAGAGTCAGTGCAGTCGCAAACTGAATGCGTCAAACAATGCAAAACAAAGGCTGGAATAAATGCGCACAGGGCTGAATAATATGCAAGTGAAAAAGTATTGAAAATTCGATACAAAAACGTTGCCAAAATATGTTTCGAGATGTAAGCCGTAATGAGGAGAGAAAATGCTTTGTTGGTGAAAAAATAAAACGCAAAAAAACAAGAAATTCTGAAGTTTTGAATATGAATAAATATTTAATTGTAAGTAAGTAGCAATGTTGTAAACATGACAAATAAATTGAATAAATAAAAATGAAAACAAATGAATGAAAAAAATAAAGTGGATAGCAGGTGCAGACAATACAGCAACAAGCGGGTACGCTTATATCAGCAGAAATCAGCCTTAAGGTTGAACACAAAATATGACTTCACACATGCAGTGACATAAAAATAAATATCAGAACAAAAAAAAAACCACAAGCATAAACTCAAATTTAAAATTTTATACAAAATTCATAACAATCAAACACATTTCGTCAAACTTACGAGCTTTGTTAACTCTTTTGAGTATGCTGTTATGTAGCTCATTCAATTTAGTATGACAAAGTGCAAATTTTTTCTTCTGAGGGGTTTCGCTGTTTTTCCATAAATAAAGTATTGAGCATGCGTTATAGGCAAGAAGTGCGGAAGAGCGTAATTAAAAACATTTTCCAAAATAAATGGTAAAATTTAATCACTTGTACTTTGCACTTATAAGTCTAGATTTGTATGGGCCACAAAACTGTTCGAGTATACTCCAAAAAATCTAGATTTTTTTAAGTTTACATAGTTTTTTTTATTCCCAAGACACACATGTGGCGGTAAGCAGAAAAAAATGGAAAAAGTAAAGAAAAAGTATATTGGGAGAGCTGCTATCAAAAATATAATTGAAGTGTGGGCACATTTTAATCCCCTGTTGCGATAGTACAATATTTGTATATTGTTTGCAATTGTCACTTTGTTAAATTCCATTTTCATTTTATATTTAAAACTTTTACGTCTGCTGTTAAATGTACAAAATAGGAGCTTTCATTGGAGTACAAATTGTAGTATGGAAACTACATATACATATGTCTAAGGTATTAGAGAACAAACTGCATTTTAGTTGAAAAACATACCAAATAACAGAAAATAAAAATAATTATGCTATTTATTAAGCGCCTTAAGGAAGTTAAATTTTGTAAATATCGGGATTTGCGTCCACCATTTAAAATAGATCCACAAAATGACGATTACAATGCAAGGACACAAATTATAAAAAACTTTATTGCGAAAAATTATTTTTGATATTCTCTAGCCTCAATATGCAGTAATAAAATTAAAAAATTGACATACAATTTTCGCATTTAACAGAACAGCCAAAAAGAGAAGGGCCGACAACACACGCTGCCAGGATACGTTGAAGGGCAGCAACGAAGAAATAAGACTTAAAACAATAATATAAGACCATACACACGAAAAAAAAAAAAACAAGTAGAAAATGAAAACAAATTAAAAAAAAATTAAAGTGAAACGAAATGCCGCACAACGTGCAACACAAAAATGTGTAGGAGCCAAGCAAGGAGCGATACTTTGGTTATTTTGAGCGAGGGAAAAATGTACTCGAAGTCAGCAAGTTCGTGGTTTCTTATACAAATTTACTGGCTTTTGAGTATGTGTGTATGTGGTATGTGAGTGGGCAGTGAACAAAAGCCGATAAGAGTTTTAAGGTCACACTTGTCGCTGTTATTAAATTTCGGTTTTCAATTCAGCTGTTGGGGATTTTTTTTTGGTTTTTTTTTTGCAATTTTGGGCATTACAACGCGCAATTTTTTTTAAATTTATGTTTTTGCAACTTTTGTTGTTGCTTTATTACCCTTTTAGCAGTTGTAAAATTTATTGCTCTTTTTTTGCTTTTGAGTTTTGTTACTGACAATCAATGTCGACCCTTTTACAACATTCTTCGGCGTCTTTGTTTGAAATTTTTATTTCGAAGGGACATTGATCGTTTTAAAGGATGATTGGATGAATGCCTACGCACAAATGTACGCGCATATACAAATTTTCATATATAATTCGTGGTAAAAGTTTCTTACTTGTGATTTCAGTTCATTTTGCATTATGTGGGAACCGTGTAAATATAGTCGCTATGATCAATGAAAGCACATTCGTCGGCGGTCAAACATTCAAGCAATCACCGAAACAGTTTCTTAATGAAATGTGGCTATCTCTTAGGTGGCAGAAAGCTATTTATTTGCGGCGAACTATATGGTTGGGAAACTTTCTATGTTCTAAATGACAAAATTTCAATTAGCATCAGCAGAGCAAAAATACCATCGTGACACATTTTGTCGCGAGCTCAAAATATTTGTTTTCAAACAAGAAAATTGTGCCGAGTGAGGGACGGCAGGGGGGGAGGGGGGTAATGGCAAGTGTAAAAAAGTGTTCCCCATACATACTCCAGTAGATCACATTTACATGCAGTAGCAGTTTTAATTAAAGTTCATTTCATTATTTTTTAAATGCTATTCCTATTATACACAAAACCAAATTTCAAACATTCTACAAAATTTGAATTCAATAAAATTTCAACAGAATTTAGTACATTAAAAAAAAACAAATTTTAGAATAATTTTTATTAAATTCCACTATAAAAAGGTGCAAGATTCAAGCAGCTAAAGATTTCCGTAGATTTTTGGCAGCTTTTACTAGGAGAAATTGCGAAAGAGTGTTTGAAAAAAAAATGTCAAAAATCCACGTTACTAGTTAGTCACTTTAAGATGAAAGGCGTTTTACAAGTACCTTCTTAGCTTCTCAAAAAAGTTCTATTCATAGTAAAAGCAAATAGTTAAGGATGCGATAATAAATCTAAATCTATATTTATTTATATCCATACAAGTCTACGTATGTATGTGAACTTGTGTATGCGTTCATGCACATGATCTCCATATTTCTCTGATTCAAATACTCTACACCTGTTGCTTTCCTGTAAGCGCCCACTTGTGAAGTGAGAAAAGTGAAAAAAAAAAAATACCAAATAACACAATCGAAAGCAAACGGGAAGGGCAAGCGGCGATCTCTGCAAGACTGTTATAGTATCTAGTATATATGTTTTAGCTATCATTATTTTACTTTATCTGCGAGTGAAGCGGACGAAATAAATCAGGTAGGCGAACATTCGATCGCGCGGCAAAGGTAGGCTATTGCACCGGACAGCGTTGAACGGACACCACAAGGCGGAACGAATGTGCGCCAATGCATTGCTTTGCATTGATTGCCGTATTAATTTCACATAAAATAAAAACAAAAATATACAACAACAACAAACATAACATTGATAATAAATAAAGCACAACCACACGAAAGGGTTTAATGGCAGCGGCAATAGCAACGACACCACAATGTCGCAATGGATTCAATGACATTACGCGTCAGTGTGGCATGAATGGAGATGGCAAGGTGGACCAGCTGGACGGACAAGGTGCAGAGGCAAGCAAGCGTGGTGCTCTACTTAAAGGTAGGTACGTATGTATGAATATGCAGAGAATTTGTTTTTTTTTTTTTGTGTTTTTATAAATTTATTGAAATATATACTCAACTATAAGATTTATTAATGTGCAATCGAAAAAGGGCAATAAAAGTGAAGGCGACACAGATTCCGCTGTCAAGTTGCAACAATGCGTGTATGTAAGCAGCACACGCTCTCGTAATGCTTATGCGGTTATGCAATCAAAAGCCAGGCGATTGCAGGCCATAGCGAAACGAAAGACTTTGGCAACGAACTTTGATACGCAAAGGAAGTGACGTGTGTGTGATAGTATGCGTTGTGGTATTGGTCGGCGAGGGAGAAGCGCGCAGCGGCAGCGTGCAGAGGAGTGTGAAGCGCAAGAAGAAGATGAAGTGGAGCGCGCTGTTGTGTCGTGCGTGTATGTTACTGTTGTTGTGGCAGTTTCATAGCTGTCACTTACCGCTCTTACGCAATAATATTTGCAAGATACCATTTTTTTTTTACAGTTTTTTCAATTTTTTCATGCATTGTGACAGACTTTTAGTTTTAATTGTGCGAATGTGTGGTGCAACAAACACGCGCTGTGCGGCGCATGAATGTCAATCAAATCAAAAGTGCACTGCCTCTCCCAGCGGCAGCAGCGCGCGACTTACAGTTAGCTGCAGCAGGCGGTGGCGTGTCGGCTATGCGGCTACTTGCCACAGACATTCACATTTGCAGCTGTCAAAAATTTTAATTAAAAAGTTGTAAACACATACATTCATGCAACCGCATAGAGTACGCGCAGAGGCGGCGTATTTTCACACAATTCGCACATATACTCGTACATACTATACTATATGAGTACGCATGCGAAATTGCATTTCATAATCCTTTTGAGCGACGCTGATGATAAAATGACAGCCAAATCGGATGTAAACGAATATCCAGCTGTATATATATATCTATACGAGTAAAAGTCTGTGCACAAATGTGTATCTACTATTGCGCAGCTGCCACGACGCACCCTTCATGTAAATGCCACACCATCGGTCAGCGCGCATAAGTTATTTTTTTTTTTGTATATGTGTGCGCGCCGTCGTCGTGTTACCTGCCACTTGGCATTGATTGACGCCTACCGAAACTGTCACTGGGTGCCAAGTACCAGTCACCAGTCAACAGTCAACAGTTTCTTGCCGCTACCATCAGAAATGTTTGGCGCTATTGCAGTTGTTGTGCCATCGCTTGCATAGTAGCAGCGATTAAATATTATGTATGCTCGTGTAATCCTGTTGCTGTTGCACGCATATTGCCACTGGCGGACATTGCCACTTGTTTGCTGGTTAAGCGTTGAGCTGTGCGTACTCAGCGGGAAGGAGTGTTTCGAGAAAAGTATATTTTACATGCAAGTTGACTTACCTTATCGCAGAAAACCTTAATTTGGCAGTAGCCTCGATGGAAGACTTGAGTATCGCGAGGATCCTCGAATGTGTCGATTTGAACGTGCAATGGCAGACCCTGAAAGTATGAGGGAAAATAAATTATTATTTAAATGACTTTATACATATGAATTTATCGAAGTTGAAAGATGTTGTAATAAAAAAAAAGTGTCCTATAAAACTTGGGAAAAACAAGAGACATTATGTTGTCAGGGACTTGAACTGATGGAAATTTTTCAAAAAAGTTAAAGAGCAAATTTATTTTTTCGCCGATATAATTTTGTATTATTATTATTATTTTTGCAACCCAAAGTTGCTTTGTTCGATCTTTTATTAAAGAAAAAATAAAAATGTCAAATGCGGAGATGTGGCGATCTCCGAAGTATCATCAATGGCTTCTGCTATTAAAATATTGTTATTTTTCATCCCTTAAAGAAAAGCTGCCATCGCGTTCCGTACTAATTGTAGACAGAAAATAACAATTTAAATTTTACTTATGTAAATATATATATTGACCAAAAATTAGTTCAAATTAACTTACATTTTTTCGACCAAAAAAAGCAGTTAAAGTTTGGCTTTTATTTTTTCGATCAACAACAGTTACCTCAAAACAATACAGTCAAACATAAATACATTTTTTTATTTTAAGTAAAAAGTTTTTACTTAAGAAATATGTAAGTCAAATTTTAAATTATAAATTAAATAAAAAATAAAGGCCAAATTTTACTTGTTATTTTTTTAGCTAACCTTTTAACTTTTGAATTTGAAAAGTGAGTTTTAATTTCTGATCAAAATAAAGCAAAATAAAATTGTAATAAAGGACTGTAAGTCAAGAAATATCGATTTATTTGTGATATAAATCGTTGAATATTTATACTATTTAGGTAACAAGTATCACTCTGCGACTTTTTGCCATCAAACTTCTCTAGCGCAGTTGCACCCATCGCATTAATTGCCAGTCTTAATTTAATAATTTTTGTGAATTGTAATTTTTATCGGATCATTGTCGATGTATGTATGATATGTTTCATTATTTTTAACAATATAATTATTGTTATTTTTATTGTGATTGGCATAATAAGTTTACATCGTTACTTTTAATTATCCATCTTAATATATTTTTATTTATTAAATTAATTTAAATCGGTTTATATGATATAAAATTAAATTAAATATTTTTTTTTTTAAATAATTCGTAAACGTTGCATAAGAACTATTCCATTAAGACTTTGCTAATAACTTAGTAAATAAAATGAAAATTAAATATTGCATTCGCTATATTCTATTTTTGAATTATTTTGTACAATTCGTTATTACTCTGTAAGAATAAATTATGTATTCATAGGCTATGTTTTTACAATTAAACAAAAAACTACGTGGGAATAAATTGTACTTTTAAATTTTACACAAAAATAGAAGAGAAACTTATAATTAAACTGTTCAAAATCATATAATTGATGGAACAGATGAACTAGCATGAAATAAAATATAAGTATGTAGATATGTTGCATATTTTGAGGTAACCATTTCGTTATAACTAAGATGCATACATATATATACAATAATGTAGTAAAATCTCTATTTGATGACTAAACAGCTAAACAATACTGAAGAGAGGAGAAGGTACATTTATAAATGAAGTTTCTAGATTTCTGAAGTTAAATAAATATACTGCTAGGAATTTAATGATTGTAAATTTTTGAGGAATTATTATTCAAGTTTTTAATAAGACATCGTAAACGCCATGCTGGCAGGCTTAAAATCCTTTGAATTTAATATGCCCATCAAAGTGCACAACCTCCACAGTAATTTAAGGTATATCAAATAGAATCTTGAATACTATAGAGCGGTTCCACCAGGACTATGAAAGAGAGGTACCTAGCCGTTTAAGTTGTCGTATAAAGGCTGACTTCCCTGAAGAAATGGAAACTAATGATATAGTAACTTTAAATTGCATTCAAAAAACTAGTGCTGATTATTTTCTGTATATTTTTATATTAGTCGTCATCTTTTCTAAGCGACTAACAAAAGAAGGTCCAACTCGCTTATAATCAACTCTCTTATATTTTGAATACACTTTACAACACTAGTCTGTCAAAATTAATGGTAGTTTGTAAAATTTGCTAGCAAAACAAAACAGAATGAGAAATTCTTATAAACTGCTCTATATTGGTTTTTAACTTTTTTTGATGTTTAGCGAAAATTTTTTATCCCTTGGTATTTTCCAAGGATTATTTACAATAACATCACTTTCTCACTTTCCAACACTTTCAATGAGGTCTTTCCAAGGATTATTTACAATAACACCACTTTCTCACTTTCCAACACTTTCGATGAGGTCGGCTATTTTTTAAGCGAGTTTATTTCAAACCGCTTATTTTAACTCAACTCGCTTATTTTTGATGTTGCTTTCCACGCTATACAATAAGCTACCTAGTGTTCTTTTGCAATTAGCTTACAAAAGATGACGGCTATAAGCAAACTAACTACTTTCGCATGGCGATGGCCAAAAAAAAAGTCAGTTTTGGCTACCTCTGCGTAAAGTACCAAGTAGCAATTAACTAACTACTTTTTGCCACAATTTGGTCGAACCTATTTTTTCACTACAAGTAAACCCGCATATCTTTTACTTATAAGTTACCCATACATATAAAACCGGATCCACACCTACCAAACCTTCGTCCACTTTTACCTTTTTTATATATTTTTATCTACATTTATCAATATACATACATATATCTGCAAAATCCAATAATTTCGCATTCACTTTTTCCTTTTAATTTTATGTTTGCAATCGATTGAAAGTTGATTTATGTCATTGCCAACTATGTAAGTATGTTGACAAATCTTTATTTTATAAAGTAGTTATCAGGTAGTTTTAGCAATTGATATTTTTTTTTCGGCAAAGTTCTTTTGGGAGGTGAAAATTTGTGTTTGTGTTATACAGAAAACAAGTAAAAATCTAGAAAACGATACGGAAGACTGCTTTTTCAATGATAAAAAATAATTATAACTTTTTAGCTTTAAAACTACTTTAAAACAGTCCCATTTATTGATTTTTACGTATAATTTAAGAATAGCACAAATTTTGCATTAACAAAGCTGCTTCACACAACTGCATGAAGGCATTGCGCACGCGTGCAACATCGCGTTAATTGTAGCTTAGTTGTTTTGCAAATGTAAGCGTTTATTAGCAGACTACATTTATGAATGATTAATATTGCTGCTTTTCTAATCATATTTCAGTTGTTTAATATTTTTCAGGTTTTAATTAAAAGTCAAAAAAAAATTGTAATCATACAAAATAATCATTTCGGTATTTGTTGCCACAACGCGCCCACTTGCGGTTAGTTTGTCACCGAAAATTAACTCTTTTTCACGCCATTGCTGGTGTTTTTTGCGTTAATTTTGTCTCTTCGACTGTGTGTCACGCTTTGCATTCAATCTTATTTAATAAAGATTTGTGGCCGTCTGTGTTTATTTTTTATTTTTAATTGTACTTGTCAGTATTAACAAGCCGTGTTGTAGAAGTTGCCGTTGCCGCTGATGTTGTTTTGAAATTTTTTGTAAATTTAATTTTCATTAGCGACACTGCTGTTGTTGTTGTTGTTTTGTGATATATGTACATATGTGTACTTCATTTTGCAGCCATTAATAATATTTCTTTGACATGCGAAATTGTTGTAGTTGTCATGGTTCGACATTGTAACAGCTGTATTGTCGTTACTGCTGTTGTTCGTATTGTTGTTTTAATTTCAGCTGCATTTATTGTTGCTGTTGTTGGCTTGCTACATTTGCACTCATTCTTGGTCAGCTTGTAAATGACAAGTTGATTTTTCCACTTGCTCTCATTGCAACGTTCTGGATATATTTTACGTTGTATTTTTTATTTGTTGGTGCATATTGTGCTAGTATAGTGCTTGCTGTTGTTGTTGTTGTTGCTTGTGTTGTTAGTTTACTAAAAATTCGAATTTCTGTCGTGCGCGTCTCTTCTCGCGCGGACATGACAGATTGCATTTGTACGCCAAGCATGCCACAACACATGCAACCCATTGCAAGAATTATAGAAAAAAGTATTGACGACAACAACAACAACAACCTGAACTAAAATACAAGTGTCTAAAACAACAACTAAATAACATTACAAGCTTGTAAGCGTAACATGAAAGCATTTGCCCCAGCCGCACACCTTGCACCCGATAAATGCTGGCAGCAAGTGCAGCGCTTGCCGCAAGCTCATGGTCAGTGTGGCAAGTGTGGCAGTATTGCTTGATAATGGTCGTACTTAGTAATACAAAACAAAAAAGAAGCAAAAGCAACGCTATTGTTAAGCAACAAGTCTGCGCTCTGTGTATGTTGCACGCATTGCCAGCACTATGCTGCTGGTGTGTGGCAAGTGTCTGCTGCGAAAATCAATAAGTTTGTTTTTTATTTGCCATCGTTGTTGTTGCTATTGTGCGAACACTTATTGGCAGAAATGTAACGTGTCGCTTGGCTGTAACGCGTTCAATCGTATTGTCATTGCTGATAATTTGTTTGTTGGTGTTGTTGCTGTTATTGCTCGTCTATGTTTTCTTTTGCTCGCATAACGCATGTACATGCCACAAATCGTTTGCGCCGCAACCAAACGGGCGACAGCGCGCAAATAAACCATAAAAAAACAAAAACAAAACGCTTTACAACGGTTTCATTTTTAGAAATGGTGCAGTGAAATGATGATGATGCATGCAACATGCAGGATGCAACAGTAACAACAATCAATCTGCCACACATTGTTGCACGCACAAATATCGAACAATGAAAACAAGTCGTCGTCGCGCAATAAGAAATATGTGGGCATTCCGCTCAGCAGTGGCATGCAATTGCAACAACAACTCAAATATGAACAACACTTTTCCATGTACAATACATGCACACATACATACACAGCATATTGCTGTTATTGTCATTGCTATTTCTTCCTTTTTCAGCATTGGCGGCCAGAGTGTCTGGCGCGCCGGATTAGCCAGTGCGGCGCGGCAATGCCTCGTTCAGCCGGCCAGCCAGCCAGGCTCAGCCTTTCGATCAGCAGCAGCAGCGGCAACCGTTGCCGCCTTGGAGCTGAGCGCAAGTTGGGCCGTGTGACCGCCAATTGTGCCGCTTTTTCTGTACGCTGTCCAATACAAATGTTGCTGTTGTTGGGCGTGCCGCTGTGCGTGTGCGTTTGTCGCAGACAGCGGAAATTGATTCGTACATTTCATTTTGGTGGCAAGCATTTGAGTGTGTGTATGTGTGTTTTGTCTGCGACATGGCGATTAATTGCCATGCAACACGCACGCACCGCCACACCGCAGCTTTTGTTTTGCTGTATTTGCGTTTTACCAGTAGCCAATGGCGATTTGCCGCTAGCTATAGACGACTGGCAGGCAGCATTGGTATTTCGATTTAATTTTAGCAGCTGCACCAACACGCTTGCGCCTGCGCCTGCGCCTGCCATTTCAAGTTCGATTGGTTTTTTTGGTTTCTGCGTTTTTTTGTTTGATGCTATTCATGTGTGGCATAAAACTATGCTAATCCAACAACAAATTGTATATTTACAAAAAGAAAAAACTTAAAAATGAGTCTGCTGGCGGCGGTATGCGTGCGTACGTGTGTATGTCTGCGCATGCGCGCCGAACTTTCTACGCATTTCTATGCGTGAGCGCGACTTTCCCCCAACGCAAATGATATACAATAAATTAAATTTAGTTTTCATGTTTAGTTTTTCCAACTTTGGAAGGCGACACTTTACGCTGCGCATAATAATAGCAACACATAAAAATAGCAACAAATAGTAATCTCGTTGGACTTCTGAATAATAATATTTTTTTCACTTGAATCGCATTTAGTTATATTCATTTTGAAAACACATTTTATTTTACGAATAATTAACTTTCTAAAGCTCTTCTTTTGATTTTTTATACTTTAATTAACAACTGTTTTGCGTAATTCCATAAATCAACTTCATTTTATTTAATAATGACTTTTTTTAAATTTATTTTAAAGTGTTTTTTAATATATATTTATTTTTAATTGATATGTTATTTTATTTTATAAATTTTAGTTAATTTCATTTAGTTTAAGTTTTTTAAATAATTGTTTTAGTTATTGGCATGGATTTCAAATTAAAATATTTTAATAAAATCCATCAATCGTTTCGGTGGAGCTGAATGTCAATTACGATAACATTTGACGTTTAGTTAGCTTATTTGAAAAAATATCAAAAATGTTTATAGATTTTAATTAACTTTTTAATAATAAACTTAGTTAAATAATTCATTTTTTATAGGTTTTGGGTATTTTTATTTGTTATATATTATACAACATATTTTAATTTATTTCATATTTATGTTCTTTATTTTAATTAATTAAACTTTGTAAATATTTTGTATTTATTACACAGATTTAGTTTTCTCGTTTAAATTACTTTTTAATATGTTAATCCACGTATTTTATGTTTTTTAAACTTGTTTTATTGTATACTATCTTTACTTTTTATTTTTATACTTTTATGTTATGTTCAATATTTATGATTTTTGATTGAATAAAGTAATTTCTTATTTTTTCATTTTTTAGTTTTCTATTTTATTAATTATTTAATTTTAATATTTAATTAATTTTTCATTGAATACACTTATTTGTAGCGTTTGGAAATTTTTAAATTTGCTCTATTTAATATAGCAAAACATGTTTATTATATTTTAGTTTGTTGTTACTTCGTTCATGTTTTATATACATACATATGTATTTTAATTTACTTGTTTAAATTTTGCAATGTTGGTAGTTGATATTATTTTATTTTTTCTTTATTAAATTTTTTTTAAGTATAAATTATAATTGATTGTATTTAAATATGTATATTACGTTGTTAACTTACATATTTATATTGGATAATATTCCTGTTTTATGAACTTATAAAAAAGCTTTATTATATTTATTATTATACTGTATGAGATTTATTTAATTTACTTAATATTTCCGTATTTTATATTGATTTATTATGCGTCATCTTACTTAACGTAAAATTATTTTAAATATACAATTTTTCTTTTTTTTCTTTTTAAATTTGATTCTTTTGTTTGAATTATATTTTTAAACTTATGCTTTTGAATTGAATACTTTATTTTTTCCATAAATGTTTGGTTTTCTGCATTTTTTGGACAATTTAAGATATTATTTTTTGGTAAAATTTTTATTGATTTCATATGTTTCGTAATTTTTCCTTTCGTTTTCTTTTTATAGCGCTTAACACTTTGCGTCCATTGACGCGCCTCTAACATTTATGCTCTTTCGATTTTTTTATTACGGTTAAAATTACAGCTCTACCACGGCGAATTAATTTATTACACTCATTATTAATGCTTCAACATACATACATATGCACATATAAACATAGTATACATTCATACATACATAATTATATAAATAGTCCTTTCTCCCTGCAAATGCAGGTGTACAAATTGAAATACGAACAGCAAGTATTTTATGTTTCCTTCCCTGTGTGTTACAGTATTTTATGAGCTCGCCTTTCATATAAGTTGCCAACAAATACTCGAAATATCAAAAGGAGTAGCAGTTCAATAGCCGTATTTCATCAATTTATTTATCTATCAACGTGTTTGAAAGAGGATCATCACAAAAGTGTGAATTTCTTCTAATCTTTTGTATCACCTCGAAAGTAATTGCTTTGGAACATACTCGTATTTCATTTGCCTCTTTCGCTTACTGATATCCACAGCAATTTTCCATTATAACTATTTAGGTGGGTGTTCTTTCTTAATCATTTATTTTATTCTTTTCATTTAACCTTTCCACAGGATATTTGAAATCTACTTCGGCAGTTTTAAGAGTCTCGACTTTTCACTACAATCTCAGTTTGACCGAGATGCATTCACATACACATGCATATACGTAAATTACATAATGAACGCTTCGATCCTAATGATGTTTGTACCGAACTGTCGTCGAACAAATTGTGTGCGAGTTATTAGTCAAGCGAAAGGGATAGAGTCTGAGGGTAGGAGTGAGTGTGTGTGTGTGTTTAATGACGTGTGTAAGTCCTAAAGGAGGGTAGCAAGAAATTAAATTGCTTGAGATTTTGGTTCAAGAATATCCATTCGCTTTCGATGAGCTGTTAAAACTAAATTTACTGTGATGATAAATCCATTAGTTATCTTAACAAATGGAGTAGGTTGTTTGAAAAAGCCGAGGTGTGCCAGTAAAAGCAACTGATAAACTACTATAGGATGCAATTTTTTAGGTTTGTTTTTGTAGAAAAAAAAGTGTAAAACGAAAACCGCAATTTAGAGGAGATTAAAAACACAAGCAGCGGTAAGGGATACTTATATATTTCATCTAGATGTTGTCAATAGAAATGAACTAACTTAAATATCGTTTTCTTTTTAACTTTTACTCTTTTCTGATAGTTTTTCTTATGATCGATAAAGGATGAAATGGAGAGAATATTAATAAATTACTTGACCTCTTATGGATTCCCTATTCCTTTATTACTCAAATTCTTCTAGTGTAATGGTCACTGTGGCTGAGTTCTTGGGAAATATATATTTTTTCGAGTAAAAATAAATATTTTTCAACATGCAAAATTCGGTAAAATTTGATGGAAACTATGGGAATATGAAAGAAATAACAATTTATAATTTCGGAAAAATGCACGTGGAACAAAACGCTATTGTTTAAATTCAAAGTAAAATCTGAAAAACCGTTTAAGGTCACTTTTATCCGTCGGGCACGTTTAGTGGTCTAGTGGTCTATAAAATAAGAGAGCGTATTATATAAAGAAATTGTGGCAAATTTTTTATGAAGTTTAAATTATTTTTCGATTCAGATACAGTAAATTCTCTAAATATCAAAATTTTTACAAACTTTATCATAATTTAAAATATTTCGAAAAATCATTTTCAAAAAAATTCAATTATAAGATCATTTTGAAAAGTTCTTGGTACGCAGTTTTGTAGCCGATTCAAGTTCAATATAATAAAGTGCAGGTTTTAGGTTGTTACAAATTACCATTGAGTTTTGAAATTTTTTTCGCCAATGCTGCTGAACATATTCTTCCATTCTACATACATTTGAAAGTTTTGATGAAGATTTTTTGAAATTTGTTAAAATTTAAAAAAGTTTTAGAAAGTTTGTGACATGGGTTTATACAAATTTTCATAGAAAATCCATTGTATTTTAATTGAAAAATTGTGGCGATTACATAAAAGAAAATTAAGTTGCCAAAATTTGTCATTATAAAACAGTTCTATTACTTAATGAACGTAGATATTTATGCATAAAATCGGGCTCTTCTTAAAGAAATTTCCAATATTATATCTTTCTCTTTAGTTATGCCAAAATATTAAATTTTTTTTTATCTTATTATCTTTTTAAGCATAGCTAAACATTTTCTCAGTGTTTCCCAAACAAGAAAATTGTTTTAATCCTCTTGTACATTCACACCTTTTTGTGTCTTAAGCCGGCATTTCCGGAATATTTTAGCACTAAACATGCATACTCTCACATAAGCAGATAAATTCCCGCAATACTTTCGTTGAGTTATCAAAGTTATCAACATACCTTAACTCCCTTTTGACTGCTAAAGTCCGTACTCAGGCATTGGACGGCAATGTTGATCTGTAATGAGAAGAAAAAGCAAAGAAGGAAAATGAAATCAGAATTATTGATTCAAATGCAATTAAAAGAAGCAAAAAATAATAATAAGTGCAATTGAATGAAAAAGCAAAAGAAAAAAGGAACAACCAGAATAATGGATATACTCGTATGAGCAACAAAACAGCAGCAGAAGAGGTGCAAGGCACCGCGGAACATACTCGTACAACTTGCGATAAAGAAAAACACAAAAATTTATTTCTTTTATCGCATAAATCGCTTATACTTGTATATGTATATATACATGCATACATATTTCGTATAGCGATTGGAAGGCGAATTTCTGGCTAATTGTTTTGCATTGTTGCGCGTACACATGCGAGTACTCATGGATCAGCGAATAAATTGCAACAACAGCTAGAATAGCAAAGCAGCAACAAAAAGGCGATATTATTATTGGCAAATTAATATCACAATACTTTTTAGTTAGTTTGGGGCGTAAAAAAAATGGAATACTTAATGCAGAAAGTTTAAGTGCAGCAACTTTGGATGGAAGAACATTAGAGTGGTTCATGCGCTATGCCAAAAAAAAAGGTACTCATAGAAGTTTGTAAATTTTTTGACTTTTATCAAACTATTATGGCGTAATAATGAATAACTTTTTAATTAATTTTAAAGCACGAGCACGATCAAAATACACTAAAAATCTAGTGTTTTCTATAAACAAAATATTGCAGAAATTTTACATTTCAAAATTATTCCGCGAATAAGGGATAAACTACATAAAAAATAAGTTCTATAAATATTTTAAATAATTTGCAGCTCTAATTTTATTGTTTAATAATCTCAAGAAATGATTTCATAGTTTTTCTAATCAAAATTATTTGTTAATGCTCGTATATTGTAAGTCATCGGCAAGTTTAGGGTAATAAAAAATCCAGTTATTGAAAAAACTCGATTTAATAAAAAAATCACTTCGGGCTTTTCAATTCAGAAAAATTCAAAACAAAAACATATATTTATTTAAAAATATCACAAAAAACTTGGTTTAATTTCCCTCTTGGTGACAAATTAAGGTAAAGGAGGCAGCCTTTAAATATGTCCTTTAATCGATTTTTTTTTTGGGAGCGGAAAATTAACCGCGATCGGCCGAGCTGTTTTTGGACAAAAAAAAAATAAAGCCGACTCTTATTATTGCTATTCCATTTTTTTAGCAGAATTAAGAAACGCAGAAAATCTAAAGATTTCTAATTTTTGAAGGGTGAAAATCAATAGAATACTATTTAGTATTTAATAGATAACTCATTGAAAAGGATAGACTGATTATTTGTATTAAAACGGCAGCATATCAGATCTACGTATGGTCATAAAATAGATGAAGCTACTAAGCTTTTAGAAAATCATCGCTTTATTTTAGTCACTTCCACTGCACGTAAAATTATGCCGCACAAGTTTAGCATAAAGCGTTTAAAGAATTCTCGAAAACTATATTGTTGTGCTTCAATACATACGAAATTTAGTAAAGTTTGAGCAGCATAGTTTTAAACAGAGTAGTACTGTGAATAGCAAAAGAATGAATTTAGTCAAAAGCTTGCAAATTGCGCTAAAAATATGGCAACAATAGTTGAAAAAGTTAAATGTTAAAATTTCCAAGTAAGGAAATATTCGACATCTACTACTTATTCTCCTAAATTATATACAGTAAAAACAGTAAGTAGACTTAAAAAGTTTAAGAAACAAATGCAAAGTAATATTTAGTATAATACAAAATTAACAACCCCGCATTATTGGCAGGCACTGTACATTTGCGCGATGCACTTGTGTTTGCGTTTATTGTTGCATGGACGGCTGCAACTGTGGTGGCGTCGTAGCTTCTTAAGCAATTCAATTCAATGGAAATGTGTTTGAAAATATTTGTGGCATGCCACTGCAGCATGCCAACAATAACAATAACAGCGCGAATATAAACAGCAACAGCAACAGCATCAGTGCCGCAGTGGCTGCCAACGAAAGACCGAAGAAATGAGGCGAAAATCAACAAATAAAACAAAAGCGTAAATAAAACACAGTAAAAATAGGAAAAAAAAAACATTGCAACAACAATACCAACAACAGCAACTATATTGAATGCATTGTTGCAGTGAACTAACAGCAGCAGGCAGCTAAAATAAACAACATTTTTTAATGGCAAGCAACAAAAAGCTAATGCAATGATGGTTAATATAAAAAAGCAAGAAGAAAAATTAACTGAAAACAACAACAACAATGTTGTTGCCACGCCATTAACAGCAGCAATGTCCAATAATAATGTACAACTGTGAATATTTTTATTGATGTCTCTTTTTTCCCCCGCAGTTGTTTTTTTTCCAATAATGCTTTTTGTTGTTGTTGTTGCTGCTGCATGCAAGCAACCAACCAACCAGCGTTTAATGGGAATTAATTAGCTAAAGCGCGCCATATAAAGCGGGCCGTCGCTGAAGCGCGGCAGCACTTTGCGAAAAATAACGAAGAAGAAGAAAACGACGAAAAATTGGCACGAAATAGACGCAGTAAGGCATGGAAGGCGAGGAGGAGATAAAGTACATTGAAAGGGTGGAAAACGTATGAATAGAAGAAAGGTAACTGCTGTGTTGTTGTTGCTGCATTCGCTGTACGATTGCTCATTGTACATATATTTGCAACATTTTCAGTGTTTCAGCAGTAAAGTGCAACAGCGGCAAACTCTCTCAATTGGCCGACAGAGCTTGGTGCACACCTTGAAGGAAATGTGAAAGAGGTTGCGGTAGCAACCGCTGCTGTTTGTTGGTTCTGCCACACATTGAATGGCCAGACATTGTCAGTTGCAGTAAGCAAGAGGCGTAAAGATTTTAAGACACTACTAGAACAGAGTATGCCATTTGTACTGCGCACGCGTCTTTATATACCTTTACTGTGTTTTGAAAGCCTCCAATGCCTGTGCGACTAAATGTTTGCGATGCTGTAGTGACGCAAGCATTCAAATCTGACATAAAATGCAGTGAAAAAAATGGAAAAGCTGCTGCGTTTGACGCAAAAGACAATTTTACTTGCAAAACGAACATCTGTATATGCATACCTAATACATATATTAAAAGCAAACTTTTAAGGAAAAAAAAAGCCGATACAAGTGCAACAGACGTCTTGGCAACATTCATAATGACAACAATGGACACGCGCAAGCGTTTTGTTTACTTCACCACATAATTTGTAAAAATGAAAGAAATTTACAGTATGCGATGCGTAAACACGTGAACGCCACTGCAATTGCAAAATATTAAAATACTGCAAGAAAATTATTAGAAAATCTTTTAGACACTGTTTCGCTTGTACAGCTCTTAAAGGCGAAGTTTGTCACCTTAGGAGCGACTTTCTTGTTGCAAGTGGGTAGGTTCATTAATAACCAGTGGTCGAGAGATTAGTTTAATAAATTTACATCAAACAAAAGAAAATCTTTTCGTTAAGAAAAGCCTCAGACTCATGGAAACAAAATGGAAAAAATAAAGCTGTTTTTAACTCATTTAATTTTCAAAAGATATTGTAAAATGAATTTAAGGTCCGAACAGAAACCTAGAAAGATTTAATCAAAGAACTTGAGATACTTTATATTGAAAAAAGGGTTAATTTCCCAGTATTTTAAGTCAAGCCAAGAGAGCGCTTAAGGGGTTTGAAGGCCAAATTCTCTGTCTGCGTTAACTTCAAGCTCTGATTAATGAATACATCAGTACCCAGAGAATGGCAAAATGGAATACCGTCCAACACAATTACGTGCATATTAATCCAATAGGCACTAAACCAAGCTACCCGGCAACCCGTAGGACCAACGACATTACTGCCTTTATCCGCCTCCGTATTGGGCACACCACCATAACCCACTCCCACATTTTAAATGGTTTGGCTCCAGCTTCTTGTTCATACTGTCCTTTGGCATCACTATCAGCTAATCATCTCCTAGATGACTGCACGCAATTTACTTCCACCAGGAAGGAGTTATTCGGCAACGAAACTCCGTCGGACTAATTGAAAATAGCCTCACGGGAAAACATCAGAAAAATTCTAGATTTCTTATTAAAAACTGGACTGCGTAGATTAATTTAAATCCACGTTTTGCATATTTTATTTTTTATCTTGTTTTCCTACTCCCAAGCAATCTTTACTTATTTTTAGTAGCACGTCTCTAGCAAAATAAGTTTATTAAAGCAACGAGCCGAAAGCCCTGGCAGCTAGCGCTCTTTTTTTTACTGTAAAATAATAATTGTATAGTTATTTTTCACTTAATAAATAAAATAAAATAGAATTTGGTAACTTTTTTTGAGTAGATAAGGAACAGCAATATACTGAATGAATAGGGAAAATT
Organism: Philophylla caesio; assembly: GCA_963971545.1. NCBI lineage: Eukaryota > Metazoa > Arthropoda > Insecta > Diptera > Tephritidae > Philophylla > Philophylla caesio. The sequence continues at coordinate 96,804,578 of OZ020606.1, read as the reverse complement.
TTAAAGATGCTCACAATTTCTAACCAAACATTATTTTTCAGAGAATGCATAAGTACAATGCGTTATGCCATTAATTTAAGATTATTTAAATCTAAGATCGTTCGTAATGAAATTTCGCCGTTCTTGGCGAAAGATGTCGTCAAATAATGGAAAATTCAAAACTGAAAAGAAAATTCGCGCTCGTCGAATGTGGCATCCTATAAAGAATATGGCTTATTATAAAAAATAAAAAAGTGAAAGAAATCTGAACATTATCACTATTAAATAGTTAAGAAAAATTAAATTAAATAACATAATACAATTTTTTTTATGTGAGAAGTTTTCTCTTCGGTTTACAGACCTATCCCTGTGCCTATGACTGTTATTTACATTACTTCTGCGCCTAAAAAAAATAGTAAAAACACTTTATTTTGTGGTTTATTAAAAGCTGTTACTAGGTAGCTTAGTTTATCTTCTGTGTAATGTATTTACTGGCTGATAATGCAGTCTAAACCAAAGAGCGTTTGGTAGAAAAAATATTGCTCACAATGCATAGCTTTAAAAACTATCTCAGTCATGTGGTCATGGTTTCTAGTGTGTAGAAAGCTAATCGTTTTAAGAAATTTAGACAAACCTAGATAGTTTAACATCTGAAAATACATTCCGACGACTTTAAGGGTCTAAGAGAAATCACATAAAAAGGAGCCCCTGTCAGCTAAGTGAGCTATCACTTTGGAACCACTACAACCAACATTCCGATCGTAGAACTACATATTTACTATAGGAACTAAAAGTAATAAAAATAAAATATGCTAACCCCGTAAGCTTTTACATTTGTTAACTTGTGAATCTACAGCTTTACCAAAAAAAAATTATTTTTTGTAAGGTCTTAATTTTGCTTCAAAAGTTTTATAAATGCTAGATCAAAAGCCGTCCTACAGGCTGAAAGCTGCATCTCTTAAAAGTAATCGAAGCTATTCAAACCACGTTTCCCAGAACTTCTTTCTATTAAAGAAATATTTAAGCTTGTTCATTTTAAACGTCATTCGCAGAAGAATGCAACGTATGTACATATTTTGTATCGAAAATGACATTTTCAAATCAATAGGAGCTATGTGAAATTGTCATTTATATATACATACTTGTATTGATGAACGATCAAACTTTAAAATAGACTTAAAAAAAAAAGCTTCACGTTCTGAAAATTTGTATTTTAGAAAGAAAAATCCAGGTACACACCTTCTATACAAATTTGTTACGAAAGCTGTATGACATAAAATTAAAAAGTCCAGACTAAAGATACAATTTATTTAACTTGTACTGATTAAAAAAAAGACGCTTTGACTTTTACAACTCAGTAAGTTCCGAAAACTTTTAAACTTCACTGTTCAAAATCACCGCCAACAAGTACCGTCCACATATTGTAATTGAACGCTTGCATGTCCGCCTATTGATTGCTGCTGTCTCTTCGTCTGTCCGTTTGTTAAATTGTTTTTGCTGACTACATTTGGCATTGGAAAGCGTTTGCGTTTGGGGGTTTATTGACCAATTTGGTGGCAGTGGCACCGCTACAATTGCCGTTTAACATTTATCGGAACGCAAGTGGCAAGTCAATGCTCCAACGGCAGTAGTAAGCAGCAGTGGAAGCAGCAGCAGCAGCCGCAGCCAACAAGAAACAACGACTTGCATACGGCCGGCAGCTGGAGACACTAAGCAGACAGTTGAATGCCATTGACGCTGCTAAAATGGACAGACAGTGGACGATATCGACGGCCGGTAAGGTGCAACGGTGCAACGATGCACCGGTGCAGTGGTGGGGAGCGGTGGTTTCCTTGCCAACAACCAACACAGTGGCATGGCATGAGCATGCGCTCATGTTTCGTCGATTATTTGAAATTAATTTGTGCGATTGTGGCATGCGTCGCCACCGGCATATTTACACATTTACCGCATGCGAGCGTACGTGCAGCATTTGCTGTGCTGCCGTTTTTGGTTATGGCAGCCATAAAGTTGGCACAAACTGGCCAAGCGATGAGCAATGAAATGGCAAAAAAACAAAACCAATAAATGCGCGGCTGCGGACATTCATTCGGTGGAAATTTTTATGTTCATGAACGCGCAAACGCAAACGCAAACGCACGCGCTAGGCAGCTAGTGAGTAGTGTGTGAAATTTCTCTGAACCTTTCACTTGCTGCGACATGGTAACGCGCGGCACAGGTAATGTTCTTGCAACAGATTGTGCCTGCGCGCACACACACAAAACGCGTCGACCCCTACAATGTTTGTTGCTTGATTTTTTCTGTACTCCTTTGTTTTTTTTTTTGTTTTTTTTTTGTAACCAGCGAACTGCATTGCTTGATCGCTGTAACGATTGAACGTCGGATTGTCGGATCGTTGGGAGGATTATTGCGCAAATCGTTTTAATCAATTGGCCACCGCTGTGCTTCAAGCGTACATACGACCTAGCCATATACACATATTCACATATCTACATGTGTTGTTGTTGTTATTTGTATACTCTTTGTGCTCTAAGCTGCCTTTATCGCTGATTGTATTGACCGAGTCTAAAGTGAGTGCGGCAGCAGCGGTGCTCGTTGGGGTCACCCATTTGTTTGCCAACATATTCACATGTGCGCATGCGCACACACACAGAAAGAGTTTAGAGCAGCAGGTGGCCGGTCATATGCCTGTCACATAATTTTCTATGCTTTGTAGTTACACTGCGGGCGCTTACTGTGATTTGGTTTGGTGGATATTTTTTTTTTAGCTGTGATTTGCTTGATAACAAACTCGTAGATTGAGTATATTTTTTCGAAGCTGTGAGGCTTAAGCAGTTAAGAAATCTTCGCTAACAAATTTTTATTTGTATCTACATAAGGAAACTCTCACATTTATTTACAAATTCATATTTCGTTGTTCAAGAACATTTTTTTTTTTTGGTTATTTTAAATAAGTACTAGTGCAAAGTGATTAATCGAGCGTATAGCTTGAGAAAAGTATTGCCGTCAACCGTCAACTATTTATCATTTTAGTGTCTTTTAGCAGAATATCCTTCGCTCTTGTCGAATTATTGCAGGTAAAGTGAAGGAAAATAGCTTAGAATTTAATGTTCCAAGAACGTCGTCAAAAAGGCTACAAAGGCGGCAAAAGTTTCTTCACAAATATTACAAATGATTTCGGTTTTGCAATGTGATATTTCAAAGTGATTCAGAAAACAAGTGCGACTGGGTCCAAAGGCCACCGCCATGCCTTACATGCCACAAACAAGTAAATAGTGAAAAAAGGCCTTAAGATTCCAGAGCTATTATTTTCAAGAGTTCTTCGCCAATGGAAGTGCTAATGCAGTATTTTTATCTTCCTGTGAAGGAAGATATGTCAGATGAATAGGTAGATGATTTCATAGATGCAATTTCAAGAAACTTTACTAACGAACCTCTTTTCTGAAGCACCACTAACAATAAACTCCAAAATAGTTCGGTTTCTCAACTTTATATTGAGTTCCAATAAAGTCATACCATTTTCCTTTCCGGCATTTATTCCGCTTATGAGAAAAATAATTTAATGCAATGCTGAAATACTTAAATACCGGAGCGCTTGATATACATACATACATTTCGGTAATGAGTAGGACAGTGTGGGGACTTTTCTCGAAGAATTTGAGGCTAATATCTGGAGAACACGTTTAATGAATGACTGAGGCGCTGCTACTACTACTGATAAAAAAATGTGTACATAGGTAATGAAAATGGTAGTAATAAATTGAGCTATGTATATCGAGTATATATAAAATAAGCGGCAAATTATTATTATTATCATATGAGATAACCTCAAAATAATCGATATTGCAATGGATATTGACGGTAATGGAAATAATAATGATAATGGTTATAGTAATGGTAAAATTAGTAGCATTCAATGGATGTTGACGGTAACGATAATGGTTATGATAAGGGTAATGATAAATATAATGATAATGGTACTGGTACTGGTACTGGTGCTGGTAATGGTAATCTAAGTCATTTTCAATGGATGTGGACGGTAACGGGAATGATAATGGTAATTATTATGGTAATGGTAATAGTAATGGTAATAGTGATTGCAATAATATTGGCAACTGTAATGATTATAGTAATGGAAATAATAATGGTAATTTTATTAGCATTTGCAACGGTAATTGTAATTGTAATGTTAACGATAAATGTAATTATAATGGTAATGGCTTTTTAGATGCTATTATAGTTATAGAAAACATTTAAAACTCCTCTTCTTGAGAGTGCGGTAAAACTTAGACTGCTTTTAATATTGAAGTGTTCGTTTAACAGCTGTAAAAATTCCAATTTATAAAATATTAATTTATGTATGCAAATACAAAAACCAATGTCTTGAATACAAAACCGTATACTTGTTGTGTATTCTCTGATACTTTCAATGCACAACACGTGCACCGCGAAATCAAAGGAACACAAATAAAGCAACGACGGCGACAACACATCTCCCACTTTTAATCAAGAAACGAAATATCTCGCCCGTTCTTGTAAAATACATTTTTTCACTCACTTATCAACGCGAAAGCATCTCAACATCGCGCAGCAGCAGCAACCAAAAAAAAAAAGCGCAGCGCAACACAAAGTGAGATCCGATCGTTCGTTGAATTGCATTGGATAGGCAATAAGGCTTTGTGTGGCAGGTGAAATGGAATTTCCTAATGCATATTTACGAGACACATATATACAAATATATGTATGTATGTATGATTGAAACAAAAAAAACACACACACAAATGCTTAGCAAGTCAAAAGAAACTTGGCAATGCACGGTGTACAGCGTCAGCCACACTCTCGGTCATTTGATATGAAAATTTATGCATTCTGATTTTTTTTTCGAAATTCTGTTGAATTGATAAAGTGCGACGGTCGAGATTGTGCTTGGCCAACAAAAGCAACAGAAAAGTCGGCGCATATTCGGAGGAGTGAAAATCGATGCGATGGACATTGGTATTGAGTATGCAAAGTAGATTTATTTGGAGTACAGCGATCATTAACAAAATAAATAACCGAAAATAGATTTGGTCAAGTAACTGCTCGTAAAACATAATAAGCATAAGATGCACTGCACAATTATAGTCTAGCCACAAATTAAGATTATTACAAAAACCCTCTACATACACAAATTTCAAACTTCGTCGAAAATTAAAACATAAAAACCTTTCCTCAAAACTTTAATTATTTTTTACAAATTTTCAAATTTTTTTATGGTACATGATTTTATGCCCTCTTAGTCTTGGTATAATTAAGAGCAAGTGTGAAGTGGTTACAAAATGAGGTTGATTTTTTAAAAATATTTTTACTGGTCTGGTAAAAAATTTCTAAGACAAGAAATTGACAAAAGGCTGTGCTACAAGACTGTATAATCAGAAACATGCTAATTGTTTTTTTTACAAAATTTCAAGATGTTTTATTACAAAGATTTTATTTATTTTCTAGTTCGAATTTAATACAAATTTCGGTGAAATGTATCTTTGTACAAATCTTAAAACTTGAGTTTACAAGGTTTTTCTTAGAGAACGAATGGAATCTTAGTTGAATAAAGTTAGAAATAAAAAAAAAAAAAAATAAATTGTCAAAATTTGTCAATGTATGTTTGCACTATAGTTGTGTAACGCACTGTAGGAGTAGAAATATATTGAAAATTAAAAGGATACAGAAAAAAAGCATCCATACGCGCATTGTAAATCACAGCAGCTCAAGCATAAAACAAAACAAACAACGGTCAGCAAACAAGATCGATTGCGTGTGAACGTTTCAGCTGCAAATTTCAACAGGTCGGCTTTTCGCGCCGCTGTGTAAAGTGTAAGCCTAAGTTTTCGACTTTACACATTTTTTTTTTACCAATTTTTGCTGCACTTACAAAATCATTTTTTTTGCATTAAATCTTAGTTTTGGCTCCACCAGCCACCCGCCATCCGCCAACTGCTGCATGGAGCTCTGCGCTGAAACGGCGTGCAGAGATTAGATAATGACCTCATTCTACCGCTAGTCGCCAATCGCAAATCGCTGACGTGACGAATGAACTAATGTAACTATTAGGTGCTTATCTTTGGACGTTCGTATATATAAATCCGTCTACGTACATACATACATACATACATATCTTCATGTAGAATGTATGTATGTACAAACACGTAAGAGTAACTCGTAAGCTTGGCCGTGAGTACTCTTGCATGTTTGTAAGTATGTAGGCGTTTGGTTAGCTATTTCATGCTGGCAAATCAATTTGTTTGCCTGCGTGCGTGTATTTTATTGAATATTTAACATTTCAGCCTCGAAATCTAATCAATAAGAGTAAGTGCAAAAAAAAAAGCTCGCAAACAAAAATATACATTCTTATACGTATGCAAGAGTATCATGCCAATAAATTATTGAATTATTATTTGGTGCAACAAAGTAGTCTACTTAAAATGCATTTATTATACTTGTACAAACACACTCGTATATTCAGAGGCATAATTCATTTTAATAAATGCATTTAATTTATATACATACATATGTATTACATATGATGCAAGCGTGCATGTTAGAAAATATTTAAATTACAATACATAGCATTAAATATGCAAATAATAATATTTAACCCTGGAATAGTTTATGAATTAATATGCTTGTTAATGAAATATTTTATTTATGTGCAATTCACATTTTTTTTATGTTTTTCAAATATACTTAATACAGCGGTGTCTCTCACTAAATCTCTCACAATAGAGCTTAAGCTTCACACTTTGTGCACAATTAAATTTTTCCAAAATTTTTTTAAAAATTTTTTCGGGTATGCATTTTTGTAGTCCATTAAATTTTAGTACAATTAAGTGTAAATTTCAAGTGACAACAAATAAACGATATGGAAGAAAAAACTTCATTGAGTATTTTCCTAAGCGTTTCATTATCCTGAACTATTATTCCTGGGTGCGATCTACTAAATTTGCGCAACATGTATAAAAGAAGATATCATTTTCCGTAATTTTAAAGTAATCAAGCAACAATGTTAAGAAATTAAATAACATTATGATTTGCTTCGTTTAGCTGTAAAATGATTTGTGGTGAGTTGAAGTGGGGTAAAAGAAGGAGAGTTGCGAGGAAGAAAGCTCGAGTAAAATGAGTTAAGGCAAAGAAAGTTGAATTGTGGTGAGTTTAGGTTCTGCGAGTTTAGATGTGGTGAGTTTAAGTGTGGTGAATTAGGGTGTATTGAGTGATTGTGTGGTGAATTAAAGTGCGGTAAGTGAAGGTGTGGTTAGTTAAGCCACCTGGTAGGTTTAGGTATTGCCAGTTTTAGTGTGGTGTGTTCAGAAATGTTGAGAAGAAGAAGACGACTTTTTTTGTTATTCCCAAATTCTTCATGTGCCCCATTTGCGTGTGGGTAGTTCATGTATAGGACGTTAACAATTGGTGAGATCTAACGTGGTGAGTTCAGGTATGGAGGGTGGAAAAAATACTTATTACCTTATTAGCAAATCTTATTCTTTTCGACCATTCTATTTCGGCACGATTTCTGTTCCATTTGCCATGTTGCCTTCGCAATTTTTCTACCGTAAATGACTTCGAGAAAGATAGAGTTTTAGAAGAGCTGCTTAAAAAACTCATCTAAAGAAGGTCCAGCTCAAGCATGTGATTCATGCGGTTTGTGGAAATGTAGAATGGACGGTATCTTGATGTTAGGAAAGGGCTTCTAGCTCACTTTTTATTCTGAGCTCGCATAAAGATGTAAAAGTTTGTGCAAAAAAGAATTATTGTTAGTGAGTAAAAAATATTACTCCACACTTTAATCTCTTTAGTTGTTTTAAATGTGCCTGCCGTAAATACCATTTATGCATTAGGGTATATTCTACTTGGATAAGAATACCAGTAGATAGCACTATATATACTGTTATCCAGTTTTTGTTATAATAAGCGGACAAGTTTCCTGGTTCGAGAGTGGAAGAGCTGTCGCTTGATAGGACTCAAATTCATTGAGGATGCTAGAAAGCTTGAAATGGTAATGACGAAAGTTTCGTAAGAACTCATCACCGTCGCATGTCACAATATAAGATTTGAAGCTAATATAAACAACAAAACTTTCGGGTAACTTACTTGCTATTTAACATACATTCAATAAATTTTGTAATTTTTCTAGACTATGAATCAGAAAGTTATACACTTTTTTATAAACTTACAATTTTAGCGCTAAGCAAGGTATTAAGCACCATTTCTTGTCATCGTACACTTCCGCATCAATAAATTTGCGGTACAATTATCAATTTGCGTGACAAAACAAAATAATACAAAGAATAAATGCCATTATTTTTACAATCAGTTATACTTCGGGTGAATGGAATGGAATGAAAACTCAAGGAAATGTATAGTTAAGTGCATGAATCAGCTTTCGAAACAGTTTCCGTTGAATGACCAATCCCTAAAAGCTTCCAACATGTCAACTTGAGTGAATGTTTTTTATAAATATATGGTACTCGTATGTTTGTTTGTTTGTAGTTATTTATTTATTAACAAACAAGGGTTGCAGCTTCTCAAGCGGCCTTCGGTTATAGCGACAGGTGAAAAATATTAATTAACAATTAACTGTTACTTCGTTGCATGTAATCAGATACATGTACGAGTATGTATGGTATGTCGCATGCAAATACAAATACAACAGAAAAAAATATGTACATATCATACTCGTATGGATGAATGTGGGCGTTGCAAGCAGAAATCACGCAAATGCATTCGCGTTCACGTTCGCGCTCGCAATTTGCATGACTTATAATTTACGCTTAATATTTTTTTATCTATTTCATTTTCATTTTAATCGAGTGTCATAATTGTTAGCCGTAAGACATGCGAAACGGCAAGGCAGGACGGCAGGCGGCGGAGCTACTTTACATGTAAATATATATCTACATATGTACCTACATATGTAAAGTTGCTTGTGGATGCACTCTGCGCGAATTTGTGAGTGTATGTGTGTGCACATGTGGGGAGAGTCTGTGTTGTCTTTCGTTTCGGTTTATGGAAATTTCGCGTCGCTGCGCAGCACAGTAGCTGCAGCTTCAGCCGCTTTAGTGACGATTAAAATACTCGCGCACTAATTGCAGACGACGATTTGTTGGCAATTACAAAGACAAAAAAAAAAATTTATAAAAAAAAAAACGATTGTTAAGCCTTAAATGAAATGAGAAGAAAATGCGCATGACGTAAATGCCGCAGAATGCATTCGGGACGCGTTCACAGGCAACAAAAGCAAAAGCATAAGTTTCAACATTCATATATGCACATACATATCTACATATGTATATTTGTACATTTGTATGTAGATAAACAAATATATAACTATGAGGTCACTTGCTTGTATATTTGTATTTATAGCTTTTGGCTGCATTGCTGCCACAAATAACCAATAGCCACCGATCTGAACTGTTGACGGTGCTTGGAGCGTGTGAAACGGTGGACGGGGCCATTCGTTGGTGCTCCAAACTCAGGGAGCGACTGAATAACTAATCGAAGCGCAGGAAGTCACTAATGATTTTATCGCAATTTTTTTTTAATGCATTCATGTGATTGGCGAATGGTGGTTACCAGATATGATTTTTCCTTTTAAATTCTTATACGATTACTTGGTTTAAAAATTTTTTAAAAATAACAGCCTGATAAAGAAAATACAATCATTAAAATTTTAAAGATTTTTCGTCTTAAGTTCTTAGAAAACTATTTAATTTAAGATAATAAAAAATATATTTAAATTATGCTGTAATACTCAAAATAAAAATTGAATAACTAAAATAAAGTCTTAAAGATTTCTAAGATTTTTATTTAAGGCAATTATAAAATTGTTTTATTTTAATTTATAAAAAATAAAAATGAAGAAATAATATGAGATTTTTTTATATAACCATTTAAAAACGAAAATAAAACTTTAAACATTTCTAAAACCTTTTGTTTCGCATTTTTAAGGAATAACCACAACTAGGGCATCGGCAGGTTTTTAAATTTTGGTTTTATAAAAAGCCTAGCTCTTTGTCTAAAACTTCTATTTTTCTTTTCAAAAATGTATGTGTATTTTATGAATTTAAAAATTTTTCAAAAAATGCTCAAATAGGCTCAAAATTTTAAATTTATTAGTAAAGAGTGCATGCGCTTAGAATAATAATATGGACGATATAAATTTCATCAGGTTTTTTTTTTTGAAAACACATTTTTAAAAACATTACCAATTTTTTGAGGTCAACTGATTCTCTGAATGCAAAAAGTTTAAATTTCAACAAAATTTAAATTTTTGTTTTTTTGCTAAGAATTCAATATTATTACATATTTTTATTCACTCATTCAATGAGTGTTTTGTAAATAAATTATTTTTTTTTTATCAGTTTCACAATTAGTGAACTAATTATTTAGTCGAAATTTTCAAAAAAAAATCTTTAATTAATTTGAAGTTAAACAAAACTTAAGTTATTTGCACATGTGCAATCATATTATAAATAAATAAAACCTTCAAGCAAATACAATTGGTAAAACAAATTATTTTGTGCAAATATTCTTGTTCTAAAAGTTTCGATTATTCAGTAACTCAATCGTTAATTGCATAATTAGTTTACTTAACATACTCGAATAATATAAATTATTAATTTCTGTTAAATTTCTCTTTAAGCCTATGAATGTTTTTTTTTCTAGTAAGCATGAACGAAAACGAAAATTTTCTTTTTTATTTGTGTGACTGAGTTGATTTGGAATTACTGATATATATTTTGTACAATTCTTTCCTATCGTAAACACCTGGCCACCCTGCAGTGCGACATTATGCGCCCCAAATAAGTTACTGCATTGCAGCAATTAGCGTTAAATTATGCGCCGTTGAAATCCCGTATTTATGCAATATTTGTGTTTAATTTTATATAAATGACATAAACATAGCGCATAGAAGTGGTTAGAAAAAAAAATCAAGAAAAAAAGAGTATTTAATGTATGCAAATTAAGTTACTGAACAAAATTTTTCACACACAAATATATGTACATACATCTGTGTACTATCAGGTATCAGGTTAAAGTATGATAACTCCTTTTAACTTTTATCAAAAATGCTATTAAGAAATTTGAAAAAATACTTAAAACTCAAAGTTTGATATAATTAAAAATGTTAATTAAATTATTAATTTATGCTTTTGTGAGTCAAAATACATACAAACACACTAGGATATATTTAAGATAAATTGATCAAGTAAATTAAATAAGAAATGAGGGAAAATGGAGTTACCATTTGTATATTTTGTATCACAGAAATATACATGTATGTATGTATATAAATCAGTTAAAAAATGTTAGGTTACTACAAAATATTTCAGTTATCAAAAAAGGCTATCATAAAATAGATCTGCCGTTCAGAGTCGGCATAAAACTGTGCGGTCCATTATTACGATTATTATTACGATACAAGTGAGATTTCAAAAATTGTAGGAATTGAAAATATTTCATTTTCGTATTGAAAAAAAAACTTTTTAAATCTGATATGCTTGTGTATAGTATGCACACGTGCACATAGTTCTAAATGTCAATACTATCAGCGTTCGTGATGTATGTATGTTAGGTATTAAGGGGGTCGGATCATTTCGAAAAATCAATTTTTTCTTAATCTTTTCCAAAACTATCTAAAAACATATGTGTAAAATATTAGCTTTGATTTCGAAGTGGTTCAAAGCATATTTTAGGTAATATTCTAATTCTTCTTTCGTTACACTTTATCAAAACTTTGAAGCGCGTTTTCTGAAAACCATGTTTTTGCAATTGGCGTGCACGATTGCGCGACAACTATCGCACCTATTAATCTGATTCAACTTCTATTTTGTAAAGTATGAAAAACTGTTCTATGTGCACTAAAGATATTAATAATTTTATTGAATTTTGTAATTTTCATAAGTAAAAATATGCACAAATTTAATGTTGAAAATCGTTTTCAAAGTTCAAACATATGAAAAAATTATAAATTTTTAGTTTTCATCGGCTGAGGCTCATAAAGAGTAAAAAAGTATACGAATTAACAAGATATTTATATTTCCTGTTACAGTTAAGAATTACGGACGCTACTTTGCACGCCAATGGAAGGTATCAGCTGCGACACGTTCCACGGCAACATGGATTCCTCCGCCTTTTTTCAAACATTTTTGAGTGGTTCAATCATCAAAAAAAAAAACTTTAAGATATGCTCTAAAATATACTCTTTAAACGAATTGTCTACAATGATTCCTATTCTAAAACTAAAAATTCACAAAGCCAATTTTTTTCTGGTCTCTAAATGACGCGTTAACAAGTAGAATACTAGAATATAAGCGAGTTGGACGGCGTTTGAGAGATTGCAACTATGACTAAGATTGCGCAGCGAGATAAATAAGTTATTAATAAAGAATGTAGTAAATAAAAATCAGCAGAAATTCCGTTCTAATATCGTTGTTTGTATAATGCAGTTTTTGCGTTGTAAAAAAATGCAACATACAAATATTTAATAATTCTTAGCATCACTAGCTAGGTAGGTACTATGCTATTATTATAGTAAAGGCATGATTACTCACACTAATACGTGTACGAGTAAAGTGTGTGCTTTATTTTGAGAGATTTTAAATTTGCCATTTAAATAATTTTTTAGTTAATTTTTTTCCCACTTCTTTTTGTCATTGAAACTTTAACAAAAAGAACGAAAAAGTGCGCGCATGCGTTATTTCAAATGGCCGACGACAATATGCTAAAGCATGTATGTTTATATGTATTTATCTATATACATACATATAACGTATGTGTACGCATGTATATGTATATCCATGTATGTGCATATGTAGTAGTGAGCAGTGTCAACAATTGTCAGCCAACCAATTGCGCGGCGCAACAGAGATAGCAAGCACAAAAATATGGCGCTGAAATTTAACGACAGTCTCAGTCGCTCGGCTTGTACTTAGTCGAAAATGCTGAAGTCGTTGGCGCAATGAATGGCTAGGTACATGCGCACATACATATATATGTAGGAATATATATATAATATATAGATATGTATGTATGTATGAGTCGCTTAGCTGCTGTGATTAAATTAGAAATCTTAACTTTTTTCAACTCTGTTTGTTTGCATGAATACATAAATAAATAAAAATATGTGAACATACATATACCTTTAGATACACATACATATACATATATGTATGTAAATATTCATACTATAGATGCATGTATGTATGTGTGTGCATGTGCATTATAAATAAGATGTTTATACGGCAGGCGTACGAGCACAGTTAGCAGTGAGTTTTTTCTATTCTTGTTTGACGTTCTGTCGCTTGGAAGCGAAAAAATAACAAAAAGCCAAAAAAAAAACAAAATATAACAAATAAAGTCATATAAAACACAGCTACAATTAACATTTTTCGTTGCTGAAGCTAAATAATTCATTGTTGTAGTGGTTGTTATTTTGAGTGGCTTTTTTTAATGTTCGTTTGACATATCTTGATTTTTCGTTTCGTTCTTTTTTAGACTAATGCGTTTCTCAGGTGCTAATTTGTGAAAAAGTCATAGAATAACAAAATATAAATATGCATTTGTATAAACATACATACATAGGTATATTGTAGTATATGATATACGTACATACATATGTATATATATATGTATGTACGTATGTGTACACAAAATTTAAAATTCTGATTTGCATGCACCGATTTATATTTCTTGACACACAAAAAGATATTAGCATATAAATTAATTTTTATCTGTGTGATATCAAATGAAAGCGGAGAACTTGTTTGCGCAATTATAAAAAAAATATTTAAAATTTAATATATATTAAGAAACAATACAGTCCGCTTCCCTTGAACAGGTACACTGATTGTGATGAAAACTCAGGCTTAGATCTTTATTTCAAGTTTTGCATTGCCTTCATATTAAAGAGTGTTAAATTCGAAAGAAAATTTGGTGAAAAAGAAGAGCATACTTTGTACGAGTACACCGAAAAGACAACTTCTTGTTCGAATTTTTTAATGAACCATATCAAAAATTTGTGTTTGCTATTGCTGAGTCACTTGCAACGTTGTGTCTTATTAGGGTCGCATTATATGGCAAGAAAGGTACATGTTAAGCCAATATTTTTTGGGAACAAATTTGAGCAAGAAAATTTAATAGCACTAATATTCGGCAAATAGTGAACTTGATAAAAAAACTCACAATTTCTAAGGAATTGCTGTAGATTTCTCTGAATTGGCATTAAATAATTTTAAATTGGCCAAAACGCTTATGCTTACTTCTACGAACTACAATAAATATTCCAAGTTTTATTTAAAATAAATAAATACGTCTATCGTAGCTTTGTTATTTATAGGTTTAAATAACTTTGTATAACTTCAGTTTTTGATGAGGTAGAGGCAGGGGCGCCGTAACGAAATTTTCTATGGCGGGCAGAAAACTAATAAATGATGATTGATGAAAAATTGTTACAAAAAGGCTATTGATGTGTTACATACTTTATTCTGAGTATAACAAATGCTTTGTATTAAAAATTGAAGTTGTGATTGATTTATTTCAAAAGCTTCCAAAAGTTCGTGTCTGTTGTTCAATACACGCAAAATAAAATACGAAATATTTTACCAGAATTTTTGGTAATGCGGCCACACAGAATCCAGAAAAAAGAGTCGACATTGAATCAATTTAACCATCACCAAATAAAATTCAATAAAAAGAACAGCAAATTTCATGGTCTTATACTTATGTGTTAATTGACTCAGGATTTTCTTTATGATTCATTCAGAAAAAATTCACAACAAAGAGAAATGGTGTCTAAATATGTTAATTCTTGTTACAGGGACTGATTTTAGCTTAGACTTAAGTGTAATCATGCTTTAGTTTTATTTTTTGCTAATAGTATAGATATGGATTTAAGTGTGAGAAAGATTTGTTCCCGTCGATGACCGGAAATTTAGAAAAAAGGCTAAAATCTGCAGTTAAAATGATACGAACACATTCATAGGTTTGCACTTTTAAGTCCGAAAAAAAAAAAATAAACAAAGATATATCTACCGCTTGCGCCTTTCCAAATTTTTGTAATATCTACTTTGGAGTGGAGAAATTGTTTCGAAATTGGGTTCAAACGACTGCAATAAAATTGGAGAATTCTGTGAAATAAAATAACACACTTTTCACTGATATATCACTGTTATGCTAGTGTTAGCAGCAAGATTTAAGTCAGCCTTCGCACCGCAACGGCAAACTCAGAAATCTTCAAGTTACCCCCACTTTCGAGACAAGCGCCTAAATTATACGTACAACCAACTGACAACGCTAACATTAATACGCTGGGGAATGCCGCATATACATACAAACAATAAAAGAGAAAAATAAATTTAATCAAAAAGTGCACCCACACAGGGGAGTGCCGAGCCGCAGACTAAATCTGAAGATAATTTTAAATCGCGATTGGCCAGGTGGGCAAACAATTTGAAAATGATCGAAGGAGTGCAATGCACCTGTTATTGTTAGTATTGCACTTATGGGTGTTGTTGCACGTATGTATATCAGCTGATTTGGGAAATACGTTTATGTACTTATGTCGCTTTTTTGTGCAATACTGTGAAAAGTTCTGTAATTGCAAAATTTTTTTTTTTTTGGTATTTTGACTATCTTTTACTTAGTGCTATTTGTTGCTGTGTTGTTGTTCGCACGCATGCTATTTAACGCATACATAGTTGATTTGTTAAAAAATAAAATTTGTCAGCTGCTAGCTGTAGAACTGCAAGCAAAATGAAAATAAAACTCAACAACAAAACAACAACAGTATTACGGCAAACGATCCCCACCGAGACAAGTTATAATTGTCGACGCACCTCAGAAATGCTTACAACGCGCGTAAACACTACCACCACCTTGCAATAACAATAAAAATGCAAAAAAAAAAGAACAAGAAGCGGACCAGTAGCGGAGCGGAGGTCGGCGGTGCAGGCGAAAAATCACTTTCAGCCCGGCGGCCGATTGTGGTAGATAATGAAACAGCGGCATTAAAACAACTACAAACAGAGCAACAATAATTATAGCTTAACGCTACAATGGTAGCAATGATAACAATAGCAACAACGAAAACAACAACAAAAAATAAAACAAAAAATAAAACAATCCAGTAATAACACCATTGCCGGTTCAGGTGGCAAGGATTTTTCCACTTGATTACATTGGCTGCGCGCTTGTTGTGGCAATGGCAGCAACAATAGTAACAAAAACAACAACATCAACGTTGGCTGTGAACGCAATTGCGCCAGCGCTTGCGCTGCATAATTTCACCGACGGAAATTGAGATATTTTTTTTTAATAAATTATGAGCATGCGCGCACTGCCACCTTGGTAGCGTCTAAGGCGGATGCTGTTGCCGTGGCAATTGCTAGCGTACTTTGTATATATGTTTGTAGGCAACATTGCGTTGCATACGCTTTTTGGTGCACCATTTTTTTAGAATTCTAGCATTTTGTTTTGCACATTTTTCGTTATTGCTTAGTTCGCTATGGTCGCCGTTCACGCTTTTGTAAATTCGCAATTAAGCTTGATTAGGTTTAATCGGTTTTTGATATTTATGGCTTTTCATTATCATTAAATTCATTGGCTTGAAACTGTGCGGGGCGGCCACTGCGACTACGAACACAAACACCGACAACACTGCAAACACAAACACAAGCCCGCCACTGGCTCGGCTATCATGTACTCCCAACTGTTGGCCGCTTTGATCGTTTTCGGCTACCGTAGTCGCTACCGCTTTCCGCATATTCTATAATTTTACGCAACTAACCAACAACTTTGTCAACGTCGATGGCGCGCGCGACGGCGAATAATTGCACTGCGGCGACAGCGCGCAAACAGCGGCAGCTGGAGCAGCAATAGTAATTATTCACCACTTGCAACATGGATACACAGGCGCGTCGTGGATGCTGCTGCTGGTGCTTCTGTTCCTGTTGGTGGTGCTGAAACGCCCCGGGATAATTTGTTTGCTAGTTAATTGGTATTGCGGCCATTGATCAGCAGCTTGCGGCTTTTTGGTATGCGCCCAAGCGCAGTTGCTGACTGGCAGCGGGCAGCGGGCAGCTGCTGTTGTCATGAAGGGACAATTTCCGGTGCCGCTCCTATTTGCAAACGAAGCTAACTACTATTTAACTATTCTTTCGCTGAAGCGAAATGCCATCCGAGCAAAAGTGTATTTATGTAGATAATTGTGTGCGGCCACTTACCTTGGCTGAGCTCTCTAGTGGATTCCAATAGACGGCGATGGCGTTGTGGGAGACCTCCTCGATGCAGCCGACAAGACCGACGGAATTTTTTGTGTCTGCAAGAGAGTGTGGCGAATAAAGCGGAAATTAATGTTTGTGTAATGAGTATTAACAAAATAATAAAGAGTAAACCCACATTCAGAGGATAAGAATCAGTTTTTTTATTTTACTAAAATTCTAAAGTTACTCTAGCATGTGAGTTAACTTTTCATTTTAAAATACGTTCCATAGTAGTTTGAAGTCGAAGTTCGCTCACTGCTCACGTATAACAATATGATAGTAAACTCTACAAAAGTACACCGATGTGCATAAAAATAGTAGCGCCGAATTTTGGCTTTATAAAGAAACCCGCAAAAACTACAAATTCAAGCTTTATACAAAATTAAAGAAAACATTTATCTAAAATTTGAACAAAATACTTTTTTTTAAATGTGCTGTAATTGTTTTCATTAGTATGTATGCAAGTAAAAATGTACAAATTTCAAGTGCTCGAAATTATTGTCAATGCCTTTTGGTTTCGTTCTACTATGTTATTCGATTTAAAATATTTGTAGCCCCCTAATGTGAAATGGCTTTACCTTAAACTCTTGTAGAGTTTCAGTTTAAAACGCTCTTAGCCTCTTTGTATTAGCGATCGAGCTCTTAATTTCCATTTTTAACTAATAAATTTAACTTGGCTTTTGCAAACTGAAGGCAACACATTGTGATGCATGTTTTTTAAGTCTTATTTGCTGTAATATTTTATTACGAATCTTGCCTTAATACTCGAGCGATCTTGTAATATTTCATAAAACTAATTAGTTAAATTTTATTTAAAAATTAAATAGGATTTTCCTTAAATCTCATTTGTGTAATTCCCAAATTTTCCACGCTTAAAAACTGAACTTTCATAAATTTGTCACCAATATTGTAAAATTTGTTTGTTGTTAATATTTAAATTTAAATTAACTTAAATTAATTTTGTAAACAGGTGGCAACTCGATTTCATAATAAAATCGTAATGAAATTATCTTAACTCGCATTCATCTGAGACTTGTATTGCAATATTTCCTTAAAGTTATTATTTTAATTGAATATGAGATTTTAAACATGTGGCAACTCACTTTAAAGATAAATATTTTCAAAATTTCGCTTTTGAAAGCCCTATTGTAATATTGGCTTCAACTTATAATTTAAATGTAATTTAACATTCTAAAGACTGTTGGCATCTGTCATTAAAAAGTGTGGTACATTCTTATTCCAAGTCGGCAACTACTTACATATTTATGTTTGCGCTAAACTTTATCCTAATTCGTTCGGCCGTCTTGCAATGAAAATTAATGATTTAACTCATAAGATTATTTTTGTTTAAGTAAAATTTGCTTGAGTCTATCTTATATGTGTATTTACGAATTATTAATATAATTAATCAAACATATAATAAAATAATACATGCATCCTTCGTATTATGATTGAAGACATGCTCAATAATATTTGTCCGAATGTAAAAAAATTATTTAAATTTCTCAAAGGTATATTGCAATGATAAACTGACTTTCAAAATTACTTAGAATATCCAAAGTCCTCAGCCAACTCTATTGGCAATTCCTTAATAACTCATTTATAACAAATAAGCTGCACACATGTAAATAAATAGTCAATATTTGATTTATTTGCTTATTAATTTTAAAATTGCATTTGTGATTTTTTTTTTGTTTTTTGATTTTCACATTTACAACGCCAACTCGGCCCGCTTAAGAATAAGCAATTTGTATGTATTTGCTGATAATCAAAACTAACGGTTGGGAAATTTAGCATTTACGGCTAAGTTATGAGCAATACAGCTCATTAAATGCCACATGTTTATAAGCAGCATGTGGCATAAATTCCATACACACACACATATGTACAAACAATACTTGTTGATACGCACAAAAGTTCATGAAGACGAGGGAGCATGCGAACTGAAGGCGAAGGTGGGAGGAGGTACGCAAGGCACATACTTGTTCATATTTAAGTATTTGTGGCTATTAGGTTGTGGCATGAAAATTACAACATTTGTCATTAAAACAAAAAGTTTTTAAATAAATATATAAGTATACATACTTATGTATGCATTCGTGGGTACTAACGCGCAACAAAACGAATGATCTGTGCGCGCACGCGCAGCACCCAATTAGCAGCGCAGATGAACTCTCTGGCGACGCAGCTGGTGGGCATGAAAAACGACATACAAATTGCAACAATGCAGACTTAATGGACATACATGCATACGAGTATATTTATGTGTGGCTGTGTGTGTGTGTGTGAGTGTGTGTGAAAGTTGGCCATTTTACAAGGCCGCAAGGCGAATATTCTAGCGACAGTCTGCCTGTGGCGTCACACCCCCCCAGCGCCAACAGCCGCCAAACCATTTGCCAGCATCCACTCAACTAGGTTTGCGCATACATATTTTTGTGCATACATACATATGTATGTATGTGTGGTTGGAAGGCTCGCACATTCCATTGGACATGCGATCGATCGTTTGGCTAGCCAAGTGGCTAGCATAGTGGCGCTTATCAGCTGCAACAAATCGTTATTGCATAAATACTTGCAACTTGCAGCTTGCCACATTTCACAATCAATAGTTAGAATTCATTTAAAGTTTTGTAATTTACAAACAAATTAAAAATAAAAACGAAAGGGAAGCAGGAGGGAGAGGAAGGGAGCGAATTGTGGTTGTTTGTGCCCACGTCTTCGTTTTCCTCTTCTTGTTGTACGCAGCAAAAATGATAAGCATCTATGTTGCAAGTTGTTAATTTTTACTTTTAATGTGTATGCAATCGCATTTGCTCAGACAGCAACAGCAACAACAATAAAAACATTAAAGAAAATACAGTTGTTCGGTGATGATAAATGTGCGTTGTTGTGAGTAAAAAAATATCTTTATCTTTATTATTGCAAATTCAACGAATGAAAGACGCTGTTAAAGGGGGGAAAGGGATATTGATATTGTTCTCAAATTACACAACTGCTAAGAAGACAAAAACTATTTATGTAGAGATGTAAATTTACCAAGTGCTTAGCTTTAGAGCTTTCTAATAAATCAAGCACGGATAATTACAATACGACTCACATAAGGGCCGCAAAAATAATAAAATGAAATTTTTTTTGAGTATGTAGTTTCGTATGTTATTAAATTTTAATATAGTAAAGCGCATGTCTTGAGTCGCTAATATTGAATGCTGATTTTTGAGTGAGTTTAGACGAGAGTGTTGTGTTGCAAGCGAAATCATACAACAGCGTAATACTCTGTTTTGTCCCCATTTCACACTTATTTCCCCATTGAGTGGCTTGGTTAAAGCTATTCATAAACCCTGGTATTAAATGTAATAATGTAGCAATTAACTCGTTGGTACTTTGCAACGACTGCTACTACAAAATCTGCTATCCAATTCCGCGAACTTAAAAATCCTCGTAACCTTTCATAGTACTTTTATTGCATTTTGTATTGATTATATCATACTAAATGCCAATTTTTGAACTAATTTATCGATAGTTTTGACTCACCTGCATCTAAAATGCGTTGCTTAACCGAATGTTGCCGACTATGCCAGAATTGCCAGGCTTTGATTTCGTCATCGGGACTCTTCTCTTCGCGGAATATCAGCATAATGACACTCTGTAGATGGCAAATAAAAATAAAAAAAAAAATAAATAAGGAATTCAAATTAAACTTAAACATACAAAATAAAATGAAAAATACTTTAAATTACAAAATAATTTATCATACAAAATAAAATGAAAAATACTTTAATTTACTAATTATACTCGTACTTAATAATGAAAATATTATTTGCTATCGGATATTGAATATAACAACTGCCTCAAAAATTAACTTTTTCTCTCAAAATGTTTAAACAATTTGAAACAAAGCGCGCATTCTATGCCTCTAAACATTTTTTTAAATTTTGCATACTTACATATGTTTATATTTTTGGCTTAAATAAATGCGTTTCTTCATTTGGAGTCTTCATCATTTTTTTTTTTTAATTTTTGAAAGATTTAGGAAAATTGTTAAGTTTTAGTTATGCAATTTTTTGTAAATTAACGTATCGAAGATGTTCTGAAATTTGAACGTCATGTATATTTCAATATATGATAATATTAGAAAAAAATGTAATTGGATACTATTTCCGATGGGACATTTCACAATTCATAGAGCACTCAATTCTATTCGCTAAGTTTTTGACTGCGGCCAACTTTCAGAATTGTAAAAAGAACGTCTAAAAACGATTAAAAACGATAACCGTGAAGTGAATAAAAACTGCAATATGAATACAAAAACAGTAAAGTTAAAGTGATTTTTGAAAAAAGAATAAAACGTTAACTTTCTTCCATTAGCTGACTGTAGCTCATTTTTCTTTAATAACTCAGATTAAATCATTGAATATAATTATTTATTAAAATTTTAAATATGCTTATTTTTTTAATTTTCTGCAAAATTGTAAACTTTGGCTTAAATGGCTTTTGTTAGAAAATAAATATTATTTTCGTTGAAAAATAATGGACATGAAAAATAAATAAATGATCAAAAATGGTCAATATGATCACTAGTTATAAAAATGAAAGCTTGATTTTTTACATCTTCGGTTTAAGAATATTTTTAAATCATGCAATTTTGTAAAACATTAAAGTGAGTTAGAATGTTAACATATTTTTTACGAGCTGGAAGCATCGCAAGCCTAAAAGTCAAACCTAATACTTACGCAGGCTGAATTGACTTTAGAAGACAGTTTCAGCAGAAAGTTCTTAGCATTTTCTTGTACTAAAAACCTACACAAAAAACATTAGAATTTTTTAAACATTTAATTAGGGTAAATACAAAAACAAGATACTTGACTTGTCCGCCGCTTTATAAATGTAAACCTCAAAAATTTTCACATATTAAGAATATCAGTTCTCTCTCTACATATACACTAACACTGCTTAATCCCACTATCCTTTACTAATTCTCACAACCGAATTATCAAATGAATATTTTAGTAATAAATGTAACACGGCACATTTGGGTAACACTTTTTACATATACATATATGTAACAGAAATATGCGTTGTATGTTTTGAAATAAATATTTTCCGAAGGATTTTGTTGTGGGTTCCCTTAATAAACATCGCTCAGTTTGCTGCGTGCTTTGTATACTTTTTAAAACTAAAATTTTGGCATACGCGCTGTGTCGTAACAACAATTCCACGTGGGTTGATCCATTCAGAGATGTATTATTATTAAAATTTTTCATATTAACATTCATACATACATACATACATATATGTATGTATGCTTGTATGTATTTAGGGGAAAATACAAAAATGTGTTAGGAAACGCACGGTTCAGCGCCCTTTTCAAAAGTCAAAGAATAATCATCAACATAATTCACACATGGGCCCTACATAACAACAATTCAACGCACACACATACACATATACATATGTACATAGATGTACAGAACCCTTACTAAAAAAAAAAGTACAGCTTTACTTTAGACGCGGCATTTGTGCTGTGACTTTATCTTCTCTGCATTTTTCTTACAAATTTGCATTTTTAGATTTTCTTAAGACATTAAGGGCGGCAACAGCACGACCACAGCAACATCAGTTAGAAAGCGTTTGCGCATATGAAGTGGCATAAATATTGTGTTTTTTTTGCTTTTTGTAAAAATTCACGCACAATTGCAGTTCTCGCGCTGAAACATCCTTTTAACGTTCCAAGGATCTCTAACGTGTCACATAAATGCACAAATATGTATGTATGTATGTGTTGTATAGCTCCTTAACCCGATTCGCTACTGTGCCATCATCATAAATTATTCTCTTTTAATTCCGTGATTTACCCCTTTCCGCTTCTTATGATCTTTTAAAGTTATTTGCTTTGATTTTCTTTTTTCATTGTCGACGCATCTTTAAAAATTTGCATTAATTCCTTGTGACGTTCAGTTGGCTGCCAGTGTCGTTGCCGCTGTCGCAGAGTAGGGCGCATTAGGAAAACAAACATAAATTAATTTTGACATTTTTGCCTCGCGGCTGCTCGATTGCCCGGCTGTGCGTTTGCGTCTGCGTGCCGCTAGCGTTGCATTGCAATCAAATTTATTGGATTTTTATGTAAATAGTTAATATGCATAAGCGCTAGTGCAGCATGCAACACTAAAAATGCATTAGGTTGACATTGGCGACGGTACGCATCGTCGTACCGGCAGGCAGCTCGTCTGATGCGATTGGCGTCTTGAAATGAAAGCGGCTGCAGCTGGGCAGTGAATAACGTTTATCTGTAATACTTTGGCTATTGAATTTCTCAATACACATATTTTTTTTTGTTAGTTATTAAATCACGTTTATATTTGCATTTTAATTTTTCACTAAATTTTATTTTATTTTTCAATACTTCATAGTTGCTATTATTTATGTGGTCAATGGATCGCTTGAAAATTAATTGCTTGTAATTGCTTTGCTCGCAGCGTGCTATTTTGTCATGTAAACGTGAAATTCCAAGAAATTGCACCTATTCGAAAATATGCAAATAATAATAATAAGAAGAAGAGCAATAGTGACAACAGCTAAAGTCATTGTACTCGTACGTATCCTTGCGTAGCATACGGTGGGCGACTAGTGACAAATTTTGGCATCCAATGTAATATAAATGTGTACGATAACGTACGTTAAATTTTCCCTTACAATTTCCTTTTGTATGATGATATAATGTGATAATTTTTTGTAAAGATAAGATCTACCGATTTATTGAATTTTCATTCAAGATCAATTTCAATGCAACATTTAAAGTAAAAGTTGTCTTAACTGCGCCAATTTTGAGAAATTAATTTAAGTGCCGATTTTAGAATGCTCTGAATATCTTCGTCGAACATGAGTGCAATTAAATTTATTCAAAAATGTGACACAACCGAGTACAATTTTTAATCCTTAAACAATTTCCTTCTACTTGAACTTCTGGTAGCAGCTTGTTTACATGTTTTTGAAAATTTTAAATCCGCAGTTCTTTGTTTTGAAGTATTAGAAGGGTTTCAGCTGCCGAAAATACTTTTGATACTTTCTAATTTTAAAAAAATGTTACCAATATTAACACAGGCTATAAGAAAATACATATATTAAAAATGTATGCAATATTTTTCGGAGCTGTAAATATGTTTACTTAAATAGTTAAATAGTTATTTGATAAGAGTGGTATCACTTCCGCTAAGTTAATACAAATTTCAACTTACAACGTTGTATCTCTGATGAAGTTGAAATTTTTGTAATTTGAAATTTAAAGAAATTTAATATTTAGATTTGCGGCCAAGTGTTAAAAGTAAGAAAAGCTATTTTTTTATATTTATTTATCGAAATTAAAATATGGCTTTTAAATGGTACGTTTGCGCTATTTATTCTAAATCGTTTTTTATCGAACTCTAACTATCTACTAACTTCCAAACTTTTTTTTCTCACAAGTTATACCTAAGAACTTAGCAAAAAAAATTGTTTAAGTCAATAAAAAATTTATATAAAGCCTTTTCTATTTAAATTTTTAAGATATTTCAAATTTATTACTGGAAAGGTGTTTTTCACTAAATGCAGGTAACGGCTTTTACCACAGTGTCTTATTTCGTTTTATTACTATTTAAAAAAAAATATTAAACGTATTTGATTACAAAAAATCATTACAACTTTTTCAAAAGTTGAAAATTTGTAAGGTTTACATTTATAACTGAGGTAAGCAAAATATTAATAAAAGTACTATTAAACAAAAATCAATTATTATTGTATAAGGTAATTAAGTAGATACAAGCATTTTATTATAAACTTTTTTGCAAATGATAGCTTTTTTTGTATAAAAAATTATTTATATTTATGCTTATATAAAAAAAACAAAAAATAAAAATAAATCAGTATCAAGTTATTTTTCAAAAAAAAAAAAAAAATGGTAAACGCGAATATGCGCACTTTCAGATCTTCGATGTTTCTTAACTTTAAATATTAAGATAAACTTTATAAGAACATTTTCATAACTTGTTGGTGTTTGCAGTTCAAAATAATTATTTTATTTCAATTCTCTAGAATTTTCTCTTTTATTAAATACAAATAAAAAATAGAGGTGATACCAATTGCGATCAAATATTTACATGAATAGCCTCCCACTGTGCAGCGCTGGCAAATTGGTAGCAAAGTGAAAATTACTTGTGCGAATTTCACGCACGCCAACGGCGCGTACAACAACATTAGCAACAATGCAATATTACAACAGCGTTTACAACACATTAGTTATCTTTTCAAATGGTCCAATTAACCCCTAAAGTGTCGCATTGGCTGGCTGGCGGGCAGTTTTTGCTACGCGTGAAAGTTGCAACCGTTTTGACGCGCTCGCATACGCACACACACACACGCACAAGAACAAGTTGCTGCGTTCGCATAGCCGTGAATGGAGTAGTGTGTGCTTATGAATTTAATAATTTCTCTAAATTCACAGCAAGCACATATTGAGACATATTTTTCATTTTTTTCATTTTGCTTAAATGTTTTTACAGCTTTGATGAGCGTTCACGTCGCCGGCCGTGTTGCATAAACAAATTGCGATTCATAACCATTGCAAGCAGTCGTGTATTGGTATTTGTTCTATATATATATATTTTTTTTTTAATTTGAATAAAGTGCTTTGCATTTCATCGCTTGTATTTTTTTTTTTTGTTTTTTTTTGCTTTACGGAAATTCGATGCTACAGCGAGTCCAATTACTCGGAAGCTGAGCGCCGCATAAACATAATAATGAAAGCGCGAAAAGAAAACAGTAATGCAACAGAATGTGCGTTACAGTTGCCGACTGTTATCCTTGAGCGCACGCAGCAATCCTTCCTTTTGCGCCACTTCACCCAAACTCATTTGCATATCGCATTCAACTCCTCAAACTGAAGTATCACATATCAATGGAGAACGCTTTTGACGGCTCATTCGTCATGTCGTCTTATCTGATCGATGAATGACGCGCAGCAGTTTATGTAGTCGAAGCAAAAGGAGAATAAGCATAATAATGCAAAAGTACTGCTTGAGGCAATCTGCCAAGGCGGCTGTGGAGGTCCTGTGTAAACATTTGCTCGGCGCTGAAAGCTGGGTAAAACAAATTAAAATTCAAAATTCAAATGCCGAATGAGCAGCGTCTTGTATAGTTAGCTGTTGATTGAAATTCAAATCGCAATGCAAAGACAAATAAAATGGGGAATGAAAAAAAAAAAAATTGGAAATGTACAAATCATCAGCTATCATTCATCATCATCTTCAAAGAACAAAACAGTTGGTAGTTAACAGCGCGCTTTGCTTCACGGCAAGGGTTGTCGTCCTCCAGCCTTAGCCTAGCAAATATTTGCCTAAGCGCAATCCTTTTGCCTTCCATCATCTTTCCTAGGAGCCTTTTGCAAACACAACTCTCGCCGTTCTACTTCGATATGCAATACGAATATGTCTGATGACTGCAATGGGAGCTCAACAAATCGTTCGGTGACGGTGCATCCTCTACTCTTTGCATATTTAGATCGTTTGCTTAAGTTAAAAAAGATATCCGCTGTCTACAGCAATTAGTCATCATTAAAATTATAACCCTTGCGATTTTCCCCGCTAACACGGCTATTCGACTTTCTCTCACACATGCGCCTGCCTCACCTTTGATTTTATATTTTTATGTAGAAAAAAAAACGCTTAAATTTACTTAAGAAGCGATCAAATTTAACTTTCTCATGCTTCTGTTCTTACTTAAGTCTACTACATATGTATGTACGCACCTTGACGGTTGTATTCTTGATGGGCTTATCTGGATCGTGCACATATTCCAATGTAATGCCATAGAATTGTCCTTTGTTAATGTATGTGATGCGATCGTCTTCACGTCGTTGTGACGAACTGATTGGACTCTCCAGGTGGTAACGGAAGCCAACATTGCA
Source organism: Philophylla caesio (assembly GCA_963971545.1). Lineage (NCBI taxonomy): Eukaryota > Metazoa > Arthropoda > Insecta > Diptera > Tephritidae > Philophylla > Philophylla caesio. The sequence continues at coordinate 96,777,374 of OZ020606.1, read as the reverse complement.
GAAGCTGTCATAGGAAAAAGAGTAAAGGAAAATGTTGGATCATTAAAAAGTCAACTGATTTTTGTACGAATAATAATATAAATTTAATAGTAACTAGAAATAAATAAAAAGTTTAAAAACAAAAATTTGTAAAGTATTCATTGCTAAGTTATAAACTAGAATTTGCGAATTAGTTGATTTAAATGATGGTTTCATTCCTGAAATTTACAAAATAAATTTAGCGAGTGTATCTATATTCTCCAATAAGTTAGCGCTAACTTCAAGATAGAAAAAAAAAACAAAGTAAGAATACAGGCCGCGTGGAAAATCTTTTGAATCGAACAAAGATATTTTTGAATGCATTCCGAAGCTATATTTGAAACTTTTAAAACTATGTAGAAATCAACTAGTTATGCGAAGCAAAATGTCGGTTGATTTAAGAAATAGAAAAATTGGTCAAAAATGCATAAGAATTATTTTTGAACCAGGGCGTTTTAAAGCTTTTGAATAAATTTTTCAAACTTTTAAAATAACATTTGTGGTTTAATCTCAATTTCAGCTCGTTAATTAATTTGTTAGAAAGCAAACGCTAAGTTTTTTTTTTTAGGCTGAAAAGGTATGCAACCTATTTTTTCATAATTAAGCTTTTAAAATAATTAACTGCCACCACTCGGTTAAAAGTGGTTAAACACGCTTTTATATTTTACAGTAATTTTGTAAAACTCTTGCTTTAAAAATTACAAAACTAGCTTAATATTGCAGAATTTGTTCTCAAGAGCTATTCCTAAAGCAAGTTTACTTAAGTTAGGTCACGATATAAAAGTGAAGTCTTAAAGCTAGAAATATAGTCAACTTTATGATTCCAAAAATGTATCAAGTTCTTGACATTTACTATATAATTAAATAAATAATTAAAATGAAAACAATTTTTTTTGTGTTACTTACATTTTTGGTATTTGTATTTTGTCCGCATCATTTTGACGACCAAAATCATGCCATGGCCTTGAGCGTGTGGCACCATTCGGCGTAGAACCGCCTAGCGATGTGGTTGGACTATTTTGGCCGTGAACGCTAACTGCGCCGCGTTGTATGCTATTCACCGACACGGGAATACCGCCATTGCTATCCAACAGTGTACCAGATAGTTCTGTATAGTCGAAAGACTACAAGAGGGCAGGACATAAAATAAAAGAAACAAACAGAAAAAAACCAATATCGTTGAAAACATGTTTTGTATTTAAATAAACATTGTGAAATTTGTATAAATTTGGAAAAAAAAATTTGACAATATTGCAGTATGTTCGCATCAAAATGAGAAAAAGTTCAACAACGTCGCGAAAACGATGCGCAAATAACGATGAAAGCATCAAAGAATTTACGATCAATTACGTACTCGAGGATAACTAGAACGTAAAAAATCGCACATAAATCACAACAATCAACACGCTGAGTGACAGATAATGCAACAATAAAACTACAGACAAGTGAAATAAAATAAAGCCAAAGCTTATACAACGTCTAGAGCAAACACAACAACAACAACGCAAAATATAACAATATTAATTACAGAGCTCGAAAATATCAGAGAAATGCGGCAAAGGCTTGCTAAATAAATGAAATACGAGCTACAGCAATGCTACAATTACACAACGAACAATACAAAAAACGACAACAACAACAACGACACAACAAACCACAACAACAACAAGGCATATCAGATAAGAATACAGCACACAGAATCTCAACACATACGAACGAAGCTTATGAAAATCACCTATCAATTAGGGGCGGTGGTAGGGAGAATGAGAGTGGGAGTGAAAGTTAGAGAGAGAGAGAGAGAAAGAGGGGGGAGAGAGAGTGCATGAAAGTCGAGCGAAATAATAGGGAGCATCGGAAGCTCACTGTTTCCTTGCCTCTCAATGAAAGCTCACCAATACGCCATTAAGCGACTGAGCTTTCACCAAAAAAATTTCAACTGTTTCAAACAAAACAAAAAAAGTTTGAGTAATAATTTTTTTTTTTCTTTTTAATAACGCTGAGTTGTGTGTTAACAATTTTACGTACCTGATGTATGTTGTTCTGATCCCGCGGAGTGATCGCATCCGCGCCAATACCCGAATCTGGACTCGGCAAATCCACTGTCAAGCCAGCGGCGGTGATCGTCTTCGCATATACCGGCGTTCCATTTTTCATTGTCGCCGAGTTGGCTATGCTATGCGTTGGCATGCTAGTTACTGGCGCTGCGGACGTAGTGAAGCGTCCCTCATAAGTGGTGCCCGGCTGTGGCGTTTCAACATCAGGACCGCCATAGACAATATTACGCGGCGCCTGTCCATAGCCAGTTTGTGGATCAGCTGTGTTTGCAGTCGTATAGAATTCGCGGTAGTAGGGCTCTGAGATGAAGGTGGATGTGGGGCCGCCGGAGGTGAGGCGTGTCGTGGTGTACATGCCATAACCGTCGGGTGTGATATATGGGCCGGGGCTGGGAGTCTGTGCATTGACGTTCACATTGTTAGCGCCGCCAGCAGAACCGGGAGCGTTGGACTGGTGAGCGCCCTGCTTGTTGAGTGCAAGTGTGCGAGCGAATTAAGAACAAAAAGTGAGTTGAGTTCAAGTCCGTACAATTCGTGTTTCATTTTTTTTTTTTTTTTGGTGATGATGAAGGCAAAAAAGAGAAGAATTAAAAGATAATATGTAGTAAACAGTATTAAAGGCACAAGGAACAAAATGAAAAATGTAAAACATCAAATCAGCCAATTCCAGTGTGTCCGCTAGTACGTATGCAAGTTTTCATTACTTTTCCTAAAATTTGTCAATGAGCTCACTAATCTACTTCACAATGCTTTGTATTTCATGCTTTTTATATTTGAAATTTATTTCATTTTGCTTTTCACCTGCCTTTGGTTGTGCGATGGTGACGGTAACCGGGTCTGCGCGTGCGCCGCGCCTTCAAAAACGATTAAAAGCACCAAAATTCCGGTTCCTTACTGAAGTGCTAATTATCATAGCTTGACAAAAATACAAAAGCTGTTCTATCGGCCGAACGATCGGTCGGTCAGCAGTCGAAACAAGAGGTCGTGCTTTTTTACCTTTTCTTTGTGAATACCGCCAAAAAAGGCCGGCGACGCCGATACTGGCCCTCACTTCGGTCGTTTTTACTTAGCGCATTTATACCCACAATCAAATATTTTCTGCCTCTGTTTGTTTCATATCAACTGGTTATTATGTAGTTTTTGTTCTTTGACCAAAGTTGCCATAACCAGATTCGTTTAAAAGTGAAATTATTTGCTAATCATTTGGCAATTAGTCAAATGACGGAAGGTCGTAAGATATGTAGGTATTCGAGATAGTTGGCGATGGCGGTTGGAATGCCGCGCGTGCGCAATATTTTTGATTTTTTGGTACTATGGTTTACTAAAAATGTTGGATTATTTGCGTTTTTGTGCTCTTTATTTTGTTTCCTTTGAGTTGTTTAAAGAACAGTGTTTCGGTTTTTTCTGATTGGTATATATTTAGTTACTTATTAGGAAAAGTTTGGTGTACTGTTTGTATAGAAACTCGTCGATTGTCTTGTTTTGTGTACTATTCAGTTATTCAGTTTAAAAATGTCGCAATCACACTTACCTGCAAGTAAATTTGTGTGCCGCCACTGGCAGCGTACATTGTTGTATCAGTTGTTGGGCTTCCAGGACTTATAGGTGGCTCTTTAATTTGTATGGTTGTGTGCGTTGGTGATGTTGGTGACTGCACAACTAAAACCTGCGAAATTGAATTTGCTTGATTGAGTGCATTCACTGAAGAAGAGGAAGAAATGATGTTGCTTTGAGAGGGGTAGGAGATGGGAAGTGGGTGAAAAAAAGTGTTTCCTGTAGACAAGGGGGTTTATAAAAACATGACAGCTTTAAAGCAAACAAAAAAAAAAAGAAAACAGTACAGCGACAAGGATAAGCGCAGAGTAATTTCAAGTGAAAATATTTCAACGTCGATACATACACACACACACGCGCGCGCGCGTACAATTGAACACGCAAGCATTTGATGGGTAAAAACATTTAATAGATGCAGACAAAAATTTATTTGTACTCGTTTTTTTTTTCTTATTTTCTAGGTAGTACGTATTTATTAACTATAGAAATTAAAAAAAGCTTAAAAGTTCCATTCAAAGGCTTTATGGTTTTGGGTTATCATTCAGCGCGGACACACGTTTTCCTATGAAAACTTTAATTTTTATCTAATTAAAGAATAATTTTAAACTTCAGAAATCATTCCAAACGACGACCACGTTTTTATTTTAAATATTAAAAAAAAAAATGCCCAGAAGAAACTTTTGCACACCCTAAGAAGCAACTATAACTTTAAAAAATGTAAGAAACATTTTTCTTTAAATGAAAAATAAACAAACGAAGAGCGATAGAAAAGAGCTTCCGTGTAAAGGTGAAATTAAAACACAAAATAAAACTATATAAATCTTAGATAATAAAAAAAATAAAACCGGAACTTTTGACTTTTTAAAAACTTCCTTACATTGAAGAAAAGTTTAATTTAAAGAGTTCACGCGCTAACTCCTTATCGTATAAGTTAATTCAAAAGAGAAACCCGCAGAAACGCGCAGAAATTTGTCTGAAATCTCCATTAAAAAATTATTTAAAAAAAGAGGACACCAGAAGCTTTCGAAGGCATTTCGAAAAATATCTGACTAAAATACAAAGCTTTCGAAAGCCTGGACCAATAGATTTCGCTTGGATAACGTTTATGAAATGAAATAACTACGCGACTGTGCAACTATGTAAATCGCAGTAAAAAGTTTTGTTAGTAAAACTTATTTTGGAAACATAAAAGAAAAAATAAACTTCCAACAAAAACGTTGAAAGTTGTAAACCAAAATACTGAATTATTTAAAAAAGAATTAAGCTGTGAATGGCAGAAACTTTTAAAATGTTTTTAACAAAAGAAATGCGTCATAAACTCTTTCGGAAAAGTTATTGAAATAGTACAATTTTATAAAATTTTAGGGAACACATTAAAAGCTTTAAATAATAGATGAAAATATATTTTACCGAAAATATTTCCTCTTACAGAAATTGGAGTACAAAAAAACCTTTCGAAAATGTGTAAAAAAGTCGTTTCTGGCAGACTACAAATTTAAAATAAAGTAACTAAATACCCATGAAAATTAACCTTTTATATTAAAATTGTTTAAGAAGTTAAGCAAGCACAACAAAAGTTTTCGAAAATATGTTGAAATAATCTGCTTCCATTGTTTGCTTGTAAAAGAAATCTCATATTAAAACCTAGGTATACGAGTATAATAAAAAAAAACTGTTATAAAATGGAATAAATGCCGCAAAAGCATACAACAATTAGCGCTCACAAACGCATACCTTTAAAAGCTTTCGATTGATGGGGTCGACGATAATTTGATTTTATGCTAAAAAGGATGGAAAATTAAAACAATGCAATTTTTTCTTCTGCTTACAACGCCAATAAAATATTTATGAGCTAATGCATTTTTTAATATTTTTAATTTCGCAAAAGCGAATGGAATATTTCGAATGATAGCCTATTTCATTAACTGTTAGAATGAGTAATGGAACAATTTTGAAATTTTGTCGCCACACCGGTATGCTTTTTTTTTTAACAATCTTACGTATTTTTCCGTAGAGGCAAATTTTAACATTATAAAACATAAAAAAACATTCGTTTTTGTTCAAACGATTCCGCAAACGCATGTAAAGCTGCTTGCTTGACAAATTGCATGCGATTTGTGGTGCTTTTGTGTTGTTCGCGCATGCGCAACAAATTAACGAGCGCTTCCACTTGATTGTGATTATACGAGTATGCATACTCGCGTGCACCTATGTAGATGTTATCTGATTGCATGTAATACATTTGATGGATATTAATTGATAAGGTGGCCAAAACACTTAATCAGTATTGCTAAAAAAAGAAAAAAAAAGAAAAAACAGCGACACTAAGTGCCAAATTGAATTGAATGCCAATTGAAATTATATAATTGTGTTGTTAAAGGAAAAGGCGAAGAATATATTTTGTAACTCTTACGTATTACTTTTATTGGTTTCGTTTTGAAGCTAACCTCTTAGTACATTTTTTTCCTTTCGTTTGTAACATAAAAGCTCAGTAACTTATTTGTTAGTTTCGAGAACTTTTTTTTTTTAAATATGTATGTACATAATTATGTATTATTAAGCGTATTTATGTATGTATGTTGGCTTCAAATATCACTTTGTATATTGTTTCTTGCGTGCGTCAGCAGCCTATCCAATCAAAAATGTTGACACATACTCGAAAGCAAGATAAAAGGCAAGAAATATAAAATACTTAAGTTATTTATGTGTATGTATTTTTCGATACTAATTTTCTCTTGATTGATGATCATAATTTTGTAAATATAGTACTCGTACATATATGTATGAATGTATGTACAAGCATATATATATATTCATTTACTATTATCGGCGCTGAAGTGAGCTGCTGCTGTCATAGTAGCTGATTTGCCTAGGCGAGCAGCGCAAAGCAAAGTGCGGTTGTTGCCACGGCTGTCTGTCGTCGTTGATTACAATTAACATACAGCTGTTGTTATTGTTGTTGTTGCTACTGCTACTGCCGCTACCAGCACTCGCCATTGATTGCGTGCCGGGTTGAGAACGCCACACAACAATGCGGAAGACCGCAAGTAGCCAAGCAAGCAGTGATACTCGTAGATACATACATACATATGTAGTTGAGAAGAAGGCAGCAGTGGTGACAGCAGCAGCAGCAGCAGCAACTCTAGCTCGGTCAAGTAGTATGTAAGTTAAATCGCACGCTCGCTATAACTCGCTAACCACAATTGCGCAGTGGCAATGATTAATTGTGCCGAACCAGCGAATTGTTCATTGTCATGGAAATGTACAAAAGGCCCTCTAACCTGCGCGACTTAACAGCGTGGCACACTTGCCCTCCCCCTTCCCGAAACTATCTACGCATGTATAGCTTTAGCCGCACAACATCTCTGGTTAAATATTTTTGGCGCGCTATGCAACAGTGGTAAGACGGCTTAAAAAGCTACTGTTCGTCTATTTATTTATTTGACTAGATATTTGTTAATGAATATTTCGAAAGTGGTCGATGGATTGGCTAGTTGGTTGGCTGGTTGGTTGTTTGTTGTTGTAATTATCTGGGCAAGTAATTGAAATGAAAACACAAAAAACATTTTTTATTTATTTATTTCTTTCTGAACCTTCGCAGCAAAATCGCATTTAATGAAACGCTTGCAAATTGTATAACGAAATGTGTCAATTGAAGCTATGATTGATTAGCACAAAATGCGACAGCGCGGCAATAACAAAAAAAAAACCAAATATTCGCTTATGAATTGATAAAAAAAAGGTATAAAAAAAAGTAACATGACACACAAGCTAATAACTAATTAGTAATAGAGTAATAAATAGTTTGTAAAACTACTCTTTTCGCGTGTATGCAAATTTGTATTTTCATATTTATGTAAAAACAAAACGATTTTTAGTCAAACAAATATTAGTCGAAATTATGGTTAATTAGCTAATACATATCTATAATTTTTTTAATAAATATTACTAATATTTGGCAAGACAAATGATCGGAGTGGACAGGAAATAAGTTGCTGCAATGAGTTGCAAATGAAATCAAGTCCATTTATTTAACCTTTCGGCAAAGTTGGATGATGTCTCTTTTTTGCGCCTTTTTGCACTCAATGAATGCTCAAGGTCTAAAAAATCTGCAGCTCTGTATGATTTTTTGCTTTAGATTTTCAAATAAAGGTTGGGTTTCTCACAAACTTCTTATTATAGCAGGGCAAACCTTTATACAGAGAAGGCCGAAATCAGGTGCGAAATTGTGTAAACCGCATCACGCTCATCACAATAATGATAATAGTAGTTTTAGCAATCATCTTGGCATATGAAAGTAGCAGCAGTAACTAGTTCTACAATGTTTGCAAATTTGTTTAAGTTTGTACTTAAAAGCTCCGCCTGATTTTCTTCAATATGTTTTAGAAGCGGTGCGTGTTCTAAATAGTTAAGCCGCCGAGTTTCCGGGTTTGCCGGGTTAAGCTGGGAAGTTGTCCCCAGCAATTAAAGAAAGTTTTATTTTAAAAGTGGTCGTAGGCGACAAACCTCTGAGTCTATTTCTGCTATTAACTGTAGGTGCACCTATTTGTGGTGCTATATAATAACGACATCACAGATAACGTTTTGCTTAATATTTAAAAAAAAATTAAATTTTTTACCCTTAAAATTTTTTTAAAAATACCAATTAATATTTATTTATATTTTAAGTTCATTTTGAAAAGTTTAGAAATTCAAATTAAAATAAAATAAGGAAAACATATTTACGGATATACACTCGGATTTATTCCCTAAATGCCCAATAAACTATTAATTATTATTGCGAAAGACACAGAGGAAATGCAGTCATTTTTAAAATCAGAAACAACCGAAATTTGGCAATAAATTAGCTCCTTTGGCGAGCCCATACGGTTAAAGTTATCTGGAGGCTCAGTTTTCGATTAATAATTTAAACAATGGTGGGAGAGGTTCTTAAAATCTATATTAAGTATATAAGATATACGTCAAATTATTGTTGTTATTATGTTGGTAATATCTACAGTGATTCAACCAAATCACGAAAATTTGTTTAAGCTACTGTCCTCACGAAAAATCATCATGATTCAGTCGGCTGATCTTTAAAATCATATTGAAAAATATACTCAAATTGAACTGAATATTTTCTGTGTATTTATTGAGCAACTAAAATAAAAAAAATTAAATTGAATTGAAATAAATGTTTGTGTGCGTAAAGTAATAAGAATCGCATTATTAATTTTTTACTTGAGCTCATTAGTTTGTGGTTCCCAATTTTTGATGACAATTAAATTTTTTTTTTATTATTAGGAATGCACGCACTGGCTCTGAAAACATATACATAAAAATATTTCAGAAGAAATATGTATGTATGTTTGACATATTATGTTAAAATAAAAAATGGAGTTTAATGTTCCCAATCAGTTTTTTATTTTTATTATAATACGCAGAGTGTTCAGACAGGTGTGAAAGTGAAGATGGTTTAAATGTAAATTAACATTTATTCTATGCAGCTGAAAAAACCAGCGCGGATTACATCCAATTTTATACTTTAAGTGCGCCTGTTTCTGTTGTTTTTTAATTTCATTTTTATTAGATTTGTATTCAAATTGTTTTGCATCACTCCAGCATTTTTGAGCCCAAATTAATGGCCTTAACGATAAGACATGCAATTTACATAAATTAAAAACAAAAATTTAGAGAAGAAATCAAACCAAAGCAACTAAAAAGAGATAAAAATTCGAGGGAAAAAACTAAAACAAAAAAATTAAATTAATGACAAACATTGCAACGCTGCCCAAAAAAGAAGCTAATCAACAGCGACGGTGACAGCGACGGCGACGCTGCAGCTCAGTTGCAGTTGACTATAAATTTTAAATTAAACAAACTTTGATTAAGTAAAAATGAGCTTATTTTTTTTATGACATTTAAAGCTAATATAACCATAAACATTGCCAAAGTGGCGACAGTGCGCATTTTAAAGCTGAGTCAAATGAAATGAAAAAAAAATTAACAAAGTAATCAGTAGTTGTTGCTTCTTTTGGTTTTATTTGACTGCGCTGCTGTTATAGCGAATAGCCGCAGTCAGCACATACACACATGAGACGTTATTCAATTAAAAAACAGTGCAATGGAAAAATTTTAAATTGTTATTAAAAAGTGAATCGAGATTAAACAAAGATAAATTGTGCTGCAAATAAAAGGAGTTCAAGCGAAAAAAATAGAAAAACAATTTAATCGCGAAATGTAATTTAATTAAAATTATAGAAAAAATAAAATTGTGATTATAGAAAATTATTAACTTTGGCTTTGCAACTCCGAACTCCTTGGTTCATAGCCTTGGATAAGTGGTTATGAAGAATAAAAGTATTACTAATTTAAAATACAGAAGTCTGATGAGGAAATGTGCTGATTTCCGAAATAGTGCTATAAATTCTACCATTTAAAAAAACTGTTGTTGTTTTTCCAAATAAAAAATCTTTGGCAAACAGGCGAGAGCAATAAAATTGTCAATTATTGAAAATTATTAACGCCATCCATAAAAATGATCTATTTAAAAAAGTGTTTTTTTTTGTACTAGGGATAAGAACTTAACTTGATTTTTAAAAACGAAGCGAAATATTTTTTTTAGAATTTTGTTTTACAATTACAGTTCCTTTAATTTTTCTCCCATTACCGTTTTTTGATACGAAGAAAATATCGACACTAAAAAATATCTAACTCCAACAACACACATGCTAAAAAAACAATGCTAGATCGGAACTAAGTATTAAGTAAAACCAACAAAATACTAATAGAAGAAAAAATAAATCAATAAATTACACAAAACATTCATACAAAGCGTAGAAGTTTGCCTTTATATCTGAACAGTAGAAGATTTCATACGATTTTGTTGTTGTTAAAAAAAAAAACCAGATGACTTGCTTAAATTTATGTATCTCGCTTTTAGTATTTTAATATTATTGTTCTTGGTGCTCATGCTACACTTTTGAGATCATTAAAACAAAAATTTAACTGTAGCCATAAAATTCAAGGACGACTGAGGGACAAAGCGACAAAAACGAAAAACAAAAAAAAAAAAAGTGTGAGCTACGCTGCGCTACTGGCGCAACGATGAGTAAGAAGAAGTGAGTAGAGTAGAGATAAAAGGCAGAGCACAGAAGTGGACAGCGGAGTGAAGAAAACAGAAAACATTGCCGTGGCAACAATAACTGGCCAAGAAACAGTAGAAGCTATTTTTTTTTTGGCAGTAAAAGTCGTGTAGAAGACAATCGTATATTTATAAACGCTTACCAGCAAAGCATAAGCAATTAATAGCGGTAGCAAACATATTCTCGCACGTTTCGGTACGAAGTGTGGAAAAGTGTTAATTTAATTGGTAATTTCATTAACTTCTCACTTTAGCAAATTATAACTGGCTACCTGCGAAACTCCTTTCGCAATAATATTGCGGCTACTTGTATTTAGACGCAAACACTTTTAAATTTTTATTTTCGGAACGCTTTACTGCAAGTGTTAAAAAAAACGGAAAAAATTAAACAAAATGCTTATGGTAGAATGCTTAAAAAATCAAGTCCTCAAAGTGTTCATTTGCCTTTAAGTAATCCATAGAAGTTGGTAAAACGGCTTTCCGGTCGCTGCAGTAAATCAAATGACAACAATAGAAGCGCCAAAATACTCGTACATTAAAAGTTATACGGAATTGTCAGCAACGCCTACATACACTTTAAAATTGCCTTCGTCATAGCAATTGGATTGTGGTCAGCGGCGCGCAGCAACAAACAATCGAAATATGTCTACGCTCACCCGCGCAAATAAAAAATAAAAGACTTAAGCGAGCAACTTGCCGTGTATTACTTCATCGCCTACCTTTTGTGGCAAGCTCTCGAATTCTTTGCGCATTATTTGTGCTTTTGTTTTTCACTCTCCCTCTTCTCTTGTTAATTTTATTGAAAGCGAAATTCGTAAATGTGCTTAACAACAACACATTAAATTGAGCAGTTTCAAGTGATTAAAAAAAAAAGGAATAAAAATTAAGATAAACAAAAAATGCATTAAAATACCGCAATGTTGAAATGAAAATTAATGCTAATCACAGTCATAATAATATATATTCTTTTTAATGGTTTTGAGTTGGCGTAAACTTTTTTTTAACTTTTGCTTTTCGATGAATTTTGATTTGTTTTTCAGTTTCGGTTTAATTCGATTTCATTGAATTTGCATTAATGTGTATGGATGAGTTTTTGGCTGCAGTTAATGCACGTTTGTGTGTACGGATGTATGAATTTTGTGTGGGGAAAAACCCGCGTGAAATATGGCGAGATAAAGAACCATAAAAATAAAGAATAAAACAATGCGTTTTATATATTTAAACTCATGTGTGTATGATGCAATAAGCAAATGTATAAGATGTTTTCAAAAGAAAACGACTAATTAAACTGTTTTGGTAGGATTCACGAATAGCGACAATTGACATAAAAGAAATTTTTGACAAAATCTTAGAACTTCTGACTTGCTGTGGTTATAGCTAAAACCATATTGATTAACATGAGAGCAATATAAAGGTTAATTCCCCAACAAGTATTAAGTTCTACTGAATTGAATTGGATTTGGTTAATTGAACTGAATTGTATTGAACTAATTTAAATTAATTAAACTGGACATAATTGATATGAAATGAAATAATTTGAAGCGAACTAAACAAATTTAATTTGTTGTATACAAAAAGGTGTATATAAAAGCCATGTACAACATTCAATTCAGTCAAACCCAAGAAAGGACATAAGTCAAATCTATCAAAGACAATAACAGGTGCCCGGAAATGGCCGAGCTTCTCTTACCATTTGAGGTGTGCGTCTTTATATTCAACCACAAATGGGTGGACCTACAGTTTTTGTGCCTACTGCGAACGACAGATGTATTTTATGAGAAGCTTTCTCATAGCAGAAATGCCCTCGGAGGTGACCGCGTTTGGAACAAAAATTTCTTTGATTAAGGTCTTACTTGCATCGGCTGAGATTCGATAACAGAACTCAGCGGCACATCGAGTTATAGCACGCAAAACTACACACTCGACCACAACGGCCACGTGTAGCTATATATAACATATTTGTGTATTTGCACATACTTATATTGATTTCTATTCGATTTAATTATTCTTTAATTTTGTTGTTGAAAAGACATTTTTTGTGTATAAAAATTGTATTTAATTAAAAAAGTATTTTCTTTAGCATATTTAATAGCTTTTATTTGGTTTTTGTTAGAATTTTTTTACTTCAAATAAATTTAATTTAATTTTTTAAAACTTCTCATTTGTTTGTTTGTTAAATTATTGTAGTTTTATTGGTTTTAATATATACTCCTTTAGTGTGATTTAATATAATTTATTCTTTATAATTTTGTGTATTTAAATTTTTGGGATTTTAAAGTTTTTTAATTAAATTAAATTTAAAGCTGCAGCTTATTTATTTAACAATTTTTTAATGCTGTTTTATTATACATTTTGTGTTCCTTATATTTCAAATTTTTTTGTTTTTGATTATTTTTCATACTTTTAATTTAAGATACGACATTTCTTATATATTTGGAATTATGTATTTTAATTTTACTCTATTGTTTTATGCTCATTTCTGTTGATGTTTATTTTTATCATATTTGATGTGATTTATAGTTATAAAATCATTTTTGTTAAGTTTTTAATAGCCTTTAAAAAGCGTAAAATCAGCTGCTCTCGTTTGTAATTGGTTTGTTTAAGTAAGATGGAAAAAACACAATAGTCCAATAGGAAAGCTTATCACAACATGGTGAGGAATAAATAAATAAAAAAGATATCAGCTATAAATTAATACTTAAAATCTCAAGTTGCATTTAATTTGAATTATTTATTTTTAAATAAGAGTTTAATACTCCATATCTACTATTTTTTTATATTTCCACAATAATTTTTTTTTTTAATTATTTTGTTTAATTTTAATACCTTTACTTAAATTTTTTTTATTGAATTTAATTTGTTGAATTCAAAAATTTTATTTTTTATTTATGTAGATGTATTTAATTGCAATTGATTTGAATATTACGCTTTAATTTATTCATTTTTAAATTTCATGTTTCGTTGGCACACGAATTTTTTTACTTTTTGTAATTTTATATTCAAGTAAACCAACACCAGCGATTTGCGTACATACACATACACATGACTATCAGTCTACACATCTAGTAATTACTACTATGCAGGGCAGCGTGCGTAGCTTAATTGCTATTGCATATTGTTGACGCGCCACTTTGGCTATCAGTCGCAACAGTTGCAACGCCTAATGAGGCGTTAATTGCCTTTTATAAGTTAAAGAAATACCAATTACACATACATGTATGCATACATACATTAGTACATATACATATATATATGTTAATGCATATCAGCTGCAATATTTTAACAAGCAACAAAATATTCACTCATACTCTAGTTGTATGATCCTTGTGTCCCTGAGACGGGCCATTAACAGCAATCGAGCTATGTCTGTCTGTCTGTCTGTACGTCGCCTGCGTGACTGACTGTCGTCGCTATCAACAGTTGTTGAGTACCTGTCATATCGCAGCTTATTACGCATACACCGAAAGTAGACAAAATTTGTATGCAGTAATTAAAATTATCGCATATTTTCAGTGTCATTTAGGCGAGAGTGACAGTCGCCAACAGAAAAACGCACTCACTGCTACAAATCTACATACACACGTACATACGAGTATTTGTTTCAGTTTGTGTATGTGTGTGTATGTATGGTGGGTTTTGTGCCTACCAGAGAACGGCATTGAGTGCGCTCGAGTGTGCATATTCATCATCCCTAAAATTTGATACAAGCAAGCACAGCCGTCTGCTGCTGTGCGCTCATTCATGCTCACTCATAAACATAAGGCTGACATGTGCGGGATATATCATTACATTTTCGAGTGTGGTAGTTCACATGATTGGCCGTGCATGTGAAGGCGCAAACTTGCGCATGTACACACTTGAGTGCACTCGGGCATCTACTAATGGCGATTTCTTTTCTACAAAAAATGTTGCACTTCATTGCCCCGCTCTTGTGTGTACGTGCGCAGAGGGCAATGTTAAGGCAACATTTTCTGTAGAAAAGAAAACGCCATAAGTATTTATCCTATTATTTACAGATAAAAGAAACGACTTAGTTAATTTTAATTAATATGTATTGTATACAGTTATTTAACAAAAATATTTCATGAGATCCAACATGTAGGGTTAGTATTTAAAAATTTTTTAAATAGTAGGAGTTAAATTTAAAATGAAAATAAACATTTCATAAGACTTAATTTAATTTCAAAGTTCTTAATCTGCTAGATAGAAAATTAAAGTTTTCTGGACAAAGCGTAATTCACACTAAGGATTTGTTCAGAAACAATATCTGCAGTATTTGCCATCTCACGTAAAAAAAAAAACAATACAAAAAATATGATAGAAAACACACTTAAGATCGCTAATCAACTACTGCTTGCAAAGAAAAATATTGTTACGGGTAACCCGAGTGGCTCGCAAACAACCCTCGAGTGTCGCGAGCGTTTGTCGCCGGCGAGTGTGTTACATACATGCAACTTTGTATGCTGACGCAAATTTGTCCGACGGATAATGTAGCGAGCATGTATGCATCGTCATGATCGTATTGATCTATGAGCAAACAGACAAGCGACGGTTTGTACACGAAAACAATAAAGCATGCAAAATACGGCTACATGCGCGAGTATACACACAATTTCTGCACTCGTTGCAGTTCTCTGGTGCCTACCATCGAATTGCTTAGCCATTTGCGCGTAGCTCGATCGACATCGTGTCATGTCAAGTGTCATTTCGCATTTTCAATGCAAATCAAATCGAGTTTCAGGAAGTGCGGAAAGTGCCATTTTTTCATATTCATGAAAAAAAACATGTTTTTATTAATGCTTGTTGCTATCTATGTTCGTTGCTAAGTGTTTTTTTTTGTTTTGTTTTAATGTATTGACTTTATTTAAATATATTTTATGACTATCTGATTGTATTGATGCTTGTTGTATGAATATTTTTGGTATCGTATTTTTATTGCTTTCGTGCTTATTTAAAGTGCTATTAATTTTAATTTCCATTAAGTGTGTATAAATAATTTTTGAGTGTATTTTTTGTTTTGCTGGAACTATACATTTCTACAAAATTTATGGTATATGAAAATAAAATAGAGAACAGCATTGTCTGGTGAAGAATCAGATGGTGCAGAAACCAAAAAGAATGAAACTGGTCAAGTTATTCATTAGATCTTGATGGCTTAAAATCGTTCTTATTAAATATGCTTAGCCGATTTGGTGTTTTGACTCAGTAACACAATTTTATTAAGTTATCTGAATAAAACGATAAGCTGTTAACAGCTACAAAAATATAGGCTAACGAAATACGTGGTTTAACAATGGCAATGAAACAAACAACCGTGATTCGAACTAGCGATATACAAGACTTCCTAAATTACATACTTTATTACATAAAGTCCATATCTCACATTTCTGTTCCTGCAAATGTTGTTTGAAAATTAAGCAAAACATTGGCAGTTTCTACAATTACAAATTTCTTCCAAGTACCGATTATTATTTTATTATTTTATTATTTAGTGCCTTCATAATTTCTTTTCTAATTCAATTAGACAAATCGAGTTAGCGACTCAAGAATAGATACTTGAGCGAGGCCAGAAATGTAACAAGTTTTGTAAATCTGCAGCCATTTTTAGCAACTTGAAACTTGGGCATTGCCTTACTAAAATCGTATGAGCTACTAAAATGCATAAATAAAAATTTATAGCTTTCTACAAAATATAAAAAAAAAATGTAAAAAAATCTCAAATCACGTCGCCAACATTTCCATCCTTTTAATGTCAATGTGACTTATTTCGCGTATCTTAGTTTGTATCTTTTTCGAGTGGCTTAAGATTACTGTTACATGTAAAATCAAAAACCTTCCTATTTCTGCAAAACTTTTAAGGTTTGAATGAACCATAAATATGAGTATTTTTTTTGAACATCTCGACTAAAAAGTTATTTATTGTAATATTATTTCTAATTGCACCAGCAGTGTTCATTTTTAATATCATCAAAATCACACTAATTATACGGATTTTCCTAATAATTTAACATCTAGCGCCATCTAGCGGATATCTGTTGTGTTCAAAGATATCTAGAAGGTTTTTTTTTAATTGCTCTACTCCAATCGCTACTAGCAAATTCAATTTTTGTAAATAAAAAAATAAAGATTATTATGAATTTTCTTAATAACTCGATTAAAGTGTCGAGTTTCGGGCTCTACCCGTCCTATACATTTAAAATTTCCTCAGAATAGAATGATTAACACAGATTTTCTAAATATCCCGACTATTGCGCCGCCTAGCGGACTAAAATAAAGCTCATAGCACGGATCTAAGGAATATGGCATTTACATTTGATTGATATCCCTTTGTAAATTTTAAAACCAAACTTTAACAAAGAAAATGGCTACACGTTTTTGAGATTCACTTATATTAATTATAATAGTAGACTTAATATTTTGTGCCCAAATGCAGCACTAAATGTTTTCTCGTTCAGCAAGCCGTATTTCCCCTACTTTTCGTCACTATCTTACAACAATTGAGCACGCACAAGAATTCCTAACCGATTTCGGTTGGTTGCTTTGGTCTCAAACCCCGACATATGTTTAATAATTAACACGATTTTTTTTTTTCTCAAACATGCAAATATTCGCTGACATGGCTATTTTGTATAAATTATTTCTACTGCGACTTAATTTGCATTATTGAGTAATTATTGTTTTCATTAGCTATACTTATTTGAACGTGTATGCGTATGTACGTGAGTGTATAAAATTTGCTGTATAATATGTGTGCTAAATATAATATATTTGTAAATATTTAGAATTTGCAAATTTGCTAAAGCAAGAAATTAAAAAAAGAAACACCAAATAAAGTAACAAAATCGAAAGCGAGGAGATAATACAACTTTTTTTTTATTAATTATAATCAATTTAATTAAATAGTATCAGAAGACAAAATCAGCAGCGCAACAATAAAATCATCCAACAAAAAATTAGACTCAACACGAGAGTTTATGATCATCAAGTGCGCAAATGTGGTGTTTTTCGACGGCCACAACAGCGTCACCAGTAACCTTGACTAGCGCAGATGAAGACGATGAGAGCACTTTAGAACAGCAAAATAATATACATAAGCGCATGCGCATATATTATACACTTTTATATCTATGTATGTACATAAAAAAAAAAACGATGAACATAACAACACAGAAACAAAACAAAACTAAAAAACTACACCACAAAAAAAAAACTCAAACCATTGTTAGCTGACAGCAAATCGCCTCATCAGCCAAAAAATCGAATCGACAAAATATTGCCATCGATTATGAACTGTTTTATTTCAATAAAGTTTTTTTTTCACTTCGAGAATTATGCTAAAATGTGTTTAAAATTGTATGAGGAAGAGGAGTAAAATACATAACAATAATAACAGCAACAACAGTTAGCTAGCAGTGGCTTAACTTCGGACATTCAATTAACTATTCAAATGAACGCGTTGAACGGAGGCGCTCTGAGGCAATCGGAGGCGTTTGGCTGAGATGCGATTTGTTGAAAAGTGAAACTGTTTTAGTGTTTGAGGTGGACGTGTTTTTTTTTCTTGTAGGCCTGTTTTTTACAAGCACATTTTTAAAGATATTTTTATTTTTTATTTTAATTTTGATATATTTACATTTCGCCGCAAGATGACTACTGGCAATCTTAGCTTAAGGGGTACCGAAACGGAAAATATGTGATGTGCGTTTTACGCTATGACAGTCAAAGTACAACAGAGCAAAGAGATGCTGTAGAAGTTTCGGTTTGTTAAGTGTGAGTGTTTGTGTAAGCCACACAACTTTTAATTGTTTTTAATTAAAGTGCTAATAAAAAAAAAACATTTTTAAAACATTAATATTTTGCAATTTCTGTATATTAAAAAAGTTTTAAATTAAAAATAAGATTGTAAATTTATTTTTAAAGTTACCTCATTTAAATTTAAAATTTTAAATATCTTTAGAAATATTGAATTTTTTTATTTGAAAATGAAATTATTTTTTATCTAATCCATACATTTTTTTATTATAGTTGTTTGATTCTACAACATTTTTTTTAAATTTTAAAATTAAAAATTTTTTTATGTACATTTTTTTAAAAATATTATTAAGATTTGTTTTAAATCCAAAAATAAGTACATCACCTACTAAAATGATCGCTCTCAAAAATGCAAACCAAACTGTATTATTAAAAATACTCAACTTCCATTTGCTCTACAATAAAATAAAAATTACATCTCAAATCAAACATATGCATTTAGTTAGTTTAAAATTTTGAAGTGTTTTCAAATTTCAGAAAATATATACATATATGTATATTGGAATTTTTATCAATTTATAATTTTAATTTTCATATCTCAGTGAAGGTTTTTAGTTTGTTTACCTCTAAATTCAAATAATTAATTTAAAGCTTTCATTTACTATTTTTCATATCGCATTAATTAATCGGAAGTTGGTGAACACAACACATACAAAAATACGTGATAAACAAGCGCATAAATGAGTTTGGATAGAAGTGGCAAAAGTAAGAATTTCAAATGTTTGAAATGAAATAAAATTTTATTAAACACTTAAAAAATTAACAACTTAAGGCAGCTACAACTACGAAATAAATAAGTTAACTTTGTGCACGTGCAGAAAACTTGGATATTGCGATTAGAAAAAATGAAAATAATTTTGGTAACGCGTGCTTTAAATAGAAAGGCATACAATTATTTGAAAACCTAAGTTTGAAGTTTAAAAACAGAGATTTATACGAATATGTACATATAATTGATTCATAAATAGATTACAAATAAGCCAAAACAAGTAATTTAATTTATAGTATAACACTTTTTGAAATAAACTTTACGATTAAAAAAAAATTTAACATAAGAACAAGCTTTATACAAACAGTTTACATTTCCGAAAGTATTAAAACTAATATTAAAAAAATTGTGTGATCAAAAATAATAAAAATGTAAATCAGAAATTCGTTTAGATCCAATCAAAATTTCACTTTTTAGTGCAAAAATATTTAACTTATTATTGTCAATATTATGTTCTCAATTTAAGGCCATCAATAGGACTAAAAAACATACATACATCAAAACTAAGTACATATGTAAATGCAGATTAAAAAAAAATAAGTTTCTCGTAAATTAAATTAAAGTTAGAAAATAAGTTTTTATCTAGAATGAATTTTCTCAGTCATTTTGTAAAAAAAAATGTCCAAAACATATTTTTAATGAAAGAGAAAACATTTTAATTAGTTTAATATTTTAATCAACAAAAGTGTTACAAATACTTAGTAACACAAACTGAAAAGTAAAAAAAAAAAAAAAAAATAAATAAATATTTTTTAAATAATGTAATCTAAGAGTTGAATCAAAAAACAAATGTTTAACAAAAAAAAAATTCCTTTCAAAGACAAAACTGAATATTGTTTTAAAATACTTTTAAAACCAAATTCAAATGAAGAGGTTCTAAATGTTCTATAAACAAAAATTTCCAAGAAAATGTATTTTTAATAAGTATCTATTTAATAAAAATTTATTTATTTTATAATTTAAATTATTTTAAAAAATCTACCAAACTTCATTGGTTTTCGACGTACTTTTATATACCTTTATATCTTAGTTAACAAAAATCAACCAAATACACACACTTGCAGAAATATAAAAAAAAATCGAAATTGGAAGTATTTCCAAAAATTGTTTTGGAATACTTTTTAGCGACCTTAAACTTTTTTAACTTTTTTAACTCGATGTGAAGATTTTTTTTATAAGTTATTTGAACTATTTTGTATTAAAATCAAAAAATAATAAATGATTCATACTTTTCAAAGTTGAATGCCCATAATTGGTTGGTCCTTGATGCTAGTGAGTAGATATTAAAAAGGCATACAAATGTATTAAAGTAGCCAAATGAAAAGGCAAACAAAAACACGAAATTGCTTTAACAGTCTTTAAAAATTTGCGAATTTTAAATCGACAAAAATCAATGCTGTTAAAAATGTGAGTGGACTTAAGTGCTTAAAATTAAATTATCAATTAATGGCGTAACAATAATTTTGCGCAAGAACGACTTTTAAATCATAGTAAAAATAGTAAAAATAGAGTGGATAGCGGTGCGTGCTATAACTCGATATGCCGGTGAGTTTGAGGTTTGAATCTCAGTCAGGGCAAGCAAAATCTTAATCATAGAAAAAAGTTTTTTCTAATAGCGGTCACCCCTCGGCAGGCAATGGCAAACCTCCGAGGGTATTTCTGCCATGAAAAAGTTTCTCATTAAAATACATCTGCCGTTCGGAGTTGGCACAAAACTGTAGTTCCCTCCATTTGTGAAATAATATAAAAGACGCACACCACAAATGGTAGGAGAAGCTCGGCCAAACACTGAGCTATATAGTGTACGCGCCAAAATTATACATATTATAAATCATAGTAAAAATAGTAAAACACGAAATCTCGTTTCTTTCGATCTAATCAATTGAAATTTGTAAGTAATTTGCCTATTTAGTTCAAAATAGTAATAATTTTTGAGTATTAGTAAGTAATTCACATTAGATAAAAGTAATGAAAATATAAATAAAATCACCCAAAAACACTACAGACAAATTGGCGCTCTGTCCAACTTACACAACACGCGCTGCACCTTTCTTATTGGCACTTAAGTCAAAAACGCTTTAGCTTTTATTTTTCTATTTTGTTATTTGTGTGGTTTTGCACGAACGACGACACTAAATGCCGCTAAACGATGCATGCATAATTATGTATGTATGTACATACAACTGCCAAAACAATAATCACAACAGGCACAACAACAATCAGCAGCTACCACAAAGCATATAATGGCAAAAGAAAAATAATAAACATAATAATAACAATGCCAAAAAGACACGAAAAAAGATGCGCACACCCGCAACAAACAGCTTCGTTATGCCATTGATGGCACGAAAGACTTAGGCGACGAACTCGTTACACCCGCATCACCAATGAATGACCGGAGCTAACTATAAATGAAAGACTTAAGTGCCGAACTTGTTTTGGTGCGCTAACAAATGGCGAGCGTATGTTTTGGGTTACGGTTGGTTTTGGTGTTGATGCAACACCCGCACAAAAAACCAGTGGCGTTGCGGGGTTTCTTGTTGTTGCGTTTGCAAGAATGATACAAAAAATAAAAAACAAAAACAAAAAGCTACAAAACAACATTGCATGCTGTGTAAGGGTGTGCGTGTGTTTGTGTTCGTGCAAAAGTCAAGCGCCAAAAGTGAAGAAGTGGCCGGCCGCGAACTGACAGGAGCAAATTTAGAAAAAAAAAGAGTTACAGACAGACACTCTGCGGCATGAAGTAGCCGCAGTTGGTGTTTTGTTTTCTGCTTTTTATTCTCATTGAATGGGATGTTGAAAGGCGCTTCGTTTGTTATTGGTTGCGTTGCGCTTCCTTCGGCGCCGCTGCTTTGTCAATTGGTTGCCTGCATTTGTGACACTTTGCTGTTTTGTTTTTGGCGCAGCGCGTCACTTGTTGGTGTTGATTTACTTTTTTTTTTGTTTAATTTAAATTATTTTTCATGCATACGCTTTAATTACGCTTAGATTTTTTTTCTTAATTTTTTTTTAACTGACTTTATTGATTTATTGCTTGATATCTTGTCGTTCGTTTGCGAGTCTTTGGAAGTTTTTTTCCTTGCCTGCGTTTTTCTTGCTTTTTTTCTGATTTTTAATAGTTTCAACTTTATGGCTAATTGCCACATTGACACCTGACTTCGTTGCCTATTGTTGCATGCAAGTGGCGCGCAAACGTTGCATGTTGCGCATTTTTTTGTTTTTTTTCTCTTTGCTTATAGGCTGTCTCAATTTTTCTCACGCTATCGCACTTTGCAATCAGCCACAGAGGCTGTGCGCTTTAACCTTAGCCGTTTGAGAAAATGTTCGCTCATTTTTTTTCTAACCAAATGTTGCTGGCACGAAGTATTTGTGGTTTTCAGTTTGGCTTAAATAAATATATTAGCTACTTGGTTGTATTAAATTAATTTGGACATGCAAGCACAAATGCATTGTATGTACATACAAAAATCGTAAGTGCGTATTCAAATTGAATCGAAATTTTAGTGAATATCAGTGAATTTTACTCGAGTTTCTACAAAGCTTTAACTAAGAAAATTTAGATAAACAACAAATTTTTCATCGGAAGTATATAAATTATTTATGCACATAGTCTAATTGCAATGTGACTTTGGCTACTCATTTATATAGGTTATCTTTCTCCACACCAATATTTTCTATTCTCACACAACTTAGCACAACTTTTACCGGGTCAAGCCGGTCATCTACTACATATAGTTCACTTCCGATATAGAAGGCTTATCACACACTATATCAAATTTCTTAATAAATAATGGTAGTTAAAATTCATTATCAGATTCAGACATAGCTGGGTATTATAGTGTTGGTATGGGATAAAGAAAAATCTTACAAGTAAAAATTTTACTTGCAGCAACTTTCAGCAAACAATAAACAAATGTATGTATATTAGCAAAGTTTATAACGAAATAATAATAAATTGAGTGCCAAGAAGAATAGTTACGCCACAAAATTAAGAAAACCTTATTTTTCAAACGAAAAAATGAATTCAGATTGTCAAAATAGTGCGCCGGAATTGAATTTGAAAGATTTTAAAGGCGTTTCTTTTAATAACTTTTGCAAAAACTTTTTTATTCGTGTCAATGTTTTGCCTTTACGTTTCTGCTGCGGCTAAATAATAATTGAAAGTCTTGTGGATCAAATGTAATATTTGAATCTGTTATGAAATTTTATCCGAGCTGGGTTATTTGAAAAATTCGTCAGTTATTCAAAAACAATTTACTTCCAACAAGTTTTTCTTACATATCTATATAAGTAAGTGCTTATTGAAAATATCCAAGCCTGTTCCACATGCCGAATCCGGCAAATATGGTCGGATTTAAACTTAATAGTGTACCTGTTTATCGGTAGTGATAATTTTTTTTTTATGTCACTAGTTTTAATCAAAACTATTATTCCAATTAAGAAAAAAAAAAACTTAATAAAACAATGAGGAGGAAGGTATTTTGTTTTTCGATTCCAAGCGAATTTATCACGTTCTGAATGCAGAACGACTTGAATGACTATTTTACGCAACTTTCAGGGAAATTTTTATGATGCAGCTAAGTTTTAACTAATATATTTTTATTTTTGTGATTTGGATGCATGAATTTTGACTTCTTTAGTGAGACATATGTATATAGTGAATGTTTTTCCTTAAATTTCCATGAGTTTTACAAAAATATATTGACATCACGATGACAACTCAGCAGCCGTAGTTTTAATAACTTATTCAGAGAACGCTACAGATTTTTAGTCAGACTTTGGCGCACAAAAGAGAATTAAATTTGAAAATTAAATATTACATTTGACTGCAAAATCTCAGAACAAAAAAACAAACTAATAAATACATAATTTAACTAAAAATAAGTTTGCGACATTTATTTTTATGAATTTTGTGCTTAAATTTGTGTTTTTTTTTATAAATTAATTTTTGTTAACTGAACAATTTGAGAGATCATAGCATAAGCAGCTCCAAGTTTCAGGCAAGAAATTAAACAAAATTTAGTATCGTTGAATTATTTAATGCTTTTTGCACATATAAGCGAAATCTACAAAATATTGTGATATAAAGTTGTGCTCTTACAGCAGCGGCCACTCCTATAAAATTCTTTTTATCTTTTGTGAGTGTGTGCGTGTATGTATCTCGTAGAAAATCGCCTTGAACTTCCACTTCAAATGGTTTACGCACTAAACGCGCTGGCGCTTCAAATCCCCTCAACACCTTTTAAAGCGCACAATAACAACAAACCTGCAATGCCTTTGAGTATTGAAATATGCACTAATCGAAATATTTGCTATAAGAAATTAAGAACGCCAAGTTATTCTCTTTTTAATTTGTATTATTTTTCACAGTTTGCATTGATTTTTTTTTTAACTTTTTTGTTTTGCTACACTTTTCAAGTACAATTTCAAGTTTCGTTAGATAAATTTTAACTGCGATATGTTTTTGTAATTTATTGCAAATTTAGTTTTAGTTTTTATTTTTGTGCCGATTTCTGTAGTTTACTTAAATTTTCTACACAGTGCCGCATACGAACACGCACATACATATGATTTTTGTAAATTGCGATGTTAACTCGATTTGAGAAGAACCTGCGCAGTCAACTGGCCGCGCGATTGCTTCGTCACGTTTTGATTGCTTTTAGAAATAAATTATAAATGAAATATACATACGGAGACACTAGCGCGCGCGTTCGTTTGCTATTTAACGTTTGAGTTTCATTCTAAAAATTTGCGCGTTTTTTATTTTGCTAAACACTTTTGTAGAATTATAGCTTTTTTTGTTTGTGTAACTTTAATGAAATGAATTATTGTATAATTTGATATATATTTTTTTAAGTATAATTTTTCACTACAAAAATTTCTCAATGCAATTTATTGTCGAACTTAAATGCTGTAAACTTTTATTTTTATTTATCGTTTTTGCTGAAATCACTTTAATCGTAGCTATTCGCACACGCGCATTTGATTTGCATCTATTTTTGGAGGATATATTTTTTAAGTTGTAGGTACGAGTTGGTACTTGCGTTCTAGGCGCGCGTTCACACTGTTCTTCTTTCGATTCGTGCTCACACTTCTACACTTCTTTCTTCTTGTTCCTCGCACTCAGCACTTCGTGATACGCGGCGGCGGCACAATTCGTTCGTGCGCACACTTGCCGAGTCGCGTTATTCAACAATGGCTTCGATATAATGCCAGTGTTAGCCAGCCAGCCAAAAGCAACCGTGCCTATCGATCGGTAACGAACTCGAAAGACGTTCTGTGTTTTTGTGATAAATTAGCGAGCGATAAAGTCAAGCATAAAACGTCGTATTCGCATACGATCTCGACCGACCTTGCTACGTCAACACTGTGTGACACACTGAAGCCGAAGTCGTAGCTGTGAAACGTATGTGCGAGGAGCGCACAAGTCGCACCACCAACAATCGCCCGTCCGTCCGGCGGACAGAGCCAGCAACCACCGGGTATGGTCAGAGCAGCGACGCAGCAGCAGCAGATCAACTCTCAGTAGGCAATGAAAAATAGTGGTGGAAGCAGAATCTATGTACACCCTGCACACTGCTTCTGCTTTCGTTTACCCAGTTGGCTGGCACCACGAGCAACCACCAAACGAGCAAACTGGTGCCACCACACGTTCGTTCGCTCTCTCGGCCGCGCGCGACCATCAACCATCCATTCAAAGTTGTTCATCGAGTGCCCACACGACCGCTGTCCGCTAGTGCGTCACCTCAAGTTCGAGCGCGCTAACGCCGTGCTGTGGCTGTGTCCTACTGTTATACGCATCACAAGCTTATCGAACCTCGGCGTCTGCTGAGACTGCGTCAACATTTCTGTATGTCTGTTGTCTCTGGTCTTGCTGTATTGTTCTTAGCTGTTGTAAACTTCCTCAGCATTGTGGAACTTTCAGGAAGTAGCGCACGTACTTTGGGCAAGAAACAGCGCTGCGCTGCTCTACTCTGTTGGTAGTGTCATTGTGACGAAAGCGCGCGGAAATATGCCGGAAGTATTTGTATCTTGTTAAAGTGGTTATTCGTATTGGCTAGTGTTCTTTTGTTTGCGCCTCAGAGGCTTGAGTTCTTGGGCGGGTGGTTTATAAGAAAAAATAAATAAACTGGAGCAGGAAATGCATGAATGGCCGTCGGAAAAATTCTAGCAAAAAGCTGAATATGCTTCCATATGGGTCTATGATATACATACATATCTGTGTACATATTTATGCATAACAAATTTTTGTTGTGACATTTGCATAAAGAGTTTGCATGACAGGCGTGGGAATCTCAATCAAATCAGAACACCATAACTGTATCAGAAACTGTTATTTTAACTTGCATATTATTACAGAATATATAATTAAATATGTATGCATGTTTTGCATATTTATTTATATTTAAGCTTAGATGAGATGCAGCTATTTATGATCTTAAAACAAAAAATTATATTTACCGCCAGCGTTAAGCACTTAATGCACTTGAAGTTGCTCGAACTGTTTAAAATATTTAAGGAGTTCTCCACTATAGGTGCAAAAACATAAAGACGCACAAGACAAATGAAATACATATGTATCATTTTTTCATGTCGATACTTTCGATATTTTGACAAGTTTTGGATGTATTAAACAATTTCCTTTGTTTAATTTCTAAGAATCTTTTATAAAAGTCTACCATATTGCATAGAAAAACCTCATATAAATGTAAATTTCAAACTTTCACAAAAATTTCAAACTAAAAAAAAATAAAAAATAAAAATTTTTTGGTACGCAGTTTTATACTTCATTAAATTTGAGCTGGATAGCATGCAATTTTCAAATACCTACGAAATGCCGTTGATTTTGAATTCTTTTTAGCTAATACGTGCACTTTCTGCCATATAAACTATGCTTGCAATTTCTATTATATGCCTCACACTCTCCGTAAGAAATACTATAAAAAAAACAAAAAAGTTTTCTTCCATTTTTTCAAGATATTTTTTTTTTTTCATATATGCTGCGCCGAGTCATGAAAGGCAGACGTTTGTTAAGTGTCGAGATCTAAAACTGTTTAGCTACAGAACAAATGATGCATTGAGTATAGTTTTCTTGACGTAAAAAAGTGAGTCTGAAATATCAATCCCAACGAAAATTGCTTAAAGCAAAAAGCAGAAATTGTTTTTGAATTGACTCTATCCGGTCGGAATGAACTAGATAGCGCGGGTTTTAAACAACAGATCAATATTATTTTCTTTATCCCTTTGCTGTGTGTTTTAAACGTATTAAAATGTTTTCTGTACTCCACACATTTTTATATCTTTTCCTATTCCATACGACCTCTTCAGCCTTAAAATGTTAAAAGAATTGCAACTGAGTTACTTATTCTATCATTTTTTAATTTTATTTCCATTTTTTGTTTAATTGAAGACATTAATAGAGTTACGTTATAAAAAATATATTGTTGTATTTATAACTTTTTATGATGTCAATAATATTTTGCATATGGAGCTGTTAAGCTTTTCCAATTTATGAGATACTCGTATTTCACTGCCTATTGCATTTGAAAAAACTGGGAGTGGAAAGAAAAGAAAAAAAATTGTAATAGAGTATTGCATTTTCCGTTCACCGATTTGCTGCATCCATAATGGTTTTATTTTTTGAAAACAGCTTTTCAATCGGTGCTGTCTAAAGTATATTAAAATGGGCCAGATTCAGAATTTTCTTCTAATGATACCAACTGCTTAGACAACTTTTTGTGTAATAAACTATATGTATACACGAGTATGTGTGTGTATTGTACTCTAATTTATTTCCTTAAATTTCTTAGACACTACGTACTATGTATTATCCTAAGTAATATTATTATTAGCTGTTAAACCTAATTTCAGCTTTTACACTTATTTCTCTTCAATACCAAACACATAGAGTTTCGACGGCTTATCACTTCAAACCTCCTTCACACTTTACGAAAATGACCTTTTATCAATCGGTTCGAAAAAAAAAAACCATAACGCAAGTAATCCAAACACCTACGCCACAAGTGAACAGCAGCAACAACAATAGTTAGGCACAAGGCGTAAACTTCAAACTTGCACGAGAGCGACCATTCAATCGAACGTGTTCGCGCGAACTTGTTTTGAACACAACCCAATGCTACTAACGAACCACAACCTAATGATCGCGTTTGATCGTTAACGACTTTTAACGCAGTGTCGACGACTGATCTTTCTAGTGGTAGTGACTTCGAGGCCGATGGTTGACGAACCATATAAACTGGGAGTAGAAAGAAAAAGAAGTACAAGAGTTGCAATGCGATTGTGGGGTAGACATTGTATGTGCGAAAAGGAGACAAACAGAGTGAGCAATGAGTGTTAAAACGATGTGATTGAAGAGTAAACGGCAAAAAAAAAAACAAAAGGCACATATACACTAAGCATACACAATTAAGTGAACAAAGTAGTAGTAGAGAAAAATCAACGATGAATGAATGAATGAATGAGCGCGAATTTGCCGAGGCACCTAAACCGCACAGCTGCGGACAACACATGCCGTATAACAGTTCAACACACATGCTATTACATTCCCTTCCAACTTACACATACACATAAACACACGAATATTCAGTCCCATACATTATTCCTATGACCGTATAACAGTTGCGTCGATCGCATTACAGGCCACAGGCCCGCCAGCCAATAGAACGCTTCGGCGCATTCACGGCGGACACTAATACCAATGCCACACTGACGTATGCGCAGCAATACACATGCAAAACTGCTGCAAGTCGGACCAATTGCAAGCATTTGCGCGGTTGTTAGATAATAGACAATCGCAATAGACATACGTATGTATGTAAGGAGAACGGGTAACCGAGGGGGGATAGCGACCATATTGTAGATCGCGGTTAGGCGGCGACGTTGGACAATGGGGATAGCATCAGCTTTGGTCGCTATAGCTCTGCCTGCGAAAACTGAGCAAAAAAAACGATCTTTGCGCGTTAGTATCATGACAAAGGGGTGGATTTTTTGTGGCGCACGCGTTGTGGGGAAATTTGTGCGCATGCGTAAAGCAACGCACTTTACGCCATTCAGACGCGCGCACTTACAGCCTGATGCACTCTCTCTTCAACAATAAAGAAACCGAATAAAACAATAACAAAAATCACATTGAAAACAACAAAATGCACAAAGCGCGTCGCATGCCAACGCACAATGCAACCAATTGCAACTGCTTCGGATGGGGAAAACAATTACATACTACATATGCATGCAGATACTTTGGGTTTGCCGCCGCCGTCACTGCGCGCGCGCTCACTCACCTTCGTTCCACCGTGCTGTTGCTGCTGATGATGTATCGCACCGCTGATCGCGCCACCATTAGTGATGCTGTTCGTCGCATCGACAATCGTGCTGCTAACGCCGCTTTTCGGTTCCTTGCGCAAATCTTCCGGTTCGCGTTTGATGTTGATCGTTTGTTGTGCTTGGCGTTGCTGCTCGGCAGTGACCACCACAGCTGTGGTGGCGCCACCAGCTGCCGCAGCGGCGGCTGTAGCGGCCGCCACAATGGCCGAATGCTGTGCGATGCTTGTTGGTGTTGTGGATGCGTTGCCGGTGCTACCAGCAGCTGATGGGTGTGAACCAAGCAACAGGCCTTGGAATTCATTTTGCGATAGGCCGGATACGTCCAGAGGTGTGGTTTGCCCATTTAGTTTGTTGGTGGCGGCAGATGTGGTGCTGCAAGATAAACAAAGAAAGGAGAAACGAGAGGAAATTAGAAAATCGTAACGGTGATTAGCAAGCAAAAAAAATCGTATATGCAAATACTTAAGAGTACAAAAAAAAAACGAATAAATAGTTTGCTTCTTCGGTGTGTTTCCATCCACAATCCTTTGGCATCTACGTATTGCATGTTGCACGTATGCTTGTTGCGCAGCTGTTGCATGCGCGCGACAAATTGACAATTGGCTGTTGCAATCAACGCGCCTAAAAAAGCGTAGTTGGAGTTGTTTTTATTTCACCGCTGATAACAATTTTCAATTTGCATGTAGCAAATAAGTTGTGGCTTGTGCCTGGCCCATAGCCTTTCGTCGCAGCGCTTTTGCGGTTAGTCGCGGACATGTTCAAGTGTAATAGCAACAACAGCGTGCTGTCGACGCGTGCGCTAAATTGTATAGCAATTTTGCGTATTTACAATGGTTGCAATGATCATTGTTGCCGCAAAACTATTATGGAGGAAAATTGTGTTCATCCGTTAAGAGGATATATATTTCGGAATAAGCTTTTTCTTTCTCAAGGAAGGGGTTTTAAAATATTAAAATATATGATAAATAATCGTGGTTAGGCTAAACAGAAAAAAGGAAGCAAGCAAATATAAATAAAAAATATCTTTGTGTTTAATTTTTTCTTAAAACTTGTATACATGCCTTAACATCTAAGTAGATAAAATAAGTTTAAGTGTTGTCCTTAATGATGTCTGTTTTCTATCGAATGACAACTTAATAAAAAAAAAGACGAAATGTTAAAGGAGAAAGGAGAAAGCTGACGGCTTTTCATAAAGTTTCGAAAACAGCTTATTTTCTTAAGGGAGAGTTCCATTAGAGCTTTTAAGAAATGATACCCAAAGCGGCAAGCGTAAAAGAGGAAATTGTGCCATAGATGATGAGTACCAAATAGCGAATTCAGGAGACCAAACTTGGCATACTTTCAGTAAATGAATGCAGAAACAAAAGGAAATACCAAACGGACATTTTTAGAATAATTTTAGTACAGCAATTTTTTTAATGGCTTTACACCTACCAAAGTGATTAGTTAGAATACAAACTTACAATATGAGTGTTAAGTGTAACGCAGTCATCGGTAGAAAAATACCAAACCAAAAACTTTTAATGTATCCAAAAAATAGTATAAATTTACATACATATGAAACTAAGGAGCCAACAAAGCAAAACAGCGTTTTTAAGTTTTGTGACTGATGTTAGAACTTTTTTTTTTAATGATTTTCAAATTTCAAAGATATGCTAACTTAAAAAATAATTTAAAAAAACCGAAAAGAGAAAATTCCATATTATTAAAGTATACATTTTTATTAACAATATTATTCTTAAAATGTATCTTAACCTTTAACTAACCAAGAATAATTTTTTTCTTGAAAATAATCTTTTATGAATGTGTCGTAATTTTTAACTAAAAAATCTAGAAGGGGGAAATGCGAGAATTTGGCTTTTAACACTTAATATATTTAAATATTTTTTTTTGTATTAAAACGACATTTGCTATAATAATGGATTTTGGTAGGTATTCCAATATTAAAGGGTTTTTAATTCTATGAAATTGTCTCTTATTTTATTTATACTCTTTTCCTACATTGCTTTGCATTTAATATATAATTTTTTCTATTAACTCTTTACTTTAAATTTCGAAATCTTTTAAAAAAGTTTTGACGAGGAGAATACAAACGCTGTTTTATTATAGTAGATCTCTTGTTTTGCGGACATACCGATTTTTGTGTGTGTGTAGAATTTAATTTGCCAACTATTCCTAATATTTAATTGTTTTAATATTCGGATATTTTAAAATTTTACGCTTACTATGATATTATATTGTGGATATAAATGTAAACCATTTTAGTGATTTTTAGCACACATATGTACAGCAGTGTTCACAATAATAGAAACAAATTTCAAATTGATGTGTTTTTAAACATATATTTATTTATTTATTTTTGATAATATTTATTTAAAAGTCTGTGGAATCTTTAACCGAAGCCATATAAATAAAAGTTCCAAAGCTTAAACAAAATTCGCAAGAATTAAACCAATTTCTAAAAATTTTCAACTTATTATTTGCAGTTATTCTTATTATTCTGGGTATGCAGTTTTGTAGTACAATCAATTTCATCAAAGTGTAAGTTTCTCTTGGCTAAAAAGTACTTTTGATTTATTCGATTTTCTTTAGTCAAGGGTATTGAGCATTTTCTTTCATAGAACACACATTAAAATCTTAAATTTGACAATAACTTTTTTAATCCAATTTTCTTTTTCTATACATCATTATACAGTTCATTCTCAAGCAAAAACCATATAAACTAAGTTTCACAAACTTTGTACAAAACTGAAAAAATTAACAAATTTTTCTCAATTATTTTTGAAACATTTTTTTCTGAATCTTTTTTGTCTATGCTTTTTTGTAGAGCATTTTTAGTTTTAGTATAATAAAGAGTAAGTTTACTGTGGTTAAAAAGTATAAAGCGTATTTAAAAAATTTTATTTACTGCAAGATAAAAAGAGTTGTGATGAGGTAAAGTGAAATGAAGTGAGGTGAGGTGTCGTTAAGTGAGGTGAGTTGAATTGAGGTGAAGTGAAATGAAATGAGGTGAGGTCAGGTGAAGTAAAGTAAAATGAGGGGCGGTAAGAACAGGTAAAATGCGATGAGGCGCAGTTAAGTGAAGTAAGGTGAGGTGAAGTGAATGGATGCCTGGTGAGCTCAGGAGTACTGCGTTTAGCAAAGGTGACTTTAGGTGTGATGAGTTTAGTTTTAATGGGCTTAAGTGTGGTGACCTGCTGCGTTCAGGTGCGGTGAGTTCAATTACATTGAATCATGTTGATTTCTTAATTTCTAGCTGAGGATTGACCGCACCTCTAAACACTCAGCACAAATAGTAAAAATTTCAAAAACAACAGTTTCATTGCCTACCGAACTTGTGCGACTGACCACATACCAATAGTTCACGATCATCTTTGAAGTGAAATAAGAATCTCGTTGCTAGCACTAAGCCGCAAATGTGGCGCGGCTGGACCAACAGTAAAAGCAACAACAATCACAACGTTAAAAACAGAATGCATACTAGCAACACGTATCCTGCTGGTGCAAATAAAATCCCATTGCTGCTTATGCACTGCGGTCACGCTGAACTGCAACAGCGGGAATGGGTGAACGCGCGCGTACCTAACTAGTTGCTTTGCTTGTAGCATTCAGGCTGGCTGTACAAACATAAATATGATTGCGACACCTAAGTCGCTGCAACAAACACAACAACAACAAAAAACAGCAACACTGACCGTTGTTAACTATTGGCTTTTCCAAGGAAGAACCTGTTGCCACGTTCCGTTGCACTTGAATTGTAAATTTGTTTGTTTGTGGTCGCTGAGCAGGCAATTGGTGGTGGCGTTGGAGTTGTTATAAAAAAAATATTCTCAGTCAATTTAACTGCCATTGTGTTCTTGTTGTTATTACTGTTGTGGCATTGTTAAGCTTGGCAATTTCGCACGGCAGTGATGGCGCGTTAAATTGTTGACGCGTGCGCGCTATTTTGTCGTGTTTTTTTTTTTGTTTTAGTTAAATTTTATGTATTTTTGAGACGCCGCTCTGTTTTCTGTGGTTGTAATTCTTCTTACGTTGTACGCGTTCGCCCACTACATTAAGAGACGTTTGTTTATTTTTTTTTTATATGTACTTATTCTCACTTCTTAGTACGTTGTGATCATTGTAATTGTTCTCGGACTGTATGCACGGTTACTAGAAATCTCAGCGTCAATCCTGTTTTAATGCGGGCGCGTGCTTTTTTCAACGCCTGCCAGCAGCAGCATAGCCAACAATTTGGCGCGCATGCGCTTTACTCCGCTTTGCTCGTGCGCGGCACTCTGCTCTGATTGATTTTTCGCACTCGTTTCGGTAAAGCGACGGTGTTATTTTCCTGTTCCTGTCATGGTGTGCACAAGCTGTTACTGCTGCTGTTGTTGTTTTATTGTTGTTGTGCTGCCACTTTAGTTGTTCCTGTTTTGTGATTCGTTTGTTTATTTCCAGTTCTAGTTCATTTGTAATTCCCTTTTTTCTATTTACGATTTTTCGGGCGCGGGCCGTTCCAGTTTTTCTGCCCGATATGCCACCTCACTGCAACCGGTCGCGAGGCGAGACGAGTGTATGTGTGTGTTGTTGTGTTTTGCTGCATTGTTGCATGCTTTACAGGGCTTTTAGCGTGCGAGCTGGTGAGTGTTTTGACATGTATGTGTGTATGTACCCGCGCGAGCTGGGAGGCGTGCGAAGACACCTGTTACTCTGGCGCCGTCAGAAATGTGTGTAACTACAAGTTAATCAGCGACATGGAAAAGGTGGCGCGGCGTATGCCATGTGAAGGGATTAGGATTCCGGTTTTGGCAATGGCAAAAAAATTATTTCAAGTAGAAATTGATTCGAGTACTGCATTTTAGAGAAAGAGGAAGCGCGAAGGAAATGCATTTAATTTGAGATTTCTTTATGTTTAGGAAAGGTTGAAATAATTTTTTTTTTTGCAATACTACCTTCCAATATGAGTAATTAAATGCGGAAATCTAAAAATGAATGTCGGATGACAATGTAGAATTTTATGATAGATTGTGGTATCTGTTGTAAATTTTTCCATTCAACACATGAACAAAATCTATTTTTTATTTGGAAGAATATGCTTAACAGCCTCGGTAGAAATATTTTCAAAAATTAACGGCGCATTTTTGGACTCAAATTGAATGGGCACTTTTTGTTAAGACTGTCAAGCTCTAAATTTGGTCTCGAATGAGTTTTGTTAGAGAATTTCCTATATTTTAATTAATATAACCATAGAAATATCGATAAAGGTATTGAAATCGAGAACAGCAGCAAAAATGATAACGTTAAAATGGTGTTAAAGGCAGCAAGAACGATAAAAACGATATATTAAAGATAATATTTACAATTAAAATGGTTTTTTTTTTAATTCAAAACAAAATAAATTTAAGCAACCAAAAAAAAAACAAAAAAAAATTTAAATAACATCAGGAAACTAATATTTCGTAGAAACAATTTTGTGTAGTAAATGCGTTATACGTGCTAACTGGCCAAGAGCAAAGTTGCTGCAGTTTTTTTCTTCTAGATTTTTATGCGTTACAATGAATACAACAAAAATATGTTGAAAGTAACAAAAACAAAAAAATATAAGCAAAAAGAAAAAACATTAAAAAATGGAAGAAGAAACGAATTAACAAAACAACGGTTTCAATTGGTAATTAAAACATTAGTAAAGAACAAAACAAAAAAGCGAAGACAACAGCCACAAGCGACAGCTGTCTGCGACAAGTATACACACATATGTACATACTGGGTATGTCAATCCCGGGATCCCGGCCTTTTTTAACTCCCGAATATACCCGGATAAGTCTATTCAAATCCCGGAATTGCAATGAATTTCAATTTGTTTTTTACATTTTGTATCATTCATTAAAATTTCCTTTTTAAGGGTAAAATTGCCTGAATATCACATTAAAGAATGAACGAAATTGCACAGTGCATCCATACGTTTCACTACCATTTTAATAGCGGAATATAGCAATAGGACAAATAACATGGCTTATTAACTCCCTAAAGGCTTTATTTTGCCCTTTGCCATTATAAATGAGCCGGAGAATATCTTCCTCGATTAGAATATGAGCCTTACTACGAGTATGAATGCGATGCTAACGACGAGGTGACTGAAGTGGATAAGGCAGAAAGTTTCAAAGATAAATTGCATCAAGTTTTAACGAGCTGCTCGCAATTGTCCAATAATCGAAAGGCATACAATTTTAAATTAGAAGGCTCGGTAAAATAAATTGATAGTTTTTGTAATAAGGCTTATCGCCTATGTCCTACAGAGAGCATTTAACTTTTTGTCGATAAACCAACGAACAAGTGTTGAGGCGCAGCAGGGCTTCTCCACTGCAGGTTTTATATGCAACAAATTTCGGTCCAGGTTGGAGGATAACACACTTTAAGCTTTAATTTCTTTGAGGTTGCATTTTGAATAAGGAATAATTCTGCCTCGCTCAAAATGGAATGGGTGATGTATTTAATTTTTATTTTCTTTACTGAATGGTATTTTAATATTTAATATTGGTCTCAAACAGTGATTATAAATAATTCTACTTTTTGTAGGTGCATTTGGTTCTGTGCCAAATATGTATATATGTGCTTGAAGTATAAATTCTTTTGTATGTGTGTCAAATTTTGCGTTTATTTCTTTTTTGTTCTTGAAAAGACCAGTAAACACATACACGAATTACAACAAATCGTTCTCCTTTGTTATATTAATGTTATTTTGTATACTCTAATAATACAACAATTACAGACGTGTTACATTTTTTGACAAATTACAAATTACGAATCAAAACTTCGTGAAGTTCGGGGTCCCGCGATTGTCCCGGGATTTTTATTTTCAGATCTCGAAAATTCCGGGATCAATAAAATGCCCAAAATTTACATCCCTAATAAATACATACTCGTACACATGTGTATACATATGTACACCCAATCTCATAATTATAAACACACCAAATACGAGCATTTACAATAAATTAATTAAATTACTTAATGTTAATTTTTGAAATTTTTTTTCTAGGGCTCTAGCGCTATTTCTCTTACAAGTAAAACATATTTTATAGAACGAAAATTGAAACTGAAGATGACACAATACCGAAACCGGTTTGTCTCCTAACTAAACTTGACAAGGAATAAATATTTTTAAATAGTTGAAAACTCGGGCTCTCATGATTTTTTTGTTAGCAAAAATAAGTACTTTATTTAAAAATTATTATTGAGAATTGAGACCAGTTTATAAAATATTTTATTTGGAAAAAAACAACAACAGTTTTACTGGTAGAAGTTAAAGCTGCTATTTCGGAGAACACCACATCTCCTCATTAGACTACTTTTATTTATTTATTCTTTATCACTGCTTGCCAGGTTTGAATTATGAATTATTTAAAATTGTGAACAACAGTAGGTTTATAGTTTTGTGATGAGATGTACATACATATACCTAAATATAATACCCATGTAGGTACGAGTATACATAAGTATAAACTATTATAATTATAATTATGCAATCTTGACAGAAGCGCGATGTGTGGCTTTTGCAGCAGTACAGTGAACGCATAGCCAACTTAGTTGCCACACCGTGTGGCATTAAGTAGCAAACAGCTTGCTGAAGCACTAACAAACAAACAAAACAAACAAAACAAACAAAACATAAAATAAAATAAAATAAAGCAATGTACTGACGCAGGCCGTCGGCATTTGGCCCGTTTTGTAAAGCTGGTAGCTGGCTATCATTCTCTATGTTCATTCTGCCCTTGTTTTGCTCGCCACAGTCGTTATACTCGTACTTTACTTGACCATACAAACATTGGAACATTCAACATTTTCCGCATTGACGTTCTTGTTGTTGCTAGTGTTGTTACTCTATTGCTTGTATCATGACCATAAAGTGCGCGATTTTCCAGGAAATAAACGCACACGGCAAGCCAAATTAGTGCGACATTGACAACAACGACACTACTTACAATGTTGTTTATGTTTTTATATATTTTATACTGTGCTTTTTTTTTGTTTTGCTGCTAACCAAGATGTTGCGTTACAATTTTTCTAAATTCGAATGAAAGCCGCCGGCGGTCGACATCAGTGTCGAGACCCAAGAACGACTAAAACTAACCGCTTATATTGTCAAGCGAGGAAATTATAAAATATATATGTACTATATATGCCACTAACATATACATACATGCATACATACTCGTATATGAGAACAGCATTTTATTATGAATTTCCTAAAAATAACGTACTTCAATAGAAAAGCAGCTAAGTATAAGTGTGTTTGTGTGTGTGTGTATGTAAGTATATCAGTCAAGTGCCGGCGGCAAATTGTGTGTTTTAATACAATTTTGTTCTTATAAGCAACCAAATGTTGAGACACCAACTTGTAGCACAATACATTTTCTGGAGCATGGAAAAGGTCAGTTGGTGCATGAAGCAGCGGTACAAATGTAGAAATCGTCACCAAGCTGCGAACGGCATAAGTTACCCATTTGCAGCCATATGCCGCCTTGTAGTATGTTTCATCATTCGTATA
The DNA here is from genome assembly GCA_963971545.1 of Philophylla caesio. Classification (NCBI taxonomy): domain Eukaryota; kingdom Metazoa; phylum Arthropoda; class Insecta; order Diptera; family Tephritidae; genus Philophylla; species Philophylla caesio. The sequence goes on along the minus strand of OZ020606.1, from coordinate 96,739,173 downwards.
CCATTTTATCACATTCGTTTTTAATAGTCATATTTAATATGGGCTCTTGGTACCGTTGCAGACATTTTTATTGTGAGAAGTTTGTAAAACAAATAGACACTCTCAAAACTTAGTATTTGTATATAAATGGCCACAGACGCCGGGCGGCAATGTTGCCGAACTTTTTGGTGAATACGGTTGTTTCCAAAAAATGCAATTTTTGACTATTCTTTATTTTTTGACTGAATATCTAATAGTTTTCGATAAAAATAGGGTTTGTAAGAGTTGAGAGATGAGATTTTAATCATTTTAAAACGAATAAAGAAGATCAATTGATTTTGTACAACGTCAGAGACGGCAGGGTTTTACTTAACTTCACTGCCAAACAAAGAGATATTTCTCACTACAAATTGCTTTTGATGTTTGGAATTTTTTTAATGGCGCTTTCTTGCAAATTTTTTCGTTTATAGAAAAAATTACGGAAGAAAGGCAGAACAAATTGAAAATCAACTATATTATTTAGCCACATGAAACTTTTATACATTTTTTACTAAAACTAAATGGGCTACAAAACTGCACAAAAATTCTAAATTTGAGCTTTGTATATTTTGTTTTTGCTTTTAAAGGCTAAAATTTCAAAAATATTTTATCAACTACCTTGAATTGTACTGAAAGCATTCTTATCACAACGAAATTCAAAATTTGACAATAAAAATTAAAATAAAATATGAAAAAAGTTCAAAAAAAAAAGTTTGCTGCGGCTACCTATTTGATGTGCCTTGGTTTGTACATAGTTCAATTTTAGTATACATACAAATGTGAAAGTTTGGAGTGGTTTGGAATCACAGTTGATTCTTTTAGAATTTGTTTGTCAAGGTTGTTGCGACTTCCTTCCATATAAAAATAAATGTTACTTTTTCGTTATATAAAAGCAAATCCGACAAAAAAGTTCTAAAAAAGCAATCGTAATTCATAGCCAATTGAAATTTTCACATTGTGGGACTAATATTTAATGCGCTATACAACTGCATACTCAAAAAAGTTCTAACATTATATATATAATTTGTTGGAATTTTGTTTTCGTTTTCTTCAAAGTTTTTAACTTTATTTTATATGGTTTATGCAATATAATGAACTGAATTTTAGTTATTTTTTGGCCAGATAACTATTTTATTTAATTATTTTTGAGCTTTAAGGCCGATGTGTTTTCTGAGAAATTTCTTAGGAAAAACCCACAATACTCAAAGCGGTAGAAGTTATACATAGTACTATTTCGGAAATCACCACATTTCCTCATCAGACTTCTGAATTGAATAATTGAAAACTCTTTAAAATAAATAAACGAATATAAGTGGCAAACTATATGATTTTGAATTTGGTTGCAAATGATATGTTCGATGCTATAGCTTTAACTCAGATGAAAGATGCATATTTAAGCAAAATGAAAAATTTATTTTAAAAATGTTAATAAAATCATCACATCTGGCAACATTGATTATGTATGCACCTTACTGTGTCGCCCACTAAATTAAAGAGTTCATTACAATGGCCAGCCATTGACAACAAGCAAAAGTAATTTAGTATTTCACATTAAACTATTAAAAAAAAAAGAAAATTACGTTTCCATACGTCAATAAACTCTTTGGCGGTGAAGATAATATGTGCTTTTTATTTGTTAAATGACATGCAATCTAACAGCAACACTATTTACTTGATCAGAACAAATTAGTTTTAATGAAAAGCTACACTGAATATGTCACAGCGACATATATTTACATAAGGGTTAAATATATTTTTGTAACTAAAGCTCTTCGAGGTTATATCATATTTCCATTAATAAAAAAAGCCGAACAATGTAAGCAAATAAGGTTATTTTCTTTTCTCGAACAAAAGGTTACCTTCTCCTATTGTAACTTTTGCATTAGCCTAGCTGAAAATGGCTATATTAGTAGAAATTATTGCAACTTTGATTGGTCAGAGTTCGTTAAAGTGTGAAATAGATAAGCAATGCATTGAAAGGGCAGATAAATACAAACGGGGCAACATTATTTCGAGAAAAGAAAACCCCACTAGTTTTGTTTTATGAAATGACTCTGAATTTCGGAATATTTAATTTTTTCTCTTTTATGTAGACTGGTGGATTACTTCAAATTGTTTTGGTACAATATTCACAAATAGAGCTCTATTTTATTATTTGAAAATTGTCCAAAAAAAACATAAATTGAGGCTGAACTCTTATTAGAACTGAACCCTGTGAAAATCAAAGTAACGAACGAACTAATTGATAAATTGGCCACCAATTTCCCTTACAATTTTTTACACTCTAAAGTCTCAAGCACAATGGACAACTATGCCTAAGTGGTTTGATAATTGTTAATGGTTTTTCGGCCTTCCCATTCGTTTTAACTGAAAGTGAGATGAAGTAAAGAGTTCTTATGTAAGGTATGCTAAAGATTTCGCTAAGTGAATACTAATTTAAAAATGCAGGAAGATGGTAAGACTTTTCAACTTTTGAGGAATGCGAGGAAACTTATCACGAGCAAGTGCTTGAAAAGATAAAGTTTCATTACTGAATAATATTAAGGTGCTTTGTTTCTCATCACTTTGGCAATATATTCATTAGAAGTTTACATTCACGTTCTTAAGAAATACGTATGCACTTTTTTTAGGCAAACTTCAATTAAAAATTCAAATTAATTAAGAAGAGTTTGGATGAGGTGCAGGCACGCATTGAATTTACATCAGGTAACGAATCACATGACAGCATTCCCCTTTGTTATAAGATAATGATTCTCGAACATATAAAAGTAAGCATCCCAGTCATATTGCACGAAATAGGGAAGGGTTGTGTTAGACAATTGCACACAAATACAAAGCCCCTCAAAATTTACACAAACAAAAATGTATGCGCATGCGCAGAATCAATTTCATTAAGCTGGGATTATGTTGCTGCATTGCACTTAAGTCAGCGACGACGGGCAACGGTAAATAGCAATCGCTTTAACAACAGTAATAATGCGCACAAAAACAGCAACAATAACGACAACAACAAATGTTTCGAATGGGGCCCCCAATCAATGTTGCAATAATAAAATTACATTTTTGTTATCACCGTTGTTTTCAGTCATTTATATGCAATCGATACTATTGCCTGCGTTCAGGCTTCAGCCTTCAGCATCTTGCCTTTTTTATTTTTATTTTTTTTTGATTTTGTTTTGCCTCGCACGTTCGTTGTTGCGACTTTGTGCGCATGCGCGCGCACTCACACTCAAAATTCAATTAAAAATTGAACAGCTTTTGTGCGCACAATAGTTACAACAACAATAAAAATAACAACAGGCAAACGAACATAATAACAAAGATTAGGTGTGCCTATTGCAACTTTGCAATTTCTTTGATGCAAATCACTGTGATTTCGTTGCAGGGGAACGAAGTGGGCACGACGATAGCGTATGGTGCCAGCGTGCGGCTGTGTATCCGACGGTAAAGTACCTAATATTTTTACGAACTTTATGCCAAATGCACCAGCTAGCTCGGGAGCTCATGTGAATTTGCGGCAGAGGTGTAGAATGTCGCAGCCAGCGTGGGGTTACAGCAGCCATATGCAATAAATAAAGTTTTTCTTTTCGCTTTCAAAACTAAAAAACTTCGACTGATTAGTTAAGGGAAAGTGGGTATTTATGCAAAAGATGGTATTATAATCGAGCACTAAGACTGAAAAGTACAAGGGCTTGTGAGAATGGGACAAAAGGTTTTTGTTTTCATTTATGTATCTACCGGTTAAAATGAAATCCTACGAAGTGCCACTATCGGGAATATATTTTTTGTTTTGACTCGAGAAAACTACGTGTGGACTCAGCTATGAAGGCGCCTAAAACAAATTTCATTTGTTGGGTGAGAAGTTTATGAATGTACTAATTAATCGAATGAAATGTGTTGCATAGATATTTAATGAAACATACTTATGGGCGCATTATTTTATAATGGAAGCACATAGAAACATATATACCAATCAGCCGTTTTTAACTTGGAGGAAGAGGGCGTTATTTCCATTTTATTAACGAAAGGAGTTTCAGCAGTTGCAAAGTCATAGATATTTATAACAATTTTTAAGAAGCTTGCGGAAAAAAAGAAGCCATAAAATAGAGTATATTTACATAGAAACTCATATTTTCAAAACAGATTATTTTTTCCGAAACAATTTTGTAATTATTTTTAGCAAACTATCTTATTATTTTAGCACATGTTTAGTATTTCATGTTAATTTGACTGAAAAGTCTAAATCTCCTCCATTTTTTATTTTAAACTACGCTTCTGTCATTTGGCATGCCATTTCGGTTATTATGACACAGAATGGCCTAATAGGATTAGTATCGTTTAAGTTGACAGGTGAAAAGTTGCAAATGACACTGATGAGGCAGGCAAGCAAGCAAAAGAACAAATTTAAAGAAAAAATTTAAAAGCGTACACAACTGCACACATGTACATAGATGTGCATACATAAATACGAGTACATACATACATATGGAAGCATAGAGATATGAAGCAAATCACTTCAACTGAACGAAAAGATTGAATGCAAAAATCTGAAACTTAACACGCCAAGCTTTGTATATTTGATTGTGTGTATATTAGATAAAAAAAAAATTAAAAATAATTTAAACACCGATTTTGGTAAATTTCTAAGGTTATTTTAAAATAAAAGTTTGTAAAAGCGATATGTAAATACACATTTTTTCTTAGCATAAACGATAAATCTGATGAAGAAGTATTTTTTATATACATATTTCTAGTTCGGTTCTTATTTTTGAAGCTAATTGATAATTTTAAACTAATTAAAGTTTAAATTGCACTTATATATTATACTGAAAATCACATTTTTCTCCTGCTTTGAACAATACAACATTTATTATCGAATGGCATTTACATTAATATTTTATGTATACAAAGCAAGGATATAAATAAAAATTGAGAAAAACTGCGGAAGTTTTTATGGATATTCTAATATTTAAAAAAAAAAATGAGAAAACTAAAACATGTTACATTTATTTAGAAAATTTTTGAGATTTAAAAAAAAATGAGAAAAGTAAAAAATGAGATTTTTTTCCAAAAACGGACATTATATTTTGCTTATAAATTTATTTTTACGAGAAAATCAGATTGAATGATGTTAGTTTAACTATACTCAAATTAATTCGGCCGAAAAATATTGGACTAATTTTACTTGAAACCAAAAATTATCAAAGCTATACGTTAGATATTTTAATTTTAGCACATTCTAGCAATTTTTACCCAAAAATTTATATAAAACATTAACCTTTACATTTAATCGAAGAAATAAAGCTGAAATTTTAATTGATAATTTTGATCGATAAATAAAGTTAAATCGATTACATTTATTTTTGATATAAAAATACGAATTTTACTGTTATTTTTGATTGAAAAAAAAATGGAAAAGAAATAATGAATAACTTATGATACTTTGAGAAAAAAAAACTGTAAAGCTTGGAGTTTCAAATACCAACTAGGCAAATGTCTAACCTTTTTTTCTTTGAAAATTCGGAAATAACTGTAACTTAGGTTATCGCTGTGTCAGCAAACAATATTCTCGAATTCGCGAAGTTTTATTGAGTCTTTTAATCATTTAAAGTCAAGTATTTAAATTTAACTATTTCCGCCCAACCAGTCTAATTTATTTATTATTCATTTATTTATTAGAGTGAACAATCTTTTCTAAAGAATAATCTCAAAGCTAACACTTATTATGAAAATGCAAGTGATCACTAATTATAATCACCGCTGCATGACTTCAAAGCATTCAATCATTTGCTATCATTTACATATATAATTAATAAATATTTTTTTTTAACATTTCATTTAAACTTACTGGCAGCTTGGGAGGTGAGAGATGCCACAGCAGTGTAATCACAACAAACAAAGCCAATCGACAATCAAGCAATAAATTCTTTACTAAACTGCAGTCGATTGCAACAGCAATAAGAAATTTCAAATAGCAATGACAATAAAAAAAAAAAACAACTGACAACAACTAACTAACTATAACGAGTGCAATAAAAGCAAATTGCAAATGTTAGCAAATTATTGCAGCGACAATTGGCTCAGCTGCTGCATATAGAAAGGAGTGTGAACAAATGTGAAGAAGGTAAAGCGCAAAGCGGGTAAAAGGTTGAGGGAAAATTTGTATGTATGCATGTCTTTAGGTATACAAAGTGTCAAATGGGCGCGCACAAGTTTATATGTTTTAGAAAAGAGTTCAAGCCCCGCAGGCGCTACAAAATCCTCGACTATTGTAAGGTGCGCTGTCGTTGTTGCTGCTGCCGCTGCTGATGAGGACAAGGTGTGGCCGCTCTGAAGTTCAGTGAAAATCAGTGCAAACATTTGACAACATTAACATTGGCATTGTTGTTGTTGTTGTTGTTAATATCATTGTAAGTGTCGATTGTTGTGGTTCTTGTGTTGCTGTTGCGCGCCAAGTGTTAATGGAAACACGATTTAATCGCTAATTCACGCACTCACATACACACACACACACACACACACACAATCGAGAGCCTGAAAGCTTAAACGATACAGCGTTGAATAAGTAGTAGGAGCTGCACATGTGCGGCGCACACACCTGGGCACGTGCAAATTATCAAAGCCGATTGGAAATTGATCTATTAATTTTTGTATACATACATTAAACTGGCTCGAAATAAAATGTGCATGAATAACATTAAGCGATGGAATTACATTCTTACCTAAATCGGTTAGGTGTCAAGACGAGTGCACGACTTTTTTAGAACTACATACTTCGGAAATAGTGCAGATCTACTTCAAAACCATTTCTGACAAAAAATGTTTTCAAACTAGGCGAGAAATATTTTTGAAATATTCCAAAAATATGAATAAGTCCAAACAATGTAGTTTTAAATACTTCAGAACTAGTCCCGAAACATTCCTAAAATAGTCGTGAGCTGGTCCTGAAATTATGCTATTTAGTTCAGAAGAGGTCCAGCAATGGACCCGAATTGATGCCAACTTTGTCACCAAATAGAAAGAAGTGGTTTTATGTAATGTCGATTTTGTTTTTCCTTTTTAATCGCGCATTGCCACAGAAAGGTTTATTTCTTTGATAATTATTTTTAATAAAAATATGTTTCTAGAAAGTTGGTAGCTTTTATTTTAAAATGGTTTTCATAAGAGAGTTTAAAAATCAAAAGGCTTACAACTTCTGAAAATATCTTGTACCTATTTTCCAAAACTAATACAGTTCTTTATATACAATTTCACTTGGATTCGTTAATGTTAATTGGTATTAAAAACGAACTAATTTCATTATTTTTCAACTTCATTATTTTTGTTTTGATACTTTTATAAGGAATCGAATACTTGACGCGACAGCTATCGTTTAACCTCAGCCTGCTGCTGGTGACACCAGCGGCAAAGTTTACATTTGTTTCACTTTTCATTATTTATTAAACACAGTTAACGCGATGATAAATTGCTTTAATAATTTTTTTTATTTATCTCTATGATACTTTTGCTGTTGTTGTTTTTGTTGAAAGCCTTTGGCTAGTGTTGTTCGAGCACATAAGAAAAACAAGCAAAACAAAAACGTTATGTATTCTTATGTTAATCACATGCACACGCCCTTGCGGTGTCAACTAATAAAAAATACAAGAGACTATGATATCTCTTGACAAAAAAAAAACAAAAACACAAAGAAAAAACTACAATAACAAAAGTAACAATACTAACATTTGACTTTGTAACCAAATTCATTTTTCAAATGGTCTTTCAGTGGTCAAGCGATTCAAGCCACAATAGATTGTCACCAACATATGTATGTACAAAATATAACTTCATATTCGTACATACATACATACATATGTATATAACAGTTTGTTTGTACTTTCGTACTAGGGTGCTGGTTGTTTTAATTTCAAAAACACCCATTCGCTTTTTTCGCCTAAATAACGAACGTTTGAGATTTTGATTTGAAAAAGAAGTAAGATGCCTTTCCACAAATTATCGTACAGGAAAGACAAAATTATAAAATTTTCGAGTATGCAGTCCATTCAATTTCAATTTGATTTTTGAAAATTTCTTTCAATGACGCACTTTCGTTATTTCTTCCATCTATACAACTCTTGATCGAGATTACTATTTATATGAACAAAGCTCTGGGGGGGCGTCAGTAGAAAATTTTTTTAAAATTAATTAAATAACTTATGGAAACGTTTATTATTAATTTTCCAAATTTCTTAAACACAATGTCGAGAAAAAAAAAATAATAAAATGACATAGCTTATTACGTAAATTTATTTATTAATTTTTAAGAATTTTCAATTAAAATTCAGTCCATTGTCTAACATAAATCATAAAAATAAAAGTTGTAAACTTTGTAGAAAACAAAAAAAATCGTCATAAGTGTTAGAATTTTTTTCATTATGCAGTTTTATAGTTCATTTAATTTTAGTTTCACAATGTGAAAGTTGCAAGTAGCTAGGAACTTCCGTTGATTTATATGGGAGAAAGTCGCAACACCCTTGACGAAAAAAAATTCTATTAAATCAACGCTAACACCTAAGTACTTGAAACTTTCACATTGTTAGACTAAAATTTAATGGGCTATACAACTGCAGACTCGAAAATAGTTTAACACTTCTGAGAAAAAAGTTGAAAATCTATATATAAATTCGTTAAACTATTTTTTTTTATATTTCTACAAAACTTTTAAACTTTATTTTTTATAGTTAATGGTAGACAATGGACTGAATTTTAATTGAAAATACTTAAAAAAAATTTAAAAAAATATATGTGATAAGCTATGTCATTTTGAAAGCAGTTGCTTTTTATATGCACAACACTGTACGTGGAAGAAGCGAATGACAAAAGGTTGCGGCAGCCTTTCGAAAGTTTGAAAAAGAACAACCACCCTCGTAAGTAGGTATTTGGTTATGTATTAATATTGATCGATGAGTTAAGGTAAAAACACATACATATAATTTTTCGTATCAATAAGAAAACTTATGTACATAGAACTCTTAATTGATTTTTGCTTTCATTATTATAGTCACTGATCTTATATTTTAAATTTTTTTCTTAACTTCTTAGTGAAATATCGAACGCTGTGACTGTTTTTATGTATATTTTGTTCCATTTCTGTTTAAGTTTTGAAATGCTGCCATTTTCTATTTCGACATCCGATTCCACATTCTTTATTTCTGCGTTCGAAATTTATTGCACATACATAAATTCTAGTTATGTGTGTATATTTTAATGTAAACAATCAATCAAACTTTGTTGTTTTAGTCATCTTAGTACGAAGATTATTTCAAGAATTTTGCTTGTGTTTTTTTGTGAATAGCAGTCAAATAAATTAAACGGAAATACTGTGACTTTGTAAAAGAGTATTTACATATATATTTACGTATATACGTTTCGAGTAAAGTTTTTAATGTCAAAGTGATCTATGTTGTAGGTGTTCGGGAAGAAACAGAGAGAGAAAGAGTCTGAAATACAAATAGATTTTAGTGCTGGCTGGTAAAGCAAAGCATGCGAAATTTTACTCGAAGTAGCGAAGATCTACAAAAGTCTTCAAATATAGTCTCGGGTTTGAAAGGACGACTAACTCTAAGATCCGTAAAAACCACTATTCAAATTTAAACAATCACTGGTTTTGCAGTAAATATATTTATTACTTCCATTTTTTTACTCTAACACTTGGTTTGCTGTAAATATTTTTTACTCTATTAGTATATATGTGTGTATACGAACATATCGATTGGAAATCTTATTTTGTCGCAATCTCCTGAGAATCGAGTCTAGCCGATTGGAGCGATCGGGTGTTGAAAGGACACTAAAATTATGTTTAAACTTTGTCCTAGATTGCAGTGAATATTTTGAAGGAGAATTTCTAAATCAATTGTGGTTTTTTGTCTTCCTTTGAATTTAGTGAATGTGTAAAGTACATCGCCAATTTTTAATATATAAGCTGCTAAATATATAGGCGAAAAATACGGCACGAAACTCTATAAAATCTGTCTATATGTGGCGGCTTATTCTGGCCGTCAGAGCTAAATATTTCTTGGCTCTGTGAAACGAAGCGTATCTTCGCATAGTATAAAACAAAATGAAGGATCACTTCATGCGCCTTTTAATACCGAAGCAGGCTACATACATAAAGGATGATTTCTTGGCGTACGATATATTTAGTTTGCTAGGACGATATATTAAATTGTTGATCGTGATGAATGTGTGTTTCTAAATGCTCAAAACGCATTTACATGTCCATTCAAATTAGAACGCAAATAAAATAAAGTGATTATTAAAGTGATGCATTTTTACATAAAAATAAATAAATAAATCAATCATTGATTCTAAGTAGATTTAAGTTTTGCGATCGCTATTTTTTTTTTTTAACTTTTATCCATACAAATATCAGACCTTAATAAGCCACCTACACTCTTCACTGAACCGCCAAGGACGCGATGAACATAAATTAAGAGCAATTAAAACTAAAATTCAGCTATCGTAAAATATTAAAAACAAATAGAAATCCAATTAAAAATGTGCGCACAAAATGATGGAATATCTGTCCAATTTAATCACACGCATTCAGTGGACAATCGCAATGCGCATGCGCACAAGAACCGCATAGCGAAACTACCAAAAAGTGCATGATTTCGCACATTCTAATAGCTGGCGTTTTTTTTTTCTTCAAATTATACGCTAATAAATCTGCACAAATAAATAATAATTTGCATAAACAAGAAAAAAATATACATAAATCTTTAGACTAAGCAAAAATTAAAAGCAATAAAAAAAACATATACAAATAAAAATATACGTAAAATATTTAAGCAGCAAAACAAAATAAAAAATTTAAATAAGCGCAAAGTTGTCGACTAGTGCGCGTAGCAACTGTACTAAGCTGTTAACTGCTGGCGGTGCGGGGGCAAGCGACATGACGAGCGCACAAGCATTGACCAGCGCGCGCCGCCACTCAAGGCAAAAGTTCAGCGAACGCGAATGTGAACGCCAGCTAGCACTGCGTTGCGCTGATTTTTTAGAGCGCGCTAGCTGATTATCGCACACTTTTAATGCTTCTTCGCTCACTTGGCTGACTGCCTTCAATCAGAAGTTAATGCCAACATATACATACATACATGCACATACACATACATATATGTATGTATGTATGTATGTATATAAAACACCAACACACATATCGATACCTACCTCCAATGCAGCTCGCCTGCCGCATCTGTCGGCTCATCCTTCGCATCAGTGAGCTTGTAGTACTCGTAGACATAAGAGGTACCCCCATTGGGAGTGTGCAATTGATGCACCTGATGGGCAGTGCCCAAAGCGCCCAAATTCACCGCTGTACCAGCTGATTCTATGCTCAGCTGTTGTTGCGCATGCGCCTGCTGGTGCAAGTGCGTCTGATGATAATGTGCACTCGCGTTGGCGTGTGAATGTTGATCGAGCTGCTGCTGCTGCTGTTGGTGATGATGGTGTTGTTGTTGTTGCTGCTGCTGCTGCTGCTGCTGTTGATGATGGTGGTTGTGTGTGTGATGTGGATGTGTGGCAGTGTCATTCGGAGAGAGGCTAAGTAGAGTTTGTGGCGTTGCTGCTGAGACAACAGCTGTCAAATGTGTTGGCTGTGGATCGAAATAACGTGTGGCACTACTCAGCTGGTAGTCTCCATTTTGTTGTTGTATAATCACTTGTGTGGCCGGATCGTCGGGACTGCTGCAACCGCCCGTACCGCCACCGCCACCATTTCCATTTCCGTTGGTGATACTTGATGTGAGCGATATGGGTAGTGTGTCTTGCTGCAGTTGCTGGTGTTGGGGGTGTGACGTTGGTGGCAATGGCGGTGGCGACGAGGTCATCGACTCGATGCTGGTCAGCACAGTGCGGCGCCTAATAGAATAAGATTTTTTTTTTTTGTTTTCTTAACGATTCTACTATTTGTTCACACTTGCTTGTGTATCGCAGTGAGGATATTTTTTTAAGAAAATAAAGAAACCAAAATTGTTTCGAGGTATTTTAAGAAATACCGCAGTATTTCTTTTACTTGTAAAAATAGCCTCACTCGAGCACACAAGACTATGAAGATATTTAGATTTTAATTTAAGTGCCATTTCCTTTAATTCGATTTAACTGTTTTTATCTCTTATTATTTTAAACATTTATAATTTTGTACTAAGATAGTTTTCTTTCGAAAATATCTTTTCTTCACTTTAATTAATACCTTATTATTATTATTTTTTTTCTTTTTAGTTATCATTCGGTGTTTCTAATTATTCACTTTTTATATGTTTCTTAATTATATTTTTTCTTAAATAAATATTTTTATTTTTTAAATATTAAAATCTTCACTGCATTTGCTTTTTCTTTGTTTTTCAATTAATTTTCTATTTAATTTTAATTAATTTTCCATTCGTTTGTATTTCATCAAAATAATTGTAATTTTTTCTTTATTATGTGTTTTTAAATATACTATTTTTTTACAGCGATTTTCCCCAAAGGTGTCATAAATTTGTTGGTAATATTTCATTAAGCGTTGCTACTTTTTGGAAATATCGTACTTAAATAATGAAAAAACGGCGGGAGGAGCGATCGTGGCGTGTTAAAGTGTAGGTATGACATATACAAATTTGCATAAGGAACTACATTTCGTTAAATATTAAACTTGTAACTCTTCGAACTTTGTTTTACTTGTGTTACCAAGTCCCAATATTTAAGCGCAAACTAAAAGGAAAAAAACTCAGACGACTATAGCTCAGTTCACTAAAACCAATCTTTACAATGTTCTCCTTCCAAAAAATTACATACTTTATCTGTTACAAAATGTCGTTGGACAGCGGGACTTTACACGCTCAAATTGTTTGATCAAGCTCAGATGACTCGATGCCGCTTTTTATATTTATTTTTGGCAATTTTTCTTGTCTTTTCTAAAGTGTAGTCGTATAATTTTTTCTTGTTAATTTTTTGTTTGTTTTTTACTTTCATTTTTATGCACTTCTTCGATCCCTTTCCTCCTTTTGTTTTAGATTGTACTTGAAATAATTTAACATGAAGAGCTCGAGCACTGCAATACGAGTGTAGAAGGCGTTATAGAAGGTGGGAAACAGTGATCAATGCAATCACACTTCTTTTGATTAAAATTAGCAGAGACGGACATAAATTACCCTGCGAACTCGTCAAGACCATAAACTTCTCGAACTCGTTTATCTGGCAGTGATTTGATCTGCGCAAAATCTCGTCCATTCCGAGAACTACAACAAAACACAAAATAGCAGTGCGGCCCTGAAACACGTCGTTTCATATATTACTTTTTTCACCAATTTATTGATACGACTTGCGTATATTTAATTTAATTGCATTAAACGCCGCATTTTTAAGCAAATAATTATTACATAGATATGTGTGTTTGTTTCAATTTCATCTCATAAACGTTTGCATGGCTTCAAAACAATGCCAAAAAAAAAACATAATTCGATAGAACTTTTCACCTGAAATTTTAAAAATGAATTTACAAGAAAGGTAAATATCAAAGCAAACACCTGACAGGATATTCGAGTTATATATATACACTAAACAATTTTTTATATGAACACAAAACTGGCAAATACAATTACTAAAAAAATTAAAAAAAAAAATGAAATACAAAAACAGCAAAGAGTTTACAAAAGTCCAGTGGAAATGGTAATTTCTCATGGCACAAAAGCACCTCAGCGCGTTAAAAAGGGATACTCGAGGCAGCTAACACCTCGCTACGACACTTCCGCGAGCTTACAATTAGATGAAGCAGCCGAATGAGAAGCAACAGGAGCTACAACAACAACAAAAACGCCAATAAAAATAATTGTTGCTTTATAAACTTTCCGTCGCTTAATGCGGAAGGGGAAGTGCAGCAACGAAACTAAAATATAAAATTAAAAAAAAAACCATAAAAAAAAACTTTAAAAAGCCAAGAACAGAAAAACACAAAAACATTTTTTTTTTGTTAAATATTACAATAAAATAACAAGCGAATGTGTGAAATAAATAAAAAAAAATTTGAATTTGAAAAAAATTATGCAAATGTTGCCCGAAAGGGTTAATAAGCGAAAGTATGATGAAAGAGTAGTGTTGAAACGGCTGGCTGGCTAGCCGAGGGAAGGATGTCGTCGCAAGGCTGTAATGTGATAGCATAAATGAGCGTTAGCTTCACGTACACTAGCCAACATACCCAGCTTACGATGTACGAGTACATAACAGTTTAGTATATGCAAAGTCCTTCTGCTCGCCTGCTGGCATGTTAAATTTAATATTGTATGTGTGTGTGTGCATGGAAAGGTGTGTGAACATCCTGCGCCTCTACACAATTTGTTCAATATTTTGGCTGCTGTTTAATCAACTGTGAGACACTTTTATATTACAACATACCGCATTGTATAGCAATTCAACACTTTCTTGCACAATTTTCGGCGCTTTTTTCTTGGGTGTTTCTATTTGTTTTTTTTTTTTAGGATTTTGGACAAGCCCAAATGGGAATGTGAAACCCTTTTTAATGAAAAACTCCCTTTCTTGTGTTAAGGTTTAGCGGCACAAAATGCACAACGTACTATTTTTAAGAGTGGAAGCGGAAGTTTTAATAAACCAATTTTTTGATAATGTTTAATTACGAATATCTACATATATTATTTTCGAAGTTAAAAAGACAGGAAACTTAATATGTAGAATATATATAGATTCCACACCACCGTTGTAACATTTGAACGCCAATTATCTCAAATAGTACTTGGCGAAATCCAGTAGATTATTAGCAATATGTCTGAGAAAAAAATTATACAATTTTTAAATATTCAAAAACTCAAAAAAAAAAATAAATGTTTTTCGATTTCCATTATGTGTTACATACATTTGTATGTATAAAGTGTATATTATTCAGAAATAAAAATCACTTAAAAGTGTGTTTTGGTATTCAGCAAGATTGCGAGTTGTAAATTTCATGGCAATGGAAACTATTTAAAAGATGCGGGAATTTTCATTGTTATATCAAAAAACAAAAAAACATTTGTGTACTGTTGAAATTAATTATAAAACAAAGCAAGTATTTGAGATGACTCAATTAATTGTTGTCCTCAAAAAAAAAAAGAAAGAAAAAAAAAATTGTTTTTAAAAATTAATTGCTACTATCAGTTTTGATTCATCTTAATCTGATGTATATGATTGAGATATGTATTAACTTTTGGTTTACAGAGCTTGTTAGTTACTGAATAATTTAAAAATCATTTTGTACAATATACATTTTCGACTCAGAAAACTATTCTGACTAAGTGTTGACAAAGTTTTTTGTGCTCAGTGTTTAAGTTTCTAATTTTAAATCTAAAAAGAACTTTCCATATGTTGATAGGTATATGTTTATACTCGTATACTGCATACTTACAGCCCTATTTTTAAAGTTACTGTAAAAATCCTATAAAAAGTTTATTCGTCAATACATAATTTTTTCCAAAAAATTTTGCTCTTTTTTTAAATGCAAATTAAATATATATGTATTTTCTGACAAGTATATATATTATATTATATATATTATATATATATATTATATATATGTAAGAGCCGACCGTTCAACAGTTAAATATCGATGATCTTTAGACTCTCGACAAGGCGAACTGCTTGTGAAGGAGGCATGCTCTAGCACAAAAAGATATACAAAAGTGTTTGTTGTTTTCTTTTATTCGATGCAATAGTTCATTCAACTAAAAAAATATATGAACGGTGCTTTCACTGAATGCTCCATCCATTTTTACGAATGACTTAAAAACTGATTGTGGTGAAGAGACGATTTAACCAAAAACATGTTGACTACCACATCCGGCCAATGTTTTCCGGGCTTAAGTCTTTGTTTTGCGAGAGGCGTGCAAAATATGAGCGTTATAATGAAACTAAAAAAAAAAATAAAAATTAAAACGAACTTTTTGAGAAAAAAATTTGCGAAAAATTAGCATACCAAAAACAAATAAGAAAGGCTAATTAAGTAAAGAAAGACGACAGCAACTAGATAATATTCCCTCCAAAGTGCGAAACATTATTTTCTATCAACTTTGACGTAAAACTACTTTCGGTTTCAAACTTAAATGAAGTTAACGAATCGCAAATGAAAATAACGATTTATTCATATTTTATTTGTGGAAGGCTGGAGCATAAATCAAATAATTTGTAATTTCTTAATCAACCATTTATTAGTTTTTATTTAAAAAATGTGAGCATTTTGAAAATTAACCAGCGCTATCCTCTAAACTCATACATACATAACTGCTAAGCAAAAAAAAAAATATTTAAATATCATTTGTAAAACGTGCGTATTTAACACTAAAAATTTAAGAAAGAAAAAACCACAAAAACATCATTATATGAAATCAACAACAATACAATGATCGCCGTACTCAAGACAATGAGCTGATTACAACAATAATATCACAACGTAATTACAACAACAATTAAAAGTAATTTGTTTTATGTAAATAACGCCTAAAGGAGGCTGGGAACTTACTTTGAAGCAAAAATCCAACAAAAAAAAATTTTTATTTTTCGCTTTTAAATATCAAAGCTGAGAAAGAGAGACACATAAACAGAAAAAATGTTACAACAGTGTCATCGTTTATTATAATTTAAAATTATGCAAAAGCGTAAAAGCCTCTTTCAATAAATATGTATGTCTGCTATATTATGGCCTATTAAAAATTTACATGTGCACATATGTACATATGTATGTATGTATGTGGTATGATGGCAATGCTTACAACAACAAATGATAGAAACACTCGATGCTAAGAGGCGAAACTCTAACCGAGTTTTAATTACCCAATTTATATTGATTTTATTAAAAGTATAGAGTTAATGGTAAATAATAAAAGCGCTACGTGCGTCGGCAGCTCGGCTTTGATTTTTACTAATCTATATACTCGTATACATTGGTTGAAGATCAACAAAAAATGCTTTGTATTTTTTATATACTTGTTACAATATTTTAAAATAAAAGTTCATTCGTTCGAGACAATTCAATAGATATGTACCTTTTTTATATTATACAAGCTTTGAAGTGTAAATCAGTTTTAAAAAAGAAAATTAATTTTTTTCATTTTTTCCGCGTTACATAAAATATAAAATTTTAAGATGTCTTCTATTTGCCAAATAGAGAAGCTTAACGCTTCTTACTACGAATCATGGAATGCACAAGTGAAATGCAATAATGAGAATTGCAAGCAAGTTAATAAGACACATTTTCAGTCATTAATATGATCTTAAATGTATTTAGCATTTGCAAAGCGGCCTGATATAATGAATTCTGTTTGTAAATATTCGCAGAGAAACTCTGATCCTCATGTCGAACATGAAAATGCAGCGAAACATATTCTGCGATATCTTTCGAAGACCGCGAAGTACAAATTGCAATATATGTACATAAAAAGATGGAAAATCCAATAGAGTGTTACGTCGACGAAGATTGGGGTAGTGATACGATAGATCGAAAATCATTCAGTGGATACGTTTTTACATTGGGAGGTAGTGTTTTTTCCTGGGACTCTAAAAAGCAATCCACCGTCGCACTCAGCAGCACACAAGCCCGAGTACATGGCTCTAACAGCAGCTGCAAAGAAGGCAGTTTACTTAAGAAAACTTTTTGCTGAAATAGGTTTGCAATATGAAAATCAACCGATGATATTGAATGGAGACAATGTCAGCACACAGCACCTCGTAAAGAAACCAGTATATCACGTACGCAGTAAACATATTGACATTAGATACTATTATATTCGAGAAGTTTATATGAAGCAAGAAATCGACTTGAGCTACACTTCAACGAACGAGTTGGTAGTTGATATTTTTACGAGACATTTTGTAAAAAAAATAAGCATCATAAAATTGTTGAAATGTTAGGCCTTTCTTAGTCTGATATGTATACTACTTTATTATTTCAATGTATGGAATAATTGTTAATTTTAGTTATATTTAACATTTTATATTTTGTTCAGGAGGAATGTTAAAGATCAACAAAATATGCTTTGTGTTTTTTGTATACTTGTTAAAATATTTAAAAAAAAACATATTCGTTCGAGAGAATTCCATCGATACGTTTCATATTATCAAAGAACATATGCACACATACAATGTTTTTATATACTACTTATACTCAACTGATTATTTGATAATGATCTAATTTGAAAACATCGTTGGCCTTCAGACAGTAAATTTTTCAGATTATGTTGAATTGAATTTTTAAAAAAGAAATGTAATATAAGCAACAAAAATAATTTGAAACTTTTAAGGTTTCATCCCTCATTTGCAGAGAATAAAACATCAATAACTTTTATCAAAAGTCACATCAACTACTATGGAAATTTTTAAATAAACAATTTGACACAAGTATTTTATTGTTTTACAAATAAAATTTTCGTAAAGGTAAAAACAAGTAATAAAAAAATTTAAAAAAAAATGTCGACAGATACAGCGCTTTTTATAAAATTACGACAACTTTATTGAACTAATTATTTTTTTTTCAATTGAAATATAAGCCTGTTTTTAAATAAAGCTAAAAGAATCTAAGCTTCACACACTTATAAAAAATCAATGAAAAAAAAAATTAATCAAATTAGATAACGAAGTACAAGTTTTAAGTGACTGCAAAAATATTTTTTTTACAATTTTGTTTTCCGCAATTTCTGCCAAAAATCGCAGGCTCGAGATTTTTATATGAACAAATGGTCTACAGTATTCAAAAGTTTGGCAAACTCCGAATTGCAAACATAGGACATGCATAAACATGTTTTTTAAATTCATCGCTGAAATTCAGGTTTATAAAGTTACTTTCTCATAAATTTTTTCTATCAGAAAAGAGTTTAAAAAAAGGATACACTAGTACATACATACAAGTATTAACAGACGGCAACGCTAATCCCTATTAACTAAGCCGATTAAAATTGAACTCTGTCGGGCAGCAGCTTTGTGGATCGAATGAACAAGTAAATATGTTAATTTTAATTTTCAACTTTTCTGTGAACTGTGTTGTGAATTAAATCGGTAATAATAAAAATTATTATCAATTAAAAAACAACGATTTTAACATTTTTTCAGGAGTATGCAGAAAGATGAAGGAATGCTTCCGAATGCTTTGAAACTCAAAATTTTTCTTAAAAAAATTGTGTAAATATTTTTATTTCATCTGATGTTAGCAAAAGTTCCCCTGCTTATATTTCCCAAAATAATTTCGAAATAGCTCGTTAATCTTGATAAGCAACGTTCTCTTTTGACTATAACTTTGATACTAGACATTTTTGTTTTGGATAAAATTGGCTGCTTGCCTCTTCTTGATGTAATTGACTTTAATGTGCCATGAAGAAACTTTTGCCGTTTTGATACAATTCGTATTGGTTTTTGTAAAACGCTTTGTAATGCTAATGCTCCTATAAACATAGCTTCTGCATCTTAGTTCTACTATTTCTAAAGTTTTTTAGATTTCGACTTTTCAATCAAATATTCATAATCGAATGAATAGCTTTTTCTTATGTAATAGTTAAAAGGGAAATTTTACATAATTGAATTTGTAATTAAAAAAATATATAAATAATCTCGATCCAGATTTCCTAGTTCCGCTGGCCTCATTCAGATCTTATCAGTCCTCAAATTTTTGCACTGCGTACGACCATCATCAGTTCATGCTGCGCATGCGTGTATATATTAAATTTAGTATGTGCATAAACTAATTCCTTAAAATTGCACATATCAGCCGAGCAAAGCTTCTATGGTTGTTCTTTTTTTAACTCTTACATCATCAAAAGCACGGCTTATATAAAATCTTCAGTTCGCCGCTGGAGTAAAGCGAAAAGATAAAACTAAACCTGTCGCGCAAAAAAAAGTGAAAACGTAAACGCGCAGCGATCAAAGCTGGTTCGCGCTGCTCCACTGACACCGCAACAAGCGCCAACGCAAAATTCATTCAAATATCGTTTTCAATTTAATTTTAATGCAGCTCGTACTGTGACGACTTTAGTGATTGTATTTTTTTGGTGTGTTCTTTTATAAAACGCTTTTTAGGGTTTCTGTTTTTTTTTTTCTGGTGTCTAATTTATTTAACATATTTCGTGGTGTTTGCATTGAATGTACTTTTGTGATTTTTTACGCCTTTTGTGTTATAAAATGATATTTTCGAAGTGCAAAACAATATAAAACAAAAAAAATAAGAAAATATAAAAAAGCAATAATACCAAATTAATTAAGAAATGTATTTATGTTTTCGAAATTGTGTTCGTAAAATTGGTTTTTTTTCGCTGTGCACACAAAAAATTCATATTTTATTTAGACTTATTTTTTGAAGTTATTTGTTTTCGTTTAAATCGCATTGAAAAGGAATTCACTTGCGACTCAGAATATTTGTATATCACAGTCGCAAAGGCAATAAAATTCTTAGTATCTTTTCTTTGTTTTTGTTTACGGGCGGCTCTTATTGCTGATTCGAATAAAATTCGTTTTCAATTGCTTTTGTTGTTGCTGCATTTGCTTTCATTGCTGCAGTGCGACTAACTAATTTGCGTATAAATTAAATCGCAAGCCATTATTTGATTCTTAATTAGTACGTTTTTTTTCCCCAGCATCACAGCGCTGAGCTGCTCAAAATCGATTTGCAAATTATATAAATTCAAGTGTAAACTTTGGCATTTAATTTATGATTTAGAACACAGCTCGTCGTTGCTGTGCGGAGGAGCACAAGAGCAGGGGAGCAATAGAATTGGGGACGGGAGGGTCTTCTATTCAAGTATGTAGATGACTGTAATCACGACGCGGCCGAGTGAGCGCTTAACCGATTTATCAATTCTTAATACGATTTCCAAGCGCTTTCATTAAAATAAAAAATAAGAAGATATTTTGCTGCTGCTGCGGCTGCAGCTGATGATGATGAGTCATGGGAGAGTATGTATTTAGTCATATCCGTTTCAGCCACCATTTTGACCTGTCTGAAGGGCAAATGAAGCATTAATGGCGAACGGCGAATTCGGCCATGAATACCCTCATTCGCGAAAGATATATATTCTTTAGATTCTAGCACAATTTTTTTTTATTATGACCTCATTTGCTACTGCATATTTGCGTCGTTTGCAACAAGCAACGCAGTGCGGACGTATTGCTATTAACTAAATACTTATTTTCAGCGAAATGGTTACAAAAAGTCAGTCAATAAAAGTAATTGAGAATTAAAGAAATATAAAAAAAAATAATAAATAAATTGGTTATTGCATAAGCGTTTTGCAAATTGTAAGTACATGTCGTTGGTTGTCTTACGGAGGAGGCGTGTTCGAGCCGCAGTTAAATGTTCAAAAATGTGGGTTGAAAATTTTGCAATGGAAGCTAACGAATTTATGAACAAATAAAATTTCACCCACATATTGACAAATTGTGAATACTTATTTAAAAAATTAAAATAAGTTATTCTTCTTTTAATCAATTCAATATAACTTTCAACTAAAATGTGAAGCTTTGGACATCTGGCGCTTGAATGGCCGGAATTTTTATGGAAAGAAAATTAAAATAAACGAAAAAAAAAATTGTGGGCCATATTTAAAGTTTCTTTTTTCAACAGTCATAGCGCTGCTAGAGGTGTAACACAGTCTTTGTGTTCTTATAAAATACGTATAATTTTCAAATAAAACCCTTCGACTTTGTTTATTAACAAAAATTGAGAATTACTTATGCTCCAGATAAATAAAGTTTTTTTTTTTGGGAAGAATGCATGTATGAAATTAATTTTGTAAATAAATACTACTGTTTTTAATATAAAAATATTGTCCACATGCGTGACCATGATACATTTAATAAGCCTTATACTTAAGAAAACTATGGAGTGGAGGATGGAAGTATTGATGTACAAAGAAAATTTCATGAAAAAAATAAACAAATAAAAAATAAGTAGCGCCTTGTTTTATCATTCAACAGTTGTTCAAGAGTAATTTAGTTTTAATTACTTAATAGAAGTAATAATTTTTGATCTAAGCGACTGATAAGAGTAAATTAAATGCTGTACATATTTACCTTTAAATAATTGTTGATTTTATTAAATAAAATTCTTTAAGCAACAATGCCAGCTGCACTATGTACTTTTTGCTTACGTTTCAGCAATTAATATACGAGTATATATAAATAACTATAACAGGTGTTTAAATAATCAATCGCTAGTTTTTTTTAAATTTCAAAGCAATTTTTTTTTTAAACTTTAGTTTCACTGAAAAGTTTGTATATATATAATTTTAATGGTTTAATAAAATTTGAAATTTTACTTTGCAGAAAATGTGCAAGCCTAACAGCATAGAACTAGTAATGTATGTTTTTATTGATTTCATCGAACCTTTTATGCTGTTCAAAATTTTTATTCAAATGCACATTTTGCGTTCGAGAAAAAGTAATAAGAAAATATACTTGTTCTGAACTTTAGTAATTAATTATAGTAACATTTTTCATTAATCGATTGCACTCATTAATAGTATACTTAATTATTCTACTAAAGGGTGTTTTTTTAGACAGGTTGGTTTTTAAGCAAAAAATAAAACGCATATAATTAATGCTATGATAAATGATGGCTCAAATAAATTCCAGCCGAGAGGCCCAATTTTCGACCACTTTTTGTAGCAATTGGAGCCGTATGTCAGCAATAATACGCCGAATATTCTCTTGCAAGGCGTCTTGAAATGGCAAACCGAACTGAGTATAAATCAAGCAACAGCTGTCCAAAAGAAAAACTCCGAAAAACCTTGCCTCATTGAAAACCACATGTCTAAAAAAACACCCTTTATTTTCGGTTCAATATTTCAACTCAATAAAAAATAGCTGACAGATAATTATAAATACGAAAACACGATTTCTTTTAAAAATATAGTTCAATATTCAGCAAAATAGCATGATTTAAAGTTTTTAACTTAACACAAAATTCATACAAATTCCACGAATTTTCATAGTATTTTAAAGATTTATTTATTATTTATTTAGAACTAAGTACCCTACATACATATGTATGAATATTATTTATTGGAAAACAGGCATGAATTAATACAGACACATTTTCATATACATTTTTCCAGTAAAATAGTTCTGATCTTTTGAAAGCGACTTGCAATAGCAAACTAGGTAGTTTATCGCATTGCGTAGAAGCAACAACAAAAATAAGCGATTAAAATAACCGTGTTGAATTAAACTCGCTTAAACAATAACCGACCTTATTGAAAGTGTGGGAGAGTAAAAAATTGATGCTATTGTGAATGTATCATTGGAAAGTACTAAAGAAAATTTACAAACTGTTGGGAAATTTTCGCTTAACATCAAAATAAGTAAATAAACAAGATGAGCAGACGTAAGTAAAATCACCTCTTATAAGTTTTTAATTAAACCACGGTCAAGAAAAAATGTTAATGATGAATATTTTAATTCCAAAAATATTTAAGTAAGTGTAGGCTGTATTCTACGACATTTTTTTCACACTCCTACAAACCATTTACATACATACGAATATGTCAGAGTTGCCATTTCGTCATATGAAGAACAAAAAAGTGATAATTTATAACAATACCGAGCAATACGAGCCAATACGATTGCGTACAGCTGACTGTTTTTTAAACGTTGGATTATGAGTAGTCGCTCCCACTGTCGATTCCATTGAAAAAAGTAAAAGTATCAAAATAGAAAATAAATCTGGAAATGTTTAATTCTTGTATATAAGGCTGATATGTACTGGAAGGAAAGCTTTAGGGATTTGAAAAGCAGGACACTTTTCCACAAGCTGCTATTTATACTGCCAGATATATCAAATTAGCCGATAGTAGTTCAAGAAATAAAACGCATTTTACCATTTCGTAAAGATTAAGATTACAGAAATTCATAACAACGCAAATACACTTTTGGCAAATGGCCACAGCGGTGAAGTCTCTTGCTAAGATCTTTCAAAATCGCAAATTATGTAACTCAAACCATCTTACTATTGTGTTATACAGTGAGAAGAGAATCAAGAAAAAATGTTAATGATGAATATTTTAATAGGAAAATACTTCAAGTTAATTGTTAGATACTGAGTCTTCAGAGGATGAACTGGACTTGCAAATACGATGTCCAATATTTCACTTTCACTTGCCCCAACTTGACTCAATTCCACAATCTAAGCAAAAAATAGACGATAATTTATTATTAATTATGTTTTTTGATTAAATGAATATGTTTACTGGACGATTCTTCAGAATTACTCATTTTACCCATTAGTTTTGACAGATAATGATAGTCTTGTAAAGTGTGTTCAAAATATAAGATAGTTGATTATGAGCGAGTTGGACGTTCTTTTGCAAGTCGCTAACAAAAGATGACGGTTCATTTTATAAGGAAAACCATAAATACATATTTTTTAAACTATTTACAAAATGTACAATGATTTAACAAAGTTTCACCAGAATTTTTAACCTTTTAAACAAAATGTGTATAATGTTTTTGAGTATGCAGGTTTTTTATTTGGCTCATTCAATTTTAGTGTAAGAAAGTGTCTACAGTTATTTTAACAATTTTTTACTGGCAGTTTCCTCCATACAACGCAAAACCACGATTATTTTTTATATGAAAGGAATTGCGAAAGAGCGTCAGTAGAAAAAGTGTCAAAAATCAGTGGTAAATCGTAGCCATTAGAAACTTGCACTTTGTTATTTTGAAATTAAATGAGCTACATATCAGCTTACCACAAAAATTTCCTAAAATTTTTCTTAAAAAGTTCGAAATATTGCTAAAATTTTGATAAATGTGTTTTTACATTTTTTATTAAATAAAAAAAAAAAACATTCTTTTAATGGTGTTCGTTAGAGAATTGACGATGTTTTAATTGAAAAGTAATTTTAAAAAATTGGAGGATAAATAATAATAAGAAAGTATATGTATGTATATGTATACTAAATACATAATTGATACAAAAATGTATCTATAATAATATTTCGGTTAATATAAATTTTCATATGTATAATATACATAAACGTGTATGTATGTATATAAATTATATAAACGAAAAATTTGCATATACTCATATGTATGTATGCACGATATGCAACCTTCAACGCGCTCGTTTCATAATACAAAACTAAAGATAGATAGGTGATTCACCTGATGCCATCAAATTTGTAGATTTGTTTAGAAATTTATGACTTCGATGTATTGATGTAGTTGGACAGCAAAAAAGAAAACAAAAAATAAGAGAATCATAATGGCGCTTACGCAAATGAAATGAACGCATGGAGTTTTTAAATGCATTTGCATAGTGGAAAAATGCAAATGATAGTGGAATGGAAGATATACACACACCTGTTCAAATGTATGTGAATAATAAAACATTAAAATAGAGACGAAAATATACAGAAAATAAAAAAAACCATCAAAGATAAACAGCGCGATAACATGAAAAATTATGTGCATATAAAGTATATAATGGCTCAAAATTGAATATATCCATCCAATTTAAGTGGTAAAGAGACAAATAAGCGAATTCCAAAAAAAATAAATAAATAAAAAATGCATAAAATAGCTTTCAACTCTTCCGGGTTAAATGCTACAATGGGCGTATAACTTTTTTTTTTTTGGATTCAGCTGCAACATCGCACAAAACACACGCACACCTGCATTTAAGAGAAATGTTATTATTGACTTCATTGTACTAAAGTTGGGGTTTAAAAAAAGCTAAATTTAATTACATTTTTGTGTGTATGTATGTATGTATGTATTTAATTGAAAGCCCATGCAATTCACACACATAAAAACCTAACATATTTGAAATTGTAGTATTTTTTATGTTTAAAATTAAATTGTATTTATTTATTTAAGAACCTTTGCTCGTCGTATTTTTTGCATTTATAAACATTTAAGAAAAATATACTTCAATGATTAGGGTTGCCATCCGTTTTCATTAACAAAGGTTGTATATTAAACAAAGCAAAAATTTCCAAAAAATCACTGCCATAGTCGCACTAATTTTTTTTTGCTTAGGGTAGTTATTGGGTAGTAAAAATGATAATACTTTAAATTAAACAAACATTTGTAAATTTTAAAACTATTTATATGATAATTAAATGCCGAAAGTAGGTAGTTATTAAAAACAATACAAATTTTGTAAATATAATTGCCATCATCAAAACTATCTTTAATTTAAACCAAAAAATAAAATAAATGTCAGTTTTCATATAAAATTATCGTCTCTTCCTAGTAGATGAGGCAATTCACACAAAGGCAATTAAAGATTTGCGAATACGAGTATTTAAATTGAATAAAAAAAACTCGTACTCAAACAAATGCATTTATGGAAATAGGGTTGCCTACAATGAAATTAAATTAATTTAAAAAAAAAATTATAGAACATTTTATTCGTATTCAATAAAATTACTGCCATACTCTAACTGTAATAATTCGTTTTTTTGTATAATTAAAACTATTTAAGTGGTATGAGAAAACTTATCTTATGCGGTAGGTAGAGTTGCCATCGAAAAATAAAATTAATTTTAAATTAAGTCCAAAAATATTTAAGTGTACTCTGTATTCTACGACATTTATTTCACACTCCTACAAACCATTTACATACACACGAGTATGTCAGAGTTGCCATTTCGTTAAATAAAGAACAAAAATTGATAATTTATAACAATACCGAGCAATACGAGCCATTACGATTGCGTAGAGCGGACTGTTTTTTAAACGTTGGATTATGAGTAGTCGCTGCCATTGTCGATTCCATTGAAAAAAGTAAAATTATCAAAATAGAAAATAAATCTGGAACTGCTTAATTCTTGTATATAAGGCTTGATATGTACTGGTAGGAAAGCTTTAGGGATTTGAAAATCAGGACACTTTACCAGAAGCAGATATTACGATAGAAGTTCAAGAAACAAAACGCATTTTACCATTTCGTAACGATTAAGATTACAGAAATTCATAACAACGCAACGGCAACAGCGGTGAAGTCTCTTGCTAAGATCTTTCAAAATCGCAAATTATGTAACTCAAACCATCTTACGTAACACACAGTAAGGAGAGAATCATAGAAAAAAAGAAAGACAAACATCACGAAATTTAGCACAAAATCTCAAAGTCCTCAACCTGCCAATGCGATGATGGATGGCGCCCGCACATGCCACTGCAGCTGGTGTGGCAAGTTGAAAATGCGCCTAATATGCACAGCGCAAAAAACAAATCAACACACATTTACCACGTTTTGCGCTTTTGTGCAATTGTGCGTGTGTGCGCATGCGCACCAAGTATTTCACGCATAAAGCAGGCTGGTGGTTGGTGGCGGCGTATTTTACTTTACTTAAGTTTTTTTCTTGCACATAAGGCAAACAAATGTAAGCGCGTGCGCCCAGCCAAAAAGGCGCTGTTCGCTGATTGCTGCTGCTCGACTCTTGCAAAGGCGTAAACATGTAAACAATGCAAGCAATAAATAAAAAAAACATATGAAAAAAATCAAATTACACACAAATAAAACAAATTGTAAGGCTGAAGAATGAAAACTCGAACTTGAATGCGAACGAATGTGAATGCGAATGCGCATGCGCATGCGACAACAGGACAGCGCACCCACAAAAACATCAAATCAAGTGACAGGCAGCAGGCAACAACAGCACCAACAAATAGGACAAGCAGTTGTAATATATGACGGCATAACAAGAACACTTAAAACTGCAACAACAACAACAAAAACATCGACATGCAACAAAAATGCAAACAACCAATAATAAACACGCAGCAGCAGGCAAAAAGCAATCAACGACAGTGGTGAAGTCAGCAGCGCGTGGTGATGGAACGTTGTAGAATAGCCAGCGATGGTGCGGGGTAGAGCGGTGGAGTGGAGTGATGTGAAGTGGAGCGACAAGTGTGTGCACACCGCCACCATTGCCACATTGTTGGCGTTTTGTGGCATTTAACTGGTGCAACACGTTCACTGCTGTGTTCATTGCTAATTCAACAAAGTGTTTATGTTTGCAAATGTACGTTATTCGCTTTGTACATTTTTGTTTTGTTGTTTTTTTTTTTTAATTGTGTGTCTTTTAAGCTTTACATTTGTATACCCTTTCACTTGCAATGCTTTTACTGGTTGTTGCTGCTCATTGTTTACCATTAAATGCTTTGAGTTTTTTTTTTTTTGTCAGTTTGTTGCCTTTGTGTCAATAACTTTTTGTTCTTCTTACAGCTATTTAATCGATTTTTATTTTCATTTCACAGCTCTGCCTTTTTGCGAGCTGTTAATAGCCGTCACTTTGTGGGCGTTGCGTGGGAAACGAAACAGCGATGCGTGACGTTGCCTCCGAAGCGCACAGTGATACTCTTGTTAAATAAGTAGTATGAACCGAAGTGTTTTCATATTTGTCATTAATATTTGCTGATCTTCGTTAAAATTTTAATTGTTTATCCTTCAATAACTATGACTTCACCTCTCCCGAATACATAAAGTGTGTTTAACAACAACATATATTATAACTACTATTGATCTGTTTTGAGAGTTTATATTCAAAAAATTTGATTGATTACAAATAAATCGTCTAAATAAATAAGTTGTTAAAATATGCACAAAGTTACTAATTTATAGAGAAATTTATCGTTATAGATTTCGATATACTTATTTATTATTAAAGAAGACTACTAAATCGGGTTTTGTTATAATCTCCGTTGTCAACTTCGATCTTTTAAAGTAAAAAAACGAATGTGTTATGTTCAGTTAGATTTTTGGGGAATTATCAATATTTATTACTCTTCTCCATCTACTTCTATCGATATCGATAGTTTTACCGTTATGTTTATCGTTACGGATGGCGTTATATGTATCTATGCGCCATTCTAGTCCATTTTCGAGATCCTTTTTGTTAAAACTATCGAAGAATTTCGCTAAGCAAAGCACTTTTTATATCGATATTGATACCAATACATTAATAAATACGTACATTTTGTTATAAATAATTACTATTATAACAAATAGATGCTAAAGAGCATACAGATACTTCCTTATTGATATCAATGGTTGGTTGGTTGAAGCGTTGCCTAGTCCTTTAGTGACAAGGGCCCAATTAGCGCTGGAAGCACCATTTTGCTACGCTATTTTTCATGGAACCTCTGGTATATCCTACGGTCTTTAATTTTCGAACCACTTTGATTTGTGGATGAAGCTATTTAAACAGGTTATATTACACTTAGAGATCTCCTTTAGCCCTCTTGGGATAAACCCAAGTGTTTCTTGTCGAAGGCGTGCCAGAGCTGGGCACTCACACAGATAGTGAAAAATGGTTTCTCTGCTGTCTGCGTGTTTACAGCTCCTGCAGTAGTTATTGAATGGAAGGCCAATCTTGGCCGCATGCTCACCATGCGGCCAATGGCCCGTGATTGTAGCTGTTAGGTGGAATATTTCTTTCCTTGATCTATTAAGGAGGTCTACCGTTTTTGGTCGATCATAGGTAGGCCAAATTTCTCTCGCGATTTTGCACGTCGTTAACCTACCCCATCTCAATCCTGCTGTTCGCACAAACTTCAAATGTAGTTCTCTCTTGATGACTCCAAGCGGGCAGCGTATTGCTTCCGCCTCAGATTCCTCAAGAAAGGCGCCGACTCGGGCCAGCCCGTCTGCCCTCTCGTTACCGTATATGTTCCTATGGCCAGGAACCCAAACGAGAGAAATGTCAACCGACTCAGCCGCTGAGCTTAACGCACACTTGCAGTCATGGACTATTCTGGAATTGGTTCTCGGTGATTCCAGTGCCAAGAGAGCTGCTTGACTATCTGAGAAGATATATGCTTTCCGTACCGCTTCGCTTCTACCTTTCAGTACCTGACAGGCCCTCTCAATTCCCATCACTTCTACCTGGAAGATACTGGCAAAGTTAGGTAGACGGAACGAGAGCGACACATCCAGCTTCTCTGAGAACATTGATATCAATATTTGTACCGAAGATTAAATAGTAAACGAATTTTTAATATTCATTTAACTTTTTGAAAATCTATCGATATTGGTAGAAGCTCAATTTCACTACCACAGAAGATATTTTATCAATATAGATATTTTTATCGAAATGAATATCGATGTCGGTATGGATAGCACTTTCCTTATCGGTTTGGCTATACTTAATTATTTATGATTTATAAAATTTTAAAATTTATTGATGTTGATATCTTTGATATCGATTTCTTTACTATTATAATTTTAAATATTTTCACTGCTAATTGTTTTGACATTGTTATCGAATTTATGCGCTACGTCCCACTGTTCTGCGTTATCAACTGCGGTCTGCCAAGAATGTGCGGGTGGATAGACAGCAACAGCGTTTATGCTTTTTATTTCATAGCCGCGAAGCCAATGAATATACCAACACACTTATACACACACATATAATTTCAACTATAAAGCGCGGGCATATATTTGCGATTAAGGCAAAGGCTTACAGCAGGATCTAAATGACTTTTTAACTGAGTGAGTGAATGGAGGATATACGCAAATGAATGAGTGAACCCCGAGTAAATGAATGAATGAGCACAATTACGAAGTAAATATGTTATGTTAGTACTCAGTATGCATGTGTATACGATATGTTTGCAAAGTGACTGCAGGCAATCACGTACATAGCAAAGCAGTAAAACTATTTTGTGTTAAGCAGGGTAGTTAAATTATTCGCACGCCTTGGACGATGGTGGGCCACACCAGTAGGCAGGCACTTGTGGTGAAATCAACAAAACCTGGGCAATTTTCTCAGTAAAGTTTTTGCATAGAAAAAATAAACCGAAAATTACGCTACATGACGTGCTACAAAACGACTGGTGGTGCACACATGTTGCAAATTCAAGCACAACAAAGAAAAGGATTGAAGCAAAATTGCAAAAAAAAAAAAAACAAAACAAACAAAAAGGAGAAAAGCTACAGCTGATCATGTAATTTTCGTATTAAGTACTACAACAAAGCCAAATAACTTTGAATTTCGTTTTTTAACGCTTGAGGCAAAAGCTTGCATAATTCCTTAATACTTTCAATTCAACTGCAACAACAACAACATTTCGCAGGGTCTTAATGACGGGTTCAACACTCAAAGCTCACACTTAGCGCAAACAAAAGCCAACACAACGCCTTTCAATTGTCGCTCGGAAACTCTCCTTCTTCGCGCTTGTGCAGCTCTTTCTTTTCGAAAATTCAACTCTGCGCTCAACACAACTTTTGCTAGCCTATAATTAGGCGCTCAGCACGCATGTGCGCTTGGTGTGTGCGACGACAGCCCCTTGCGGCCAGTGCACAATCTGCGACAAAGATTTTTTTTCGTAGCTGTGAAATTTTTAATTACTAATTGCAGCGCAGACCCCTTACCGTGCGTTCGGGATGAGAAATGGAAAAATAAATATTGAAGACAAAAAAAAAAGCTTTCAACTAAAGCGAACGCACGAACGTCGGTCAAATCGGTGCGCGAAAGTGTCGAAAGCGACAATGGCACACAAAAAAAAATCGTATTTGATGTGAATATTTGTTGGAATTTTGTATGTGCTAAAATGTATACATACTCGTACATACATAAGAGTACTTTTTTTTTGTAACTTCTCTTTCTGCTCATACGAGTATGTGCTAATCAATTCGAGCGTTAGTGCTAATGGACGGAGTGTGCTGGCTGTGCTGTGATTTGTTGTGTTTGCGCAAACAATGCACTGATTTGGGGAGTATACAAGACCGGTAGCTGGGAAATAGTTTAAGTTAAGTAAGTTATCGTACAAGAAGCGGATTTGTAGAGATGACAGATAAAGTGCTGGGCAATAATAAGAAATGACAAAAGAGAAAAAGAGGAAATAAATGAATATCTATGCGAGAAATTAACTTTGAAGAGAGCAGTATAGAATTATTATTCAATTGATAATTTTTTACTTCAATTTCATTTCAATTATTTTCGTATTCATATTAAAGTTTTCGTGCTTCTCATCTATTGGTATAGTATATGGTGTAACTATATTATTTACAACTAAATTCAAAAATACGCCACTTTTGTTCTTATTTTATTTTACAATCAAAATTTAGTAAATTTTCTAACAAAAATCGTATAATCCAAGTTTCCGATTAAGTAAAAAACTAACAAAACACAAATCAAAAATTATCATCCAAATATTAAAATTTTTTCTCAGAAGTGTTAGAATTTCTTTTATTATGTAGCCCATACAATTGTAGTATACATAACAATATTCAAGTTTGAAGCAGCTAGAAATTACTTCTGATTTGAAAAAAAAAAAAAAATTTGGCGAGAATGTTGCTGTTTAAAATGAATTGTGTTTGTGCTACTCGATTTTTCATGAATTTTTGAACGGTTCTTCGAAATATTGGTTTTTACCTAGATTTTTAAGATCTATCGTTAGAGAGGTAACCAAAACAAGGCTACATATAAACTCATTTGTAGCTTTTAGTTTACAAGGAACAAATATTGAATTTGATTTAGCTTTTTCGCATTTGACTTTTGGGAGACCGTAGATATTTCTGTGCATTCAAGGCGTTGTCCCCTACAAGACAGCAGATAATCAAATATGTTCTCATATCTTCATTATAGATAATTACAAAAGTACTTAGCGGAGTAGTCATTGTTGTTTAAGGCATGGGAAAAAACTGAGTAGTTTCCCCTTGTCGGTGTTATTTTATATCTCTTTCCTACCTACAAAAATTTCATATAGGTGAAGAATATATCTAATTTGCTCTAACAAATAAGGCAACTAATCATTTGTATGCTTATAATGTAATTAGCGCTGGCACTAATAATCAAACTACTCATTTTTCTCTTCACAAACTCCTCAGCACTAATAATCAAAATAATCAAACTGCTCATTTTTGTAATCACAAAGTCCTCAGTACTTATAAACAAACTCCTCATTTTTGTAATGAATATTTTATCTTATACGTTTTTATTAACATTAACTACTAAATAAAAACAATAAAAACTATTGAATAAAGTATTAAATAAAATAAACATAATCAAATCGGTAATGGAATAGCGATGTTCGAGCATCAATCACTGCTGCAACACAATAAAAGTCGTCGCAAACTAAATAATTCAATTCATTATTGGTTAAGAATAAACGACGGCTTTTCTTTGCAGTATTGGCGCTGGAACATCCCCAATGTTCATCCAAAAAAAAAATATGTTCATGCATAAGGATAATAAAAAATTTTAAATAATTTTTTGAAATACAATTTTTGCTGATAAAAATTTGTCTTATATTTTTCTATCTTTCTCCTTCTAACACATACGATTATTATTGGAGTACGGCATTACTGCTGTAACATATGGAAATTTTTCGACAGTTCGAAAACAAAATTTGTAAATGTGTGCGTGAAATGGGTAAAAGTTGTGAATGTTTGTGTAATTTTTTTGAATTTCAGGGGAAACTGCTTAGTCTTGGCTTGCAGGGTCATTGCTAACAATTACTCAAAAAAATCTGGTTTCGCAGTCTTTCTCAGACTTAAAAATTTGAAAATGGTTTTACAAAATTCGAACACCCTAACCTATGCGTTAGATATCGGTGATATTATCCTATAAAGTGGGTGAAAACAAAATCTTCATCAGGAGGTAGGTAATTTTGAGATTAAGAACAAGACAAGAGCAAAACTTGTTTTACACAAAATTCAAAACAAACATTGTCGCGGGAAGACTATTCAAAAGAAACTGCAAAAACGACATTCAATAAAAACCAATAAAATATCTGGACAAAAATCTCTTCTCATAGAAAAGTACTTACTAGCAGGTATATTGAAACAATGTATAATATATATTTATATTTTATATATGAGCTGAATTGTGTGAGTAAGTGTTTCGATTGAAATTATCAATTCTGCTTTGAGAAACCTGTAGAAACTTGATCACAAATCTCTCCCAGTTGCTTGCAAAACTTGGCAAAAATAGTTAGCGGCCAACTTCTTGGTTTAATATTGCTAAAATTTAATTATTGACTAAGAGCGCACAGATTTCAACCAAAAAAGTTGCAAGAAACAAAATCGTAACAACTAAACACTCAAAAGTGTTACTCATCTTCATTTTCAGCTCTTCTGTTTATTTAAAAAATTACTAAGTATAAATTTAGAGTTCTTTATTTACTACTGTTTTGTTGGTTTTTCCTGCGATATCATAGAAGTTGGTATTTTCTTTTTAATTGTTTTCCTTTACGTTATACTTGTTTTTACTTTTATTATTTGTTGTTTATTTTTTCGTGCTTGCACTAATGACGATGCTGTCACTTAAGCCGCATACATCTTGCTACTGTTTATTTGTACGCCACTACTCAGCTTTAAGTTGTTTCTGTTTATATTTCGACTTATGTCTACATTGACTACATGTGTACGTATGAATGTTAATTGTTTATTTTACGCTTTATTTTTTGGTTTTTTTAGTCTTATATTTGATACAACTTGTTTTAAATTTCGTTTTGTGTAAAATGTTTGATTTTTTCTTTAATTTGACGACTAAATTAATAAAAAGCAGCAAAGAAATAATAATAAAAATAAAAAGGGAGGACATTATTTGTAGCATTTTTTATCGAGGTAAATGACCCACAGATATTACTAATTTTTATTAAAACTAAAATGTTTAATAACTGTGCGAAATTAATGCGCTTCATGTCACAAATTAATTAAATTTTTATGTGCAATCTTAAATTGCCAGCACTATTTGTTTGTTAAAAAGTTTGAAGCAACTTTTCACTATTTAGTATATAACGCATGGCCTGTCTTTAAAAATATTTAGGATAAGATTATATCGAAATACATACCGATTGATATATCGAAAAAGAATAAATAACGATTAACATATCGCGTAAAACGTCGATAATTATAAAAAAATATTTAAATTAGTACCAAAACCATAAACAACAAATAAAATTAGCAACGTCAAACTAAAATAAAATTCCGGGCAAATTCGGTTTTTGAAGATCAACTTAGTGAAATGACCATACGCTTTTAGCGATAAAAATATAGTTTATCACAAAGATATCGACAACGATAGCAATAATGAGGTCTTCATATGTAACTATCGAAATCGATAACAACAACCATGAATGATGAAAATATCATAAAAGACACAGATAATGTTAAATACATATGTACCTCGACAAAGATAATAAAATATCGATCAAATTGTTCTCTGTTATGGGAAATTTGGAGGGAATTATATTTTATATATTTTTTAAATCGAAATTGAACTGCTGATAAGCTGACTTTGTTTGTTGTTTATGGTTTTAAATAAATTCTGCAACCTTTATATTTACATATTTCCTATCCAAATTAGGATTAATTTTTAGACCTTCTCTGTTGACAGCGAAGAAGATGCGTAAAGTTCTTATTAATGTATTTTGACAACAACATATATTATTATTAGTCAGTTTAGCTGAATTTTTTATTTCAGTGGGTGATTTAGAGCATGTAAATACATACTTGCATATATCGCTTGCTTTGAGTGAAAAACTGCTAAGTCCATATTTTTAATGTTAGACGTGGATGTGAGATGAAAGAGACCTGAATACGCATCACTATTTTTATCTCTCCTTAAATAGTATTTAGACTTAGCAGATTTCACTCAAAACTAACGAAATGTGAGGATAAAAAAAAAACTACACAAATATTTTTTTTCTTTTCTCCTGAAATTTTCGAGCAGCTTTTCATTCTAAATCGCCGTTGTGTAAGTATGTTTATGTCTGTGACGCATTGTCGTCATTCAACACTATTCATTTAAGAGTCGGCCGTTCATTTATTTCGCATGTGTCACCAGTGACTTGTTCATTGATTACATTTTTTTTTGTTTTCGTTATAATTTTATTCTTAATTTTATTTTTTGCTGCCTTTTAAATTATTTTAAATTTTCAAATTTTTTTTTTTTGCTGTGCTGACTCATGCGCCATTTTAGCCATAAATTATTGCTTTTGTTGTTAATGAATACAAGTGGAATTGTTCGCTTAAATTACAAAAAAAAAGAGAACGGTTAGAACTGCTAAAGTACTGATTTATGGAATTGATGTTTGTGCAAAATAATTAAAATCTGCATTAAGAATTTAAGCTGCTCTTCGCTCTTCGTTCTTCGTTATAGATGTAAGCGATGAATGACCGACCTTGTAGAAGTAACGAATGAGCAAATTTTTTTAATTGAACTGTGCTGATTCTCGAGCTATCAAAAAAAAAAGTTCATTTTATAAACATTTCAAAAGAATTGTGAACATTAAGTATAGAGTTTAGCAGCTTGCTGCCTGCGTTGCTAACTGACAGCGTAAAAAAAGGTAATTTAGTTAAATTAATTGCGAATACTTTTAGTGGCTTTGGTCTAGCTGTCTCGCGATCTATTAAAAATAAATCGTTGATAGACCAATATAAAATTTTTCTGAGTTTGAAACTTTATACAAGAATGCTGAAGAATAATTAAGCTAAGACTTATCCAAGAAACATTTCTTTTCATTATTTGTTTAAATTTCAGAAGAAATTTTAAGCAGGTCACCGACATTATTTAATATTATTTTATCCAATGTACATCCGGCTTTTAAAACCAATTATTATAAA
The DNA here is from genome assembly GCA_963971545.1 of Philophylla caesio. Taxonomy (NCBI): domain Eukaryota; kingdom Metazoa; phylum Arthropoda; class Insecta; order Diptera; family Tephritidae; genus Philophylla; species Philophylla caesio. The sequence goes on along the minus strand of OZ020606.1, from coordinate 96,702,596 downwards.
TAATTATTACTTACATTTACATATACATACATATTTGTTTACCAAACAATAAAAAAAAAGAAAAAATAATTCTATGCAGAACCACTGCATCTAAACATTGAAATAGTAATAAAAATCTAATAACGGAAGCTGAAGAGCGCTTTCTAAGAAACGATAATAATTATACACGCGAAGACATATGGGTGAGTCAAAACTGACAGACAGCGCAACATGTGGCAGCAACATATGTTTATAAGCAAATGGAATGCTCTCATATGCATGAAAAAATAAAAGAAAACGAGACTTATATGAACAAAACAAATAAATAGCACCACCCCGCTGCAAGAGTATCGCGATCCGTTTTCAATAACTGTGAACGGCCGTAGTGTTGTTCTGTGTGGCAACAAGTTGATTGAGTGACACTTTAGTTTTAATCTGTTGTATTTTTTAATTCTTTGCTTTGCGCAAGTAAAGACCAAAATTCACTTATTATTTATTTTATTTATGTACGAGTACGAATATATTTTGTTTGTACCGCCAACGGCGCTCAGCTGCCTGCCATGAATTCAACGGGCATTGCCACCCACACACTTGCGCACGACACTTTTTATGAAAAATGTACATATATCATTTCGCGGCTGTGGCATGCCACAAGCATTCGACGCGCATTTGTATGTATGTGTTTCGTATGCAAATTTTATCTGCCAAAAATTGGAGTAAAGTGGCAGAAACATAGTTATTAATGAATGCGAATGGGGTGTAAGACAACATTCATAATTGTAATTGCTATGCTGTGGGTTTTGAAAAAAAAAAAAAAAAAAAGGAAAATATATAAAATGTAAAATTTTGCCTGCCAAAAAACATAGAAAATGTAACAACAAGAAATACAAAGTTAGCGCAAGCAAAAATTAAAAAGAATCAATCGAAACTTTAAAACTAAAATTTACAGTAAAAGTTCCAACGTGGTGCACAGCACAGGAAAGTATAGGAAATGTTACAAAAAATATAACGAAAATGCACCGAAAAAGTACCACAAATGTATCATAAAACTACCGAAAAAATATCGGAAAGATACCAAAAATGTACCTGAACAAATTCCAAATGAGCAGAAATTTTGAAGACTCAAAAATAAAAATTCTGTAAATGGAAGTTATCGAAGACTTGACAAATTTGTTTCATTCATAAATATTATCAAAAACCGTTTAAAATTCTAAAGAGGCTTGGGATGACGTTTAAGGGCTCCACCAACAAAAACTATTCATGTACTTCCACTTAGAGAGTACACACGCTAAACGATCGTTTCCGATCTTATCTAAGCCTATCCTACTCCGACAGCATCTCTCTCCATATTTTTATATACACATTTTTAGTAACTTTCAAGAACTGTAGAATAAATTTTAGCAAACAAAATTATTCGACAATCCACACCAGTTTTATCTTCAAAACAAGTAAGGAAAGCAAAATTCGGACGAAACTGAATTTTTTATACCCTCGCGATGTATTTTTGTATGGGCGGTGCTGCGATATTTTTTTTTAAATTTCCTAAGAACCCAGTTTATTTGTTTTGAACCGCAGAAAATATTAAATTTTACCCAGTTTTGTTCCAATAGATACCTGAACATTAAGTTTTTTGCATTTTTCAAAACTTTCGTTATATGGAAGGTGAGCGTGGTTATGGTCCGATTATAACAGCGTTATTAAGGGCAATAAGTTTACCAAATTTAGTGACGATACCTAACACTGTTATTGAGATACGGAAATTGTAACATAAGTGGGCGTGGCAATGCCTACTTCAAAATATCCAGTTTCTTTATTTAAAATCTCTCCAAATATCAAATTTCACTCAATTTGCTCTAATAGATACCGGAAACACGAAGTTTTTGCATTTTTCAAAACTTCTATTATGTGGGATGTGGGCGTGGTTATTGACCGATCTTGACCATTTTCAATACGAGCCCACCCTGGCCAAAGAGCAGGTTTCATTAAGAAATGTCAAGTTTTGCTCAACTTATAGTGATCACGGACAGAAGGGCGGACGGATAGTCAGGGTTAAATGGATTCTTCTTTTCATTCTGATCATTTTGGTATGTACATATATGTCTATATCTATGTAGTTTATTTTTGGCTGTTACAGACAACCTTTATGCGAACAAAGCTAATATACTCTTATGTACAAGTACTCTCGGGTATAAAAATATGGACTCATGTGGAAATTCCGATCCAGACATTGCGCCAAACTATCCCATTTTTAGTTTTGTAGCCTCAAATATATATATGTATACATATGTATTTCTTATTTATTTACTCAACCGGATAGATGAAAATGAGTTTTAAGGTTACCTAACGAAATCTGAGGGCCTTAATAGTCGCTCGACTCTCCTTACAATGTTCTGGTTACGATAAATGCGCTAGCCATTGAATTTTGAACATCTGTCTATGGCTTATATTTCAGCTTGGTAGAACGGCATCTGTGCTCCCACATCCCTTCTGAGAACCATTACTTTGACTCAAATACACCTTTCTCTCTTAGCGAGCGAACAACAAATGCCGCAACGCTGTCATGTTGGCATTTCAAGTGCAACGCACCATGCGAATAATTTTTCTGCAACAAGTTGACAACTCACACACACACACGAATATACATAAGTACAAATGTATGTATGTATGTGTGCATGCGTGCCTGCGTGCCAACTAATGCCATAAATTCAGTTTATGGCCTGCAACACAGCGACGACGATCGGCATCCATAAACGCAACAGCCGCCCGATTGCTGGCGTCTTCCATCCATCAGTCAGGGCCGCCCCATTAAAATGCACTTAAGCAGAGGGGTGCAAGCAGCGAACTATCGTTGTCTCTGCATAGCTGCATACTTTTGGCGGCCACTGCTGGATGCTGCTGTGATTGCTATTTGACACACCAAAATACAAAGCAACGCACACAATCATATACCACGCATACTCGTACAGTGCGTTGCGCAACGATAGTATATAGCATTAATTGACAAATTTTAACAAATTATTTTACAGATAATTTAAAATTTCAATATTTTTTTAATTAAAACACAGAAACACAAGTTTCAAAGTCTGTAGACAGTTACAAAAAAAATAATTAAATTACATACCTAAAAAAATATTTTTTTTTTAATTTTGAGAATTAAAATTTGATTTTAAACATTTTTTAGTCATTTAAGTTCTTCCATATAAAACAAAATTTTGTTCATGTGGCAAAAAAATTCTCAAAATTCGCAGTAATCTTTAGCCACTTGAAACTTTTATGTAATAAAGTATTTGAGAAAACCGCTTCATAATTAAAAAAAATTACACTTTCTTTTTAGTTTCTTTTAAAGTTTGAAGCATGAAGAGCTTATATGGTTATATCAAGAATATAAAAAAATTTAATTTAAAAAATAAAATAATTTTATTTTTAATTAGCTTTGGTTTGTTGCGCGAGAAAGTGTCGTCAGATCAAGCCAGGTTGAATAAGTGAGGTGAGATTAGAGGCAATGAGTAATGATGTGAGGTGAGGTGAAGTAAGGTGAATATAATTTACGTGTGGTAAAGGTCTAGTGAGTGCAGGTGTGGCGAATTAAAGTAACGTATGTATGTTTAGGTTTGCTGACTTCAGATGTGGTGAGTTCTAGTGAAGATATTTTAGGTGTAGTGAGTTTAGGTGTATTGATTTAACGTGTGATAAGTTTGAGAGTTTAGATATAACAAAATAAAATTTAATGATTTTAACTGCGGTGAGTTAAGAGGGGATACGTTTACGTGGAATAAGTTCAGATGTGGTCAGTTTATGTGTGGTGGGTTAAGAAGTGGTGAGTTCAGGTATAGTGCTAAGAAAAAGCACTTTTTGCCACCTCCAACCATTTGCGTGCTCCACACTCTTGTTTTATTCGCCATTCTTCAATTTACGCCGCTAAAGAAGTTTCACTTTAAAAGGGAAAAACATATGGCCCATATTTGTAAATACGCAATTGTGCTATATATTCGCTAAACGCACTGTATATGTGAATGATTTTATTTTATTATAAATTTTTTTTTACTCTCCTGCTGCTGAAGATATTGTTGTTGTTGTTGTGGCTGTTGCTGTGCGCGCTTATCATTGACGCTGATCGCCATGTTTGGAGTTAACCAAGCCTTATGCAGCAGCAGTATATGGCATTGTAGAAGTTATGTACGCCCTTCACTCCCTGATGCAGCCGCACACACACATACTCACACACACACAAAATTAAACCGCGTTCAATTCACAGCGCGCTCCCCCTCCCACCTTTTTTGTTTTCATTCACGCTTTCCTCTTTAAGTTAAGGTAGAAAAAATGGCTACCACCAGCATCGCCATCGCTTCATTGCTATCAGTAACGTATGCTGTCGGCTTAATTGATGCTAATTTACATTTATGCCAACAAAGTGCCGTGGAATAGCAGGTAGGTAGTGCAGAGTGTACCTGCCGTTAGTGCAGGTATTGCTAGTGTAGTTGTTTCTGATCGTCGATTTGGAGCAGTCTTGCATTGCTCAATTTTCATTTGTACATATTTTCTTCTTTTGATTTTAGATTTTTTATCTAATCATTTTGTATTGTTTATATTTTTCATTATTTATTTGAATTTCAACGAAGCGCGCAGTTAATTCGTTGTTTAAATATTTCGTTGGACGCCAACAGATTGGGGTTTTAATTGTTGTTGCTAGCTATCGCTGTATTTTCATATTGGAACTGCAATATAGATGCATTTTTTTCGGTTTTAATTCACTTAATTTACATTATTACTTCTAGTTGCTTTCAGTTTCGAAATGGATGTCATTTGTTTATATTTGATCACGAGCTACAATAAGGCAGGCACACAAAGTGAAGCAAAATATTTGATTTCAACGGAGGCACGATAAGTAAAAAATTATATCATTAAATGAAAATATCCAGTTATATCCTGAATATTTAAGATAATGAATTTTTGATAAACATAGTTATCAGCTTCAGCATGCAGACATCGGTGGATGTAGCAAATGATTTTTTTTTTAAATTTTACTTGCTGTATTAGTCGAATTACAAATTCCACAGAAATTGGTGATTTAAAACCGTAGCCAATCCACAAGGCGTTCGTTTCAGCAAGCACTTATTTTTGTTAACTTGATTTAGATCATTATTTTTGCTTTGAATTTGCGTTGGGCCTGCGCGTTTACTCTACATTACTGTTGACTGTTGTTTTCATACTCTCCGGGTACGGGCGAGAATAAGTAGATTCTTTGGGGACTGAGAACAGTATAAGTCCGCAGACGAGCTGGCTATAAAACGACCTGCCAAGATTCACTTAAATCCAGAAACTTTAAATAGAATTAGCTGGTCCTCATTCCAGAAACCAAAAGAATACAATTAATCAAGTACAAGATGTTAATCAACCAAGTATAAATACCGTAAGACCGAACAAACGATTCTTTGCCTATCAATACCAACTAATCTTGTACAAACAGTAAATAGTTAGTCTTTTGATACTGAGAAATGTGGAATACGTTAAATGGACGTAAAAGTAACAATAGAATTTGCATTTAAAAAAATGATTGGATGCAGTTTTATGACTTTCGTCATAGAAAAAACAGCACCTCACCCAAAGCAAAGAAACATTGTGAAATAAACTCCAGTACGAGTATATCTTTCTTGCAATAGAAATATGGAAGCAAATGAAAGTGGTGAACTTGAATTTATATGCTTTTGATGACTTCAGATCCAGTGATCAATAATTTAAGAGAATCTCCAAAGAAAAAATTGCCAATATTCTAGGCGAGTTATTGAATTTGTTGCATTGTCAAGAAAAAATTGTGTTTAAACTGAAAGCAAGTTATATGAAGACACCTCGGACTCATCGGATGAATATGACCACTTCAACCATATTGCAATCTTTACAAATTTATATTTAAAAACAATATAATGTAATATCACTAGTACTGATTTCAAACACACTTTATTTGTTGTTGTCTACAAATTTGTAATCGAATAATCCGAAAACCCTTCAAAAAAACTTTCATTAACCTCAACAAAAAAACGTATTTTTCAGTGTTTTATTAGGCTCCCATCTAGCCAATATAATAACGTGTTTTGGACAAATATTTACGAATAAAAATATCTAAAATATTGGTGAAATACGCCCTCAAAAACCATTTTTTTTTTTAATAATAATAATGCAAACGGTTTTTAACTTCCATTCCCGCCCAACCGACATGAGGGCGCATCCGCATGACGCACGGATATAAAATTTTTGTTTGCATGCCGAGTCATGAAAGGCAGGAGTTTGTTGGGTGTCGAGACCCTAAAATTGTTCAGCTACAGAATAAAAGTTCATCAGCTGATTTTAAATTTAAATTAATTTGGATAGTAAAAGGTATTTAAAAGCGAAATTGTGTATGTAATCCATCATCTATTAAGAGTACAAAGTATGTTATTCTTTTTGTAAAAAAGTGAGTTGGAAATATCAAAGGAACCGGAGTGAAATTTAAAGTCTAGGCATAAACCACGGAGTGATACGTTTATTTCAAAATTATTTTTACAAGGTTTCAGAAAAAGAGGCCGGTAATGCCTGAAAAATCGGGAGGGAACGTTCCACTTCACTTCGGCCAAAAGAGGTGGGCTAGACTTCAAGCCTGTCAGTAACTTGACTAAAAATATTATTCCTAAAATTTCTCTGCGACTAGCAAGCGTAGGAAGATAAATGAGTTTTAAACGACTTATATATGGCGACAGGTTGTACTGAGAATCCCAACGAAAATTTCTTTTCGGTCAGAATGAACTTGATAGTGCATATTCTAGTATTGGCCTCACTAACGTTGAGAAAAGAGCTTTCGTAATATAGGGGTCACTGAATTCTTTTGACTATCGTTTTACAAACTCAAGAACATCCTTAGCTTTGTTGATTGTAGCATTGATATGAAGATTAAAGTTAAGTTTTGGGTCCATTGTGATACCTAGGTCAACAAAGTTAAATACTTGTTCAAGGTTGTAGTTACTTATGTCATAAGAAGCTGGTTGAACTGCCCTGCGTGAAAAACACATTACTTTACATTTTTTAAGATTTAACGGCATACAATTCACTTCACACCAATTAGACATTATATTTAAGTCCGCTTGCAGTAAATACCTTTCATCAACAGTGTGAAATGATCTAAAAAGCTTTACATCATCCGCATACAACAACATTTTTTGAATATTTCACAACAGAAGAAATATCGTTTAAAAAAGTTAGAACAGAATCGGACCAAGGTGACTTCCTTGTGGAACCCCTGATGATACATGAATAACGCTCGAAGAAGTATTTTAAAAAAGGGACTCGCTGTGTTCTGTCGTGTAGATATACAACGAAGAAGATTAGGTTGAAAAACAAGGAGATCGAGTTTATGGATAAGTAAGGAGTGACTAACTTTGTCGAATGCTTTACTAAAATCAGTGTATATAACATCGTTATGCATAAATTATGAACAATTTTAAAAAAGTTATTTTAAATGAACAATTTCTGAGAAAAGTTATACTTTTACGATGTAGTTGGCTTGAGAGTATTTTATCAAAAGCAGTCCATAGAATTCATTTCCGTGACAAGCATAATTTTATCCAGCTAACTGCATTTATTGCAAAGCAAAGAACTTGACTACTTTTCAAACGACCGTTACATTTTTTTTTGCGCTTCATCTTACACTGCTTTCGAAAGGATACGCAGGACTTTATTCGAAACACATACGCATCCTTATGATTTAATTTGATTTTTTTTTTATTTCAACTGAAGCGTATTTCAAAGCGCAATACTATAGATAGGACTGACTGGCACATAAGCATTGTGAGATCGTCATCAATTTTCTCAGAATGACAAGGCGTAAATATTTCCGAATGGACCGCGGTAAGTTCAAGTTGAAAGCGCGTTATAGCAGGACAACACAAACGCAACGCGATTAGTGCCAAGTTGCAAGCTGCAAGCTATTGGAACAACAGCACACAATAAGAACAAAAAATAAGCAAAAAACTGAAAAGGTAAGCATTCGTCACAGCAAAGCCGCTCATTTGCATAATGCTTTCAACGTCTTCGTACTACGTTCTTCGGGCGTTGCGGTCGAGCGCATCGTGCAGAGTGTCCTTTTCCAGCGGCCCTACGCTCGCCAACCCAACCCGCTTGCCCGCTCACCGTCGACCGATGCGCCGAAGTATCTTCACCTTTCATTATCCTGCACCAAATCATTTCTCAAAAGCAACGGCCAGCGCGCTCAATTTTTTCTTAGCGCGCGCAACGTTTAGCTGGTTCGTCTTTGTTTAGCTGTGCGATGTCATTGTACGATGTCTCGGACACCACTTTTACTGCGTCTGCGATCTTTCTGCCGCACTCCGCTGCTGTCCGATTCAAAATACGCGATGCGCATCCACATTAAGTAGCCCCTGCAGTCATGCGCGTACCGGAGTTGAATGGACGACGGACGAGGCGCGCATTATTATGCAAAGCGCAAGCGCAACGGCCGCAAGGGGCATTTCGGTAGTTTTCATGTAGTTGTGCGCCCTACTGCTGTGATTCCCTCGATCGATGCCGGCCGTTCGTCTTCGCGCGGCCAGCAAACAACCCTTTACGGACGCTATCAGCGCTGAATGTTGCTGTCCTTTATTAAGTGTATTGTTATTGTTGTTGTTGTTGTTGCACGCGTAGCTGCTAATGCAGATAGACAACGAACACGCAAGTGGGAAAATGTTTACAAAAGATGTGAAGGCAAAAATTTAAGCGCAGCGAAGAAGCTGCGGCTGGGCAGTGGACGTGAAGCTGGACGAGCAACCCTTGAAATGAGTTGGTGTTTTTTTTTTTATTTCTCTACATGGATTTAATATAACTGCCTTTGGTATTATTAAAGCGTTGCTGTTGTTGTTGGCGCTGTTGCAAGTATTTTTATTATTATTATTATTATTATTATTATTATTATAGGTATTATTGTTATCTACTAGCGGTGCGAGTCATTTGTGTCGTATAAATTTATGTAAGACAACAGCGCGCATCAGCAGCAACAGCGCATGAAAGCAATGAACGCAAAACAAAGCACTTAGCGCATACACGCATGCGCAGTCCCGTGTGCGTACCTATCTACATACATACGAGTCGATGTTGCCTCATTGCAAGTGTTTACTTTAACACACATACACATGTATGTATGTATGTATGTAACTACGTGAACGTCCATTTACATTTGAAAATTTATACAATTCGCTTTGAAATTGAAAGCCTTCTATAGCCGTTAGAAGCATTGAATTAAATATCAGTAAAGAGAAGCTATACAACAGTACAATGCTTTACCTCACTCAAGTTTAAATTTATTTAAGCATTATAAATCACAATACTAATTTGGAAGGCCTGTATACCCAGTAGGCAAGTTATTATCGAAAAAAAAACTCACCATCAGTTTTATGTTACAATTTTTCGCGAAAGAGGTAGTAAAAAGAGCTTGTTGTGTAGCTACAAATGAGTTGCATCGTTATCTTTATTTCGATGGAAAATATATAAAAAAAAATGTGCGAATAAAGCAAAATACACCATGCAGTCGAACAGCAAGTTTACAAAATCTCTTTAAATAAAAAATTTAATTCAATAAATGTCAATTTTACCAATTTCGAGGCTAGTATATGAAAGATTTTAGTGAAAGTTTTAGTGATAGTGATTTATGGCCCCTATTTCGGAAATCACCACATCTCCTTATCATGCTTTTATATATCTAATTTTATAAATTTTTCTTATTTATTGGCCTTATAAATGTTTAATAATTGAAAAATTTATTGAGCTCGAGGCAAGTTTAAGGAAGATGGAATAAACACAACAGTCCACTCGGCTAGCGTAGCACAAAATGTAGTGTGTTGGCTCTGCAACTCCGAGCTCCCGGGTTCAAAGCCTGGGAGAAGTGGTTATGAAAAATAAATTCAATTAATTTAATAAAAAGAAGTCTGATGAGGAAATGTGGTGATTTCTGAAATAGTACTATAACTTCTACCATTTAAAAACTGTTGTTGGTTTTCCAAACAAAATCTTCATTAAACTGGCCTCGAGCTCAATAAATTTGTCAATTATTAAATTAAATTCTATTCATTCTATATCACCGCTTCCCAGGTTTGAACCAAATAAAAATCTCTCATAAACTAACCTCGAGCACAGTATTATTATTATTATTATTCTTATTATTATTATTATAACGAACTTAAGTGATGAATCACGTAATTACAATAAGTAGGAGCGCAAGTATCTTTGACTTTTGACTCGGAAGAGCACAGTGAAATAGACATTTATTGATAATTTTAAGGCCAATTAAAAAACTTAACAAAATAAATTTCTTTTAATTTTTATGTAAACTGAGGGCAAGTTCCACTGACTGGCTGTAAAGCTGTGGTTATTAATTATTTCAATCGAAATATTTTAATTTTTTTAATAAAGTAAGCATCTGCGATTTAAATTAGAGAAATATTGCTTACCATGTGAACCATGAAATATTAATTATTTATAAATTTTTAAGATAGAAGCAACACAGAATGTTACGAATTGAATTTATCTAATAAAGAAACAAAGGTAGAAACCGAAGTTAGTGAACATTTTGTGAACAGGCAGCAATTTGACACAAAAGAAATAACCTTTATCGTTTTTGAAATCGCGGAAAGTTTTAAAATTATTACATTTACTACACTTTTGTGGTAATTTTACCAACTTTTAGGAGACTTAGAGTGGCAAAATTGCTCTCTCTGGATGAAGAAAACAACTATAAAAATGGTAACTTTGTGGGACTCGAGAAAAGCTAACCTAAAACAAAAGTTAGCACTTCTCAATTTTTATGTATTTTGAAACGAATATGGGTTATATTTCCACAAATCAAATGTTGAGACAAAATTTTTTTCTGTTGATTTTTGAAAATTGTAGCTCTTCCGTTAGAGAGTAACAGGTCCTTCTCCTGCCTCATTTTCATCTTGCAGCGCTTTATGAATATGCAGAAAATGAAGCTGATGCGGATGTCAAATTTTCGTCTTTAACTAGCAGCTTGTATTTTATACTTTACAACATTGAATTGCTTCAATTAATGTGGCTGACTTAATTGACGAGAGTTTCTTGTCAATGATTTGAATCTACCCGAAAGCTATAGGCAAACGCCACATACGGAAAAGAGCCAAGTGCTGAAGGAAATATTACTATTGGACGTCCATCTGGTCACCAAGTTCAGATGATCTTTATAAGTATGTATAATTTATTTTCAAAATCAGCTACAATCCTTGTGAAATCTCTAACTATGCATCACAAATTTTTAAATTTTTACTCAAATGAGTGCAACAAATTCGCTTTTCTATTTTTTTTCAAGTAGCTGATGGTAACTTCATTTACTTGTATGTATGTATGTATATACAAGTATGTAGTACATACAAACACATACATACATACATATAAAATATGTATATTATTTCGTAGATATGTTTTTTTTTATATTTCCTCTCCTTTCTTTCTTGCACTTCGCACCTTAAAAATCTTTTCTTTTATTTAAATTTTAATGACATTGTTGTTGTACTTTGTAATACACCCTACCTTTATCGATTACTTAGCTTTATTTTTGTGCATTTACTAAATATCTGAGCATTGTATTAAGTAAGAATTTGTATGTATTTTATTCCCTCCATTTCGTTATACTCTGCTTCATCTACACTTTGAACATTAACTCCGATAATGTTGTTAATTAATGCGATACGAATGTGAAATTTATTGCCCACACCCGAAAATGTTTCCAACAACGAACAGTAAAATCAAATTTTAAGATACGCCATTCCAGCTCAAATACCATACATACATACATACATAAGCATTAACATGCACGCCGACGAACACAGGCACACACACACACACAGACTTCTACTAATACGTTCATGCGCGCTGTAAGACTTGGCGATCGTCGACTAGGCAATCGACGTGATCGCAGATGCATGAAAAAATTTCGTTGGCCAACGCGCTACGTTGGTTGGTTGATGGGGTGAAGGCGCAACGATGGGGGCAACGCATTGATCGCGATGAAATCTCAGTCACAAACTGCTCGTAATTTACTAAATGAAAATTTTTATTATGGCGCAGATGAGCGTCAGGCGAACATATGCTTGAAAGTTGTTTATATGTGTGTCTTTTCGTCTTTGGATAAATTTGTGAAGATGAAATGAACCAGGCAACTGCAGGTGTACACACGACACTCGTTCACGGCATGATAGAATTCGATTCGAACATTTCTATGCGTATGAGTGAATGATTAAATGGTAGATGACTTTGTAGCAAGCGACATCTGCCAATATCCGCTAGGCAGCGCATGTTTAATTACATACATATATGTACATACATATAAACATACGTAAATATATTTATTATAAACTTTAATTATATATTCTTCTTAGTAACCGGTGACATTTCTATTTAATAATGCTCAAACGCTGCTTAGTAGGGCTAATACATTATAAATATGTATGCACATAAATACACATACATACACATAAATATGTATATAAAAATATGTATGTACGATTGAGAACGAAATATTTTCTTATATAGGAGAAAGGACTTAACGACTTCGGCGAAAAAAAATTCTCAAAATTTAAACAATATTTTTAAATTGAATACACTAAAAAACTGTTTGAATTTTTTAAAAATTGTGTTTGAAATGTTAGAAATATTAGCGACACTTTTTCAAAATGTGTGAAAACTATATAAAGCTTGAAATTTGAGCTTGCATATTTTTTTTTACAGAATTATATGTATTTTAAGGTAAACCAATTTTAGTATAAAATAAAAACTACTTGTAGATGGTTATGGATATTCACAATGCGCCAGATCTTGGAAAAGACCCAAGAAAGAAGAATCGACACGCACCAACTTTTTGTCGAATTCAAAGCCGCTTTCGACAGCACATGTAAAATAACGTTGAGCAACACCACCAGCTCCACCACGATTGGGAGGGACCTCTCCACGTCGTTTGATACCGAACGAGGTTTCAGACAAGGTGACTCTTTGTCGTGCGATTTCTTTAACCTGATGCTGGAGATGATAATTCGAGCCGCAGAACTAAATCGGTCAGGCACCATCTTTTATAAGAGTGTGCAATTGCTGGCGTACGCCGATGACATTGACATCATCGGTCTTAACAACCGCGCAGTTAAATCTGCCTTCTCCAAACTGGATAGAGAAGCGAAGCGAATGGGCCTGGAGGTGAACGAGGGTAAGACGAAGTATCTTCTGTCATCAAATAAACAGTCGGCATATTCACGACTGGGATCAAACATCACTGTTGACAGTTATAACTTTGAAAAAGTAGAAGACTTCGTTTACTTAGGAACCAGCATTAACATCAATAATAATGTCAGTCTCGAAATCCAAAGGAGGATCACTCTTGCCAACAAGTGCTACTTCGGACTGAGTAGGCAACTGAGCAGTAAAGTCCTCTCTCGATGGACAAAAATCACGCTCTATAAGTCTCTCATTATGCCCCTTCCTAATGTATGGCGCAGAGGCATGGATATCTGATGAGAAGGCTCTGGGAGTGTTCGAGAGAAAGATTATCGGAAAAATTTATGGGCCTTTACGCCTTTCCAATAGCGAATACCGTAGAAGATGTAACGATGAACTGTACGAGCTTTATAACGACATAGATATAGTGCAGCGAATTAAGATACAGCGGCTTCGCTGGCTAGGTCATGTCGTTCGAATGGATGAAAGTGCTCCAGCTCTGAAAGTATTCGACGCGGTGCCCGCCGGTGGTAGCAGAGGAAAAGGGAGGCCTCCTCTGCGTTGCAAAGACCAGGCGGTAAGGGACTTGAGTGCGCTTGTTATTTCCAACTGGCGCCAGTTAGCGAAAGAGAGAAATAACTGGCGTGCTATGCTAAGCTCGGGCAAAATCGCATAGGCGGTTATCGAGCCAATGAAAAAAACAAAAACAAACAGATGGTTATGAGTCCAAATCCTTTGGTATTCGACAAAAATAAGAAATGAGATCAGAGGAAAATGTCTTATCGTAGGCCACCTAATTACTTTCTTTGCCGCCTTTATATAGACATCATTGAAATACATGGATATATGTTAATGCTTTAAGCTTAGTACACAGCTCTCAAGAAAATCGAAAAATTTATATAAAATGGCACTTAAGAAATGAAAAAGAAATTGTCTTCTATACAATTTCTTAAATCCGTCTAAAGCTCTCAATAAAAAAATGTTCGTATATTTATTTCTTCAAGAAAAATTTTCAGCAACGGCAAAGTACTTTTTCAAGCAACAGAAATAATGAGAATTATTTCTTGTAGTTTTTCTTAAGAGCTGTATTCAAGCCTTTAATTTGATCATGAATTGAAAATATTTTCGCATGAACTATAAGACAAGTCAATGAAAACCAAAAGAAATTGATTATTTTAATTCGCATCGTAGAAAGATTGTTTGAACGCTTAATGGAAACTAGAAAATTTTATGACAAGTGAGCAAGCGGATGAAACCTCGCGAGCTACAAAATCTATAAAAGCACGGTATCTCAGTCCATTTTAAGAACGAAAATTATTAACTCCAATAGAAATATGAGTATACTAAAAATTCACTCATGTATCCTTATTTTTTTTTTTAAATGTCTTACTTAACAAGGCATCTTAGTAAAACAGAGGATGAAATGTAGAAAGAAGGCTAATGTGAATATATGGCGCTCTTTGAAATACAAGAATAAGCAATAATTTCTTCACATTCAGGATTTCGTTGCATTTTCTATTTTAGCAAATGAAAACTCATTCCAAGTTCACACAATGATTGTTGATCGTGACAGAAGTGCAATAGTAGTTACAAATAAAACCATTTTCATGTTAAATCTTCCAAAAAGTAAGCAGCTCATCGCTTAAAATGGTGCCTTTTAGTAATATACATTGCCACTGAAGAACGTTGAATACAAATTTGTTGAAACAAAACAACACAAATTTTTTTTTTTAACAAGAATTATCTTGTAAAAATAACCAAATAATGAATTTTTGCAGTTAATGTTCGTAACAAGGATATTGCAGATTTTTAACTAAATCTTTTAAAAAAGTTTCTAAATTGTATAAAAAAATATCAGCAACTGGAAACGGAATTTCAATTAACAATATTATTATTGCAGTGTTAGGCCGAGCTTCTCCTACCATTTGTATGTTCATCTTTTTATGTTGTACCACCTCCGACTTCGAAAGGCAGATGTATTTTATGCGAAGCTTTTTCATGGCTGAAATAACCTCGGAGGTTTGCCATTGCCCGCCGAGGGGTGACTGCAATTAGAAAAAACTGTTTTCTATGAATTAGATTTCACTTGCATCGCTACACACTCGACCACAGCACAGCGGCTACAATTGATAACTCAAAGCGCGTGTACTAAAGCTGTTCATTCGAAAAGATAATACAAATATATACAATAGTAAATAGTAAAATATGCGCGTCCTTTAGTTATTGCTTTATCGAATAAAAATTGAAAATTATAAACATTCAAATTTCCGAACATATGGCATGAGGGAGCAGCTTCTCGTATTACCATTTCCTTATTTGTTAAATTGTTAACTGTGTAAGCGGGTACATTTTCATAAACAAAAAAAATCTCAGCAACATATGTAAAAATAAATTGCAAGCCATATATTTGAAATACCACACGGCATTAGCCACTGGCACAACGGATGAAATTCGTGCCATTAAAACACACAAAACTAACGGTGGCTGAAAGGTTAATAATAAATATTTTATCTCCACATTTATTTATACGTAGTACAGCTAAAATGAACAGAA
Source organism: Philophylla caesio (assembly GCA_963971545.1). Classification (NCBI taxonomy): domain Eukaryota; kingdom Metazoa; phylum Arthropoda; class Insecta; order Diptera; family Tephritidae; genus Philophylla; species Philophylla caesio. The sequence continues at coordinate 96,686,831 of OZ020606.1, read as the reverse complement.
ACTTACATACGGATATATTTATGTGAATGCAAACACTACACAACGCTGCACAGATGGGCAAAGATTTTATTCAAATAGCGACGCTGCGGCCAATTTTAATTTATGACCATTACATTTGCATAACGGCGCCGTTGATGGACAGTGGCAGGAAAGGCACGCAAGGATAATAGATATTAAGGGAGACAAAACAAAAAAAAAACAGAAAATATAAAAGGTAAATAATAAGCAGCCACAACAACAACAACAAAAACACTAATGAAGCGCAGCAACCCTTTTAGCTCACCAACGCTATGATATGCAGCTAAAGGAAGGATGATTGCCAACAAAATTGCGTTGCCTAAGAACGGGGTGTGAGAAACCAAACGACCAGCTGATAACTGATTTCGGTACGTACATATATGATTACACACATACTTACATATGTACGTAGTTACAAAGGAACTTTTGCTTGCATGTCGCTCAGCACTTTAAGTGAATCATTGGTCATTAAAATCGAGAGAAATATAAAAAAGTGAAATAAAACTATTCTCAAAAAACCAAAGAAGGGATTATAATCAGGTAAAAGATATGTATGTATGAGTAAACCTTCATGCAGCGAAATTTGTTTAAAGGTCTCGCTATGCATTTCTACATTTTGTTAAAAGTTCAGAAAAAGATGTACCATCGAAATGACACGAAGGACATTGCCCAAAAAGTACAGCAATGTTACGGACAGTCAAACGATGTGTCTACAGTTGGGCGCAACTGACCTAAAATTTCTTAAAGAAATTGAGCAAAAAATGTCTCGAAAATTTAGTGCAGTTAGCGAAAGGGTTATTGATGATTTTCAGAGTTTCAATGTGTGTTATAGACATAAATATTTTTCGATTTTATACCGAAGAAGACATCTGCTTTTGCTTTGGTAGCTTAGGAAACAGTCCGCAAACGAAAATTCACTCAATTTGCTTGATGATAGATATATGAATATAATCATAAAATATGATCGATTGTAACTTCTGAGGCAATTGGTTTTATGTAGTATTTTTTTTTTTAATAAATAACCAAAAAGTTAATAAAAAATATTCTAGAGTAAATTTGCAATTGGAGAGGGCCTTTCTGGTCGCTTGGAGGATTTATGTATTATACAAACGACCATTTAATTTTAAAAATTGTATAAGCTTTAATTAAAAAATAGTGAATTCCCAAATAAAAGTTATAAAAAGTGAATTTTGACCATTTTATGCATTTTAAAATAAATAAAAAAAATGTTCTTAAGAAGTAAAAAATTTTTAAAACCATTTGAAAAATTATTCTAATATGGAATGGTATGTTCCGCTCAATTTTAATAAAATAAAATGCAAGTTTAAACGTTTGTAGGCCGATTTTCGACAAATATTTTAAGGCTTTCTTTCGCAAAATAAATTGTTAAAAAAAAATTTCAATCTTGCATATTTTTTATTAAAATTTAATGAGCTACAAGACTATATGTATACTCAAAAAAAAAAAGGATTAAAAAATATGTGTATTTTTCTTGAATTCCTAGATCCTTAGTTTGAGAATTGTATGTACTTAAATTAAAAAATAATTAAAACTTAAAATTAGTTTTAAATGGTTGTATTTGTTGGTCTAGAAAAATGCATTTTCAAAAAATATTACTATTTTAAAAGTCCAATATTTTGAGAATGAGCTGTGTTTTTATAAAAAAATAATTCAAATAAAATACGAGAAAAAATTATTCTGTTAAGTTTTTGAATATTAGGTGGGTTTTTATTTTGTGACGTAACGTATACATTTATCTTTGTCTGTGAATATCAGTTTAAATTTGGTTGCAAGTGATATGGCCACTACTGCCGGTAGCAATACTATAAGAAAGCAGTTGCGAAATATTTCTATTTTTTTAGTTTTAAAAAGCCAAAAATTAAGACATTATCTGGCGCCTACACTGATATACGAGTAGTAGTATAATTGCCAATTAAATTTACATAAATGGAAGTGCAATCTACAATAAACTGACTTAAATGACATACCTAGTATGTTATTAAATATTACATCATAAGTCCCAGAGGCATTTCACGGAACTCATATCTATGTAATGTAACAAAAGTAAGAGAACAAACCGCAAACCACATGTAAAAGTGTTTTAATTGCATTGCCATAGTTTTCTTAGTATTTTGTTGTTTTATCCCTCAGATACAGTGAAGCTCTTTCTCTTTTGAATTTAAAACTATTTGCAAATGCTTCAAATGCGGGGAAACCCTGAACTAAATTCGCGAAATTTAGCGCCAGCAAAGCGTGAGTTATACAGTTATAAAAGTGATGGCAGCCATAAAAATACATACAAATGTATAAATTGAAAAAATTAATATTTCACATTATTCACGCGAACTGAACAACTTTTCATGGAAAATTTTAATTTACACATTTGTCTATAAGTATATACAAATAAGATTAGCAATATTTTTTTTAAAGCAATTAGTGTATGCAAGTGCAAAATGGTGGGGTGGAGGCATGAAGCAAAACAGCAAAATAGCAGGGAGCGAAATCAAATGGAAGATATTAGCCACAAAGTGATGCGATTAAGCAACAACTCAACTGTCAAACAGTTAGCACAATTCACAATGATGTTGTATGTGTATAAAAGTTGATAGTATACACACTTCATTTTATTCAAATAAAATTGCCAGCTGCATTTGTATCAATTTTATATATAAATAATTTTTTTTCTTGCGCGAAACAATGTCATTTGGCATTGAGCACCACAAAACAAAAAATCAAAACAATTAAAGAAGAAAGTTGCATAATAGCATATGCTAATTTGTTCAATGCAAAATTTCGAAAAAAAAAAATGCAATGCTAATTTAAGCTTAAAATCAACCACTGCTGACTTGAAAATAAAACTCACTTTAGCATATCAACCTTAATCGCAACGTTTGATTACGCAAAATACACACAGGGCGGTCCCTGTATGACAGCCGACTGACAGACTGCGAAAAGAAAAAAAAAAGAAACAAAGTCCAAATTAACAGCATTCGTTGAGCGTTTACGATTCGAACACTTGATTTGCGCAAATGAAATTTCACACGAAGGCAATGCATTACAAAAATTAGTAATTTGCTGAGAGCAGCGTATATTTTTTTTATTTACATACTCGTATACAGAATTTCGATAAGAAAGAATACGAAAATCTATGCTCGTGATAAGCGTCAACATAGCTATCATCGTTATCAATCGTATTATTGTTAACATGTTTATAGTTATTGAATTCGAAAGAAATATAGACATTTTATTGCCGTCGATAAATATATTTTTTATTATAATCCATATTTTTATTACTCCCGATTTAGTTGTTTTTGATATTGTCATTTTTATCGTATATTTTTATGACTTTAGCGCAAGCGGCATGTTGTACGCTCTAATGCAAATGGATTCTATTGAGCATAAATTTTAAAAAATAAAGGCACTATTGAATGTTCTATTCTTTAGTAATGGAACAAAGATATGGATAAATACAGAAAATGGTCAACCAGAAGTAAAAACAAATATTTGCTGCTACCGTAAAATACTAGAAACAAATAGTTGCATTCGTAGCTCTTTTATTTAAATAGAATTGGTTGTTTCTTTTTTTTTATTAAAACAGCTCACAAATGCATATCTTCTAAGTCTGTCTTCTGTTATGCTGTTGCTATGTGTTTTTTGTTTGTTTTTATGAACTCTGTTTAGTCCGTATACTAAAGTTATGCCTCTAATTTGTTCTCTATTACTGAGCGCTCTCTTTACTCTGCGATCTGGTGTTATGACAATACTAAGAGCACAACCGTAAAACTATAAATCATAAATTTACTTTAAGCTCTTAGTAAATTACGTCCGTAACGAAAAATAATGTTTAATTTGTGCTAAACAAATGTAGTGAGATAAAAGAAGACAGCGAGGTCATTTCTAAAGTAGGTTTCATTATAGCTGCAAGAAAAAATAATTGAAGTATCCAGGAAAGCTAATCAGTCCAACAATTTGTATCTCTTAATTTTTGTAATGTCCGAACGGTATGTTCTGATATTAATTAATTTAGTAAAATAATGCACAGCTTCAATTTGAACTTTTATCAGTGGAATTTTTTTGCTACCTCTCATGGAAAAGGCGCAGTTGATGGAATTAGAGCTGCTGTGAAACGGAAAGTCTGAGAACTAGTCAGAACACAAAACGTAGTATTAAGCAATGCTAAAGAGTTTTATGATTGCGCAAAAGCAAACATCACTGGAATTAAGAGCATTCATATTTGGTCAGCTGAAGTTACTAAGGAAACGGAAAGCATAAGCAAAATATGAAGTAATGTAAAAAAATTTACTTAGAAGTAGCCATGACAACGAAGTCAAAACCAATAAAAAGAAATGTTTGAAAAGAAAATTTGCGTTGTCTGTTCGACTGATTTTATTATAAAATAAAACCATATATGTATGTATGTTTGTATGTAGATTTCTTCTATATTTACTTATAATTTATACTAGGGAGAAATATCCGAAACGTCCGAATAAGTAAGATTATAAGTTGCCACACTTATAGCTAGTATTTCAAAACAAAATGGCACTTATTTAAAAGCTTGATTATTCTACTTTATAGTTTTCTTTGCAACTTTTATCCCAAAACTGATGAATTCGCTAACGTAGCCAAAAATGTTCATCAATCTCAAAACGACTTCCTTTTTGCGTAACGTCCGTACTTAGTCTTACACTAAAAGAATAATCTACAAAACGTGATCTTCTTTCATATGAATAAAGTAACATTTAAAAGCTTCTAAATCGAGCATTTGTTTGCTCAATATATGTTCATAAATTTAAATAAATGACCTGAACAAGCGTACGAACGTTACGTCCGAACGCCAGGATTTGCCCATATTCATAAAATTCCTGACTACTAAGTTAAGTTTTATTATTATCACGATGAACCGCCGACTTAAGCCACGTTATGTGTGTTTAGAATGTTTTTTCTAGCTGAGAGGCAAGCGATATCTTTCAAAGCAGCTACTAAGACCGTTGAGATAGTGCCGCTCGTTTTTGAAAGGAGTTCTGACAGGCACCTCCATATAGCAATTCACCTAGAAAAGGTCAATATTTCATTTAATTCATACTATTGCAACTGCTTCGGAATGCCAATCTACTCATCTTCTTCTATTCTGCAATATATGTATGTATGTTCAGATAAGTCAATTGTCTTAGAACAGCTATTTAAATTTACCTATCAATTTTTTCCACAAAACTACATTTTTAATTAGTTTTAATCTTTATTTAAAAAATTAAAGAAACTTCAAAATTTCACATTTCATTTTAGTGTAAGAAACTTGAAGTTCCATCTCTCATTTTTTTTTTTTGGAATGTTAGGATTTTTCTGCACTTGCTTCCATAAAAAGTTGGAAATATATTAATTTTTTCGTCAAAAAAATTGTTAAAAATCAAAGAGAATTTTTTGTGATTTAAAATTTGCACTAAATAATAACAAAATTGTATTCAATAAAACTAAGAAAATTTCGATGTAAAAATTCGGTGACGGAAACAAACACACATGCTTTTGCATAACTTCAACTTAATGCGGCAAAAGTTTTGCTTGACTAATATTTTAGAATTTTCTTAACGAATAGTAAGATTATTTGTATGTATTTCTTTTTTTCATGTAGATATGATGTTATTGCTTTTAAATTATATTTATATAAGAAGTTTTTAAAAATTTTAAACGTTTTTAATTGATAATTTTTTAATAGGAAATGGCACGTTTTATGTATCATTAGGTACAGTTTTTCTTTTTTAAATACTTGTTTTTTATTATGTGAGTTTTTTAATTCGATAAAAATACTTCTATTATTTATTGAGCTCTTCGGTGTTAGTTATAATATTAATTATTTATAGTACGTTATCTGCTTCTTTGCATTTTTATATTTTTTTATATATTTTTTTTATTAATTTCTTTACCGTGGTTCCGTTAACCAGTCCGCATAGGATATGGAGAAAGTGCCCGCCGTATCCATGACTATTGACACTTGTCAACTCCTTTTGTTTCTGCTCTTTTCTGTGTACTTCTCGCTCGCTTTTATTCTGCTTCTTATCTTACTCTTTCGCCTGCATCAACGACACGTCACGTGTTGCAGTTATTGTTGTGTTTTTCTTGTTGTTCTGAACTTCATTTACACACAAATCTGCCAAATTTGGCCAAACAATTTTTTTTTTGCAAAAAATTCAATTTTCTTTCTTCACTCACTTTCTCTCTGAAATAATGGGTTCGCAGCTTAAGTCTTTTATATTTAGTATCTGCTGGGTTGTTTTTTAAAGTTTTTTACTTGTTTTATTATGTCAACTCATTGAATGTCACTCTGCGATTATTCAATGTAAATTCATTCCATTTTCTCCATTGCGTAGTTTCTTTGTCACTTTAATTAAATTTTATTTCAAATTCTTGGAAATTTCGTTACACACGCAAGCGATGCTATTTTTAAATCATTTTTTTTAGTTCACTCTTTTGATTCTGCTTGTTTTTATAAGCAATTTGGACACTTGTGGGTTATGTGAAGCGCTTTGTTGTTAAGCTGAAATCGTATTTTTCGTTATGATTATAAACTTTTCTGAGCCTAAATATCTTTGTATGTATGTATGTATGTTGTTGTTTGGTTAGATACTTAATATTCATATTTTGTATTTTGTAATTCTAAAGCTTGCCATAAACGTGAAAACTGAGTACTTTTGTAACAAAATGTGTTTCTATTTGCGACATTCTTTAGTTTTTTGGTTGTTATTGTTTCTTTATTGCTTTTGTTATTTTTCATGGTGACTTGCGTATTTGATTAAAAAGTTAAAGTGGTTGGTGTTTATGTACATTTCTCCATGTAAAGCTTTCTACAAAAATCGAAAACCGGAATGTAAGGGTAATTTTAAAGTTGCAAAAACTAGACATATTGGAAAGGCAAAAAAAAAAAAAAGCAATTAAATTTTTAATATTAAAACTAATGAGCTTTTAGTGATTTATTATAAAATTTTACAACGTGCGTTTTGTTTAAAAAACATTCTTAAAAGCTTTCGGTAAAAACCAAATTCCAAAGTAATATAAAATTCAAAATATATACAAAAAAAATATATATTTTTTATTTATTTATTGATTCATTTATTTTTTGCGCATACTTCCGTTGCAGACGCTTTAAAATCCTTCCAAGAATATATCGAAAAAATATTAAAGACATTTTAATGTGGAGATGAAGTAAAAATCGGAAAACTCAATTAATAAGCTGACTGCTTGATTTTTTTATTAGCCATTTAAATGGTAGAAATTATATAAAAAATATGCGTATTATTCTTCAGAAATTTTTTATTTTGTTGCATGTTTCTAGCGATCAGAGATACAACCTAATGAGGAGTTATGAAGATCTTCGAAACTTTTTTGTTTAACAAATGAAATTTTTCCGAGCTCAATAATATTTGGAGGTAAAACATTATCAAAGTCAAAAAAATTAAAAAAAAAAACTTAACAAAAAAATTATGAAAATATGTTACATTATTTGCTCTCTTTTTATCCTTTTTTAAATTTAATTTTCTGACTATTTTGTTTCATGCTATATTTATTTTGCCTTGCTTACTTTTTAGTTCTGGCTAAACAGTTTTTCGTTTATTTACAATTTTTGTTGAAATTTGTATAGTTTTAATTATTGTTTACTTTAATTTGATATTGTAATTTTATAGAAAAAAATATTTTTTATTAAGGTTACTAACAGTATTTATTTGCTTTATTTTATGTTTGCTAATTTTTCAGCCCTTATTTATTTTTTTTAATACTTTTTTATCTAATTTTATATTTTTCATTTAATTTTTTTTTATTTCTTTATATTACTTCATTTCATTTTTTTTTTTGTAATTTAATTCAATTTCTATAGCGCTTCACAACTTGTTCATCAATTAGTATGATTTTTGACATCCAACTTGAAATACCCCAGGCAATTGATCTTCAAGTGTCAATTGCGCTGCCTGCTCCAATTAAAGAAACGCTATAAATCGCTAAATCAGCAAAAACAACAACAGCAATGAAATTGCCAACACATATTAACACAATAATAAATCGTCATAAACACAAATATTAGTACTAGTTTTTTTCCTCGACTTTGTTTTTATTATGATTTTTATTCGCTTCATGTTATTGTTGTTGTTATTATTATTGTTGGTGGCAAACAATTAATGAAACAAGTAAGACCGGAGCGGGTCAACGCAATCGCGGCAGAAGCACCAACCAACCAACCAACCACCAACAAAGGCACTGGCTGGCAGCACCGTTACATACAGCAGCCGACGCACCCATAAGCGTGGCTGGCCCAACTGGAAAATCCCGTTGACTTGCCGACCGGCTGGCTGGCTGACTGCCTACATTGCTAGTGACTGGCTGGTGGGCTAGTTAGCGGCTAGACTACATTGACGCTCATTAGCTGAAGATGCCGCAGCAGACGCGTGTCATTTGCTGCTGTCGCCGATAGTGCGTGTAGACGTTTGTTATTGCGCCTGCGCAGTGTGTTATCACTAAGTTTTTTTTTTTTTAATTTCAATAAATTCAACTACGTACTAGCTTTGGTTTATACTCGTATTGTTCAAATGAAAACTCGCACTTTACCAAAACACATTCGATAAAAGTGCGCGCGCTGACGCTAACAATATATGAATTGCAAAAAACGAAAACAAAAACACACGCGTTGTTGTTGTTACATTCGCGCGCCGTAACAAAGTAAATATTTGAGCGAACTCGTCGTAGTGGTTGTCGTCGCTGCCGTCGGTGTTAGCTTTGCGACTCGCCATTCACAACTGAAGACCACTTTGCGCATTCGCCAAACCAACAACCAAAAATCCAACAACTAACAACCAGCGACGGTCAGCAAGAGCAACAAAAAGCAAACAAAAAGCGTCAAAGAGACAAGCGAGCCAGTCAACTAGCCAACCAACCAAGCAACCGACCTGCCTGCCAGCATCCGCGCGCCAGCTAGCATATGTGCACCGGAGAGTACAAGTGGTTAGTTAGTATGTGCGCGGCAGTGACGCGAATTTGCCGCTTACGTGCGCGATGCGTATGCATTTGCGCAGCAGCTCCAAAGCGCAAGCAAACGGTATGGGCATATCGACAATGTTGTGTGGGCAGCGCGAATGCAGCAGATTGTTTGCTCCGATTGCAGCGCATTTTGTGCTCGAATCAATAGCGTATCGCTATTGAAGTGGTGTCTTGTGAGGCGTCGGCGTTAACGGCGAATGCACCTGCGTCGCGCTTGCGTCCATTCGTTTGCTTGTTTACCTGAACGTCTGCGTGCTCTCTCTCAACTTGCACGCTCTCATACTCTGCATAGAATGCATTAGCGCATGCCGCGTAACTCTGGTATGAGTTTAAATTTTTTCTTTGGTGCAACCTGTGTGACGTCGCTCAAGTTGAAATTGGTTCGATCGATTTGATAAAATTTGGATGATTGATTTTTATGCTTTCTTATAAATACATGGCGTTACATAGTATATTGGAGTTGCACTTGTTGGCATTACACGCAAAGTGTGTGTTTGCATGCAGATTTATTTATGGTGTAAGAAAATATAAAGCTTCCTTAATATTTCATGATAAGTATATTATTATAACTTAAATTATGGTATGTCATTAAAAACATTTGCTTGTAATAACTTTCTAAGAAATAGCGTTTACAAATTTTTTCCTAACTTCAGTTAAAAATGCGTTCTTTTAAAAGATACTGCACATTTTATTATTTGCGGTGACCCAACAGAATGATTGGAAAGTTGTGTTAAAGAAATTTTTTAATATAAAAAATAATTATTTCAAACTAATACTTAATACAGATTTTAAACCAAATAAAAACTTTTTTTGGTTATTTACATTAGTAAATTTTCTTTCTTCCCTTTATACCAAAAAGGAGGTGGTTTTAAAAGTAAAATATTTCGTTTTTAATAAGACGGATACACTTGATTCACAAGTAGAATTGTGATTTACAAAATTTTTTGTTCAAGTATGAAAAATAAAATTGATGCACTGAACTCAGCTTCAAAGAGAATAAACAGTAAATCGTTACCTGAATATAAAGAGGTCCTATCTCACATTTATTCTAATGATGTGTGGAAATATGGCAAAAAATGTATTTTTCAGTGCTGTAATATTGACTTTAAATTTTATTGGATGATTTTTAACAGATTCTGTATAAATCTGTTTTCAAAATGAAAATGAATTTGGGTCTTACTTTATTGAGACAACGTCCTACGCATGTATAATATTGGTTCGAAATTCCGTTCAATTCTCCATCAAAAATATATCTGATCATAAATAGTAGCATTACAATTTTAAAATAATACTATTTTTCAACAACATTACTTTATTTATCTTGAAGTTTCGTTCCATATGTATAAAGACGCAACGCTTACCTGAAATGAAAAGATAATAAAAAGAAATTAAAATAAACACTTAAAAGAAATTTAGTTTTGAATAAACATTTATAAATTTAGTTAGAATAAAATTATAACCGAAATTCTTTTGTGTAAACGATAAAGTTTTTTTTTTTTAATTGCCCCTGTAAAAACAACGACGAAATCGTTAGTTCTGATTTCCGAAATTACAAATACTATAACTTCTAGCGCTTTGACTATTGTGGCATTCCACACATTTTTTAAAATAAACTTTTCTTCTAGTTTAATAAATCATTGCTGCAACTGAGCAAAAAATTGTATCAACATTCACGACATTTTTGTCTTCTTATTTTTATTATTGTGACTTGCTTATTGCTCGATGAAAGCTTAAAGAATTTATTTTGACACTTATAAATATTGTTTCTTTTTGTTAAAGACTAAATACTGCTTTCTGAATTCCAGCATCAGAGTATTTTGATAAAACATTAAAGGATTTCACATGCAACGATACTTTTCATACATAAGAAAATGTATTATTCTGTTCGGTTGCAAATAAAACGTTTTTTTTAGCAAAATAATGAACTGGCATGTATCCATTATATCAAACTCATGAAAGGATCATATGAATGGATCCGATATATAAACAAAAATTATTACTTTTATGTGTCTTTGTATGGAAATACGCTGGCAAAGAAATATTTTTGCCAAGGCGTTTTATGTCAATAATTTTGTACAGAGAATTAATTAAGATTAGATTTATCGATACTTTTATAGGCATCGATGTAGCTTTCGTTATGTTTTTTGATATTTGTATCGTTCCATATTTGAACTTTCAAATCGCTATAAGTATCGCCTTTTTATCTTAATTTAAATTCAAAAGTGGTATAATCAAAGTTAAAATTATCATTTTTTATCGTTATCGAAATCGATAACTATGCCTAAAACTGTTCCACAAAAATATGAAGTAACACAAAAGTTATGCATATTTTTAGGCGCAGGGTTTATATAAATGGTTATTAATTTAATCTTTGTAAAATTCAAGGGAATATTTTTTTTAGAAAAATCTGAGCGATCATTTTTTCTCAGTTTTCAGCATTTAAGAAAGGTTACATCCTATACATTCGACCACCCGAAGAAAAGTGTTAGTCCGTCAGTACTTTTTCTTCACGTCAAAAACTTTTAATATCATTTTGATGCACCCAAATATTTTTTTTTTGCATGCGAATTTTCGCAAATTACAATAAATAACAACTCGCTCAGCGACTAATCAGTGGGGAAATCAAATATGTTGCAGTTGATGTGGCAAGCGGTGCCATTTTAGCGCGTGCGCTTTCAATTGCATGCCACAAAATTGTCAACGTACCAGCGAAGTAGACGCGGTGACGTTGGGGCAACTGGTGACACTGCCACAACAACATACCGCTATTCAACCGATCAACGTGCAACAAAACATAATCGATGTACGGCAACACTGTCAATGCCACATTACAAGCACAAGCGACAAGTGCGTGCAAATTTATGAACTAGCTCAATCACAAGCGCGCGCGCGCACACGCGTGAATGTACATATATATGTATGTGTGAGTTTGTTGCACGCACTTTTTTTAGGTCATGTCTGCGACGGAAGCAGCGCGGCCATAACCAACGCCAGCCGCGATTTGTTGCACATTTGCTAGTGGAGGTGATGGTGGTGGCGCGGCAACCGCTTTCGAACGGTGCTTTACAACCAATTTCGGAGGATTGCTCGCCAGTAGACGGACTTAAATGTAATATAGTTAAAAGAAGTGCAGCAAAAACAACGATTACAATGCAACAACAACCGAACGCAATCAAATGAAATGAAATGAGTGAGCACTAAATATGGTTGTTTCGATGGAGTGATGATGTTGATGGCCAATGTTGTCAATGTTGCCTTTGCCATTTGCCCAAGCCATTGCCGTTGGTATATGTAAAATGTGGTTAATGTAGTCAGTGCGGCCAATAAGATCAGCGGCAGCCAAGATGGCAGTGACAATGATGATGGCGGTGACTGCCTGAAAAGCGGTTGGCAATGGCTGACCGGCGGTTTGGCGCACTAACTGACGCACTTACTGACCCGCAACTACTTTTTTTCTATGCACGCATTTCATGCAACATAACCGTTGTTGCGAGTTTGGGTGTTTGTGCTCACAGCAGTAGCAGCAGCAGCAGCAGCAGCAGCGGCACACCTGATTTGGTCACAACCCAAGGCGCTGTTGGTTGGCTCGCTGACTATCGCCGCTGCTGTTGTCGCTGTAGCGGGAAATTTACGCAAAAGACTTTTTACTCAACTTGGTGACAAAAATTACAGGAAAAGCAACAACAACAAAAAACTGCGTAGTTGCATAAACAGGTTGGCTGCAACTCCTTTGCTGTGGCATTTTCATCATTATAAATGTAGGCGGTGCAGGAGGGCGACGCAGTGGCTAAGATTGTCTCGTCAGCGCTGCCTCTGCGTGCGTTGTTATCGACTTCAATGAAAGTTAATGTTGGACAAAAATCCAACAATAAATATGAAAAGTTTACTGGCTCACATGAAATTACACAGACTTTGGCAAGTAACGGCAACAACAACAACCTCAAATGATGAAAATAATAACAATAAACGATTTATTGCATTGATAACTGTTAACTGTAAATATACAAGTACATTGTAACTGTAAAAAAAATATGTGTATTTTACAGTTGAAGCACTGGTCAAATGTATGCCTCCAGGGAGTGTTTCGGTTTTGGCGTTTGACATAAATAACAATTATGTGACAAAATAGGCGCTGCAGCCGGGCGCGACAATCGCTGGTGGTGGAATACATAGATAAGCAATTAAATATTCAACGCAAGCAATTTGTAGCAGCTTCCTTTGACTATGCCTAGGATCGCGTTTCATTTGCTCAAATATGGACGCTGGTTGTCGGCGAACTTGAGATAAGCTTTTGATTTACGGTGTCGGCCGATGATGACACCTATTATTCTAACTGAACTGCCAAACTAAAAACAGCATAATTTCACCTAAAAATATGCAATATTTATGGATGTACATATATGTATAACCTGCTCTAATGTTGAGTGGCTTAGGGCCAGTTTTTCAGTGCTGGTTTAAACTCAGTTTAAACTAAGTTTAGTTAAACTCAGTTTAAATTTAAACTTAGTTTCCTTGCGCCCAAATAAATGTGTTGCAACCAAAACGAAGTAGTTAGCAAACAGCTGATAAGTTAAACTAAGTTTAACCGAGCACAATCGGCCGTTTAAACTTAGTTTAAACTCCGTTTAAAGTTGACTGAAAAACTGCATTCTGAGTTTAAACTTAGTTTAAACGACAAACAGAGTTCAACTTGCACTGAAAAACTGGCCCCTAATATTGAGCCAAGGGACTTTCACGTTGCATATTTTCAGGCACACCTATTATTGATTTCTATAGGTAGGCATTCGAGTTTTATGCTAAAGAAGAAGTTTTAGTAGCAGTTTTAAGAAAAATTATGCGTGCTTCTGTCAAACTATCAAACAATTCATCATCGGAAGACTTAGTTTGGCACCGCTTCAGCTTGTGGCCTCTAGAGAGTTTTTAGAAAGATACACTGCCTTTGGCGAACGTTGTTCAACTTTGTAGTTTATTACTCTCTTAAAGACTATGTAAACAAGAAAAATTACCGTATTTGGGCAGAAAAACAAACTGAAAAAGTCAATAGTTATCGCTCAACGATTTTGAACTATTTAGTGCCTAAATTTAAATTCGGGGTCTCGACAACATTTATATATATTGTCACGACACCATTCCTTCAAATCTTACTTTGAGAACTATTTGTTTAATTCACTTCTCTGGCTAGCGAATTAGCTACATAGATCTTTTGACGGCACACATTAAGGCTTTTTTTCTTTGCGACTATATAAAGTCCAAATTCCATATGGCTAGGATAGAGCCATTGGCCGTTTATCACTCAGCAAGATCGAACGTGCCTCAAATGCAGTTATGGTAAACATTTGAAGAGAATTATGTTTGAGAAGTAATTCAAAATAATGGTCAGCAAAAAATTAATATTTTTAACTATTTTCTGCATTTCAGGACAACTTTGAGAGTATATTTGGAGCATTTCGTGAGAGTTTTCAGTCAATTTTATAAACAGTGAACAATTTGAGAGCTGTAGAGGAAAAATTGTGATTCATTTTGTGACAAATGAGAGACCATTTCATAACTTGTACGAGATCCAAATCTCAACGGAAACATTTTGGGGACCAGTTCGAAATCATTTCAAAATAGTTCTTAACTATTTCCAAACAAGTTGTAAACTGGTCACGGCAAAATGAATAAATTTAAAACACATTTTATTTTGGTTTTTAAACTAACCTTTTGCTGGGTCTTACATGGAGGTTTTCACATTATATTTCATGAGTACCTAGTAAGCACGACTTTTTAAGCCACAGAAACAAGAAATCTACGTATATTTCCTTTACATATAAGGAAAGAAGAAAAAGGATAAGATGTAGTCATAACTTGTAACAAAGTAACAAAAATGTTGCGGAAACCCCCCGTGAGCTGAGTTCTGCGCACGGCCATGAGCCTTTGCAAACGATATGAAGCTTGGATTTACGTAAAGATAATATCTCTACTGCTGAAAATATGAGAAGACTGTGTAATTGTTTTTCGTTCAAAACAAAGCAATAAGGCAAAAATTTTAAACAAATATAAAAAAAATTAAAAATATAAACATGTTGCCTTGCAACAAACACCCTAAGACAACTGGTTACAACTAAAGCATAGCCACAATATATTTTATTAACCACTTAAGAAGTGTCAAAGACAAGGAGACAAACTAAAAATATCCATTAACTGCCCACAACTTCCCTTTTTTATGTAAAAACATATGTATGAGTACTACATAAATATGTGAATATTATATTGAAGTTCAATTTTATGGAAACTGTATTTGTTGCATATTGCTATTGTTGTTTTTTTTTGTTAATACACTTACACGATCTTGCAATACGAAATTCAATACATGTAACCACAAGTTTTTATGTTAAAGAATGAATGTGTGTAACTAAGTTAATGTGTATGGTAAGCACGCATAGCCACACGCCTACAAAAAAAAAACAATATACGAGTATCATAAATCTCAAAATTATAACCGCACGACATATTGACAAATTTTCTCACCTTACCTATACTTTTTATGCATTTATCATAATTTTTGAATTAAATACAGTTTAAACTCTAATGAAAAATTATTCAAACTCCATTTTGAAACTTTGTATAAAAATATTAAAATAAATTCAACAATTAGTTTGTTTTTATCGTAAGTTTTAATATTTTACATTATTCCATAAATAAACAATTTATATAAAATACTCGTAAAATAATTTAATAGTTAAACCAAGTTTTATTAAAACTTCAGAGATTAGAGTATGCAATTCTGTAATTTATTTAATTCTATTATTTAGAAACTACACATAATTGTTGACTTTAAACTTAAAATTATTGAAGAAGTCAATTTTTTAACAATGCCAAATTTTTTTTTTTTATTTATACTTAAAATGGATTGAAGAAAATAGTGACTAAACCCAAATTTAAAAAACTTTTGTTTCTTAGAATGTATTTTTTTGAATAAAATGGTCAAAATTTAAGTACATTTTTTTTGAAGACAAATTTCGTATTTTAAAGCTCGGAAAAGCAATTTTTAGTAGAAATCGGTGTTGATAATATTACTATAGAATTAGAAGATCTATTCAAAATCAGCTTAGATGGTTATTGATGAAAATTAAGTTTAATTTTAATCTATATGTATCCAAGAATACGCCACAGAGAGGATTTCGCAGAAATCACATTCCTTTGCATGTAACTTTAAAATAAAATAAAAAAATTAAATTCATTCAGTAGATCCTTCGCAATTTATTTTTAAAAACACCGCTTGATTTCAGTCCTTGGGTGTAGAGGACCCCCTTAAATTAAAAAGATTTTGTTTTTTGTATAAAATTTCAAACTTAAACTTTTATGATTTCTGGTTTACTCTGTACAGCGTTTTTATGTGAAATTGATAAGAATTAAGTAAAAAAGAAAATGAATTTTTCGTAGCTGGTGCGGTTATATTTTGAGGTGCAGGTATATCGCATATTTGTATGTGAGTTTGTATGTAGGCATAAATGTTAAATCTCCGCTCACGCCTTTTTGATTAAATAACAGCAACGCTGACAACGACAACGACGACTACAGCAACGTCAACTCTGTAAGTAGCCATTATCGACCACTATGCAGCAATGCATTCAAGCGCAATCTTAAAAGGAAAAAAAAAAGTGATGTGAATTTCAAAAAAAACCCAATTTTATTCAACGCCATTTCGTTCGAACGCAGATGAATAATCAATAAAGAAGGTGGGGCGCTGCTCAGATCGCTGTCGCAGCGGTGTGAAGAGCGCTGATGGCCGAATTTCGGGAAGCGAACGGACGGGCGGGCGGTCACTGTGAAAAAGTGAAAGTGTGTGCCAAAGTAACTACGAAAGCAAAAAAAAAAAAAATCAAATCAACCGAATACTGCTACGCCGTATGCGGTTGGAGGCTGTAGACTGCTGGTTAATGGTGGTCACTCGTGTGTCGCACCTGCGTCGCTGACGAAACGGTATATTGTTGCGCCGTGGTCGCACGCTGCGCCTGCTGCCACTGATTGTTGTTGTTAGTATTGTTGTTGCTATAGTCATGATGCACTTGCGGCTTGATACGAATACCTGCCGCCACTTCACTTGCGGCCACATTAAACCACAATGAAGGTAATCTTCTACTCAAGTACCGTCACCACACCCCGGCGACAACCGCTTGCCTACCATTGCCATGTGAACCGCAATGCAACGATACTTTTTCGCCTCTTGCTTTGCGTCGCTTTTGTTATTTTTCTTCTCTCCCCGACTACTCTGCATTTCGTCCAAAAAAAAAAAAAAAAAAAAAAAAAAAAAAAAAATTTTAAAAACCTAAAAATCGCTTCGGCTTCCCTCTTAGTTGCTGTATTAAAAATTAATTTTGAAACAAAATATTTTATACATAAGTAATACGGCTGCACAGTGCTGTTGTTGTTGCTTTAATGCCGATTTAAAAAGTATTGTTGTAATTTTGGTTGCTATTGTAAGTGCAAGTGCAGTGGTTGTTGTGGTTATTTTGCTGACCGCGTCGTCTGCGGCACACAGAGTTTTGGGTGTCACTTTGCAATTTATCACCATCAACTCAATTTTTTTTCAATGCGTCTCACACGATGTTTCTAGATATACATACCTACGCATAAATGTACGAGTCTATGTATATGTTCGTGGAATAAATATGTTTTATATGTATTATTATATCATTTTGAAAGCACAAAAGTCTTGCCGAAAAACAAAAAAACCGAGGATCCTTTTATGAGGCTTTGATTTAATATATTTCAGGTTTTCGCGCAAAAATTCCAAAGCCTTTTTTATTTATCATGTTTAAAGTGCGCACCCACAGAGATAGAAAAAAACAAAGAATGCGCCCTCTCACTGTGTTTTTTAACCTTAAAAAGTCTTCGAAGTTATTTTTCAACAGCTTGCAGTCCTCTCAACCCCTGGCTGATACTAGCAAAATTAATTAGCCAGAATGAAAGAAAGAAAGGCCCAGCACCCGTACCATGGCTCAGTTTAGGCGTGTCCATAAATAGGTTAATCTTAATACTCGACATTTTTATTCGAAGATATACATATTTAGCCGCTTTTGCTTCACCAATTTTGCCGAACATTAGAGAACTGTTAAGAGCAGAAACACAAAGGAGGGAGGTATGAACTTCGCTATTGGGAGTGTTCTTAATTTGATCGAACCATTGCTTGGTAAGCATACATATGCGAGCATAAGCACAGGCTCAATTTGAAGAGTGAACAAATTTGTTAAAGTCGTCAATGGAATAGTTGAATAAGAGGTAAAGCTCCCTTTTTCACATTTTTTTTTCGTAATTTCAAATGCAATTTTTAATTTTTTTTAATTATATTAAATTTTTTCATAAATATTATGAAGAAAGCTCGATTTAATCCGGAAAATCGCTGGGTTCTTGAAATACTATTTAGAAAATGTGCCAAAAAATTTAGACAAAGTCCTCACATTATTATTCAATTAAGATTCGCGCTAAAAAGATATTTTTTAAGCGACAAATCAAGTTATAAATTACTCTCTTTTTGTGTGGCATTTCTAAGGAAATGTTTTTCGAACGATTTTTTTTATGTGCACTATCTTTGGCATGGGTAGTAAATTGAAAAAAAGTCATTGCGCATGCAAATGACAATAGTTAGCGACGGCAAAACGAATGAACTCACCACAGATATACTGACCACATTTAAACTCCCCATTCCTAAACTCGCAATACTTAAACCCTCTATAGCTAAACCCACCACACCAAAGCACTACAGACCTAACTCACCACGCCGTAACACGTCACAACTGAACTCACCTCAATATAGAACGTTTATTAAGAACAAAGAAGGTGCAAGTCACGTTCCGTACTATTAACAATATATCACCATTCCGGAACAAATTAGACATTCGTTGAATGATATATTAGAATCAAGTTCGGTCTAATTGGATTTTGGTGTGGTGAAATTAGCAGAAATAACTTGCCACAGAAAACGAAACGCCATGCAAGTTCTTTGTCATGTACGTTCTTTGATATATCTTAACTCACCACCAATTTTATTTACCTCAACTCACCTCGTCGTACTTTACTCCATTCATTTCACCAGAGGTCACTTCCCTACACATCTTCTTTCGTCCTTCACCTCACCACACTACACCACACCCTACATCAGTTCACTACATTTCAACTCATCTTATCTCATTATCCCCGCATTTTCCACTACGATACACAAACATTAACTACTTTGCTGGGAATATCCGGGTAAAAGCAGCGATCCATATTTGAAGAAAAATCCGTCGTTTTAATTAGACATATACATATATAACTCATCGAGTGCTGAGAAAAATTGTTATATAAAATTTTCTTATTGCTTTCAAAGTGTTCAACACGCTGATGCCCAAAGTAACTTAGAATACCAACAATAGTTAAAAATATTTAAAGCTGCAAGCGTTATGCAACAGCAATCAACCAGTGTGCTTCATTCGCAACGCATGCCAGCAGACGAATGGCAAATGACGACAGCCAGCACTTAACAATTCCAAATATGTGGGAACGAAAGACTTAAGATGCGAACTTAATTCAATACATATTTCATTTAATGCAAAATAAGTAATTATAAAACAATGCTGTAAAGCAATACTTTTGCATAAAAATCATAAAAAATAAAATAGAATATAAACAATTAAATTGCGAAATAATAAATATTGCATATAAAACGGTTTATTTGTTATTAAAGCAAATGCATAATAAAATTAAAGAAAAGAATTAAATAAATTTACAAAAAAAATGTGAAATAAATCAACAGACGAGCGAACGATGGCGCTGTACATTTGCATATATATAAATATGTAGTTACATGTGTATGTTTGTATGCAATGTAGCAAATTACGAAAGAATACAGCAACAGTGTAGCGCGTGGAGTAAGTAAATCATGTTGGCTGGCTTGTGTTGTTGTGCTTCGTTGTTTTTGTAGTGGTCTGGAAAAAACACTGTCAGACTTGCGCTAGAACTTTACTTATTGTTATTTGAGATTTTTGCTGATGGTTGCTATTTAACATGCCTGTTTTTTGTGTTTTTTTTTATATATATATTTTTTTTTTCTTGCAACTTGACTCGATTTAATCCCGACACGGCAAACCAATTCATTGACAGCTGAAAAGGTCAATCGTGGCACGAATTGCGCACGAAACGGGCATGCCATGCCATGGTGCAGTGTCAGTGCACCAACATAGCGGTCAGCGGTAACACAAAACAACAAAAACAACAACAACAAAACAAGCAAGCGAAAGATAACAAGCGCATAGCAAAGAGTAAAATAAGAAGAAAAAAAATTGCATAGCAAAATATTGAGTATTTATTGGCTTGCAACGAATGGGAAAATAATAGCATAACTGCAAATGTAGCAGCAGCAACAACAAAGGCGATGTGGAAAATGAAAAATGAAACAACAAAGCAGCCAACAGCTGTCAGAAACATGTCAAGCGAAAAGCTCAAATCGAATTGTTATGTTATTGTTGGCGTTATTTACTTTTTGTTTTCTTTTTATGTTTATTTATATTTTTTGCATTTGTTGTATTTGTTGTTGTCGTGTTTATTGTTTGCCAACCAAGCACTGATTGCTTTTACAGTTGCAACGATTGTTAGGTGAATTGTGGAGTGTTTCGAACTGCTTTTTGTTATTTTATTCTATTTTTTTTTTTTGAATTCGCTGTTGCTTGGAAAATTAATTGCTTGAAAAATGTTGCAGAGATATGCTGCAGCAGCAGTCAATAAATGGCTGTCAAATTTCAAGCGCAAAATAGAGGATTGGCGGGCAACTAAGAGTGGACGTGCACAAATAAAAATCAAATGCAATCAAAGACACCTACGCGAAAATCAATGTCAAATGCAAATTTATAGCGCAAAGCAAATGTTTGTGCTTATGCAAATATATAAATAACAAAGCAAAAAAAAAATGGCAAAAATATTTAGAAATAACTGACATACATGGCTGCCACAAGTTCATGCCACACAGCTTAAGTACATGCCCAAATGTGTTGCATGCAAATAATATCACAACTTTAGAAGCCTTAAAAAAATATTATAAAAAAAAGAAATGCCACACAAAAAAGCGCCACACGCTGCAGCTTTGTTGGTGCTACATCATGACATTGCACTTAGACGCGCCACACCACATGCGCCAATGCCTTTTTGCCGCATTTAACCATTTTAATATTACACTTACATCTTTGCTGTTGGTAATGCTTTACTAGCAACTTTTTTATGGCCATTTAACGCTCTGTCTTTCTCCGCTTGCAATGAGGTGCGAAATAAAGACGCCAGCCAACCAATCAGCCAACCAGCAGAGCAGCCAATCAGTCGCCGTTGCCCTCACCGCTGCCGCTGCCGATTAGCATGGCATAAAACCAATAACAATAACTGCAATAAATGTAAGCGCAACATCATTCAACAAAAAAAAAATTTTTTTTTAATAAAAAGACGTCAACTTGCTGTTGTATATTTCGCAAAATGATTTTTATGCGCACTTAACGGTTAGCAGCTGACAGCTTAAGGCGTCATTCATCAATTTTATTGGCACTCATCCATGCAAACAAGAGGCAAGTGAGCAAGTGCCAGCAGCAAAAGGCAAACAACAAGTTGCACATACTCGTAATTACATATATGAGTATGTATGTATGTATGTATGTAAATATATAAGTGCAGTCCCAAGCGAACATCCTTACATGTCTGAGGTATTTTTTTATTTTTATTTTTTTCATGTATTACATGCTAAGTCAAAGCTAAGGAAGAGGCTTACGGTTGAAAAGACAAAAAATATGATGGAGATACTTTAAAGTCCTTCTCTCAATGGCTTACTACAATGGTTTAGCAATTACATATTGAAGTTGTATTTGTGAAATGCCTTACAGTGGAAAGCTAATCTACTTGGAATGCATTTGCGACCCAATGAAATCTGTGTACGATATGTGGAGATTTCAAAGACAAGAAAATGGCAAAAAATAGTCGCACTTTTCGCATCTGAAAAAATGTGTGTGAAGACCGAATTTTATTTAGACAAAATACATTTTTCACGTAAACGCTTCTGCAAATTGCAATTTACGAAAATAAAATTATTTCAGGTTTAAAAAGTGTTTATAAAACGTAGTGATGGCAAGTTTGTTATCTGTCACCGCAAGCAGAGCAGTTTCGAGCTTCAGAGTTTTACTACGTCGCTTGGAAATCTTCAACAGAAAAGGCTACACGTAGGAACAGCAATGTTGTTGAGATGTGGGCAGAAAAAACAAAATTTATTATAATGCTTACATATTCTAGCGAAAATCTCGCAAAGCCGAAAATAGAAAAGAATTAGGCGACACTTTTCAAACCACATTTAATTTACTATAATCAATATATCGTGGAGTAACGCCGGCAGTTTGCTTACGTCAAGAATGACTTAAGAAATTGGTTCGTAGGAAATCCATGTCGTAGAGTATTATTTTGTGGAGTACGCAAAAGGTGCCAGCGCTTGAAAATTTCTGATTTCGAACCAATCAATTGGTGGAGTATGCGTATGAAGTTTTACAAAAGTAAAATAATACGTGAGATGTTCCAAAAATACAACCATTAATGGTAAGTATGAAATTATAGCAAATGCCTGGAATCGGAAAATACTTAACAACTTTGGAATAGATATTCACAAAGTCGGAACCCTTACGTTATCAGAGCTGTATATTATAGCAGAAACCTTTAGAAAGTGGCGTGCATTCGACGTTTTTAATAAAAACCTTCAAATGAACATTGCATAGGTATTAAAAGAATTTAGCGATATTTGAAAAGAACTCAAACTAAGAAAGTTAGATTAGTGGCATTTATAAAATTTAAACATTTCAAACTTAAACAGCGCTCTAAGAAAAACTTTACATTTACACCCGTTCTTCGAGAATAGTTCAAAGAAAAAATGTTCCCGTTTAATACACTATCGGAACGTTTCTGCGGCAACACGAATTCGCATAAATAGTTATAAATCTGTTAAATAATATTTGGCGACGTAGCAAAATAGCAGCGGTCCGGTGATTTACGTTTGTCACCTAATTCAAGATTCCCTGAACTTGGTGAACAGATGATTTACAGAAATTGGATTCTAAGTATGGCGGAACTAGTCTTTTTCCCTAGCACATATGCCACTCGCCACTGCCCCACTTAAGTACTTGGCCTTGACCCTAGGACTCGTTGAGTTACGTGTGGTCTGCTCTTAAATTGAAGCGTCTCGCCTAAGCTTAGCGGAAGGTTAGTCCAAACAGAGACTTACGCAAGGCCCATTTCCCTCCGGACTGTAGTCAACCATAGTCAGTCTAGACAGCTTCGTAGCCACACAAAGTTCTAGATATTGTTTGGATACTAAACAGCGCAACAGCTTTATGAAGGACAAGGCGGTGGAATCGTCGAATAACTTTTTACTGAGCTGCCCAAAATTTGGCAAAATGAAGGGGAAAACTAAGTGACTGCACTTTTTAAGTAGTACGGAAGATGTCTCTGGGATGAATAGTAGCATTTGCTTTTAAATTATTAAACTATATTTTTTCTGTTTTGTTAACACAAAGGACAACTATAGGTAACTTAACTTATGATATTTTTATTGAGTATAAATTTCGATAACAAAATTCGTAGACATGCAAATAAAGTTAGAAGCGTGCGTACCGTTATCGAAACCGATAAGAAATCCATAAGAGCTATAACTACCTCTAATAACAAAAAAGATGTATGATAAAAATCGCAGCGACAAAACAAAAAAGAAAATTGTAGCTTTTTTTGGTTATTTTAAGCGGTAGATGCAATCTTATCATCAACGCCTCGCGAGTGATAAGTACAAATGCGAAAACTACACTCACAATACAACCCTTCACTTCAGCAAATCAGTGGAAAATGAAAATTATTGTATCGTAAAGTTTGATGCGAGAACGATTAGACGATTATAACACCATTAAAAACTGAGAACAATCAAGCAATTACTCTGGTTTGAAAACATTTTTATGGCAAAACAGTCGAAACAAACACTATTACTTATAATACGAGTAGTTAGTTAGTAGTTACCGAGTGCTGCTAAAGGCTCTCATCAAAGCCTTCAACCGGACGTTGCTAATGAAAATGAAAGCACAACATAAAAAAATTATAATTGCAGTGAAGATCACAGCATATTACAACAACAACAGCTAAATACAATTACACGCGTTTGGGCTAGCAAAGCGTCAACAATGTGACAATATGCAACAGCTGCAACATCATGCAGATGCAACTTTATTTTAACGGCCAACACCAAGATGAACAGGAGAACATACGAGTACAAACAAACATACTGATGTATGTATGCCGTAACAACTGCATAAGTAATAATGACTGTATATAAAAGCATTTAGGTAAAACAATCAACATGCACCATGCTAGCAATGTGCAACATGTTGCAACATCAAACATTAATTTTCTAGTAGCAAAGACGGCAAAAAGCAAAAAAAAAACCAAAAATTTAAACGCAAGCAAAAATAAATACAACAGAAAAAAATACATACAATGTAACGCAACAATAGGCACAATCTAGCCAATCGTTGTGACAGCGCAACAACAACAACAACAGCAACTACGAACGCAATAGCAACGTCAACAACAACGCATCATCAATCTCGTTAACAATTTCATGAATAAAAATCATTGTGGCAGCAAACATTGCTGTTGTACATACACACATACATATGCATTAAATACACCATATAAGCATGTTTGTGTGTGTTGCAGATAGCCAGCGGGCACAAAGTATAATGCAACAATGCGCACTTACCCCACCAACAGAGTTGATCATGCCGCGTTGATCAGTTGCAGATGAATTAAGCTGATAGCAGAACATGTAACGAATGTACACACACACTAACACACATTTAATCATACATATAAATATGAGTATATTGTGCTACGCTCCCTAGTTACCATTGATGAGTGTGTAGGTGAGAATATGTGAGTGGCAACGCATTCGTCCTTTGAATAGAGTTGCAAGGATGTTGCAGCTACAACAGCTTACAGGTGTTTTGCGCATTTTGCAACGTTCATCATTGTTGATTACAATAACAAAAGCAAAGTAAGCGAAAGAAAAACAACAAAAGAGCAACACAAACAAGTGAAACAGAAACAACAATTTAAATTGCTGCAAAAAAGACAAATAAAAAAAACAAAAAACAACAACGAACAATGCTCTAAAACATCTACAATAGCAATGAAGAGTTGGTAATCGATTTAACGGACGAGCACTTACAGTGACTGCTGCAAATGCGCATGCGAATGTGCATTGAAGAAAAATGGCTCAAGATGCTTCAATTTTAGCATCACCGAATAGCAATGAATTCTCAACATGCATACCGTGTTCGATAGCAAATAAATTCTACGACACTTGGCATCTTTAGAAAATGAATCATAACTTGTTGCCTAAGTCACAGCAAAGCACTGGCGATTCGTTTAAATCCATGACTAGCCGAAGTTAGAGTAGTTGCGGAGTACTTCAGCACCATTTGGTAACAAGAGGTTCTGAAGGAGCACTCGAGCATGCCTTGCCATGACCTCGAAATGGTTTTGTATTAGTCTCAAAATTATCTTAAATTAGTAACTTGGTTTTGTGATTAAGCCACAACCAGTCCCGACATCGTCCAAAACTATACTCGAAATAGTTTCGAAATGTTTCAGAATTAGTCGGGAAATAGTAGCGAAAGTTTGTCAAGTATTTCAAGATGGTCCCGAAGTAGTAATAAGCTTATCGCAAATTATTTCGAAATAGTCAATAATTAGTTGTAATTTAATCCTTAAATGGTCCTGAAATGGACCTGATCTATTTTATTAATGTTCGTTTGTTCGTTTGTGTACACAAAAGCCAGTAAGAATTCCACCATCGCCAGTTTGACGTTACCTGTTGGAATTTGAGGGCCGCTATAAAAGCCGGTAAGCTGTCCCGAACGATCGCAATGTTCCGACACCGGTTGTTGCGCCTGATATTCAACTCTCCATATATTTCTAAGGCGAATATGTCTGCTTAAAAGATAGACATATCTGTGAGTTCTGAATATTTTAACTTCGATCGAAATGAACCGTATCCAATATTTTTATCATTTAGTGTATCGTTCGTGTACCTGGTGATCATATGTTGGTTTATTAAATAGGTTTTTGAAAAGCTTACCCATATCGTCTATTTAAGGTTTAAGAGATTCAATATCCAACATTTTTTCAGTAAGTCAGAGAGAGAAAAAAAGAGAATGAAAGCTAGAGAGAGAGAGGAGAGAGAGAAAGAGAAAGAAAATGAACGCGAAAGAGAGAGAGAGGAGAGAAAGAAAATAAAAGTGAGAGAGAGAGAGAGAAAAAAAATTAAATTGAGAGGGAGAGAGAGAAGGAGAGAGGAAGAGGTCTGCCCATCTCAATTTGTTATTACTGATCTAAGGTACAATGTAAATTTGATCAAAAAAAGCTTTGACTCTCAGACTGATCGTCTGATCATTTGATGATTTGTAATTCACAGTGAACAAGAGCTGCTAATACAAAGTTGCATATTTAACTAGATACTTAAGATTAAATTGCCAGCTTGCAAATTTTCAATGTATTGTATATGCGAAAACCAAAGGACCGTTGAGGAACTTTTTAGAATAAGCTTAGTGACAATCCTAGTAGTTATTTGAGACACGCCGAAATATCCATTTTTTTAACCATTCTTATGGGTAAACTGCCGAAATTTAATTGAAATTTGTATCCTGCAAAATATACAAAGTATGCCTGCATTCACACAAATTCTCCGTTTCGGCGTTCTAAGTAAAGATTCTGCCACTGGCTCACGAGCCACTGCCACTGATGTGTTCAAAGATTGGCAGTTTTACTTGAGAGAGTCACATGCGATAATAAAAGCAATTTGTGGAGTTTGAAATAGTCGGAAAGAGGACACGGATGTTCGGTGTTATAAATCTCTAGCTTTTTATCACCCAACAAGCAATTCAGAATACATCCAACAACTTACGAGTACAACTCACTCAAATGTATATGTGTAAATGAACCATTTGTATATTTTATTAGCTTATTATATTTTGTCTCGGCCCTCACCTAGCCTTGGTAACTTTGAAACCTACGAATAGCAAGCAACTGACCACCATCGAATGTGCTTGCGGCAACTTGGGCCCACTCACTTTTGTGTTAACAAATGCCAACGCCAAGCCGTGTAATCAACGCTGACGTCGAAGGAGAGCGCCAGAGGTGCAAGAATGCACAGAAGCTGTTTAAGGGGGCAGTAACCATGATAATGATGGTGATGGTGGTGGCAACCAACTGCTGCACCAGTTGCAACAGCCACCTGATTGCTGCAGCTCATCTATCTCGCAGCGCGTTTACTATTCATTAATAGCGTCTTTGACATGCCTCCTTAACTGCTCAGGTGCATACAAAGAGAGAGTGTTGCAACAAGCGAGCAAGCAAAATGAACAACAACAACAACGCTTAACATGATTGTGAGCATGTAACAACACTTGATATTTTGTAGATAATTGCAGTAAAAATGGGCGCATTTTATCGCACCACATCTCTGCTATCGAACTATGCGCCAGCAGTGAGTTGCAACATTGTCGGACAGACAAAATTATTAAATTGCCAGAGCCAACAGTAGCTGCTGTGAACGTAAATGTTGACTACGCGCAAGAAGTTTAGTTTCAGTTAATTTGGTTGGCAAGAAGCGGGACAATGGCGCATGCGCACAAGCAATCGCCCAGCATATTGGTGAGATGGTTAAGAGAAAAACCAATTAAAAGTAGCCAATTGTAAGCGGACATTTGGGGCGGCGTAGTGTTTGTGTGGCGCGTTGAGAGTATGCTCGTATTAGTTGAAGGTAATGACGGACAGAGGAACGTAGCTGAATAATGCTCGACGCGCTTGCACGAATAATAAGAATGGGAAATTCCAGCGCGCCTGCGCCAGACGATTAAGAATATGCACATGCATTGGTGTGTGCAGCAATAAAAAAAAAAAACAACGTACAAGCATCAAAAGCGCTACATTCTCTCTGTTCAGAAATGCATCATCTTTAATGCAACAATAGTAATTTCGCAAGCATCGAAATGTATGCGTTAATATGTAATGTTGATGCAAGTTTGTATCAAAATAAGTGAATGGGTGTATGTGTGTGTGTGTCCATTCTTGCACCATTGATGCGTTTACTGATTGCATATGAGCACTTTCGCCAATATCGAAAACAAATTCAGTACAAAAAGTATTCAGCAACAACGGAGAAGTGGTCATAAGCTGGAATACAAAGAAAACATATACATACATACATATTCATCACTACATTCATATATTTTACCTTTACAGTTCTTATGCACAGTATGCTTGTTTAGCAAATTACATGCTCATTTTTATATTTCATTTATTTTTTATATGAAATTTTATTTAAAATCGAATTATTATAACTTTGCTCTATACATATCTATCCTGAAAGTGGGTTCATTGCAAGAAGAATATACGATTTGGAAGATGTGACGAAAATATTATATTTTATACGGAAACAAATGTAAATATATGATATACTAATTAAAATAAATTTCTTTTACAATATAAAATCAGAACGCGACAGGATAAGGTTAATATTTTCTGCTTATAAATAAACACTATGATTTAAAGATTTTTATGTTATTCAATTTTAGTTCAACAAAGTGTAAGTGTCTAGTATCTACGATTTCTGATAATTTTTTTACTGACGCTCTTTCGTAATTCGGGTTAAAATCAATGATAACTTATAGTCACTTCAAAATTGTACTTTCTGAAACTAAAATTTAATGAGCCAAAAAACTCTATGCTTAAAAAAAATCTAAAAAGTTTTTTAAAAAAGGTTTAAAGTTTTGATATAATTTTACTAAATCATTATAATTTTTACTTTTGAGCACGCTTCGTTTATGCTTACCGGCTATTGAATGCAGTTAATCTCTTGACTTTTAACAAAAATGGAAAAAAGTGAATTTCGTATGCTGATAAAGTATAATAATTGTTTGCGTAAAAAACCCATCACCGGAATCAAGGAAAGGCTTGATAAATGCTATACAGGTCGCCCAAACGAGGTCGTTAAACTAGAAATTGTCGAACAAATCCATGAAATGATTTTGGATGACCGGATAATGAAAATGTGTGAGGTGGCTGAGGCTGTACGCATCTCAACTGAACGGGTACATCACATTTTATTTGAATATTTGGATATGAAAAAGATATCCGCGCGATAGGTGCCGCAACTGCTTACACTCGACCCAAAGCGCAGGTGCACACGTCTGTTTGCCGCATGGAAAAAATTCATGAACTGTGCTACGAACTGCTACCCAGCATATTTTATTGATTTAGCCCCATGCGTTTATTTCTTATTTCTAAACCTGAAGAAATGGCTGGGTAGTAAGAGGTTTGGGTAAAATAAAGAGGTCATCACAGAAACAAATGCCTTTTCTGAGAGGCTGGAGAAAAGCTATTTGGAAATAATGAAAGAGTTAGAAAAGCGCGAAACTTAGTGTAAGAGTTAAAAGGAGATTATTTATGTTAAGAAATAGAACGCTTATTTGCTGAAAAGAATATATTTTTTACAAAAAATCACTATTTTATGAAACCGCCCTTGTATATATTTTTTCAACTCGTTGATTTTTTTAAATTGAACGAATGGTATATATCTTTCGTTAGACACACATACTATCATATTTGATTAAACTTATTAATTTAAATGTGTATGAATATTAAGCAGACGACAACTAACTTTTAAAGTATGTTTGAGATGGTACCTTCCAACTTAGTTAGCGTCTACCAATCAAATTGAAATAGTTTATTCCATTTAATAGATTCACCATAATCGACGTTTTAAAAAGCTATCCATTCTCTTTCAAATTATTAAAAAAAGGCGTTATAAAACCTTTTTGATTGACACCCACCATGCAGAACTAAATTTCAGTTATTAACTTAACTTAATTTAATTTTGTAAAAGGTGGCAACGCTTTTTGAATATATGTTTCAACTGCGATTCTCTTGAATCACCTGTGTCAAACATCAATATTGATATATTTGTTTTAAAATCGTATTCTACTTGAATTTGACGTTTCAAACAGGTGGCAGCTTTCGTGCAAATTATTATAAAAAATTATGTGATCATAATTGTCTTTTGCATGGCAACCATATTGAAAGATTCGATTTAACATATTACTTTAATTTTATTATTTTTTTTTAAAGGCTGCCAACTCATCTTAAAATTATTATTTTGACTTATTAATTCTAAGTAATTTAACTTAGTAAATAAGTGGCAACTCTCTCAAGGTATACGCTATGGCCCGTAGTCATAGTCAAGTTAAATTCGACTCTTAAGTTAGTAGCAGCTTTTTGACATACTTTTTGATGAGATATCTGCCAAAAAAGCTAATGTTAACTTTAGAATCGACTTTAACTTGACTATGACTACGGGCCTATATCTTTTTCCTGGCAATAAGCTATTATTTTACAAAATTTTATCAAAATCCGTTTAGGTGATTTGGTGTGAAAAAGTAATAAACATACATATTCACTCACAAACTTTCACATTTATAAGTAGGATTTACGAAAAAAAAATCGACATGAAAAAACTGACTATATAGAGTTAGATACCGCTCTCATTGCTCAGGTAATGGGAAGCTATGCATATGCGCTTTTGCAGCATATTTTGTGGCGCTCGGTTTAAAGCGTAGATTTGTGTTAAACACATTTTTAAACTTATTTGGCGGAGTTTGTTTGACAAAGCAAAATAATTGGCAACTATTTTTTAAAACACTGTCGCCTCTTAGCAAACACACAAAAACATGAAGCGTAATAATAATGACTGAGAAAACGTTAAAAAAATGCAAACTCTAATTTGTGGTGATAAAATGTTTGCTGCAACAACAGCAACAGCAACAGCAACAGCCACTTACAAAATCAGAAACAACAAAGAAGGAGGCGCTGGTAGTATTTCATGATTAAATGGCAAAGCGGCAGTTAAGGCGGCAACAATTGGCCACAAAGTGCCAGCAGCAAGCCAACGACAATTGTCGGTTAACAAAGAAAGCCAAGAAACGCAACAACAAAATAAGCATAGCAGCAGTAAAGGCAAAACAATGAAAACCGAAAACAATGACAACAAATTTTAATGAAATGTGCAATAATGTAGGCAGCAAAATCATCTTAAAAAAAAAACAAACAACAAAAAATAGTCAACAAAGGGCAAACAAAGTAGCCTCGTACGCGCGGCGCGAGGGAAAGAACTACAAAATTACGAATGGCGACAGAAGTGCAACGAATTCCGTAGCCGCCCAAAAGTTGGAGGGCAACAGCAGCAGTCCGAGCAGGAAAAAATCCAGAGGCCACTTGCCACCAAACATTATTGCAGCACTGAAATTTCGCTGTCGAATGCAGCAGCAGAAGCTACATAATTACAACCATTGAAATGCGATGAATGCGAATGCATTGGAACTTTTATGCAATACTTGGTAGAGTCGCGATGAATGCAGCAGTGCAGCGGCAAAGGAGAGGAGCAGGCGAACGAAAAAAAAAAACAAAAAATGGTTGAAGAAAAATTGGCCAGAGTCGCAGCGGCTAAAAGATCGATACGAACTTTCATTAAATGCTGCCACACAACGCATTAAATGCGACCAAAATGAAATGCATGAAATATTTGCGTTATTGCATTGTTGTCGTAGACGTTGCTGCTGTTGTTGTTGTTTGGTGAAGGGCATCTCTGGCACACAACCTTTGCGATGCATGTTACCATGCGCCAATGCTATCTGCGTTCAGCATCAATGTTGCAGCACCATAAAGGCGGCGTGGCTGTGGTTGCAGTTGATCGGTGGTTCGGGTTGGCGGGACTGGCTGCCAACCTGGAACGCCTGGATGCTGATAAATGATGTGAAAGAAACGAATTGAGAGCGTGAGGAAAGCACACAATAAATAATGCCAGTGACTGAGTGTATGTACAATTGAGATGAAAATAATAGTAGTGTGACACGGCAACATATTTTCTTTTTTTCTTTTAGAAGTTTTACATAATTTTCGAGTTGGCAGTAATTCAGTAGAGTAAAGTGTACATCAACGACAAAAAATATCAAAAATCAATGAAATATTTAAGGAACTTAAAACTTGCACATTTCTATGTTAAAACTTAATGGGCTGCAAAACGCGTAATAAGATGTTTTCTAAAACTTCTGAAGAAATATTTGTTGATTTTCTTTTTTAATTTTGAAATTTATTTTAACAAGCTTGAGGTCCAAAATAAATTTGTTCCTTAATTTTATGCAAAGTTTAAAGCTTGAGTTCATATGCGTTTCATTTGAGATTGAACTGTATATAAAATAAACGATAAATGAAAATTAAATAAAAGTAAAATAAATTCTAAAAATATGTAAATGTGTTGCAATATTATTGTTTTGAACACAACTGTACAAATGTAGGTAAGTGGTTAAAGTTTAAGTTAGGGATACTTTGATTTTTCAGTTATTTTCACATCACATTTATTTTTTTATTTCTGAAGTAAATTTATGTGAAATTTTCAGTTGCCCTAAATGGTGAAAAGGCGAAAGGATTGATACCCCAACGCTTTTTTTTTTTGGCAAACATACATATTTACATGTATTTGTGCTGCATTCGTTTGGCCGAAAAGAAAGTGCTCATTTACAGTTAAACATGGGTTTATGTCTTGTTGTTATTTATTTTTTTAGTTTTTTTTGTATTAAACCTTGTGAGCGCAGCCAATTTCTGAGTCTTGCTACGCTACAACTCGATACACTTGCCACAAGCAGGTCAATCGCGATTACTTTATCTGAGATACTTTTAGTCATTAAAGTCATTAAAAAGATTATTGTGGAAATTAGTATTAACTGCATAGGGTAAGATAACGCTTATCTGAATTTACGTGGGTCTCATCATTTACAGAGGTTGGACTTTGCGGCAATTTTTTATGTTAAGTGACGTTGGTTAGAACGAAATACGAAAGATGGCTTGGTACAGCAAAAATATTCTAAGTTTGATTTCATCAAATGGCTTCAGCATAGCCAGTGAACGCTTGAAGGTTTAAATTTTGAGGA
Organism: Philophylla caesio; assembly: GCA_963971545.1. NCBI lineage: Eukaryota > Metazoa > Arthropoda > Insecta > Diptera > Tephritidae > Philophylla > Philophylla caesio. The sequence continues at coordinate 96,653,730 of OZ020606.1, read as the reverse complement.
GTTTGACAACATAAAGATGAAAGAAAGTACTCGTGACTCGTTGTCTGGTCAAGGCAAGATATGCTCAGATTTCACATCATCCTAAAGCCACAGCCGACATACATAAGTCGTGAATGCCAGCGATGCATACGAAAGCGCAGTAGATTCTTACATCTCTACTAGCCTGCGAAAACTCGAGTATTAGCCCAACCATGCGATATGCGTCGTATTGAAAAACTAACTGAAAAATTGTACCGGCCAATAGTTCCCTTCACTTGAGGTATGGAGGGACCACTTCTCAACGCTACTGAATATAAAACCTGAGAACGCGTTTGATGAAAACGAACCCAGAACAATATTTAGGGGTGAACAACAAATCCCTCCACTCGACCAAGGCGAGGTGAGAACAGCAAATCGCAGTATCGAAAAAATCCTTTGAATTGCCACCCATGTGTGAACAACGGATGCAAGGACGCACACGAATACACTGGAAAGACCAAGTACAGAAGAACCTGTCTTCACTTGATGAGAATAATTGGCGAAACCTAGCGAAGGAGAGAGTGAACTGTCGAAGCTTTTTGCTCTCGGCTCAAACCAGCAAACGGTTGTAGCGCCATAACAGAAGAAGAATAGTTCCCTAGTCCACACTTAATTCACTCTGAGTGTTTACTCAGAAATCAATCATTTTCGTTGGTTTTTACGATTTATCTTTGTTTCGTTTGTAGAACGAAAATTATTTTTATAAAATTCAGTATATTTTATATTTATTTAAAAATTGGGCGAATTAAACTTTTTGTGAAAAATGCATAAATTTTGAGATTTAAACTCGATTTTTTTTTATTAGGAAATCAACAGAATGATCATTAAAAAAGGTTAAAAATTTAATAAAGGAATAACTAATTGTTGAAAATTTTAAGTAAAGCTGTATTTGATTTTTTGATAACATTGTTACGCAATGTGAATAATTTAAAAAAACGAATTGAACTAAAATTAGTGAAACTATTTAAATGTAGTATTATTAGAAATTTCCATACCTCAAATTTATGACTTTTTCGCTCTATGCCATTTATTTGCTTTAACCCAAAAGTCATTTAAAATTTCGTTGCTCATTATTCATAGCTCAAAAAATTTACTCCACAGTCACTTGTAAATGTCACTTGACGCAATGATCCGCTAACTGAACGTTTAATTTACATGTCACGGCGATTAAGGGGCCGCTTGTCCATTCATCTTCGCCACAAACGCAACGCGCTGCTTACGAAATCACAGCAAATTTCGTCTCGAGCCGATTGCTTACACACAGCCATCGTATGATTGATTGCCTGACCTCGCGGCCAAATCAATCATGCGAGCGATCAAGTGATATTATGCGAGTCAAAGCGATGCGATGCGATGTGATCGACGATGACGACGATGACGACGATGACGACGACGACGATGATGCCGGTGACCCGATGATGAGCGCATACATATTTGACTACGTTACGCTGGCCACGTGCCCTGCTTCCAAGTGTTGCAGCCACTGCTGCGACTTTCGGCAATTGGGTCAAAACGCTTGCTTGTGCACCCAACAACAACAACAACAACAACATGCTGTAGACATTAGCAACCACTTGCTGTTCGATCTTTATTATTGTAATCATTATAATCGCTTGCATATCGTAACGCTCGTTTGGCGCTTTGCTTCCATGATTCATACATATATGTATGTATGTAAGTATGTGAGTTTGATTTGCAACGCTGCTGCAGTCATCATCGATCAACAACGCACCGCAACGTGTGGCACAAACATACTCGTTCGTTGCGTGTAACTGCCGCAGGTCAAATACGCACATATGGTACGTGAGAGTGCAATAAAAGGTAGGCAACAACAAACAACCACAGCAGCAGTGGCAAATGAACAAAATGCAAAAATCATAAATTGCACGCTGCTAATATTATGAAACTCGGTCAGCCGTGCGCTACCCAACCCCAGCGCCAATTAATAATTGCCAATAAGCGATTTGCGTGCGTACGAGTGTCGGTGTGTGCAACACAGGCATCAACAATGAGCGGATCCCAAAGGGCGATGCCACATTTCTTCATAATTCGGCACTTTCCCATGGGTCCGTCGACGACATCCGTGCAAATTCGATACGTATACTCTATTTAATAAGTGTATTATGGTACAGCGGCTTTGTAAGTGTCGGCGTATCAACCCCAATAATTATATTTCACAAGCGCACACTCACACACGCACGCGCATGTTGCAACTTGAATGTAGGTAGTTAATTTATTTATTTTTTTTGGTTGGTTGTTCGGTCACGCCGCCGATATGACAAATGGCCGCGAAATCGACAGTTACAATTGTTCATGTGCACGCCTTCCTTGACTAGAACGCTTAGCGCGTTGATTGCATGGCATTGGATTGGCAGCATATTATTTACATTGTTTTTGTTTTAATTTTTTTTTTTTTTTAATTTTTTGTTGTAATTAATGTACGCGCTTTTCGCCCAAGCCAGTAATTTTGTTGCATGTATATGGCGGGCGTGCACCAATTGTCACATTGGTGGCAGCTAAAATGCACCGTTTTGCACGCTCAAATTACACTTAACACATTTCGGAGGCAGAAGTACTTACCACGATGCATGCTATGAAATTATTGCCATGCAAGTGTATTTGACTCACCTGCAAGAGAAGAAGAATAAGAGATAATCCATGTAATTAAAATTTACTAATAAAGGGGTATTTTTTTATTTTATTGCAAATGTGACTTAAGATAAAGTGTAAATTGTATGTGTAAGTATATAAACATTTTGTGTGTGCCTTTTGGATTGTAGTTTATAGACTAGAAAACGCGAATTGCTATTACTTAATAAGTGGGAATCGCGAAATCGAAACGCTTTTCCTTTTAAACTTCCTTTTGTCTACCAATTATCGCTGCTTAAATCACGTTACTTATCAATTTTTTAAAAGCAAGTCCTGTTCCATTCTGGGTTATTATTATAACCCAGCGATTAACCAGAATGCAATTGATGAAATTCCGTCCTGATTACAGCGCCATTCGACGTGACCAATTTTGCAAAAAGGCGTTAATTTACACTACCGAAATATGTTTAGAAAACGACCGAAAGCAAACAATAAATACGACTTTTAGTAAAAAAGAAAGCTGGACTCTGGCGACATCTTGCGGGAAAAATTTATTTTTTGTCTAAGACAATGAGAAACATTTTCAGAGTCCATAAAAAAAATTAAACAATAAATTATACGACTATACTCGAACTAATATAAATTTGTCTCGCTTGGCTGGGTGATGAATTGAGGTGAGTTAAAATAAGTCGTTTTTAAGTGAAGTACGGTTAGATCTGGTGTAGAAGTGAGTTGAAAAAGGTGAGATCAGCTATGGTGTGGTGAGTTCAAATATGGTAAGTTTAGGTGTGGTGTATTAAGGTGCAGTGAGTTTATTTTGGGAGAGTTTTGCCGTTGAGGGTTTAGGTATGAAGAGTTCATTAGTGGTAATTTTATGTATGGGGAGTTCAGTTAGACTGAGCAGAAGAAGGTCTTGTTGCCATTTGCCTTTTCTTTCTGGGATGCCGCAAAGGACCTATGCTAAATGAACAATCCATTAACAAATACTAATGGTGAATAATGGTAAGCTGTTCCTGAGTTCGAGTCAAAAACTGCCATCAATGTCTTCGAAGACTGCATTAATAGTTAACCAAGGCTATCATGAATAAAGTAGTGTCTCAAAAAATGCGAATATTTGTTAGTTTTTTTTTTGTGAATTTTTAAAAATAAACTACTGCATGACCCACATCTGTAACAAATTACTTATTACAGAATGTTTGCGCATTCATTTCAGAGGCCCTTCAATTCAACTCAAAGCTAACAGAGAACCTGAGATCTGAGCTAAATTGTAGCATAAAAAAATATTAGGAAAAATGTGATGGAGTAGAAGAAAGAAATTATGAACAGATAGTTATTTTTGTTTATTGACTTTATGGTTAGCAAAAGTAATTACAAAATAATATTTAGTATAACTTTCATGTGTCACGCCCATTTCGTAAATTAGCTTTACACAAACGAATTACACCCTCCTAAAACTGCCTCTATGAGGCATAAACACTTGCCACAGTCAGCAGCATCTCCCCCATCAACTGAGGTTTTCAATCAACGCTGCAGTTGCAGCTGCTGGACACTGCAAAACACGGGTCGCATACAGTTTCAAAGAAATCCAAGAAGGTGAGGCAGGCAGGCAGGCAGGCATCGACCGCAGAAAAAATAACCACAACCACTGCGGTTGAATAGCAGTAATCCATTGCCGCTGATTGCCTTTGATTGCCACATGATTTATGCGCTACTGTGTCTGCCTCTACTAGACTGATGCAGCAAGATAATGCTGCAGGCAACAACAATTTTGTTTTTTTACTTAGTTTTTGCATTAGTTTGCCTGCATCTTATCCAGGCGCTGCAGCAGATGTACCAGATGAGTTGCAACCAGTGAAATGAACTACCTCAAGAGGCTGACAGAAGTGTTGCACGAGCGCGCAACCGCAACAGAAACCGCTTAAGTGATGCTGCTGCTGCAAGTGCTAGTCGTTACATGGGCATAGAAAAACAATGAGGCAAATCTCTAAGTATAGCAGAAATTGAAGCTGTGTGATGTGAATGTGCGCACGACGCGTAGCAAAAACAGTGAGGAAGAAAAGTAAACAGCAAAAATATAGCCAAAGGCAGCAACTACGATGCGATGGATGTACGTACAGCAGCTGCGGCGCATGTGGCATAAGTGGCCAGTGGCAGGACGCTACTGCAGCTACACACTCATTACAAATGCGAGCTGCTGCATTTACTACGTATGAGTGTGCTCTATTTTCTTTTATTTTGATTTAATTTTTTACCTACCACCCATTTCATGCTTGGCCAACACTTGCCACAAGCAATGAACTGTGCACTTGTTTTTGCGCGCTTGTCAATATAGGCGTCTAAGTGAATGTATGTTTTTTCTGCATGCCACATGCAGTGTTATGAATGAATACGAATGAAGTAGCGAGGAGTTGCTAAGAAACAAAAAAAAAAAAACACAACAACAACTACGCACTAAACTAACAACAACAGAGATAGCTTAGTTGAAAAGCATAACAAAAAATTAATTTTAAAAAGTATGCCTGCAGCGAAAAGTAGCAGCGATGCATTGCATTCCCACTGGAATACTTGCGCCAACCCTTTTATCAAGCAAGCAACCCCACGCCATGCAACTCTCACTGCACTTCAATATTAATTTACGCAGAAATACACTTAAGCGGCGACGATAAAAATTGCCGTCGCATGCATGCAACGCGCGCGGCAGTGGCAACGGTCAGTTCAATGCACCGCCGGTCAGCATCTTATCCGATGCGCGTCACATGCAACATGAAGATTGAGTATTACAGTACGTTGGTTGTTGCTAGCGCAGCTGTCCACGTGCATCAGCATCAGACGTTGACAATTGCCGCTGACAGCCGTTTCCGCATTAGTGATGCGTACAATGCAAAAAACAACATAAAAAAAAAACAAATCACTGCCGCAGCAAAATCAACACCAACTGCCCGCCTGCTATATACGTTACGTACGCTGCTGCTTTATTGAATGAGTTACCTTGCTGCAAAACTTTATATTAAATTAGTTGCATATGCATTCGCTAAATAAACAAAAGTTGTGGCACGACCACTTATGCGGCACGCACTTAAGTAGTTGCATAAATACCGCCACACACTCTCGCAAACTCACTCAAATATGAGTATGTTGCCACACTCGTTGCCACTTCTTTATCTACAAACTATTTACGAGTATTTGTTGTGGCTGTTGCTTTTTCGTGTTGTTGTCGCGCACACACACGCACGGTAGCATCTCGGCAACGCTCTGTCATTGCTTGCCGCATTGCTGGTTATAAATTAAATTTGAATACGAAATTAATTCGCGAGATGCGTTGGCCATCTTATGGTCATTGTGTATTATTGAGCAGCAACGGCAATGGCCACGACAACAGCGCGGCCACAACACAGACAGGCAATAAAGGCCCGCAAAATTGCTGGTCATAAATATGCGCTGCGGCGTCAGCAACACAAACTCATGCTCGCAATGGCTGTGGTGACGATGGCGTTGCCATTAATGCTGCTGTGCAAAAACACTTAACACGACGCGCAACTAATACACCTGTTGTTGCACGTTGCATGCGGCGCGCGGTTGCATTGCTATGGTGCTGTTGCTGGTGGTGTTGTTGCGTTGCTGGCTAGTTATTACATGCGGCCTGTTGTTGCGTACAAATCGCAGTCGTAAGCATCTTTTAGAATTCCAAGCGACATGGAAATCAAAATTGTAGCAGCAGCATTACCAGCGGCAATACGAGGTAAGAGTGATAATTTATTTAACCAAGTACATACTATCAACCAATTCTTAGTAGATACCTACTACAATATTGGTACTATTTATACATGAATGCGTTCATATATGGTAAGCAGATACACGCGACTCCTCCATCTGCATAGCGTAGAACTTTTTTAGATATCATCAAAATCGAATCTTGTAACAGATTCGCTGAATTAATCTCTTCCAGCGCCATCTAGCGGATCCATTTTTCATAATAGTATTTCTCTTCGCACCATTCCGGTACATATCCATGAGTTGCTAATTTCATCAAAATTATACGAAAAATACAGATTTTCTAAGCATCTCTACTGAGGCGACACCAAACGGATTAAATTAAGGGCAATGTCTGCCTCGCGTGTCTGATTCAAAAGAACCTGAAGGAAAACTGACTTCTCCGTCATTTGAAGTTTGGTGTGGGTGACTTTTTATGTCGAAGTCCGGCAAGAGCTCTCACGTGTCTCATAAGAACTGCTTAAGCAAGAGACTATGCGTGACTCACGTTTACAAAGTCACAACTCTAAACTTAGCATTTCTGATGGCAGGTCACTTTGCCTGAGGCTCAAGCACATTTCATCGATTGAAAAATTTAGTCTGAGCTTAAGTTCCTTTTTATGCCTGCCGCATAATATCTAATCGCTTTTGTCATTGTTCCTTTGAAGTTGACGAGTTGAAAGCAACTAAGCACTTTCTACAAAGCTGCACAGCTTTTGATTAAAATACTTTGGCTCATCGTTCCTTTAAACCCTTGAGAAGCATTTGGTAGTAAGAATGAGCCGTATTCCTAGTTTTGTTATTAACTCGTGGGGTTAATCGACTAAACTAATAAATCGATGGAAAGAAATTCATCTGTTCAATTATCCTGTTTTAATATTTCTAAACTCAACGCTTAACAAATGTTTTCATCAGAGCAGGTCGGTCGAATTACCAATGTAAATGTTTCTCACAAAGCTACACGAGTTTTATTGTGAGTGAGATGTTTATTATAAAGCAAGCCGCCATTATAAAGCAATTAATTAATTTGCTGAGTTCTCTAAGTTATTGATTTTCTTTATTTTGAAATTATAATTCAGTTTCGATATTAAATCCCACTCAAACGACTTTCACTGGCTTGAGAGCTCGCCAACTGGGCAATATTTTCCTTATTCACCTCGGTTTAGATCGAAATAGAAAAATAAAATATTTCTTGGAAAAGGGTTTACATTATGAAGCATTAAGCGTAACTTAAGTCTCAGTAATCAGATTTTGTCATTTATTGTTCATTCACCGGCAGTAAGACTACTACATAGAAAGAGTTCACTTTTGAAAGCCACTTTTATGCATTGTTGCATAAAGTATGCTGCCACAAACTTACTTTGGTTTATGTGTATGTGTGTAAGTGTATAAGCATACATACATATATACATACATATACGGACTAACATCTGCTACTGTGCTGCGTGATAGATTAACTAAGCAATCGGTGGGCCTTTAAATTTGCCGATGGGCAATCAGTTGTGGCCACTAAAGCCTTAGTGGAACGGAAGCGATGCGTTTATTTGCAACGCACTAAAAATCACTCTCATTAAATGCACCTGTCGTCAGTTGGATGCTGGTACTTTGTTGCTGCTGGTGACCTGCTGCTGTTGGTTTACTCTTGCTGCTGCTATATTCGTTATTACTCGCTATTAATATCGCTATTCTTTTGTTGTAAAGTATTTTATCTTTTGAAATTAGTCTTCTACATAGTCTTCGCTTTACTTGTGTGGCAATCAAATGAATTTGGCGGAGCAAGCAGCTGGAGCACCATTTTGCTTGCTTGCTACTGAGACATTAGCCGCATTAAGCGATATTAGCAATGTTGCACATGTGAAGACGTTAAGCGGATGCAATCTTTCAATTGCTAATGAAGAACATGAGCTTAATTTTTCAGCATCAAAAAAGAATTTGAATCGCTGCAAATTGTTGTGTAGATTTAAACTTTCGTGTTGCTGCGAAATGTACTGCAGATAGGATGGCTTTAAGTAATTGGGATTGGGAATAATAAAGTTGATGTCATGGCTCAATTTATAATGCAATATGTGGGCTACTGAGAGAGTCAAGTTTCCATGAAGAAGTATTTAATCTTCTTTGGAGCGGGTTCCGAAGTACTTAAAGCATGGTTTTCCGACTAAAAAATAAATTTTCATAACAGTTGTAAATGCGTTATTCGGGAACAATTTGAGACAAGTTGTTTGCGTAAGGATGACTCCTTCAACCATATTTTTATATATTCGTATAATAGATTCTACAAAATTATGTCGCTTCTTTTGACTACTTTAACAAGTACAATAAAATTGAAGCTATGATGCGCTTAATCCTCTGTCACCATTTCTTTTCTTTACTGTACTACAACTATGTTGTTCTCATGTAAGAAGCTCTGGCATGAAACAAATGTTAGTTTGTTGTATTTTTTTTTATTATTTTAATTTTTTCTTTAATGCAATTCGCAACGCAATCTCGCTCTCAGCCTTAATTTTAAAAGCGATTGAGAGATGGAGGGGGTAAAATATTAACAACCACTTATTGGTATATGTATTTAAGTATGAAAAATAACTGTAACAATAAAATTTCACTTCCAAAGCTAAACAAAAAATAATTACAACACTTAAAATAATTTGGTAAAAATTCATCACAATAATATGCATAGCAAATCGACGCAAATGATTTTATGGATAATAACACTAAATCCGCTTACTTTCAAAGTATATGTACATTAAGTGTATATACATACAAACAACGAAATGCTTCTAATAAGCTTAAGTCGAAGAAAAGAGAAACAACAAGTAAAACATGAAAAAGAGAGTTTGCTATTTCGCAGTAAACCAAAGACTTAGACAACGAACTTGTGGGAATGTAGATTGCAAGTAGCCATAGCAGTAGAGCAGATTACTGTCTCTAGCGTAAAATTCATTTTAAATTGCCCACACAAATCGATTTAAAACCAAAAAAAAAAACCCAAAAAATATTGCTATAAATTTGCTCAGTTCAAATATGTTTGATTGCGAAAATATGCATAAGCAAAAGTTTTGGCGCACAGCGAGACTGGTTGAACATTAAAAATAGCGCAAGAAGAAGAGCGTTTAATCGGTAATTATTTAAATATACTCAATTTTGGAACAATTTTCCGTCATCCCTTGTCATGTTTGGTTGTAAGACAAATCGATTTCGGCGTTTTGCCATCTTCAGTTTCGTTTTCCGTTTGGAATTTAAATATATTCGAACTCGTACTCAGCATAAAATATATTTAGCGCTTTCTTTTTAAACATTAATGTAGTAATGTTTTTTAAATACGCTGAGAATCAATAATATAACAGCAACACGTAGTTTTCGGATTTTCTACTAAACATTTGTTCATAAAATCTATATATTCCCTAGTCATGACACCCCGGCAAAACGGCCTAGACAACCCAGGCAATGTTCTAGGACGACTTGCCCCAGCGGCACAGAGAAAACCAATAAGATGAGACTTGACGCAACGGTTAATATATAAATAAAGAGATCAAGAAACTAGTCGAAATCGTTATCGATATTTGAATTGCTATCGATATTTTTTGATACGACGAGTATTGATAGCGATACCAGTATTTATAAAGATATATAATTTTATATTATAAATATATTGGTGTACATCTTTTGTTATTGCCTTTGTTGTTTCGATTATCGATATCGTCATTATTATAGTTACCGTTATCATTATGTCTTTTAATATCATTTTAAGAAATTGGTAAAAAAAAATATATTTAGCGACAAACCATTTTATGTTTACAATTTTTGCATAGAGAAAATGGGAAAATATTACACTGTGCTGCTCTTTTGTATATAATTTGGGGAAAATCTAACCGCAAATGTTGCATCCAAATTGTTGTGGTTATAGTAGCAAAGCTCCGTTGACGCAGCAATTTTGCCAGCAATTTTGTATAGCACATATTCACAACTACGACATATCTACATAAGTGTTTGTGTATGTAATTTATATGGAAACGCGCTTACACTTACTTACAAGGCTCGCATTATTAAAGCCCCGACCAAAGCGCACAGTGGTGCAAAATTTGAATTGATTGTTCATAATACTTCGTAATCGTTATATTTTAACCGATTTGATAATTTTTTTTGTAATGCATGCTTAACAAATTTCGAAGACGTCAGTTAATTTAATTGCAATTTTTTAAAGCTAAGTACAGAGAAAGGTTTAATTTTGAAGAAAAATGGTACTACAGCGCCTATCAATAAATTGTATGTAATAAAAATATTTGGATAATAATTGAAAATGAAAAGAACATTACAAATACTAGCATTAAATGTAAAAAAAAATGTTCACCCAAATCAATAAACTGTTTGTTCGGAAGCCTTTTAAAAAAAAAATTTAGGTATGAAGTTTTATAGCTTTTTAAATGTAAGAGCACTCTGCGTAAGCTTCAAGTGGTAAACAATTGGAGTTCATTGTTAATACTTTTTTTCATTATAATAGTAGTTTTATAAATACTCGTTTGTGAAAGAAAATGCGAATACTGTCAGCTTCCTGAAACCCGCATACCATGATATAATATTTCTTTTGATATAAAATTGCTCTTCGAAATTTTTTTTATAGATATTAAAATTAATTAATTTTAAGGATTTTTTTATCACTTTGGGGGACAACGAATTTATTTTCTTCAAAATTTATATTTTTTCTGCACTTTACACAGAAAATTTAATATAAAAAAGAAATCTAGCATCCTTTAAAATAAGCGAAAATAATAATCAAATCATATCGAACGGTAACTTCAAATTTTAAACCACTGTACAGCGGCATTTCATGAAGAGTTAACGAACACTTACGCCACACAACAATCAAGGCGCGCACTTCCTTCACACCACTCAGTTGCCAAACCGTTACATCCTTGTTGAAATGGCAAGCGTGCCGCTCACATAAAAATGAATTCCAAAAGCTATTACCAGGAACGCGTGGCACGCTCAGCTGATTTTTGATTTATAAACATTGGAAAATCATAAATTTATAACAACTAACGGCAGCGTTTAACTTGACGGCTGTTGTTATTTTAATATTTCATTGGACACTAGAAAATAGCAATAACAACGGCAGTGGAAGAGCTTTGAAAACTACAATAAAAAAGGCGTATATTAGCTGTCGCTAGGCAGACAACACCGAAATCGCGATCGAGTGGCTTAGCAAAAAAAAACGTATACAATAGACAATTGCCGCAAAACACCGAGGCGGCAAAAACTATTTACAGACATATGCTTATGCTTATGAAATTACACCAGCGCTGGCGAGCGCTTAAGCGAAACGCAATGCGGAGCTGGCGCGTTCAGCATTTGGCCGCTTGGTTAGAAGTTTGTGCCAAACATGCTGGCAGCCTGCAGCGAGTGCTACCGTAGCTGATAATTTCAATTGATTAATTGCAACTTTATGGCGAATTGGTCAATTTATCAGCGCGCAGTGATCATGCAACAAACACCAACAACAACTAAAACAAAAGCGGCAACAGCAACAGCAACAATAGCTGCGTCAAACAACAATGCAATGCCTCGGTTAGTTATGGCTACGGCTGCCACTTCAGCTGTTGTTGTTGTTGTTGTTGCTATGCACCATTCTATTTTACAATGCATTTTTCGACAACAGCAGCAGCAGCAGCAGCAACCGCGGCGACGGCCTCACCTATTCCCGTGCAGCGGCGCCGCATTCCTACGCCACCGCGCGCTTAATCGCATTTTTAATCGCATTCACATGCAAGCCAGCGGGCAGGCAGGCAAGCAGCGATGGGTAATAGCAATAGCAATGGTAATATTTACCAAACTATAAGCTATTTAACAAGCGAAACAATAACAAAAACAAACAGCAACAACATCAACTAAAAGTCTGTCTGACCACACTCTCATTCGCTCTCCATTTATCGCTTCCAATAGCTCTTTTAAATGTTATAGATTTGCGCATGCGCCCCCTCTTTCTGATTTTTTGTATTAAAGCGGTCGAACTTAGCATGCTAAATTGTTGTTATATTTGTACTGAATTGCGTAAATGGTTATTGCTTTTAACTCTCAAAAGTATTCGCTATTGTCTCTCCTTGATTGCCTTTAGGCTACAGCGCTGCATTTTCCATTTTTTAAAATAACTTTGTTTGTTGCTAAGCTTTTGCCTATTTGCAAAATAAACACCGGCAGTAAAAAAAAGTAGCGCGCAAGTCTAACGATATCATTATCATAACGGTAACTGCAACTACACCCACCAGCCTGCCACAATTGTGTTTGAAGTTTCGGTACCAAGCAGCGAACCGCCAGTCAGCCAGTCAGCGAGTCAGCGAGTCAGTGACTTCTGTTCTCCGCTTTTGGCAATTTAATTAGCTGTGCAAACGAGATTATAGCGCGCAAAAATGTGTAGCTGTTTTTGTTGTTGCAAGTGCAAATATATTCAATTGTTTAGATAAATTCACTGCAGGCGCATTCTTGTAATGAAGTTATTCTATAATTTTGAGCTTTTATTCAAAAATAAAGTAATTTTCTAACGATTGCAGCTTTAAGCTAATAGAGCTTACGATGTAAAAGCTTCAATACGATGAAAAAGATTTTGGTAATTTTTTTCATCTGAAAAGCCAACATTACACTGTGAGAAATTGTAAATGCAAGTAAATAGCGAGTTTTCATATTTAGATGTGCAACAATACGTTGCCTCAGTTAGATGCGCTTTTTTGCCTTTTCATAAGCGTAGTTAAAATTCGCATATTCAAATATATGTAGACCTCAACTTCTCCATCGAAAAGTATATGAAATAGTGGTCTTAATCAGTTTGCTAACATTTACAGGATTTTTACAAGATAAAGGTTGGAAAAACTTGTATTTATATGGCCAATACGAGTACTACTAGCGTGAGCCGAAACCCATACAACCCGTACCCCGGGTAGTCAGCAGTGTCGAGCCTGTCAAGGCCGGTTGAAGGATTACCTGAAAAGATTTGAGGGCCTTAATAACTGCTTGACTGTACGCCATAGCATTGAACTCGCTCCATCGTTTTTATGACATATATTTCTTTTTAAAAGATGGACATCTGCGTACCCATAGAATCCGAGTGTATTACTCTCGGCCCAAATGCACCTAGGTAAGTGAGCCGTTCGTGAAATATAAAACAGCACAATTTATTTTATGACTTAGTTCTGTTTGAAAAATTTGTGAAACTCTACTCGAGTTTTATGGTATTTCAGGGTATATCTCTTAAAATTATAAATCTTCATCCTACAGAGATATCCTTCAGTGTCGAAATTCCGTCCGTCTTCGCTGAACTTTGAACTACAACGCATTTGAACAAGTTCCCATAGCTCCTCTTATGCTTACGCATGACATTCGTTGCAGTTGCTAAGGCAATTGATGTTTTCTTGCTGCTGTATTTTATCTGACTAAGAAAAAGTCCCATAGTAAATCGTGGGTCGTATGCAGTCTTGCAGGATTCACCACAACATTTAATCACCTTCCAAAGGTCTAATGGAGATTTTAGATTAAGGAATCAAAAAGTTCAACTAAACAACCACAAAATTTCTCTGCGCTCTACAACAGCTTTGCAGCCGTAAATCTTCTACAGAATTTTTCTAACTACCAATATGTCCAGCTGTCCATTTTCAGTTAATTCAATTTTTTGCTCTAGTTTACATTCGCTTACTTAGCTAACCAACTATTTTCTATAGCGTGCCCGTATGTGCCAGTGTGGCTAACAATCGCCAAGCCAGCGTGTAAATATTATTGCAATCGACCAAAAGTGATGCGCATTTGGCACAGTTGTATGTGGCTTGCAATATGAATTCCCATGCGACAGCTTGTCATAGTGACGCGTGACGTTTCGAGTGCGCTGCGCGACTGAGGCGATTTTTGAACACGGCTTAAAACAACAACAACACACTCGTGGCCACGATGATTATTACTGCATAACAATTTGGTGCAGCTTCTTTGGTCAGAATTTATCAGACCTTCTGCGCGGTGTGCCTTCAACTTTCCTGCTTTCAGCTTACCGCCTACCAACTGCGACTGCGCAAACCATTTTATGCCATTCGCTTGTCCATCACATATGGCACACAATAAGAAAGCGCCGCAAAACACCTCACTCGCATTTTAACTCATTCATTGGGTGTGTTTTCTCTTGTCAAGCAACTTCAATATTTCATTTTCTTTATACATTCCCCTCAGTCAGACACCCGCCAATTGTCCAATTGTTTCTCTGTATTTTTTCACTTACGCTGCCATCACGGCTAATGCGCAACATTTGTGTTATTGTATTCAATACTGCAACTCTCCCCCTTCTAAGTCCTTGATCCAACGCGGTTGATTGGTAGATTAGCTGTTTTGGCTGTTGTGAGCTCATTGTGGCATGATGAATTGACATGCATCGCGAATACTGTATGTCATGTCCCTTTATGCTATGCATCTTCAGCAACGGAAACAAACAGCACGGGCTCCTTTATGCCGCTCGACTTCTTTTTGGCAAACAACATTTTTGATTGACATTTAATTTAAATGCGTTTTGGCCACAAACCGAAAACCGCTTGTAGTGGGGCTTACATTCTTACGAAAAAAAAATTGGTAAGAAAAATTTTAACAAAAGAAATCGCCGCAGCGACATTCACTGGCTGTATTGTTGCAGCGCGTGAACATGCAACACGGAGGCCTTAACGTTAAAATGTGCCTTTCTCTTTTTATGATATTCGCTTTGTTTGATTTATACTAAAAGCCCAATAGGAGTATATACATAAAATACGGAATAATAAAAGAATTACGTTTTTAGAATACATATCTATTAATTTCATGATAACGTCAGTGTTGAAGTATTTTAAACTTTCTACAAATATATTTATTATTTATAAGAACTAAATTTTATGATATCTCCCATTTTTTTGTGAATCTATGATATTTTTTACACTTCTTTATTCCTAGACAAAAGTTCCTACATACAGAACAATACAGCTGAACTTGATGAGACACCAAAAAATTTATCTCGCAATTTCCAACAAGCAGAAGCAAGGGAGTCTGAACGGCCAGGCACAGACGTAGCATAAACTCAAAACGTTTGGTCGCTTAAAATAAATACAAGTAAATTCAACACACTCAGCTTAACTCGCCACAACTATACTCACCTAATTCACCACACCGAAGCTCATCATATTTAAACTGATCATACCTGACTTCATTAAATCTCTACTCACAACACCTAAACTCACCAAACTAAAACTGACCATACTAGTACTCACCACCTTAAAACTCGCCACAAACGAACTCACCATACCCAATCGCTGCACACTGAAGTTGGTCATACCTGAACTAATTTTTCCACATCTCAACTCACCTAACTCAATACCCATTACCTAAGTTCCCCTTGCCTCAGTAAATTTACCACCTTCACAATTTTTTTGACTTTGTGCTATTTTAGGTTTAATTTTTCGTTCATAGTGAGGAATTGTATAACCTCTCGTTACGGAAAATACGCAGTTAGATATAATTAAAAGCAAATTATCGTTTTCTTTTCTCATTTAACGAAAATAATACACAACTAAATTCTTTTAAACAAGCCAATGATTTTTACGTTTCTTGTATTTCACAGCAACGGATATGGGCAATATTATTTTCTTGGTATTTACACATAAAATAAATTGGTTTAGCTTTAGCAGCAATTCATCACCCAACAAACAAACGTTCTAAATTAATGCCAAACAAACAATGCTTACTACAGCAACAACGCGCGCATCTACAGCAAGCAATCGCCATTTGCACATTACAGCCACATGCAATTCAAATTAATTGAATCCCTAAAATAAAATTCGCTGTAAAAATAAATTCCGCGTTGACCCACTTTAAGTTGGTCGAAGTTTCGCCGACGCTGATGAAGAGCCAACAAGTGGAGTATAATCAGCGGCGGCAGTCAAAGTGGTGGCGTTGGAGGAAGCTTCATCGGTTACCGTAATTTTGACTGCCTGTAGAATGTGCAACCTTGCAGTCACTGCTGTAAATGATGTGGTGATTTATGTGCGCTCACAACTTTTGTGGCAGCCAAATTCGGCAACAGATAATCATTCGAACGAAGCGAGCCAGCCAATGAGCAATGACGCGCCGATAGCGAAATTTGACCGTTGCGCGCTGATTGCCAGAGACGGCTGGCGGTATACTCAAGCATTTCGGATGCTTAGGAATTTTTCAGGAAAAAATTGTTGACTGATTGACACTCAAGCACAGTTGTATTGAGCTAGTTGGTAGATCAGCAAGTTTTACGCCAGCAACGTTTTTGTACATTTTATTCGACACTTAGAATTTCACTCCCTACATATGATACTCTGAAGTTCTCAAGTGGCTTATGGGATATGTGTTACAAGTGTCAGGCGCCTCGCATGCTCAAATCATTGCACCTCCAGCTCTTCCTATTAGGCAGAATACACAGCGATCACTGCAAACAACTTCTGATGCAATACCCGATTAATTTTATATTATAAATACATATTTTCCTGTTAAAGGAGAAAAAATACTCTTTATTGACACAAAATGAACTAAATTTAGAATTTTCTATTTTAGGAGGTGTGATCTAAGAATAATTGATGCAAATAAAGTGCAATTTATCAACCTAAACTTTTTATATTTTTCAACATCATCTCTTAATAACTTCGCACATTTGGTTTACATCTTTTCTTCGTGCAAATTGTTTTCTTTTACTTGGCTCCCGCATATGTTTTGTACGTCGGCCTTTATCTTTGTATTGTTTTCAAAATTTATAGGCTCCAAAAAGATAACTTCAGCCGAGCAAAGGAAGAGAAATTAATTACCCCGGATACAGAGTGTAAAGCGACTGCTCAGAGAATCAAATGTCATTCCGTAATGGTTTTACGAACTGACGATCTTGCGCAATTATTATTGAATTTAATTAATAGAATTTTTAAAAAGTTCTCAAAAATCAGCACGAAGTGCGAGTCACTTGAAACGTACTGAAATTGATTGAGGTATAAATAATATTATTTAGATGCCTTCAAACTTCCTTAAAATTTCGTAGTTTTTTTTTTGATAAACTTTGTGTAAAATTAAAAACGTAAATTCATGCAATATTTGCCGGAACATGAACTATGTTTTTATTAAGCATTAACGTAAAAATTGGCTATGAATAACTTTTCGCCTGTGGTGAAATAATCAACTCGTGGTCAATTGTTTGAGTGACTGTACTAGTGTGCTGTGCCACTTAGGTTACTACATTGCCACAGTTAAAATCAATGACAGCCATTAATGCGAAATGCCAATAAAGAACGATTGAAATGCCAAAAACGAAGAAGAGTAGAAAATAATGCAAAGAGAGAAGCATGAACACAAAAGCAACAGCAACTCCAGCATTAACATCTGAATGCTTTCTTTCATGACAGCAGACATGGGACAAACTGAGTATGCGGCAAAAACACAAATTTTTAATTGATGTTGCACGATCTGCCAAAGCTTATAGTGAGCAGCAAAAATAAAAAATAAAAACACCACACACACAAATCAACAACAATCGCAACAACACCAAATATCCGCCAAGAGACGCATGTGCACGCATGTGAATGCAGCATTTTGCATACCACACGCTACTTTGAGCTATTGCAGCATTGGCAACGTGAAAATATTTCCATGCAATAAAATGTGCGGCACTGCACCACGCAGACGCGGAGCCGTGCAGCAATGCGGCAATGCAACGGATTAATTATCGCATGCGTATTCACTGTCAGATTTGTTATATGCGGGCACTTAATTCCTTTCAGCCGATGTCCGCTGCTGCCACCAGCACCAGCACCAACACAAAAGCTGCAGCAGCAGCAACAACACCAACAACAACAATACCTTAGTAGTAAAATCTCACACACTACCCTCTTCCCCGTATTGTCTCCTGATAACGCCGCTATGGCAAATGGGGCTTGCAATTCAATTAGGCAGCACCGACAGCCGACCGATAACGTGGCGGATAGAGTTGGTCGTGCAACAAAAATAAGTTAATAACAATAACAGCAGCAACAGCGTGATTTGCATATGCGAAATGTATATGCGCTCTAAAACTAACGGTATCGATTTGCAATTGCCGTCAAAAAGCGGAAGAAAAACGCTAAAAAGTATAAATTTGTAAGTGCGTTAATTGGGGCACTTTCCAAGCGACCACGTTTGTGCAACGTTAGTGAAAATATGCGTGCGTTTTTTTTTCTTTCTTTTTTTTTGGAAATGGTGAAATCGGGTTGTTTTACGATCGCAGTTTGATTTTGTGTGCTTGTGACAACTGAACTTATAGTTTGAGCTTGCAAGTTGCTGAAAGGACACACATATGCCTATAAATATTGACAAATTTTATGAGGACGGCAACTTTCTCCGGCTTAGAGACTAAGTCTTAGACTTAAGGAAACCAAGCAACTTGCGTTCAACCTGACTTTTAATATAGCAATAAGTTTTTTGGCAAGTAAAAAAATGATCAACTTCTACTATGCACACGGTGGAGCATAACCAAAAACAAATCGGCAATCGTTAAACTCTCAGTGCTTCTCTCTAACGTAAACTCTGCAACTCCTACTCAATTTTCTTTTATTAGATCTATAAGAGCAGCATTTATCTTGCCGACAATTGCTACTTTGAACTGAGTATACAAATTAGCAGTTCTCTCGTCGAACAAAAACCACACTCTCTCAATATGACCGTACTATTGTATGAACGGATAAGAGGGCTTTTATAGTGTCTGAGAGCAATGTTCTTTGAAAGACGATGTAACGATGACATCAACATAGTTCTTGCTTAGAAGTTTTTGACGCGGTACCCGCAAGTAGAAAAGGAAGGCCGTATCTAGTTGGACATTGAAGTTTTTTTGTCTCGTTTGAGAGACAAGGAATAAACGGAAAGCTATCTCCGTTAGTGTATCGTGCATCTCACAGCGAGGACGAAAAAATTTAATGTCAGAAACACTAGCCTCCTGCTAGCCAAACGAATTGAATCAAATAAAATAGAATTGAATAATAAAAAATAAAGAAGGAGGCTGTGTCAGAGACACGGCCATTAAGTTTAACGTAGAATACGCCATCCGATAAGACAGAAAACATATGTATAATGATAATTTATAATGATAAATAATACAAGCAAATGAATTTCTTTATTTGATAGTTACTTTTGATGATATACATAAGCTTATGATAGGAAAATAGGATAAAAATGTTTTTAAATTATCAATTAAATTTCTCGCAAAAACGAAGTCAATGGTAGTTATCAATAGTAAAGATAAATGATAAATAACAGACCCAAATCTATTTGATTATTTGAAAGTTACTTTTGAGAATATAGGCTTATGATGGGAAAAATAGGATAAATATGTTTTTAAATTAACATTTAAATTTCTCGCAAAAACTAAGTCAATGGTTGTGTTATCAATAGTTGTGGGAGCATCATTTCGAATATAATCCAAATTAAACGTATCGCTCATAAATTTCGCCAATCTAGTATTTGAAGTGATTTCTGTGTTAAAATCACCACCAATAAGCAGTAGTTGGCAGCGCTTTCTCTGCCTTTACTCTACTTAAATTTTCCCGCCTAAAATTATGCAATAAAATGAACGTCTATTCACGCTACAAACCCACCACTACTACACACTCAACCAAACACCACACACATATTTGTGTGCATGTGTTTATACAATTTTCATTTGAGAAATTTAAATATTAGGAAGATATCAACCAACATGAAATGTATGTCAAACGAAAGCTAACATCTTCATTTGACTACAAAAAAATTTTTAAAAAAAGTTACCGAGCCGTTTCCTTATAATTAAAGAAATAGAGATTACAACAATAAAAACCTGACATGGGTGCCCATACCGTAAGGTAAGACGTATTCTACGCCAAAAACTTGAACAATTTCTGATACAAATGGAGATAAAATGCTTTGCTACGTGTTTGGTGGGATTAACTGAAGCCAAATACTCTCAATGTTCGTCTGTAACGCCAAGAAATGGACCGTCTGAAAAAAGCAAAAGCAATCACACAGAATTGGTCAGCTTTCCGATAGTAACGGCAGTACGCCCAAACGACACAACATTGAGCCACACTAGTCAATAGTAACTCGGCTGTTTGGTCAAAAGACTCGTATGTTTCTCACGTGCACAAACCTAGCAGCAATGAAGTTCCTCTCAATAATGCATAGTTTTGTAGCAAAAAATATATCTCGAGAGAGAGTTGTGAAAATCCTTTGCCTCAATTTAATGCCAATAGGAAGCAAGGCTTCTAAGCTAATCCAAAAAGTCGTCGAAATATATGACGCTTATTTGAACTAAATTGGAGTATTTATGTAAAGTTAGCTGAAACAAGTAAGAAAAGCTAAATTCGGGCGAAACCGATTTATTTTTGTATGGTCGGTGCCCATAATTTCATGAAAACGCCATTTCTTTGTTTCAAATCGCTGCTAGTATTAAACTTCACTCAATTTCTTCCAAAAAATACTGAAAACGAATTTATTTTCATTTTTCAAAATTTCCGTTATATGGAAGTTGGGCGTGGTTATAGTCCGTTTTCAAAAGTTTCTGACGGTGATGCTAATGATATCAAGGACAACATGTTCCCCAAATTTTGTGACAATACCTTCCATCGTTGTTGAGATACTAACAGACGCTTTTTTATAAGTGGGCGTGGTAACTATCTCTCTAAATAACAAATTAATATGTTCAGATAAAGAAAAAACAAAATTCTTGCATTTTTCAAAATTTCCGTTATATGGGAGGTGGGCGAGGTTATGGTCCGATTTCAAAAATATTCTACGATAATAATAGCGATGTCAAAGAAAATATGTCCACCAAATTGTGTGACAATACCTCGCACCGTTATTAAGATACAGACATTTTTTCATAAGTGCGCGTGGCAACGTCCATTTTTCAAAATTTCATAATTACCTATTTTCTTAGTTCAAAATCGCTCCAAATACCGAATTTCACACAATTTCTTTTAATAGATACCGAAAAAACTAAGTTTTTGCATTTTCCAAAACTGCCGTTATATGGGAGGTGGGCGTGGTTATTGACCGATCTTGATCTCAATTTTTACTCAAGTTATTGTAACCACGGACAGACGGACGGATGGACAGTCGGGGCTAAATCAATTCCTCTTTTCATACTGGTCATTTTGATACATATGGTATATGTCTATATCTATCTCGATTATTTCTTGCTGTTACAAATAACCGTTATGCGAACAAAGTTATAATACCCTTGTGTACAAGTACGCTCGGGTATAAAAATGTGCGATTTTATCAATGGCAGCGAATTGCACCGTTTGTTAGGTTTTAAAAGGGGTTTATTTTTTACTAAAACCGTTACCGCCCGTTTTAAAAATAATATTGAGACTATTAACTAATATAATATTTTAATACAATGTGGGTATCAACCAAAATTCCTTTTAAAATTCCACATTTCAGAACTACATGTGAAAGGGTTGCCAACTCCATAAAAATTCAAATTTCATTCGAGTTAAGGTAATAAAATAATTTAAATATATATCGCAATGCTAAATTCAAACGGAAAATTTTAGTTTTAAAATATTTTTTAATAGGGTTGCCACCTGTTTGAGTTGCCGAATTTAGTTAAATAATACAAAAACTACATACATACATATATATGATGTGTTATAAGTTGGGTGTCAAGGAAAAAACTTCAAGAAAGCTTGAATTTCAGCATAAAGTCTATTTTTAATGTTTTTGCAAAGAGCTGCCACCTGTTTCAAAGGTTAAACTCAAATAATTTAATATTTCAGGGGAATTATTATTATTATTATTGATTATTGTATTTATGGTTAACCGAATAAATACAATAACTTATAACTATGGCTACAGTGGCCTTAAGCTAAGCTAGGCTTGTAACTATATATGTTCATGAGGTATATTAATTAAATTTCTTTAAGAATATTACAGTGTTTTAAATAATTAGTGAGTTTTTAAATGCTGTCCGTAGAGTCCTTTAAAAGTAAATCTGTGGGTCTGGTGGTGTTGTTTAATGATTTTCTTGGTGCTTAAAGTGTGCGCAGTCATCTAGGATATGTTTAATGCTTGGGTTTGGGTTAGCGCAACGTCTACAAATGTTTGTTTCTTTTTTTATTAAATATTCGTGTGTTAATCTCCTGTGTGTCCAAGTCGTAGTCTTATTATTTTTAAAATTTCTCTTCTTGTTATGTTAGTGTTACGTGCAAACTTGCACTCGTTTATTTGTTACCTTTTTTTGGTTAGAGTATTTATACCAGTTTGATGTAAATTCAAAAGTGGAGCTTTGTTCGTTTTTGAATATTGTGTTTATGTATTTTTTGTTGTATGTGGTCATAAGATTTAAGGACATAGTGAGAGAGCGATTGAGTGCTTCTTTTACGGCTCTATCCGCCAATTCATTACCTAGGATTTGCATGTGTCGTGGTACCCAAACTAGCTTGATTTTGTTTATGTTTTTTATTAGTAAGTTTCGAATATATTCTGTGGAATAATTTTATTGTTTAAATATCTTATCATTTTTAATGAGGCCAGCGAGTCAGAACAAATTGCGAATTTTCCAGGCATATGGCTAGCAAATTGCATTGCTTCAAAAATAGCTTTTAAAAACTTTATTTTTAAGTACCATCTAGAAGGGTTGACAGCTGTTTTAAAAGTAAAAGTGAATTAATCTCGATATAACTTTAAAAATAATCTGGCTTAAGTAGAGAGCTGCCACCTAAATGAGAAGTCGATTTTAATTACAATATAAACAAATCATATTAAATAATTAAATGTCTGAGCGGATGGAGAGTGTTCTAAAAACAATTTGAAGCTTTAACAGTCTTGCCAGATGTTTAAGAAAGTAAAATTTAACTTACGTTCATAATAAGTTAAACGAATTATTATTTGTTATTGGTATCAATTCAAATGGGTTTGAAGTGGGATTAATCGTAAACTCTTAGCAAGTAGCAGTACTTCTTTCGATTAAGGCTCTCAGCGGCGTTGAGGCTATTCATTTTTTTTTTTCACACAACATCGCATTGCGAACATTCGGGTTTTCTATTTAATTGTTATTACTAACATATGATTATTTAAATAGTTTTATTTGAAATGAAACTTATTTTTACGACCCGATTATTGATCAACGCTTTTGGCTTTTATTGCATATATTTATTTGTATTCTTCATTTTGATTATCAATTGTACGATTACGAATTTACAGATGGCAAAATGTTTGGCTGTGTGTTTGTGCGCATTCGCTATCTTATATGGCATTGCATGGCACACAATGTGTAGTAAAAGCTCAACTCCTAGCGGCTGCTAACGGTGCATTCGAGTCGACTCGCGCGCCACAGTGGCATTATGCAAAAATTATTATTGTTTTAGGCTGTCGCGGGCAAACAATAAGTCGCCAAGGCAGCGACTAAGATTGCAGATGGACAAAGCTGAGCTGAGCTAAGCTGAACACGGAGTTGAGTGGAGTTGACTTGAGCGTTGTGTTGCATGTGGCAGGTTGGCAATTCGAAAATGATTTTCGCTAGCAGTCAAAGAACGAAAGAAAATCAACAGAAACGCTATCACAGCATAAATTCGCGCAACATCTTCAGCGGCTAACTTCCTCAATCGCTAGGCGGTAATTGTGGTTTTGACGACAACGACGGCGACGCATGCGTGCATTTCACCAATTTTTTTCCAACGTTGCTTTGCTATGTTGCGTTTTTGGGAATCACAATTTGCAGACAAATCGTTGACGCTAGATTTTTTTCTTTCTTTCTTTGGGGCGTTTGAAATTTTGTCTTTTGCTGCAATGTTGCCATATGCAATTGTGTCACGAAACAGGCGCGCCACAAGCAGCATGTGTGTCATATGTGTGCGTGTGGCATATGATAGAGAATGTTGCAATGCATTTTGGGAATTTGAGGGTTCGCAGAAGCGTTTACGCTAGCACCACTTCGGTGTTTTTTTTTTTTAATTTCTTGCTGGCGGCAACCAGACGGCAACGACAAATTTTTGAACACCGCTATATGACAGCGAAACAGCTGGTAATTGAGTGTCGTTGCATGCATTCGTCCATAGACAGAAAAAAAAACACACAAATTTGCATTTGATTTATGGAAGATGGTTAATTTTGTGTGAGTAGAAAAAATTGTACGCTTAAGCGAAGCGTATTTGTGCGATTATTTAGATTCTCATGTAGTAGTTGAGCCAATTAGAAAATGAACGTTTCGCGTAAATACTCATGGAAACAAGGTCCGCTCAAGTAACTCAAGTTTATACAGCCTAAATTCTCCTGCGAACAGATTATCTGGCTTGTAAGCTTGAGATAATGAGTGAGGGAGAGTGCAGAGGACACAACGAAGCTGAATGCGACTAAGTTAACAATACCACAATAGGCAATATGGTCAGGGTCGTTTCAGGGTAATTATTTTAGAATCAAATTTAAGGAATTCATTATCACTAGAATGGAAAAATTTGTATATCATCGATTTTCGATTTTAGCTTTTTGGTAGGTCTTTGAATATGTTAAGTTCACTGGCAAACGTCCTTTCATTATTTAGGGCGTACGGAAGCAAAACGTCTGGTCCACAGCGCTATAATTCCTCGCAAAAGATTATTAACTATGAAAAGGAATGGACTACACTTGAAACCTCTCACGCGAGAAAAAGAAACCATATTTAAGGCGGTATCTTTAAATGAAGTATCTTGATTTTATTATTGTTAAGAAAATATACGGGGACTGAAAACATCGGAAAACATTTTGAAGCAAAATAATATGGAGCCTTACAACTCAGCACTCCTTACACTCAAGAATTTTTAAACCAATGTAAATTCATACCAGCTGCAATGCAAAAAAAATTTATCAAAGTCTGTATATTACTAAACCAAAAGCTCTCGGTGAGCTCAAATAAACTTCTGAACTTTTCTCTTTAGGCAACTAGTTTTCTACTGAAACTTATGTTGAAAGTTCTTAATATTTACCTCAATCTTAGCCTACAACTCAAATTAATAGTCACTTCTGCTCGAAAGGCTTCTATTAAATCTGGACTATTGTTGTGTTCTTAATGAATGGAATCGGAAGCTTCGAAACAGTATCATAGGAATGTGGAACTTACTGACTTCCCTAGGCACTGCTTTCTAGAGCAGCTCGGGTATGATGGAACTAATATAATTTCAATAAACTGTAGCTACCCACATCACTGTAGACAGTAAGAAATTTGAAAAAGTAGAGAACTTTGTATACCCAGGAACTAAGATAAACACCAATAACAACCTCAGACTTGAAACCCAACGGAGAATCTCACTTCCCAACAACTGCTAGTTCGGACTCAGTAGGCAATTGCACAGTAAAGTCCTCTCTCGAAGGACAAAAAGTACACTCTATGAGTCTCTTATTATGCTCACCCTTTCGTATGGCCCAGACGCATAAACGAGGACCACATCAGATGAAAATGCTTTTGGAGTGTTTAAGAGAAAGATTATCCGAAAGAGGCAGTGGAGTGTGTGGATAACTATCTCAGTTACTACCCTACTTTGGTAGAAACGTTGCTCCCACTTCTTAATAAACCTCGTTTAACTCTGGGCGCATTGGAAAAATTCAAATCCTAAATAGACGGATATTCAACACATTCTTCGGGAAAGGAGTGAGACGGATTACGATTAATGCAAGGATAAAGGTTCAGATAAATATAAGCATGAATATAACGGAGAGGAGGGAGAGTAAAATGCAATTTTTTTAAATGCGATTTGGCAGCTGTGCCCCAAGTGCTGGGCAAGCATTTGAAGTTATGGATTGAAAAACTGTTTTGTTTATTACAAATTTGTTTTCGTTGCTCATACTCTTTCCTGTTAATCAGAGGGTACAGCATTTTGATAACTATGTTAACTTTCTCTTGTATATGTTTTATATGTACACTGTGTGTATATAATTTTTTTAATCAAAAACTACTCCAAGATATTTGACTGAGCTGGTCCAAAGTAGTTCATGATCTTCTAGTTTTAGCCTTGAGCTTGGTAAATAGCAAGGACTCCTTTTCTAGTGAAAAAGATAGCTTGTGCTTTACATGTATTAAGTTTAATGTTCCATCTTTTGATGTAATTTGAAAAATTGCATAGTGCGCTATGTAGTTTTGTTACGATGTCATTGCCAAACTCATGCGAATAGAATAATGCAGTATTGTCGGCATACATAGCGTAATGACAATTTTCATTATCCTCCAAATAATTAATATTATTTTTCAATTAAAACATCGTTAATTCTTTAACAAACACAATTCAAAACAGTTTTTTAAATTACATAAAAACTTTTATCAAAAATTTCATAAAAATTTTGTACTTAAAAAAAATGTTTGATTTTTTTGCGATATGCAGATATGTAGCTTGGTAAATTTTAGAACAAAGTACAAGCTTCTAGTGGCTGCGAATTACCACTGATTTTAGACAATTTTTTTTACTAACACTCTTTCGCAATTCCTTCCATACAAAAAATAATCGCACTTTCTGAGACTAAAATTAAATATGTAAGTCAAAAAACTGCACTCATAAAAATTCTAAAAACTTTTTTTTTAATTTGAAATTTTTTATAAAATGCTGTTATATAATTGTACATTTTGTAAATACGAGGGGAACTACTTATGTATTTAGAAAATATAAAAAAGAAACATTTTTGTTCATTTTAAACGCATTTATTGCCTTTCAAAATATTCGCCTTTAAGATTTATAAACTTGTGCATGCGCTCAAACCATTTTTCGAAACACTTTTGCCAGTCCGAAGAGGATACCTCAGAAACATGGTTTTTAAATGCTTCATTGTGTGCCAAATCGGGGCTGTACGGCGGATGACCCATCGATTCGATCTTTTGAGTGTCCAAATACGCTTTTGTTTCACGGGATGTGTGTGAGCTCGCATTGTCGTGGTGCAAAATGATTCGTCGTTTTTGATTGATCTCTCGCAATTTACCGAAAACTTCTGTCAAACAAATGGTCGTATACCAAGCTGAATTGACGGTCTTTTGATTTTCAAGAGCCACAGTTGCCACATGACCAGTTTACGAAAAGAAACACGCCACCATCTGCTTCGCAGTGCTTCACGCCCGCACAACTTTCGTTGGATTTTCTTCGAATTGAAAGACCCAAACAGTTGATTGGTTTTTGGTTTCGGGTTCATACGCATAAAGCCACGATGCATCACCTGTGACAATGTAGTAGACACTTTTGGAAGCACCGTCGTCTAATTTTCCAATCATTTCTCGGCACCAATTGACGCGAGTCTTTTTTTTTTTTGAACGTCTGTCAACTTATGTGGAAACCAACGCGCACACAGCTTCCGCACACCTACATATACATATGTTCATGAAAAATATTATATATGCTAGTTGCCTATATGCCTAGGGTTGCCTCTATCTCGAGGTATGTCAAATGACGATGTTGCTTAAAGAGTTTTCTCACCGCATTGATGTTCTCTGCCACAACAACAGATTTTGGACGACCTGGTTTCTCATCGTCTTTGAGCGAACTCATTGTACCAGTTGTAAACACTTGCTTTGGATCGTGGTTTGTCGCCAAAAGTTGAATGAAGTGATTCGAAACACGGTTGTTGAGTAAGCCCCTTTCGTAAGCTTGTAAAAAATCATGGCACGACGAAAATTTTCACGAGATAATATCATTTTTTCAATGAATTGAATTTTTCAACATGACAAAAATCAATGTTTAATGCGAATTGACAGAAGTTGACTGAAGAGACTTATGCTAAAAAATGTCAAACTTTTGGAATGTCATGTCGGTTTTCATCTGGCAATAATTGTAGTAACATTTTCTAAATACATAAGTAGTTAGTTCCCGTAATTTAAAAAATGGGAGAATGAACCATATTTTACTTGAAAAACAATTTTAATTAAATAGATGAAAAATAAAGTGTCCAAATCTGTCAATATGGCGTTGTGCTATAATTTGTGATGCAATGTCATTTAATTTAATGAAAAGTAATTTGATGGAATTGTAACAAATTTGTAATATTATTTAGTGTGAACTTAAATGTAATGCACTGTAATGTTAAGCAATGTAAACTAATAAAATGTAATATATGGTATTTATATGCAATCTTTTGTGATATACATAATGCCTGGGTCACACCCCAGACGCACTAAAACTTTTTGATTGTAGATAGAGGAATTTTTATATTCTTTGTCGTCTAAATCTGTAATATTTGCAAACAAATAAAATTACCTCCGACAGCAAACATACGTGCAACATACTTTTGGATGTGTGTATGCGCCAAATAATATCGCCAAAAAAGAGTCTTGCCACCAGCATGTATGTATGTATGTATGTAAGTGCGCATGATTATTTCCTGCCGTCCACTTGCGACATTAATAAGACTTAAAATTGCTGCTGCTGCTGCCTGTGTTGACAAGGACAAAGTGGGCGCGCGCGCGATCTGCACGAATTGGATGCTTAGAATTGTGTGGCAGGAAGTGTGGCAAGTGCGGCAAGTAGGCGGTGCATGATGCATGGCGGCAGCAACGATTTTCGCCATATATGTATTTGCAGTTAGTTTCGGCGCACAGCACAACAAATGACAAACAGAGTAATCATAACAACAGCAGCAGCAACAACAATAACAACAAAAATAACAATAACACAAACTAAAAGGAATGACAGAAATAGTAGTTGTTGCATACAAATATATGTATATATATCATATACGAGATATGTACATACATTTAAACGGTAGCAAGCAGCGGCGTCAGCGGTACGCGCAACCGGCCCCAACTGAACGGATGTGGGGCGTGTTGGCCGACTGTTGCAATAATGGTCTCCTAATTATTATTTATTGCCTCGCATTGACGTCAATTGTTATTGCTGTATGTTATGGTTATGGTAAGTGTTGCAGTTTGTTATTGTTATTGCTGTTGTTGTTGTTGTTGTTGTTGTAGCTACTGCAGCTGTAACATTCCAACGCTAAATTCGCGCGGCCAGAATTACAAATGCAATACGATTTTATGCCACTTTATGCTTTTGCTGCTGTTATCGTTGTTGTTGTTGTTGTTGTTATTATTACACTTATTTGTGTATACACGATATTTTTCGAAATTCATATTCTTATTTTTTCGCTTTTGCATTTGTGTTATTTGCGCTGTATACCAGCAATTTTCTCGCATAATAACACATTTGGCCACAAAATCGATTAGCAAACGGGGCTACAGCAACAACTGCAACTGCAACAGCAGCAGCAGCAGCGACGTGCAGCCGAAGCAGCCGGAGCAGCCGGAGCAACACCCATAATCCTGTGATTGCAGCAAGCAATGAGAAATAAGTAAGTAAAGTAAGAAAAAAAAACTTTTTTTGTAAATTAAAATTCAATCAAAAAACTAAAAAAAAAAATAGAAGAACGCAAAAGCGATTTAAAATTTTAAACGCGGCAGCCACACTCGACACCTGTGAGCGGTGAGCCAAAGCCGCACGGTGCGCTGCATGTGGCATGGCGGTGCTACTGTCACACCAACCGATTTCATGAATACAACATACAGACTTATGCTATGTTCCTATACGTACGTATATTTATACATTTTAGATTTTACCAATTTTCCATTATTTTTCAATTTACTATTTATTTATATTTAAGTTGTTTTGCAAAGTTCGCTGGCGTTTTAGTTTTATTATTTACTTCATTTTTAATTTGCAGTAAAATTTTAAGCAGCAGGAAACTCGAAATTGGCACACATTTTAAGTTTATATTCACTGTTTTTTTTTTGTTTTTCTTGCACTTTTCTTGTCTAAGGTGCACCTGAAGCGTTTCTAAATTGCAAGAACAACAGCTACAGCAACAACAACTATTTTTAACACGATTGCGCGTAAATTCAATTGAGTGAAAATTCATTTAAACTATGTCAAATTCTTAATCGAAAATACTTAGACAGCTTAATCGACGGCGTTGACGGGTCAATAGCGACTAAATTGAGTTCAGTACTTGAAAATGTTTTTAATTGATAAATTTCTATAAATCAATTAGATTGTGATTTTTTTTTTATCGGCAGTGTCGAACCAACGACCAATCGTATAGTAGGCAAACACAAACCCATTTAACATTGAAAAGTCTAAAGCACAAGTTAGTTGCAGAAGGGCATAAGTGGTTACTAAATATTAGGATAAAGTTGCCATAGATTTGCCAGTAGAGCGGGTAGTTTAGAGCGAAGATGGTATAAAATCGCGTTTTATGATTTGAAACAACTTTAGCTTCGAGAAAGCATTTTTACTTTTTAATTCCAAAATGGGACTAGAAATTTTATAGTCTTATATGGATGCTAGCATTAATAGTTATAATGACGGTAAGGGTGATAGTAATTGTAATATGGTAAGGCAAAAAGAAAGAGTAATTCTAATTATATACATAGTTGATATTTATGATGGTAATGCCACTAAAAGGTCCAATCGGTTACGCAAGTGGAAATGGTAACGTAAATTCTGATCATCTTATGGATATATCAAGGGTAGCGGTAATGGCATCCATAGTAGTTATAATAATGATAAGTGTAATGGTAGTTGTAATGGTAATGCAAAGAGAAGTGGTAATAGCAATGATATTTTTGTATTCATTGACTGAATTAATAAATAAATAATATAAATAAAATAAAATATTGGTTATGGTAATGACACTGAAGTGTAACGAAATTTCTGAATTTAATTGTAATAACAAGGGTGGGAGTAATGGAATGCGTAATGCTAATGCAATGAGTAGGTGTAATGGTAATGGATAATTATAATGGTAATGATACTGTGTATTGCTAATTAAGTAGTAATCGTAATGACAATGGCAATGGCGTTATGGCAATGGTTGTTATGGTAGAACAATATGGAATTGCTTTTAATATTGGTAATGGTAATGCTATTAAAAACTGTTATATTGGTAATTGTTAAATATGTATATGATAATGTTTAATTAGTTAGTTATTGTATTGAAAACTGTAACTACAATGATATGGAAAGAATGTCATCATTATTATAATAACAATGATTTTAATCGGAATAATAACACAGGTCTGCAACAAAAATGCTGTCTGGATATTTCCAACTGATTTCTATGTATTTAGGTGTTCTGAAAACTAAAAAAATACTAATTAAAATTGCAGAACGTAAGGTTATTTTACAAAACGCAAAATTTTATTGTAAAAAAGGAGTTTTTTTGGGCTAACTTGTAGGCATTAATAATATGTATAATTTTATTTTGATTCCTGATTTTAAATGTTTACCCTTACTATCATGCATTTAAGATCTCATACGACCCAGCAAAGTGGCATATTTTCATTATCTTCTTCATAGAGAAGTCTTAAAGCAGTTCTGTTTCACAACGGCGGTTTCTATACTTCCATTCCTGTCGGTCATTCCGTACACCTCAAGGAAACCTACAAGAACTTGGAATTGATTCTTTGCAAATCGAAATATAAAGACCACGGTTGGCAAGTGTTCGGTGATTTCAAAATCTTGGGCATGGCTTGCTTTTTGTGTCTATGGGATAGTAGAGACCGAACAAATCACTGGGCCAAAAAGTGTTGGCCTCCGAGGGAGCTTAAAGTTGGCGAAAAGAATGTCCTGCATGAAACTTTGGTGCCTCGTCATAAAGTTCTTCTACACCACCGCTTCACAGAAAGCTGGTATTGATGAAGCAATTTGTAAAGTCACTTCCAAGAGATTAAAATTGCTTCAAATACTTAATATCAAAGTTTCCAGGCCTCTCGGAGGCAAAGTTGAAAGAAGGTGTTTTCGTTGGTCCAGATATTAGACGGCTTACGGCTGATCCACTATTCATCACAACCATGACGGATCCTCAAAGAGAAGGGTGGATTGCCTTTACAGAGGTCATACAGAAATTTTTAGGCAATAATAAAGATCCTAACTACAAACCAAACCGTCAAAAGAATGTTAAAAACATTTCAAGCTTTAGGTTGCTTGATGGGTTTAAAAGTATATTTTCTACATTCGCTCCTCGATTACTTTCCAGAAAATTTAGGAGACGTGCGTGAAGAGCAAGGTGAACGATTTCATCAAGATATTAAGGAGATGGTGCGTCTATAGTGTGCGTCTTTATATTCTACCACAAATGAAGGGACCTTACAGTTTTGTGCCAACTTCGAATGGCAGATATATTTTATGAGAAGCTTTTCAATGCAGAAATTCCCTCGGAGGTTTGCCATTGCCTGGCGAGGGGTGGGCGTTATTAGAATTTGTTTTCTATGATTTAGATTGATAGTAAAAGTGGCTGATAATCTAGATTATAATATGCAATATAAGAAAAAAAATTTCTCAACTGTTCACTGGCCTCTCTATTAAAGGAAGATAAATATATACATATGTATGTGACAGGAAATGTTAAAATTGAACTACGGATCTGATTTTATTGATAATACCCTCTTTTTAATGTAACCGCAGTTTTCAATATGCAATTGTTTTTTTTTTCAAATTTATTTCAAAAAAGTAAATATTGACAAAAAGAAAACTTAAAAAAAATGCTTACTACGTAGCCGGTAACAGAATTTCTAAATCGAAAATGGCAAATTCGACGTGGCAGACGAAATTTTTATAGATATATTTTTTTTGTAACGCGTTGCTCGGAAGCGAAATAGACACACTTATAAAATTATATCCGCTGTTTTGAATTTGGCACTCTAAATTTATATTTCTCTATCATCTCGACGATATCCTTCACAGCAAAATTATCCGCCAGACAGTTTCGTGTGATTAATCTGGCATAACTCAACAGTTTTCGTGATGGCAGTTTTCTTTGCATTGAAAAACGCTCGAGTAGTTTGGAAGCCTAATTTGAGGTTGATGAAATATTCCAAACAATAAGATACTAGAAAGTCTAGACCCCGGGACAGATGAATACCCAGAGCAACTAGCTCTCATCTGCCGGTGAAGTATACCGACGCGTCCAATTGAATCCAATAAAGACATCCCGCAAGAAAATGATTCGGTTCGGTGAAAACGAGATTCACCCGAAAATTGGAAAGACATATCGTTTTCACAAAGAAGAAAACTCCCATAGCGGTTGACCAGAGTGGACACATCATACCACCGAAAACTCTATCCCCTTGCCACCTACACCACCACCATCACCTACCTTAGTATCGCCTGCATCATCACTTTGTCAGTTGCATGCATCAGAGACGGCTGCATCAGAGACGCTTTGTGATAAATTCGCATCAACTGTGCAGCTAAATGAGGACAACATGATACCACGACACGATGGCGAATGGCAGCGCGCTTTGAAAAGCCCAAAGTTAAATCTAATACTTGCCCCAATGCTCTATGCAGTTGTGAGTGCATTTGTGTATGTTTGTGTAAGAGTGCATTGGCGATACTTTGCGGGTATCAGCAATGCAAATCATTTGCGAACCAAAACATGCGACGACGACGCTCGCACCGCCGCGATACGGATATGAGAATAGTCCACAAATAGCGCAGACTTAAGCTATTACTGTTATCTGTGAAATTTATATGCAACACTACGAGTAACGAATTTGATGTCATTGCAACAACAACAACAGCAGTAACAACAACAACAACGGCAATGCAACAAACAAATAAACAAACAGCGAATAAGTTTTCGTAAGCGCAGCGGTCGCACATCTATCAGACTTGCAATCGCCATTGCTATTTTACCCATCGCAGAGAAACCCTCCTTTCGCCACCGCGTTTCGCTGCCCGATTTACCTCATGGTACATTCATGCAACATTTGTTCGCCACATTGGCATTGCAGCGCCTTGTTAGGTGTCACTTGTCCGCTGCCATGCAGTTGAGCGTACAACGTTTGGCGGAAATGAGAACAAAGTTTATTTTTATTTTGTTTTAATTCTTTACTCTGTGTGTTGATTGCATTTGCTGCTTTCCTTAAGACATATTTGTTTGCTGTGGCATGTTCTGATATGTGTGAGTCCAGCGCTATCGCTGCTGCTTGCCGCTTATCTGATCTCCGCCGCGATCGCATCACTGATAAGCGGCTAAGCGGCGGCAACAGCGACGTTAATCAGCAACAGACAAGCGCTTTGACTTTAGGCGGCACTCAATCTTCACGAGCGCGATTTTGACCTTCGGCCGCCAGTCAGCAGTTGAGTGTATTGCTATCGAGTGTAAGAATGTGAATGAGAACGGCAGCACATTTAAGTATCAACACCTTGGTCAGCGCCAAAATAGTGTAATAATCCGATTTTTTCTTCTTCTTTTTTTTATACTTCACATAGGTCAGTTGCAGATTTGTGGCAACCACATGTGGCCATAATTCACGAGGTGCAAACACCTCGCTGCGATCGCATAAATTTCACAATTGATTTGTGACTGCGGCGACAATGAAGCGCACACTGTGGCAACATTGTTGTGTGTTTAATTTTTCCTTTAGTGTTTTTTTTTTCTTCTTTCGTTTCTACTTTGCGCCACATGCTCACATGCGCCGTATTCAATTTCTCGCCCAGCGGTCAAAAGCGTCCATCCATGCGTTCACTAATAAACAATTTAATGCGCTTCCCATATCTATCATCGAAGCCGCGCAAGGCTTTTCTCCTCCTCTTCCTTCTCGTGTTCGCCTTGCTGGTCTTATTTGCGTTTTCTTTGCACGCTGTGGCAGCTGCCACAGTTTTAGGCGCATGAGCACTGCATCAGCTAAAGTACAGTTACATGAGTCGTGGACCAAACGAAATGTAGCAAATTGGCGAGTCAGTTGTGTGGGATTTATGCGGCACAGTGTGTTGGTGCTAGTAAAAAATAAGCAAGCGCTCTGATACACCCTAAAAATCCCTTTTAGTATCATTGCTTAATAAATGTCTACATTGGAAATCAGGCATTGTATACTTTTAGGCGCACATGAAAATTAGATTTTTTAAGAATTTTTGTCAATGAAATTGTACAACAAACTTAAACATGTTGGCAATTCAATCGAACAGTATTATTTTAACTACTGGAATTAATGCATAATGTTCAACCTTAAAAGGCGACCAATGCATGACTAATGTGAATACTACCGCGCCAAAACATTTGCCAGGATTACTTGATTTTTACCATAAATTAATAAAACAAACTAACTATAAAATTAGTTCAGAAAATCGTATAATCCGACACTTAGGGCCAGTTTTTCAGTGATGCTTTAAACTTAATTTAAACTAAGTTTAATTTCCTTGCGCTCAATTAAATTTGTTGCAACCAAAACGAAGTAGTCAGCAAATAGCTGATAAGTTAATTTAAGTTTAACCGAGCGCGATCGGCAGTTTAAACTTAGTTTAAACACCGTTTAAATTTGACTAAAAAACTGTATTCTGAGTTTAAACTTAGATTAAATGACGAACAGAGTTCAACATGCACTGAAAAATTGGCCCTCACTCGTACATTGCTATTGTAATTTTCATCTCAAAACTGTCAAGAGTTCAACTTATTGCGCCGAAAAGTATGCAACTTTTACAGACGGATATTTTTAAATAACATTGCATAATTTTAGGCACAACTGTTATTTGTTAAATATTAAAAATATGTTAGAAATAGTCTTAAGGCGCTAAAAGTTTATTAAGAAAAGCAATTGGTTTATAAGGTTTGGTGACGTAAAACGATAACGATAAAATTATCAAAAACTATCAAAACATATCGATAACCATAACAATATTAAATACGACAACAACACTTATGACGATGAGAGTAACGAAAGAATTCAACGCGTGCGATCTTTAATAAATTAAGTGCAAAACACCTCTTAAGAGGAGCCTAAACAAGCAAGCTGTTTGACCAAACATTTCAGTCAAACAAATAAACTTAGTAGAGTTTTCGACTCTGTAGTTGTAATGTGACGTGTATCTAGTATCCAAAGTGGTTTAACTGTTTTATTTCACTTTTCTTGCTTAATTTTTGTTATCGTTTAGCGCGATAAAATCAAGAAGGAAAGGGGTTGATTCGAGCGTTGGATTAGATAGAGACACCTTTTCCTTTTTCCTTTTAATTGACACTTTCTCACGATATACTGTATCGTTCATAAATATCCTATACCCTAGTTAACCAGACCAAAAATCACACTGTTAAATATCATCTGATCAGTTAATAAAACTTGTATCTAAGGTGACAAATTTGAGTTTTGGATCTGAGCATTTACTTAACAAGCCGCCTGACAGGGAAATATAAAGATGCTTCTGTGTACTATTTGTATATATGTATGTACATCTTTCGAGTTTGGAGCAATTCATGATTGCTAGTAACTGACTGACGCAATGCTTGCTCAAAATTGACCGACACAGACAATTATATATGACGATGTGAACTATTCAATACTTCTATCAAACACCATAACAGCCTGGCTATAGGATAAATACATAATTGGTGTGGTCGAATTTTTCAACAAAATAAGGCGAAAGACCAGGACAAGAAAATATACAAAGAAATGTTATTAAATTATAAAAATCCTCATGTTAGCTAAGATTTTTGAATTTTCTAACGCGTACGCTTATAAATATGCAACATGAATTGTCAATATGTTAAGTTATGTTAAGTTAGGCATACCTTTATTTTGTAGTCGTTTTATATCGAAATCTTATTGAAAGAGATGGTGGATGTTAACGCTCCTTGCTATTGGAGCGGAAATTGCAAATCTTCTTTGACTGGACTCACAGTGCATCCGAGGACTCCAAATTTAAATCTATGTACTATCAAGCATCACTGGCCTCAATACACAGTACATGCACTAAAAATTCAGCATCTTGTAAAGCAATCTACACATGTACAATGCGTATCATGTTGGTACACAGAAATAGCTGTACTTGCAACGCGACCTTATCGTGCGTCTTCGATTACGCACGCATGCTTGCACTAATCTTGAGCGATCAAAGCAATGCAGCGGAAATTGTGACGGCAGGAGCTGAGGGGGGAAGAAGCAAAGCAACACCAAAGGCAATGGCAATGCTGAGAAGCGATAAAAATCGACGCATGTAAAGCGAAGCATAATGCGTTGAAACATAACGCAAAGAAAAAAAAAATTGCCGAGTGAAGAGAGAAGACAGAAGACGAAAGGAGGAGCGCAGTAGGTGAGGAATGCAAAGCTGGTGGGCAGCAGCGAGTGCAACTTAGCGATGAATATGAAACGCGAAGAGTAAGAACGATGCAGAGCTACAGCGGTGACCACTTCGAGGCAGCGAGCAACGGCAACAACGCATGCGCTGTGTAGAAACGCCAAGCGAATATGCGCATATGTAATGGTGGCAGCTAGCGCTCAGTGGTGTTGCGCACAAAAATGTTTTCCAATTATTTTGCGAAATTGCCTCATTAATCATGGAAATGATAAATCGGCAAGTGCAGCGAACGCAAAACGCAATACACCAACAACTAACAACCACAGTATTCGGTGTGCTGTTGTTGTTGTTAGTGCTAAAACAAAGCTTTCTGTTTTTTTTTTTAGCGAACCAACACACTGTAGGCAGCTGATTGCAGACGCCAAGCGGACCGCCGCGACGCCGATCGAAGTCAAAATGTCGCATTCAAATTAGTTGCAATGTAATCAACATACAAGTATACATGCGTCTATGTACCTACATATGTACATATCTACATACGACTATAACATAAAGAAATACATATAAACATACATCCTTGCATACGCAAATACACATATATGCAGCGTTTGGATGTGTGTGTGTGTGTAAGAAATTTAAGTCGTGTTCAAATTCTTACGAAGTGTGTTCCTAGCCATAGGCGTTGCATTGTTGCATTAAGTGGACGACACTCAGCGCAGCCACTTTTGTATGCAAATTCCACGTATTGCATGCAATTGCTGTTTTTGTTGTAATCATGAAAATCGCCAAAGCAAATCCATTGTCACAGTATTCAGTTTTTTATTGTTTCCACTGTGCATATCAATCAGCCATTTTGACATTTTTGGTTTCTCTTTTCTGGTTTGAAATTTTTTTCTGCTTTCTGTACATCGGGGCGTATAAGTAACCTTATTTACATGATATTTACTCGTATATTTGCATACGTTTTTATATGGAAATTTCACAAAATACTGTTAAAAAATGCACAAAAATGGCTTAATATATATGTGCAAAGCAGATAAACTTTAGCTTGTAAGCTGAATGGCAAACTCGGTGTGATAGAAGCGGTACTATTTAGTCAACAAAATTTCCTTAATATTCTATACTTGAAAAAAAATTAGAACGTTAGCTTCAAAATTTGTAGATAATTTAAAAACAACAACAAATTATTATAAAAAATAGATAATTGTAGTACATAAAAGTGCAACTTTTAAGTGCCTAAAATTAAGATTATATTTAAAAATTATTTTTAATGACGGTATTAAGCAGTTTATTCCGTATATAAATAAATAAAATCTTAAGCAGGCCTTATTTGGATAGAATTTGTAAAAAATCGACGGCAATTTGTTTCCACTCAAAAATTACACTTTACAATACTAAAAGTAAACGGGCTACAACTGCATACTAATAATAATTTTAAATTTTTTGTAGAACAAATTGGTTTCTTAAATTAGCAATTATTGATTGTTTTTAAACAATGCACACAATTAGAAGCTTGGGTCTTTTAACTTGATTTAGTATTTTAAATAAAATAAAATAAAAAGTTAAATATACTCTGTCAAAATTTGGCTTTTTGTTATGAACTTTAAGTTAACTCTGCGCGAATCGACCTACTTTTTCACAAAAGAATGCGAATAAGCAAAGTAATTGTTATTATTAGTCAACTGATTGAATTTAAAATACTTTTTAAGTGCTTCAAAAATTAATTTAATTAAGGGAAGTTGAATGATAATCACCTTTAGTTAAAGTTACTTAGTGACCATCTTTTATTGATGGCAGCAGAACTTTTATTAGAGAAGACTAGCAAGTATTTATTGAAGTTTGAGAGTTCACAGGGCTTTTCAATTCAAACGAAGTATTCCTTTAACAGGGGAACAGTCGTTGGATTTTGGATTAATTGCTCTAAGTATGTCTAGGTGCTTGCAAAGTTCATGCAGCTCATCGCTCCATAGCTTATGATATTTTCCGTCGGACAGGTCCATAAATCTTTCAAAAAAAAATATTTTTTTTTCTATCATACATATAAAGTTTAGCGAGCTCAACATTTTTTTTGTTGCTTAGGTGCGGGCTATGCGTCACATCGTCGTTGCCGTTCATTATCACAATGGACTATCAACATAAGTCTAAAGCGGACCTCCTGTCGTGATGCCAGGAATTACTGACGAAGTCGCCTCTAAAATCATTATCCGTACTCGTTTTCAAACAGGTTATAGACAAAAATTAAGGAGAAACCTGGACTGAATGAAATTAAGTATTTAAATGTTTTTTTATTTTGTTTTTATTTTAAGTCTCAGTCTCTAATAGAGACAAAAGTCAAAATTTTGTACCAGTTGATATTCTTTATTTTCAAAATTAAGCCTGTATACCTTTTCCAACAGAATTTCAGAAAAACGCAAATGTATTTCAGAAAAGGGCAAATCTTTTTCAGAAAAACACAAATGTATTTTAGAAAAACGCAAATGTATTTCAGAAAAACACAAATGTATTACGTTCGTCTTTTCTGAAATACATTTGCGTTTTTCTGAAATACAATTGTGCTTTTCTGAAACACATTGCGTTTTTCTGAAATACATTTGTGTTTTTCTGAAATACTGTTGGAAAAGGTGTAGAGGCCTTATTTTGAAAATAAGGAATGCCAACTGGTCTAAAGTTTTGACTTTTGTCTCTATTAGAGACTGAGACTGCTTACTGAATTAGGGTATTAAATTTATTAATTAAGTTAATTAACCATATAATAAAAATTAACACCAAAGTGATATATTTTCTGGTAAAAACTTTGTTGTACTCAGTTCACTCCAGGAAAGAACTTATTTAAAAAAAAACCTTAAAAATTAATCCAAAAAACCGATTGAGTGCTCAATCGAAGTCTCGATGGTGCTTAGTATGCCACAGTACAACCCCCTGGCAAACGCAAAGCTCCTACCCGTGACTTTACATTTAAATGGCAAACAATAAAAAGAGGGGGAAAAAATAAACAAATGTGTTCTTTTCAAATGCAGCTTTCAATCATTACCGACTATCCGCTGCAAGAAGAAACGAAACACTGACTGCTGCTGCTTTAGCATCTGGCTTATCAGATGGGCGCAACTTCAGAAGCAACGAGCAATAGAAACTTCTCCAGCAAAATGTGGGTACGTCACTGTTAAATAATGCCTTCACGTATGTGCGCACGTTCTTTGTAAGACTCTGTGTGTGTGTGTGTGCGTGTTGTTTGCTGATGCTAATCATCGTCGCCACAGCACATCCTTTCCATCATCGCTGCAGTTGCAGCAACCAACTAACACCGCTCAAAGCTGACCCGCCACAAGCCATTTGAACGCAACATGCAGCTGTGGCATGACACATGGCACGGCATAGCGAGCTATTGTGGCGATTGCATGGATTTGCATGCGCAATCAAGAAGGAGCTGTGTTGCAAGCGAAATGCAACCCACTAGTTAACTAAGTGAGTCGACTGCTCACCAAAGCGTGTCCGTCAGCTCAGCGGTCAGTTGGTGAGCAAACATTCTGGCAGTCAGCGCAGGAACTGACTGAAGTTTAGTGCATGCGGCATGAGGCATGCCACATGCGGAAATGCAACAACTATTTTTTTTTTTCATTATTTATGGCTGTTTGCTGCTGGTGAAGCCGCAAAAATTTGCAACAACAATAGCGAACGAAAAAAAACTAGCTGCACCAACGCCACAACTCGTACAACAAACACCATTTCGTGGTGGAGCTGCATACGCTTGCTTTTGCTGCTCCTCTTTCTTGTCAGCTTATCAAAATGGTAAACGAAAAATGTAGAGAAAAACAAAGCACTGGCACACCTAACGGTTCTACATTAGATTAATTTCTATTCAAATTTTTATTACCCAACGAGGTACACGACGACGACAACGTTGAAGAAGATGCCTCCAAAGTGTTGGTGCTCTCACCGTTGTCTAGTGGCTGCCACGAAATAAAGTAGAAACTTACGGTTGACATGAGCTAGAGCAATGCCAGCCGCCAACCAGCCACTGCTGCAGCGGATGTGCCAAAGGAAATGCAGCAATGGCAAGAACTATATACAATAATAAGAGTAAAAACTACAAATCACAAGCCGCGTTAAAGGCCGCTAGCGTCCATCCATCCACCATTCGATGTCTCGAACTCTGAAGTCATCCAAGCTGCTTGCTGCCTGCTTGCCAGCCTTCCTACCAACCTGTCTCTCTGTCTCGCTGTCTCGCTGTCTGTCTGTCGGCCTGTCCATTCATTTCTGGCTATTAAGTCGCCTACTTAAAAATTCAAAACACATCAAATAACCGAAAGAATTGGTGCAGCATCCGCATGTGGCAAGCAAAAGAGCTGCTGGCTATTGCCACCATTCGCCAGTCGGTGCAATCGAAGAAGCTCGCGTTCGAAGAAGGAGAGCAGCGTCGTCGCGTCGTCGGTCAAGTGACATAGCAAAAGCTAATTAACAGCCTCGTGCAGCAACGGTGGCAGCCAGCAAAAAGCAACTGCATCAAAAAGAAAAAACAAAAAAAAACATTACAACACAAACAACCCACTTTTAGTTATACAAACAACTATCGAATGGATAACTGAAATATTACAGCACTACGGCGTCCGTGGGGAGAATGTGAGGTGTGTCGCCGCAAAGTGGAGCACTTTCTGGAGCATCTCAAGCGCTTGAAATGGGATCAAAATGTTGTTGTTGTTTCAGTTTAAATGCGACGCTTCAATGCGTTGCGTCGTTGAATGGTGCGTGTACCCATAAATAATCTGACTAGCTGTCACATGCAACGAGCGGTCCTAGGTAAGAAATTAACAGGAGCAATAACAAAACAAAAAATTAAGAAACTAAGTATATACAGCTATGACAAACGCACACGCATGCCTCGATACAGGGTGCTCATGTTTTTAGAGGTGCATGAGAAAAGGAATTATGACAGTAACTAGTAACTGATTATTATTTTTATGAAATTAGCTTTTTTCCCCGACTGCTTTCTCGAAGCGTAAACGGGTATGTAGTTTCGGTATAAGAATAATATGTATTTGCTAACGTTGAGCCGTTTACATCTCAATGCTATTAATGGAAATGGTAATTATAGTGGTAACGATTGTAATGACAATGGTTTTGCAAATGGTGAGGGTGATTTTAATGCAATTTGTAATATATAGTTACAGAAATGGTAGTTAACGACATTCGCAATTGTAATGGTAATGGTAGTGGCAATAATCATTGTAATGGAAATATAATGTTAATTATAGCTGTAATGTTAATTAGAATTACAATTACAGCGGTAATTTACTTTAATTAATGCAAATGATATTAGTAAGGGTTAGCGAAATCATAAAGACAATAAAATTTAATTAATTGTAATAGAAATATAATAATGGGGATAATTATGATAATAGTAATGGTGATGATAATGGTAATGGAAATATTGATAACAAAAGTATTGGTAATTATAATCGGAATGTTCATGGTATTTATAATGTTGAATGAGGTATATTATTAAAGCTGTAATTCCCCTTACAAAAATAGGTACAATTATATCTCCTTCAACTAATTATTGTGGTACATAGTTAGAATATCGAAATTATGATGACATCAGTTTTGTTAATAGTGAAGGGTATTTAAATGGTAATGGTAATGGAATTTGAAATCGTAATGGAAATTGAACTGGAAATAGCAATGCTAGTGACAATGGCGATTACATATTATGGCAATGTAATAACAATAATATTGACAAAAGTAAAATGAATGATAATATCAAATGTAATGGTAATGAGGATAAGAATTGTCGGAGTAATTACCATTACCATTACAGCCAAAATACAAATATCTATGGCACATCATAATAGTAATTGTAATATCATGAGAAAGACGCTGGTAATGATAATATGAATGACCTCGGTATTGATAGCAGTAATTGTACTATTGGCGATATCATTTATGATATCAGAGCTCTTTGCAGACTGCTGGGCGACTTCAAATCAAAACCGAAACGTTAGCATTTACGAAAGGTCAAGCAATGTCCTTAAAGCATGAAGATTTAAAAATACCTGTGCTATAATAATTGTTGGCGCCCAGTGGAGTTTAAATAAACATTAGCTTCAAATAATCGCACTCAACTGCACTTTTTCGTCTATCAATTCTTAAACTTAAATGCATTTCTAAAAAGATCAAGACATCAAAAACGGAATAAAAGTTAAATTTTTCAAAAGCGGGACTCATAAGTTTATACCTCACTTGTCGGACAATAAATCATATATATTTCATTCAGCATATCTACCAAGTCAAACGTAATACAACCAAAAAAACGTTCAAAATGGTCCTGTAAATTCAGTTGCCAACGATACAGAAACACCAAAGAAACCCATTCCATGCGAGACTTTATTTCATAAAGGCCTGCTTACACCATAACCGCTTCTCCGGCGGATGTATTTGATACTGCAACCGAGTGAAGGCTATTCACAATGGACCTACTGTTAAAAATGTTACACTAATCACTTTTCTCAATTTGAAGGTAGACTTCAATGAAGACAATTCAGTGACAGTCGGCGATCTGTGGTGGATCTTTCTTCTTCTTGAAAGAAAAAATCTCTCTAGATTAGAATATATGACAATAAAAGTTATTGCTTGAGTAAATGTTATACACATGTATGCTGCGACGTTTCCTAAGAGCATGAGTTGGATAGTTAGATGCTGTCGGGACATATTTTTAGTAGTTATGGAAACACTGACTCAGATGGACGTATTGCAGACGGATCGATGTTTGGTTTTAGATAGAACATTTATTATCTCTTCTTAAGTTTTACTCAAGCGGGTTATGGATATTGGCGAAAGTATTTTTGTGATAGCAGAATATGGCGAGCTTGGCACTATCGAGTCTAATATTTGACAATATTCTGACTTGCAGATACACGGCTACAGAGACGTAGGAATGCGTTCTAAAAGTATCTAACAGACCTTTAATTTGTGGAAAATTACTTGACCTTTATATTAAAAACGTAAAACAAGTTAGAAATTATAGGGTCGACTACTGACGAACTTGCCTTCATGACGGATAAAGTCACTAAGATCACTTAGCTGATCCTCGTTACATTTTTCAATTAGCAATGCCTTTGTATTCCTTCTGGCACACCCTGTTTCGTAAGTTTAACGTCACAAATATCATTTTATATGCCC
Source organism: Philophylla caesio (assembly GCA_963971545.1). NCBI lineage: Eukaryota > Metazoa > Arthropoda > Insecta > Diptera > Tephritidae > Philophylla > Philophylla caesio. The sequence goes on along the minus strand of OZ020606.1, from coordinate 96,609,187 downwards.
CCTTTGCAGTCAATGAAGTCAGCAAGATTATAGAAAAATGTCCATTGAACATGAAATTTCAATAAAACTCGCGCGCTAGCAGCGGGCGACAAACGACGAGTGCCACCCGATCAACGAACATTAAGCGCCTGCAACTATAACTACAAAAACAACATTAGCAAATATGCGAATATGCAATGATTTTGCGATTTTATGCCAGCGCTTAACAGCGATCGATCGCATGGCATGGGATGTTGGCGGCGACGGCGGTGACACCATAAAAACGAAAATGAATTGCAAATAATTAAAATGTACAAATGTAACAAAAACAAAACAAAAGTTAAGTGAAGTTAACAACAACAATACTGCATACAATAAGCGCTTGTTTATTCGAATATAAAATATGCAACAGTAAAATTAATTTCATTCGCTCGTACAGTTTTACTTACGAGTTGACTCGTACTGCAATAAGAACAACTAAAATAAAAGAGCGAGCAATTGTTGGACATTTCATTGAAACCATAAAGCGCAGCAATTAATTAACAGTCACCCCAAATGCAACACTGCACTTCGTCTGCTCCAATCGCTGAACTAAATTGTAGCGAAAAAATTTGCAGCTGTCGCTTGGAATTTATCTTTCGATCGCCACGGAATGGCGGGGCGTAGGTGCTCGCTTACTCGCTCGCTCGGCCCATTAGCGCAGAGTGTAGTGTGACAGTTGTGTTATCATTTTGTCAGTGAGAGCGACATAGTAACGGTAAAATGTCAGCGTGCAGCAGCATGTTGCATGCCACACCAACATGCTGGTGCCCATATGTGTGTGTGTATGTACATACATAAGTATGTAAGAATGTAGAATATGCGATGGCGGCGGCGGCGGCGACAGTAAAATACAATTAGTACGATTGGTTTCTTAAGTGAGGCAAATTTAAAGAGTTTGCTGATCAAACAATCTAAAAAAAAAGAAGTGCAATATTTTAAAGAGCAATTAAAAATACATAAGCTAAATCTAAACTCATGCATTGCAATTGTTACTAAAGTTAATATCCAAAGGAAATGAAAGAAAAACAAGTTTTGGTCTTAATATATTGACCTATTCGTTGTTGTTGTTTTCAGACATTTTTAACTTATACATATTAAAATCTCCTTTGTTTGGTGCCGAGTTTAACAAATTTATTTCTAATATAAAATATACTTCCTAAAGAGTAGTTTGAAACCTTGAAATTACTATTTATCATAAAATAATTGAATTTCAGAACTCGGATGCATCTTTCATCATTTAGTCGGTAACTGTTCTTGCACCTTCTTTGTTATTTATGTTATGTAAACTATTTATTTATAGCAAAATACATATTCACATTCTTAGAAAAGCTTAATAGCTAAATATTCCTCAATTGAGTACAAATACATCAACACCACAGAGGCCCATAAATGAGCTTTTCACATTGTATTGATAAATTTCGTAAGTATTTTTCTTGAAAGACTTTTTTTAAATCTTCTTCAGGACAACGATAATTCAGAGTCCTTCGAAGTACAGAAATCATAAAAGACAGTTCGAAAGACTTTGTGTACTCTGATAAAAAAATACTTACTTAATAAATTCAACTACCGAGCTTTAGTGGTGAAAAGCTTAATTATTTTTTTTAGTTTGGATTGAAATAATTATATTGGATAATAACAAATAAAAAATATCAAAAACAAAATAAATACTCCGTTTTCGTTACGTAAACAAAAAATTAACATTAATACATTTCATTAGAACTAGGGACCGAAATTTCACTATGAAGGAAACGTTCTACAATGAAGTGAAATATACCAATTTCCTATTTCACCGAGAATCAAGTTTTACAATAAATTGTATTTATTTAAAAAAATAACAAATATTTTAGATTTATAAAATATTTATTGATTTATATTTTATAAATCTAAAATAATAATTATTTATGATTTTTATTAAAATAATTACCGATAAATGTTATTTTTAATTTTAAATTTATTATGATAACAGCTATTGAAGGCTTTTATTTATAAAAATCACCAATAAAAGTCAGAAGATTTCTTTTATAAATAAATAAAAGTCATCAATATAAATCAGCCACTGACATTAACTTTTTCAGTCATACCTAAAAAAGTCGTCACCATTTTTAGCAGCAAAAAAGTTGTTGAAAAACAAAACGATATTTTTATTATTGGTCAGCTTAACAATAATAATCGAACAAGTCAGACGTATGCATGTAAATGCTATATTTATTTCTTATTTAATTTTATCAACAAAAGTTTTTGTAAATTTTCAGAGGATAATTTTAGTGCAATTCTCATATGTGTGCGTCCACGTGAAAAGGGCCCACTTCGGCGGTATTGGAGTTATGCATATAGGCGTCTTCCTGGTTGACTTCCGAACATTTTGAGACAAATTAGACCATCTTAACTGAAGAATTGAGGGAAATATAGATGATCACAGAAAACTATGAATGAGTTAACGTTTGACCAATGAATCAGGAAGATGGGGAAGTAAAAAAATTGAAATGGACTCAACAGTAAATATTTTATTATAATTAAAGATGAAACAAAGACAACAAATTAGCAGTAATTCATTCATTACAGTCATTGACAGTAATCAATCCACAGATTTTATCACATCTCATCGCGCTTTGCGCTTTGGACATAGTGGTATACCATTCCGTACTGAATTTCGGTGGCCTTCTTTATCACAGAATCCACAACGTGGTCTTTTACTTTTTATTTCTTTTCTTTCAAAAAAAGTCCATAAAACACGGAAATGCTTCATATTTCGCCAATGCGACAAAGTGGGCCCTTTTCTTTTTTTTTTTAAATAAAATTAATTAGTTCTATTATACCTAGGAAGCTAAATTTGGTGTCATTCGACGCGTAAATGTTCATAGTTTCATAATAAACTATAATAAAAAATTACGAAATTTGATCCATGTATCGACAAAGTGGGCCCTTTTCACGTGGACACACACATATACTATATATTAGCTATACAAAAGACTTGTATGTAGAAGTATGACTTAAAAAATAAAAGTCGGTGGCTATTTATATTTTTATAACTAAAAGTCTTCAATAACTGTTATCATAAGACATTTTAAATAAAGATCAAAAATTACTTTTATCGGTAATTATTTTAATAAAAATCAAAAATAATGGTTATTTTAAATAAAAGTCTGATAATAATTGTTAAAGAGCGATTTTTTTAATAAAAAATTGTAACTGTTGCGGTCCCTGCATAGAACAATATACTTTTAAGATGGTGCTGTTTTCCACTAATGCCGATTAATTGCTGCATGTAAGTAGAGTTGCCGCTGTATAATCCTGAACTAATTTCATTACCACTGCACCTAAACATAGGCTCTATAGGATAATAGTTTCATACAGATTTTCAATTTGTAAAAAATTTAAACATTTAAAACAGCAGAAGCTAAATAAACGCTCCGTTTCCGTAAACAAAACATCAATCCATTTACTTAGGTAAATACACTTTTAACTAACAGATAGCGCTGATTTTCACTTATGCCAATTATTTTGCTGCTTCTACATATACAGCAACAGATGGGGCTGTATAACTTTGAACTGGAAATACTAATTTCAGTACCACTGCGCCTAAACATAGGCTCTATAGAATGATAGTTTCATACAGATTTACAATTTGTAAAACATTTACAGGGCAATTCTGGCAAAGATTGCTAAAGTCTTTCGAAAAACAATCGAAAAACGGGTGGCAAGTCGGTTTTAAAGTTTTGGCTATTCTAGCGCTGTAAATATTACGAAAAAAAGCTCTCTCGTTCACCACATGTGGTCAAAAGCTATTTTGACAGCAGATTTCAAATAGCTGTCAAAATCCAAAATTAAAATGGAATGCATATATTCTTTGCATTTGTAGGTATCCATATATAATACAAACATTACATACGAAATCCTATACTTGGTGTATACATTCATACCTACATATATACAACTGCATATGCATCATTGTTATCATTGTTAAAACGCTACATGCACTTCGTATTTTTTATGTTGAACTATCAACTTCGATATTGCATAAATAGTCCGCGAAATCATTGGCTGGCTCATTGCAGTACCAAATGCGTTTCCTACACATTGTTGGTCACAGCCATGGCCAAAAAAGTAAAGCGCTGCCAGAAAATGAACTTTAAAGGGTATATACGATTCCTGTGTATCGAACGGTTCCAATTCCGCAATAAGTGTATTGCACTAATTTTAAGGCAACCTGTAGTTTTTTTTGGAATACTTCATCCGTTGTAGCAAAAGGATCGTGCTTGGTACGGCATTTTCTGGTCCGACGCATTATAATGTTGTGTAAAAATAATAAAGTTATTTCACTTATTTTTTCTTATTTAAAATACTTGCGTGTGAACAATGCACAGCTGACAGCGCCAAGACCTGCTCGTTACCAGATCTTTTAGTTTGTCTTTTGAAAATAAGAAAAGAGCTTTCAAGATAGTTGCCGGAATAGACATCGGTTACACGAAAGATTTTTGTACTGTGAAAGACTGTGGGGAATTGAAAGACTGTCGCTAGAATTGCTCTGTTAGTTTTTTTTTTTTTAATTTTTATGAATATTGATGTTAAGTAGTTAATACTTTTTTCTTTAGAGCTTTTCAGAAATGATATCACAAGAAAATCCTACAGGTTAATACGACATTCAATTGTAATCTAAGTTAATGTTACTGGAAAACTTTTGTTTTACAGCTATTTATGGAGCCGCTTTCTGTTTATGGTGTCTTTTACAAATTTAAGGAGTTATCAAAACGTATTCATGTACATCCACTCACCTTTGCAAATGTCCTTCGACGCCCGGCGGCAAGCTACCATCGGAAACAATGTAGACAGGCTGACCACCTGCACCTCCTGGTCCGGCATACTGCAATCCACCTTGCACCACCACCTGTCCATCGGCAACCAGGCCACTTAAATCGCTGCCCGAGTAGATTTCGAGTCCCTTTTGATCGGTTGTGGTCGTGTATATAACTGTTTTATTGCCATCATTGTAGATCAAATCGATATGCTTGTCTGATGGATACATATCCGATTCGAGTTTCGTCGTTACAGGCAAGTGGGAGAGTTGCTTACCCGCATCTTGTCCGCTTGTAGTATAGAGTATTTGTTGGCCACCACCACCGCCACCAGTCGGTTTCTTCGGGTCATCATATATGTCCACCTCCGACTTAACAACACTCTCTTGCTCGTAATGTTGTAACATTGATGCATCCAATGGTGATGTTTGATAGACCGCATGATCATTGGCCATCTTCTGGGCCTGATTGAACATCGCTGCTGCGACAGCATTGTCGCTTGGCATCAACTTGGTAGGATCGCTGACGATGCGTGTAAGTATGTGTTCGCCAGCCTCATTACGCGAAAGAATGTGATGTTCGCCATTTATTATCTCACGTGAAATTATCTGTTGTTGCTCGCCATTCGGTCCAACTACGCGTATTATCTGATTCTCATCGAATTCGATTTTGGCCAATGGTTGATTTTCGGTAGCGGCGGCCGCTGCGGCAGCCGCTGCAACAGCTGCTTGCTGTTCATTCAATTGAGCAACCATGCGCGCATCAATCACATGCTCATCACTGGTGACTGTCGCACCCGAGCCCACTGACGGCAGCACCACCTTCGGACTTTCATAGATGAAAACGGCGTCCTTGTCGTAGAGCTTCGAGGAGTCTGTGTGTAGATCGAGTACGTTTACATTTGTCATGGTGGCCAACTCGGGCTGTGGACTGTCCGGTGAGCGGTGCATGAGTGTTAAGCCGTTAGCGCCAGCGACAGCAGAGGCAGCTGAAGAGGTTGTAGTTACAACGTTGCTGACACTAACACCGGGCGGCAGCGAGACGCGCGTGGGTGAGTTGTGCGTTTGTAGCTGCTGTTGTTGTTGATGTTGCTGTTGCTGTTGCTGCTGCTGCTGGTGCTGTTGGTGTTGATGATGTTGCTGCTGTTGTTGCTGGTGCTGCTGTTGCTGTTGCTGTTGCTGTTGCTGTTGGAGCTGTTGTTGTATGGCAAGATCGTTTGAGGTGATGACACTAGTCGTGGCGGGCGATGCGGACATCTTATGCTTCTTATGCTTTAGCTCCAGTTCGAGGCACGCGTAAGGAACACAATTTTAGAACAAATGAAATTAAGCTTTAGCTCTCTTTCGTTTGCAGCTTTACGATAGTTGAGCTTAATGGAAGCTTTCGTACAATGTTAAGTACTTTTACGTGTGTTGAGCTTTCAGTCGGTTTTAAGAGCTTTCGTTTGCTTGTGGAAAGCGTTTGTTCAGAAATTTGTATGATCTCAAAATACTTCAGCTCGGCTTACGCTTACTATATATCGCAATTACTTTAGCTGCTCCAATTAATTTATTCTATGGCTTTCTACGTGAATATAATTTCTTCTTCTTCTTTCTCTTTCTTTATGATTAAGATATTTGTAGTAATATGTTTTACTTTAAACTTTTGGAAGCTCTGTTTAAACTTATATATTAATTTCTTATTATTATTTGCTTAGATTTATGTCTTATAATGTGTTTGATATTATTTCTTAAAACTTTTTGTTATTTTTTTTTTACTTGTGGTAAAAAGGCACTAAGAATCTCAGTATGATTGGACGGAATTCGTTGCGTTGCGTTGCTTTGCTTTACGTTATGCTTTATTACGTTGTAACGGCGTTTCTTTGTTTGAGTATGGCACTTGTAGTGATTTACTTTATTTGGGGCGCATTAGCTGCAGCTATTATGGGCAATTGCGGCAATCAGCTTGGTTGAATAATTGTAATGGTTTGCAATAAATACTGGTAGTAAGTAAGACTGAAATGAAAAAAATTAAATTCAATTGAAATTAAAATTCATGGCAACATGGTTAACAAAACAATAGTAATATTTTCTACAAAACAATAAGAAAATGAACAGAATGCTGTTTTCACTTTTTTTAAGTGCATTTATTATTATTTATTCTCGATCAATATGTTAACATCACCATTGAGGTGGACATCTTTGCGCCGGTATTAGTTTTCAATTCCTGTATTCAGAAATTGGGGCCGGAAATGCCTAGAAACGCGAGATGGAGCCTGAGAAAAGCTCAGTTCAGCCAGAAAAGATGGCGCAGATATTAAGATTTTAGAAAAAATGTCTTATTTTTACATATTTTTTTCTTTACTAAGTATGCCGAGCTTCTTTCACTATTTAATTGTTTTAAACACTGGATCCCTGCGAAAAATTTCAGAGTACTCTTCACTTATACCCGAAATAATAAAGTATGATCACAGAAGTAAATTTGTTTAACATTTCTTCAATTACATATTTAAGCTTCCTTTATTGACTTTTGAGCGCCCCATCAGCGCCACCCACTGTTAACAATGGCGCTAAAACACGAGTCCAAAACAACAGGAATGCGAAATAAATGAGCCACCGCCGCAATAGAACACGACGAATGAGTAGCTGAACGCGCATGGTGGCCAAATTCCTTTGTCTTGGCTCCGGCGGCAGCGTTGAGCCAAAACGAAAAATTGGAAGGAGAATAGAATATACTTGAACATACAAACAAAAAGACACAAAACGAATAGCCACTACCTACGCGCATGTAATGTAGCGCACCCAAAAGCACGATCGCTTGGTCCACAACAGCAACAACCACACTAGCAATAGCAACAAATGAAATGCAGCGAAGAAATATTATAATTATTCGCAGTTGATCAGCAAGGTGCGGTGGCAGGAGCGAGAGCGTGGAGCTTGCAAGCGACCGACGAAAGACTGCAGTGTTTGCATATTGGGTGCAAGAATGGGCACGAAAAGCTCATAAATAACAGTTGTATGAAGGTGCGCACATGACGTGAACTAAGCAACAACAATAGCAACCAAATTTACTAATATAACAACGGCAGCAGCAGCAGCAGCAGCAGCGAAGGTGACAAGTACAACTGAATAGAGAATAACAATAATGCTAAATAATGACTAGCAACAATGAAAAAGTATCACTAACCATTGCAGGCAGCAGCAAGCAAAAACAACAACACCAATAGCAAAAAACATTGCATGACTTTACACTTAAATATGCATGCAATGCCAAAAGGCGACAATGAATACCATAGCGGCAGCAACAACAACACAGACAACAGCAGCACAGCAGCCGAAAAGAATTAAGAAAGAACCAAAGCAAATACAGAGTTGCAATTGCTAGTAAGCTAGTTAAAATGACCACAGCAACAACAGCAGCAGTAGCAACAATTTACATAAAACACATAGAGAGCTGCTAGACTAGAATCTTGCACGAACAACAACAACAATAACAGCAAGAGCAAGCGAAATATTTTCCACGACTATGGCATGTCGCGCTCTTGTCGCCTTATTTATGTGCAACGCATTAAAGGCTGAATACCAGCAGCAGTATCTGACCAGCAGCGGACGCGTCTCACGCTCCCCCTTTCAACACTATCACGCAGCCGGAGGAAATAAATGTGTCAGCTTCTTGACAATACGAGAATTGCTTGCAGCGAAATAGCTATACATACATATGTATACACTAGGGTGGTTAAAAAAAAATTAACTCTAGGTTTGTTTGTTGTATAACGAAGAATACATCCGCATTTTTGAATAAAGCGCTCCAAGATTTCTATGTATTTTACATACAGGAAAAAAGTTGAAACCCAATAACTTTCAGTGGGCAAGTTTTGTTTATCTTCAGACGACTTCATATAATGACAGTTTTATACATTTTTTTGTATTTAAAAATTAATTTATTTTACCTTATTGCTTTATGTGCTAATAAATTAGTTTTAATAGTTAAAATTAAATAAATAATCTAATTAAATTGTTGAACAACCAATTGGTAAGTGGGTTTGAGGTCACCTCAAGAAAATCCGACTTCTTTTTTCTATACCATTACTACGAAAATTTGGTTTTATTTCACCCATAATAACTATGTTACATGGAAAACTTTGAGCGCTTTGAGCGACCTCTAAACAATTTTTAATTTCAAAATAAAAGAATATTTAGAACAAACCTAGGGGTGAGATCGTTGAAATTCCGAATTCACTTTTTTATGTATCAGCTTTTGGAGCACCCTAGTACATACACACACAAACACCTGCACTAGCAATCAGAGATAATGCTATCTAGAAAATGTAAATGTGTTTAAGAATAATTTTTTATTTAACTTTGCTGTGCTATCGTGCAATAAAAATAACAACAACGGTGCAAGTACGAGTATATTAACTTATTCACTTTCAGCTACTGAAACATGCGCCTTGTTGATATACATATATATATATATATATATAGTTACTAACTGGTCACCACATGGTTTTATTTTTTGCAAAAGCGGAACTAATTTTAAATACAATTTTGTTTCATACATTTTTTAACAAAAATCATTTGAACTAACAAATCAGATTTAGCAAATATTTTTAAAAGTCTTACAAGTTTTCATCCGAATTTCAAATTTTCAGAACATGTGCTAGACTGATTCCCTTGTGCCGTCAGAAAATAATTTTAAAAATTCATTGCAATTTTTGAGGCTATAAAATAAAAAAGGAAAGCGCAATTAAAATGGAAAAAATTAGTCACAGAGAGAGTTTCTTGTGTACAATATGTATTATTCCCATAAATTGCAATGCAATACAAAAACAATTTTCTCCAATTTTCTCCAATTTGTTTTATATTGCCTGTACAGTTGTGGAAAGAAATTATTCAAATGGATTTGGCGATTGTGAAAATTAACAAAGCTTTTGGTAACTTTAGACTTGCATATTACGAGTTTAAGACAAAAATGTTATGAAATATAATACTACAAACTCAAATTGTTTTTAAGATCCAAATAGACAATCCCAAATTTTTTTAAAGTCTTTTTTTATAAATTTTGTATAAAATTTAAAATTTTGTTTTAAGTGGTTTTTATAGATTTATGAATAATATTTTTATAAAAGCAAATGAAAAATTGTGACATAAAATATCTAAAAGCGGACGAAACCAAATTTTGTTCAATATACTCTAAAATATTGTTGAAGGTGTTTAAACTCAATGTGTGGCCGAATTCAATGAAGAATGATGAAAGGGTTTTGGATTGTATATAAAATAAAGTGTATATATTAAAACAGGTGGCATACATATTATTATTTGTTTTTATAAAAACTCAGTTGTTTGTTTACACATTATCATTTAAATAGGTTTCAAGTAAAATGACCTCAAAAAAAATTTTTCAAAACTATGCTCAAATAAAGCTTCCGATACTAGTTTTTACCTAAAAAAAATGTAGTAATTATGGAAATAACTAGCGTAGTTTTTTGCATTACCCAGAAGTAATAGATGTAAACTTATTAATAACTATGCAGCTAAAAAAATATGTAAAATTTTTTTTTTGTTTGCAATTTTCAAGGATATTTTTTTAAACGCTTTTTCCACATATAAGAGACTTTTAGTTTAATTAATTTATTAGTTTTTTGTTATTTTTGGTATTTCATCTGCAAATCATCAACAAAATAGCTGAATTCGTTAGAAATATTGTTTAAGCACTATTTAATTTTAAACATTTTTTTAATAATCACTTTTTATATCAACAAATAAGTTTAATATAATGGTTCGTTTTATTCTGTAGCCTTTATTTCAATCAAAGTTTTTACTCACAGTAATCGAAGGCAAGTGTTAAATGAAAATTTAAGAGCAATCCTTAAATGTTATCTTAGCTGATGAGAGTAAAAATTTTCATTAAAAAAAAAGCTCGACTCAAATCAAAGCCCTAGTCATTTTACAAAATTGCATGGTACTAAATCGGTTTATAATTTTTTTTTACATTTTTCAGATTTCTAAAGCTTTTTGGTTACCTTACTTAGCCTTTTTATATATTTTAGATTCCAAAAATCCACTTCCTGCCTACTCATTTACACTTTTTCCTACCGAAAACAATTCTTAATTAAATTTTTTATTTTAATTTAAATTCATTTAGTTCACACTAGAATTTAATATCGCATAACGGAGATCTCTTAAACAGCTCGCTTAATTATACTAAAAGTATACCATTTACTTAAAAGCCAACGAAGTTCGTTGCTTAAATCTTTTGTGTAAAATACCAATATTCGCTTTAACTGTTTATTTTGCAGCGGCTACAGCGAGAAAACTTGCGCCACTCATACACGATTGCTAGAATGCTAGTCTTTAGCAAAGCTTACAACATTTACTGCAACAGAAAGTTCAGAAAATAAGAAAATAAATACTTTAAACTAATTTGTATTACTCTTGTTAGAGCAATACGCTAGCTTTCAAGAAAAAAAACCCATTTTATAGCAAGAAATTAAAAAAATTGTATTTTTAAACATCGTATCTACAAGTAATAGCAGCAGCAACAACATCAAATACCAAATCTAATAATAGTACAGCTAATAACATCCGTGATGACTTAAAACCACCGACTGCAATCAAGCTGCGCGCAAAATCAAAATTTCAAGCGGTTTGACAGCAATGTGTTCGCTTGCCACACTTGCAAAAAAAAAAAATACAAAACGATTGCTAAATGTTGAGATACCAAAATAAAAACTCGTAGAACGCGCACGCTTTACGCTTTACTGCAAACAAATTAAACGCTTTGCCGCCGCGCGGTGCTTTTGATTGGCAGCAGCTCACTTTGAATATATATACATTCCGTTTGACAACTATAGCACAACCACATGTTGACATATTTATATAATTTATTTTTTTTATTTCCTATACATTAAAGCTTAATTATAATACAAATTGTGCTCTAACAAAAGCCATACAAAAGACAAAATTCAAACTTTGTACAAAACTGAAAAAAATGTACAAATTTTGTATCAAAGTTATAACATTATTCTCAGAAAAAAAGTACAAACCTGAAAAAAATTAATAAACTTTTTTTCAAAGTTATAGCATTATTCTCAGAAAAAAAGGCTAAAAGTTGGCGTTGATTTTTAAGATTTTTTTTTTGAATGATGTTGAGTTCTTCTATTACACAGTATGACAAAATCAATTTTTTTTTTGGTACACATGAGAAATGTTAACAGAATATGAAAATAGGCGTAAAATAAAGAAATACGTGTCTCGGCATTTTGCTGTAGCACGTCAGAATTTTGAGAAAATCGAGGTGGAGGTTCACTTCTAATGTAATACTATTATAAAAAGTTCTATAAAAAAGGAATGGGTGTACCGATTTTATTGCTTGAGCCAGTTTTGAAAAGGTAATTAAATTTGGTTTTTTTTATTAAGAGATCAATTTTTTTTCTCCGGTAGATGGCGCTTTAATTTTCAATAAAACAAAATAAAATGAATTGTCCAAATCGAAATCATTTTTGTTTTGTTTGTGGCTTATATGCACCTACTAACACAAAATAATAATTAAGATTTCATATTCATTTTTGTATTTTTATAATTATTTTTTTGTATTTTTAATGAATTTCGTATATTTTTGTTTACTTTTTAAATTTACATGGAAATTAAAGCGCCATCTACCGGAAAAATTTAATTACCTTTTCAAAACTGGATCAAGCATTGAAATGCTAAAAAATTCTAAAATAAAACAATTTCTGAAAAATATTTGAATTTTTAAGAAAATTAAAGAAAAAAATTATGGAAATTATAGAAAAGGGAAGGAAATTGTCTAAAATTGTTAATCTTATGTAGTTGCGCTATAATCTTAAAACGTACTGTATGTAAACATGTTGGCAGAGACGGCGCAACAATTTGAATTGAACACACTCGCTTTTGAGGTGCAGCCTGACCCAACAACAGCGATGCGCACACCCCCACCGGTTAATGAGAAAATTTCGTTTTCTGCATTTTTTCCATAGTGTAACTATTTAATGAGAAAAATATTTTTGGTGTTGATGTATATACTTTTTTTCCAATATCTAAGTTTGCCTGACGGCTTTAGTAAAGCTCAACAGTTCATATGTGCGATGGCAGCTGCGCCAAAGTGGTGGTTTATAAGAGTTCAATGTCCGACAATATTTGCACATTTTTTACCACAGAATTGCTGTGCTGTTGTTGCTACTGCTGTCTTTCAGCATTCACATAGTAAGCCGCCAGTGGATGCGCAAACTTGCATTTGTATGTTTATTTCTAGCGACAGCAATTGTAATTCACATACCACAAATGGGCTCCAACACAAATGCCAAGCTACTTGGAGGCAAAAAAGGCAGCGATTGTGAGAGAGAAAAAAACGGAAAAATAAAAGCAGTCAACGGCTGCAACAAATATGATTTGATTGAGCAAAAAAAAAAAACAACGAACCGTATGCACTGCCATTAACGCGATGTCAATAATTGGAAATCAATGATGAAAACTAGTTAACAATGCGCGCGTAGATGGCCACAAAAGGTAGCAAACTAGCGGCTAGCGGCTGAAAAAAAAAAACGCACACACTTAAAACCACAGCTGCTGCACTGTTCAACTGATCATTGAGCTGATAACAAAACAATCGCCGTAATATTGCGAAAAAAAAAAAACGTTAACACTACAAATAACAACAAACAGTTGCAGCATTTGTTACAGCCAGCGCAGTGGACTGCCGCATTTGTCTCTTGCGTTCGCTCGGCTCTTCCCAAACACAAAACATGCTTATACAAACTCGCTTCTTACAACTAACTAATCAGATGTTTTTAAGCAACCAAAGCACAAACGCTGCGCGCCATCGAATTCAATTGGCTTGTTGTCAGTCAAAGCTGATGTGCGACGTCATTGTCTGGTTGGACAAGTCAACAGCAGCTACCAACTAAGTATTTGTTTGTACTCGTTTGTATGTACAAAGTATAAGTAATTGCACAAACAGCCGGTTGCGACTGACAGGTTGATTGTTTGTTTGGCTGCCACTTGCCTGCTTTGGTGGTGAGATGGATTACTTGCCACGCTTGATGATTGTTATCTCTGATTCTGTCTGTCTGTTTGTCTGCAATTGCTTAAATTGGTGTAGGTTATGATTTGTTTTGGAGCGTCATAAGTTTGTGGACAAAAAGTTGTAGTTTGTGGCAAAAAGTGGAAATATAAGCGTGGATTTACTAGCTAACCGGATTATGTAGGTAGCGCATTGGCATTGTAAGGTAAACGAAAAGCAGACAGCAGCCAATCAGAGCCGATAAGAGACAGCTTGGCATTTCTTTGCAACGAAAATCTTTGTTTGTTCTTTTTGTTTTACTTTTGTTTTATTTTTTTATTTTACGGTAAATGTAATGCAGACTTTGCCGTTTCTGAATGGTACATTTTCTTTTCAGTCTACATCGAATAATTATATTCGTTCATTGGTTAGTGGTATATTTTTTTCATAAGTTGTGGCTTTTCATTTTTAAATTCAATTGCGAAAAAAAAATAATTTGCTTTAAACAAATTATGCGAAATTTGTAAAGGTTTTTCAAAAAAAAAAAATATTCATTTGTTTTTGCCCTAATTCATTCTCAACAAAAATTCTGAAAAATACAAAGTCGGTCAAATAGTTCACAATATATCTAAGAAAAATTTAAAACAAAAAATTACAGCAATTAATTATATAATAGTTTTAATAAAAATCAGAATTTCGAAAAAATTCAACGTTTGAATGACCGAGAATAGAAATGATAGAAAAAGATAGGGTCTTTCTATATTAAGGTAAATATTCATATTGTTCTTTATGAAATTATCGTATTTTGAATCAAAAATAAACCTCTTTTTCAGATTAGCATTTCTAAAGCACGTTCAATAGGGATTAATTCAGAGCTAATTCGGTATTAGTTTTCACTTATTCAGTACTTTTTTAGGACTTCTTGTGTACAAGTACTAGCCAACCAAATTTGCAATAAAGTGGACCTTAAAAGGTTCTGAACTAGTCTTGAAATGGTATCGAAAAAATCGGGAAAAGTTCTGAATGTATCAAAGCTTTGAAAGTTTCAAAGCCAAAAACTGGATTTAAAATTAAAATCAGTTGGCAGTTGGCGAGTATTTAAGATAAAATACTAAACTATTTGTGAAAAATCTAAAATCAAAAACTAATTAACGGGCTTTAAACAAATTTTTGAAGCGTGTCGTATTTACCGTTTCGATAAATTGAGAAATATATCCGCTTGGTGGCGCTGTTGTCAGTATATTCAGAAATTCATATTTATGCTTCGGTTCAATTAAAATTTAAAATGCCAGGCGAAATACTTTTAAAATTATAAGAAACCGGGTTTGTGCTTGTAAATATATAAAAAAAATAAGAAGTAAAGGGCATTGGATAGACACTTCTAATTTAGTTTTCAGAAAACACGACTTACATAAGTAACATCCCATTTACGGATTATATTATTCATAAAAAAGCGAATGGAAGCTAAACTGAAATGTATAATAAAAAAAACAGTTAAAAAGAAACTTACGAACATATTACTGAGTATGTGATTGAAAGTAGTAAAAGATTTTTGAAAAATTTCAAAATTATTTTCTCATTGCTTGAGAAGGTTAGAGCGCACTATGAAGGGCAATAAAATTTTAAATTAATTGCCTTGACAATAAGAAATCACTGCGATATATTTAAAACTATTTTTATAACAAATTGATTTTTTTTTGCTTTTTTTAAAACATGTGTTCTAATTTGGAAAAGCTTACGGCTATCAAAAACCGCAATGAAAAGGACAATACACTACTCGTAAGCCGCCTTAAGCTGCTTACCAATCACTGAAGTGGTTTTTGTTTTTGAACTTTTAATCGATTGACTCGAATAACAAGCACTGTTAGTTTTCCAAATTGCTCACTTTGCTGAACGCTGGCCACAAAATGCACAAAAAACACCAACGGCATAACAAGTTCCCATTCGTAACTGACCTCACCCACTTACTTTTGTAAATATGTATGTATGTATGTATATCAACAGGAAGGCACATACATGCCTACATATGTATGTATGCACGTGAGAACGTTTTTTGGCCGAAGGTATTCCAAGGAAACAAGTTCCATGAGCAGCGTAACAACGCCAACCAAAAGTGCAAACAGGCAGACCGGAGCAACAACAGCCACATACTCGTACATAGCTACCAGCTCACCTCTTGACTGTCTACATACTTGTTGTTGGCACTGAACTTTCCAGCTACTCGCTTGTATTTATATTTGATCACAAACACACACCCCGTAGCATTCCCTGCCAGGCCAGTCCGAAACGAAAAGGCGGCAGCAAAGCAAACAGGCTACCTTCGAAGCGGTCAGGCAGCGAGCGTGCCAGAGTTAAAGACGTCATCATAACGATCGCAATGGGTCAAGGATTACCTTGCCGGTACCAGTTTTCGTACGCTCATTCACTCACAAACAAATGAATTCCTCACTCACTCTCTCGTCCTGTTGGAAACCGTAAAAAGAAAAAGAAACACGTTTTTAGCTTAGCGAATAGCAGGAAAGCGCCGCCACTGCCGGCTGCTTGCTGCCCAGTTTCTTGTTTTGCTTAAACATTAACCAGAATTTTAAATCAAAACAAATGCAGCCATTCTTGTTTTATCAGCAGCAAATGTACATAAATAGATTAGCAGCAACATGGTGGGGGTGGCCAATGAACCACCGACGGACGACCGGTCGTTCGATTGGAGTTAATCAAGCTGCCTCGCTGGTGTGCGCTGCGTCACCTCGCCACCGCCAACAGGTCGTTCCTACAAGCGCCGCTTCCATTCAACGTTTGACACTTTGGTTGGTTGGCATCGCGTCGCTGCGAAGGAGTTAAACTAGTTGGACTGGCACGTGTATCCCATTCTGAGAATACTGGCTGGCATTTGTTTACATGCACTTATGTCTATGTGTGTGTGTGTGTGTGTGTGTGTGTGTGTGTGTGTGTGTGTGTGTGTGTTCTGGGCTGTTTGACACATGTGGCCCAGAAACCTGTTTAAATTACCTTTTGTCAGAGATCCTGATTTCACTTGCTGGCCCTCTGCCGATATGGGATGGTGTTGCGCATATATTGTGAATGAGTAATGTGCTAACAACTTGTTTCATATTTACAAACACACAAATTAATGCATACATACACATCCGTATTTGATTTGTTTATTATTTGTATGCGGTGAATACTGGTTGCGAATGACACCATTTTTTTTTTTTCTTTTTTGCTGCTAATGAAGCAGAAATTGAGGTGTGTCCTTAAGGAATGACGGGATTTACCGGAAGTTGAAAAATCCCCGACGCCGAGTTATTCATTTTATTTTTGGTTATTTGTAATGTGTTTCGATTTACATACCCATAATTTGCACAAGCAGTTCGTGCTGATGGATAGTGGTGGAAATAAGCTACATATTGGCGTTGGTTATTACGAGGTTATGATTTAAATATCGCGGAATGGGAGAGTAGATTTATTAATGAGAGCAGTTGCTGGGTCCGAATGAGTTAATGAACTCATCTTTAGTAAGAGTATAAAGATGTGTAGCAATCAGTGCTGCATAAGAAGTGAAATATGCAGAAAATCTAGTAGTCACCGCACTCTTTTTATGTTCCTTGCCAAACAAAGAAAGTTTTACAAGTAGCCAATTTAAAAAAAATCATGGACTTGAAGATCGACCAAATTAACCACGCCGGATATACTTTATTAAAAAAATGTTTAATTAATATTTGACGATGCTCGGTGAAAGAGAAAACAACTCCCAGATTATATCGGAACATCGGCTACAACTATTTTACAAATTCATCTTGTGATGCGTTAGGAGTTTGGCATAAATTGAACTTCATTATTCTAGATCACTCAATCTACAGCGCTAAACTGGCTCACGGCGTTTATTTTTTATTCTCAAGGAACGAGGGAAGAACATCGTGGAAAAATATGTTTCATGCGATGAAGTTGTGTAGGATGTGGTCTCAGCGTTTTTTTTTTTCGAACTGGTTTGTTTGCTAATTTAATTGTGTAGTGTTAAGCTTAAAAGCAACTGATTGGACTGAAACTTATACTGCGAAATAGAATGACGAACTCATGAGTGTTGCGGTGCATTGCATTGTAAATACTTAGCTCTGATAGAGTGCTTATACACAGCCTTCTTAATTAAGGAAGAACGAATATACGAGTACTGTTGAGTTGATTGCAGAAGATATATCGCCGAGGAAATAAGGGCAATACAGAGCATTTTCTTTGTGACTGTATGGCGTTTGATAAAATTCGAAATACTTTGGATCATTCTGAAAGTGAAGATATTTGAGAATGAGTTTTATGCTAGTTTTTTTAAAAGTTAGACTGAACAATTTTTTTGGGGTTATCTTTATTTTGCTTGATGCGGTTTATATTGATCCACATTTATTTAAATAATTATTATTTTTTTGCTTGTTGCAAAAAAAGTTTGTATATTTCAAATAAAGAAATATATATACAGTATAAAAAGCATATATAAATATTTATTTATTTTAAATATACAACCATTTTTTGCAAAAAGCTGTATTGAAAAAACAAAAAGTTTTTAATACCGAAATTCGCTTCGTTTAACTACCCAGCAGTCCTATGCTTCATGAGGCAATAACTTCCAAACACTAAAGTTTTTGACAGCAAACTCTTTCTGCGTATTTACTACTCCAAAAGAACTGAGTTTATAACCTTTATAAGGTCTTCGGGTCAAATCTGACCCGTTTCATCGGAAAACGTGTGTATTAAAAATTTGGAAAGTTCAGAGAAACTCATGACTATATCACCGATTATAATTTATTAAACTTAAGGTCTTCGGATAAGATTTGACCCAATGTAAATAACGTATAAGTTTTGTTTGGCTGTGTGCTTTGCTAAATAATATTATTAGCTTACTTACTGCTTGCCTTCACAGCTAAAAATTCAAAACAAACGCAAGTAAAAAATTTACTTTTACATGGAAAAAGAACGCAACGACCTCTGCAAGCAAATTTCAAAAATCAATTTTTATTTTTAGCGAATTGGAACTTGTATTTTGCTAAACAAGATATGATTAAAAGTGCATGCTCAAAAATAATATAAAAATTTGTCCCTTGAAGTTTTTTTTAATTTTTTTCTATTGGAACAAAGTTTGAAGCTTCGGTTGCTATAGTTTTTGTTAGAAAATTCAATGTATCTTCATTGAAAAATAACAGCAGTTAAAATTAAATATTTTATTTATATACATATATACGTATACACATACATATATAAATATACGCAAGTATTTTTTATTGAGTAATTAATTTATTTATTAATTCATTCATTAAAGTACAACTTAAATAAAATATATGGTATTAAATACATTATTCACAATTCAAAAAGTGCATCACTAGATTAAGTTTTGACTTAAATGTTTCTCGTGAATAAGAGAATATGTAAATTTTTCTTCGCATTTCTAAAGTTGGCAATGCTAACAAAAGGCATTTATATTAAGACATACTACAATGCCAACGAAGGGAGTGAAAGGCAAATCTAGTAAAATGTTTCTGAACTTTCTCAATTCTTAAAGATGAACCCTTATAGAATGGATCCCAGATAATGCTGCACTACTCGAGGTTTGATCTGAACGGAGAAAAATACAAATTATTCAGAGTAAAAAGATTTCGAAATTTCTTTGAATTCCTCAATATAAAGCCGAGCATAGACCTAGACTTGGCAATCATGTAATGTAAATATAAATAAATGTAATGTAAAAAAAAAATAAATGTAAAGTCGATATTATCTGAAAACGACATTCTGGAGGTAAAATCTTTTGGGGGGTAGTAGTGCGCATCTTACAATCGAAGTCAATCGCAATTTTGCGTCTACTGAAAGACAAGTGCTGGCGTTTACCAGCATTAAGGGGTAAGGAGTTAGCTTTACACCAAATTTCTACTTTAGCTGTATCCCCTGGAAGTCTGATGCAGTCATTTACGTTCTCTATACGACTGTATATTTTTAAATCATCTGCATACATCAGACAACGCGATGTCAAGATAATGTCTGGAATATCGTTCACAAATGTTAAGAAAAATAATGGCCCAAGATGGCTGCCTTGTGGTACACCTGCAGTTGCTTTCATGACATCAGAATTTAGATTGATAATATGAACGAATTGTGTTCTATCAGTAAGCTAAGATGCAAACCACTTAAGTAAGCTTGGATGAAGTTCAATTGAGTCCAGCTTTTTGAGTAGGATTCTATGGCTGACCTTATCGAACGCCTTCGAAAAGTTGGTGAATATGACATCGCATTGTTGGCCCGATAGAACTAAGTTCGTAGCAGTAGATTTACCCTTTACAAAGCCGTGCTGATATGGCGATATGAAATTTGAAATTTTGAAGAGAACTAAATCATGAACCAGGACAATAAGTTAGGACATCCGACTTGCATCCAGACTTATGTATCGGTATGACAAACGATTTTTTTTACAATTAAGTAAAACTTCAACAGAAGCCAACGCTTTGTTAAAGATTATTGTTAACGGTTGGGCACACGTTGCAGTACAGTTTTTTAATAAAATAGGAGGGAAGCCATTTTCACCAGAAGTTTTGTAATTTGTCAAGGCCGAAAGCCCAACTAGAATTAATACCTTTTAGTATTTTCAATTAGTTTCAATATAAAAAATTTTACTGGATGGGTCAAATTTGGCCGGAAGAACTTTAACATCAGTCATTTTGAAGACCTAATGAAGATACAGAGCGTACGCGCCGATGATGGGCGACATCTCTCTTAAGCATCACACTGTATACCTAATGAGCATACTTTTGAAGTTCATTTAAACTAAATTTGAATGTGATTCATCGTTTTCGTTGTCAACGTTCCACAAATAATTAAAGATAAGGTACCTTACTAAATAAAGTAAAATAACATGTGCCATTGCTTCAAATGTAAAATCTATACGAAATCACGCCGAAATAAAAATTTTAATACTTCCTTCTATAAGCATAACTCCATCAGGCATACATTCATTCCTCGTACGATCGGTATTCCTTAGTGGGTATTATGCTTCTACACTAACATCCTTGCATTCAACTTTTTATTCACAACACATGCCTTTCATGCATTTCTGAAGCTTGTCTTTCCAATTTTGGTCAACATCTAATTACTTGTTTTTATTATCTTTGCATCCTTTTTGATTAAACCCTTCATTATTGAACATTTATAGCCATTCTACTTTTGGATTTTGGAGCTTGCTTACTCTATATCAGGGACGCACACACACATACACACACAAACACACTCAATGGACATGTCTCTTTGATTAAAGTTTCGTATACTTAATTTTAGGTCATTGTTATTGTTGTGCTTACAACATTTTTATCTCCGCAAGTATTTTATTACGCAGAACCCAACCAACTACGGGCAATCGGCAATCAGCAAATTGATGTGTGTATGTACGAGTATGTGTGTAATGATCGTAGCCGCAGCCAAAGTGGCATCGCACAGCTCCCAGCAATGAAAGCGCTCCTCATCTGTACGTGTACGAGGTAAGATCGCGGAATGGACGGACAACACGACACGACAGGGGCATCACATTAACGCAACTCAACAAATGTAAATCGCTTTTCGAAAATGTTGCCTTCTGGCCTTCGAACTGGGGTCTTTGTTCTGCGCCGTGCACACAACCTCTCATGAATATGTAAAAGAAAAACAAATACAAAAATCACTTTGGAATACATATTGACGTGCATTGTTGGAGGACCAAAAAGTGCCGATTTCCACAGTCACTTTTTACAGCTAACGATGACTGCTGTTTTTCACACTGCTGTTGTTTTTGTTATTGCTGATCATTTTTTATTTTATTCCTTTTTTTTTTGTAACTTTTGTATTTTTATGTTTATTGCCAGCGTTTTTGTAGCTGTAGTATTTCGCTGTTGTCGTTTTCTTTTTGTTTTGTTTTTTTTTTTTTTAAGTTTTATTGCTGTCATTGTTGTTGTTGCCTGCTTATAATAGCATGGAGCGAATCACGTAACTAAGATAATGGCATCCATAAATATTTTGTGAATTTTGTTTTGCTCCGCCATCACAAACCTCTTGCGGCCACTGCCGCTGGTTACTCGCTCATTCGTTTAAACCATTCAAGCAACAAGTACAACATTTTGGGCTGGCAAGATGACAGGCGACGAGCAGCATTTTTTCTTTGTTCCCCCATTTATTTCGTTTTTATGCTTTTTAAAGTTTTAAGTCCTTTTCGAATATCACCGCCAATTGATGTCTACACTGTGTGTTTCTTGAATTTTTTAAATACATATAAACATTTGTGTATATGTATCTACACTTAAACAATACATTCACATTGAGCATACCCAGTCGGTATTTGCATTCCATAACATTCGTTATTGATTCGAGTTTGGCCAAACAAATAAAAAAATACTGACAGCATCTTTAATTGAAAACAAATATATGTAGGTGTATGTTATTTACTGGTACAGATCTCATCCGATGACTTTGAAACTGGCGTTGGAGCTAGTCGGGAATTTGGCTTGGCCAACCGTGTTTGGGTCCTTTATTTTTTCAGCTCACGCTATATTGGATAAACTCGCAAAACTAGAAACACACACCCTTTTTACATCATTCGGGTCTTTATACGTATACGGTATAAAAAAGAGCCTATGTATAAGCCGAGCACTGGAAAATTAAAAAAATTAAAAAAGGTATACAGTCGAACTCCTCTATAACAAACTCCTCTATAACGAAAACCTCTCTCTAACAAATTTTTTTTTGAAACACTACGATTTTCACAATTTATTCATATATTTATACCTCTCTATAACGAACTTCTCTATAGCGAATTCCTCTCTGTAACGAATTCTTTTGTTATACATAAATTTAATTTTCCATAGCAAATAACTCTTCTATAACGAATTTAGCGAAGAGCTAAAAAGTAGTTGTTATAATACACAAAACTACACACAATCACATGTTTTTCTATGCTATTTCTTAGAATCGGCAAATAAACAAACTACAGTCGACAATTTTTTCATACCTGAATAATCTTTTTGACTTTTTATTAAGGTCTTCTTTTTAAAATGTAAGAAATCAAAACAAATAAAACAAATAAAATGAATCAATGTTTCATTAAATAGGCCTTGAATATAAAGACATGAAATTTCGTATGACCTCTCTAAAACGAACTTTTTCACCGGTCCCGACGACTTCGTTATAGAGGAGTTCGACTGTAATTACACTGTGGAAAAAATTCAGGTTAGCAAAAGTTAGGTCGATTCTGAGAGTGACGGGGTAAAATAGAGGCTAAATTAAAAGACCCGTATCGCGGCGTTTGTTTATTTAGTTAGAATTTTTTTTTAATCGACCTTCGAACTTTGCAGTCAAATGCCGATTTTCAGCATAATATTTATATGGTATTTTGGCTATAACTCGTCGACTAATTCATATTTTTTTCAATCTGTTAAAGCCAAATTATTGCTAGAGACCTGTGCAACAATTAAAATTTAAAAAAAAATTGATTTAGAAAATGTTTGTAGTGCTTATGAAGCAAAATATTGGAAATTTTTATTTTCATGCTTTTTGAACATATTTTCCACAAAACTAAGTCTTTTTTGCTTTCTGTTTGATCTATACGAGTAATAAGCTTCTTAGTTTCTTCAATAAATTTTATTTTAAAAGAAAACAATCATAATACAAAACTTGCGTTTTCCAGCTTAATATTATTTTACTTCTCATTTCTTTGTTCCACAGTGTTATGGTAATTTTTATAGTAACCTGCAGGTTGAAACGTTCGATGAAAAAATTTAAAAAATTTACTCGCAAGATTTCTTGAGATTTTACAAGGCAGAAGCAGTTTGAACTACGGCTTTGTATTGATACGAAAGCCTCAACAAAAATATACAAAAAATCGTTGGTAGGATGAATTTCGGAGCTTTCGGCTTATTTGCAAAGCTACTCTCAGATGTATATTTATTTTATCTTTATCTTTATCGATTACTATGGTGTAACAGATATTGCTAGATTTTAATATCGGTATCTTTTATCCTACATTATTACGCTTACTATAATTTTTACGCATTCAGTTAGAATGCAGACATTCGATATATGTATATATTTTCGGAATCAGAGTCGATAAAAATATCTGTAAATTTTAATGGGTTTCATATTATTATTCGATATCGATGTTTTTATCGCATTTTTATCTTTCTTGGCACGCTAGAATAATAACGATCAAGGTATTTGAAGATAGGATTATTCCTTTAATGTTGCCATTCAAGCGATTCAGATTGTAACCTATATTTTCTTATCTTGTTTCAAGTCTTGTTCGTGTTGTAGAATTCTCGAAATCTCAAAAAAAAATCCGCCAGGAAACAAGAGTTATTTTTTCTCTAAATATAATATTAACAAACCGTTTGAATTTATATACAAAATAATAATTAACAGAACGAAAATAAATTATTTTGTAGAAAATTTGACCGCCAGATGACGCAATGGTCGATTTATTATCAAAAAACGTGCATATGGTTCGATTTCGTTTATTTTCATTTTACATATTTCGTTTGCAAAGTGAGACCCTTTTTGGGAAACATAAGCCCATCAAAATAATAATATGTGGAGTCTGGCTAGAGATCCCACCACGAGGTATCATGATGAAAGTGGGTATTATGTACTCGTAGCTAGTGATACTCTTGGTTTACAATAAAAAAAAAATCTTGCTTAAACTGTTAGTCAAACTCATGAAAATGTGAAATCAAATGATAAGGAATTTATTTTTCTACTTAAAAGCAGCTTCTGAGCCATCGAAAAATTATATAAAATGAACTAGATTCTATCTGTATAAGTGGGTATTGGTACTTAAATATCTCTCTGTCATTATGAAACCAACGTCTTATTTATCCATCTTAGAATATGTTTAAATTTACATAACTTGGAACTGATGCCATTCTGTCGAAAATGTATTGAACACATATAAAGTTTCTAAATATCTGCACGGTAGAAGCAAGATTCAGCTTGAAAAGGTTAGCATCGGTGAAATATTAACATTGCTGTAAACAAATTACTGCTAAATTCACAACTTAATTGCATTACAAACAAAAAAAAAAAGGAACTAATTCACAATTCGTGTGAAATATACCGCTGCGATGCGAACATCTGTACATTCCTATAGGGTTGCTCTTTTATATGTACAATGTGTATCTCGTTTTGTGATAATTTTACTTGTATTGGTTTATTGAAATTGCGGCACAAATACCTTCATTCGACCCTAATTTTACATTCATATCTATAAACAAGCATTCGTTGAGCGAGCTGCAGACATATTGACGTAAACTAACACGCATTTTTTTTGAACAGAAAATAATTACATTTGTATATGTATATACATATATATATATATATGTGTGTATGTATTTAGTTGGTTTTCAATATATTAAGGTTTTATGGCATTAAAACGCGTAAATGTATAAGTACATATGTATGTTAGTAGCTATGTATCAAAATACAGTTTCGTGATTTTTCGTAATTGGTTAGGTGAAACTAATCTAAAAGGGTCCAAGTGCTGATAAAGAGGGGCCAAATAATTTAATCAAAATTAAGTTTATATGACTTTATATGTATGTATTTTGTATGCATACACGCATACATATTTATATTTATATTTGGGAACAAAAGTAATGTTAATGCTTTTATATGATTTCTGTTGGTTGTGATTATGTTGTATTGCGCCAAAGATGCGATTAAATAGGTTGTTAATAGTATACACTTGGCGCAAGAGAAAGATCATTTACATAAAATTGTTGTTTAAGATTTCCAAAAAGCAATTGCATATATTTTCGTAGTTATTGAGGCGATTAAATAACTAAATTGTGTTGCCATTTTCCTCTTTTTTTTTGAGAAAACACTTTTAAGAAAAAGTAGCGATGCCGAAGTAGTAGCCCAAACGCCGTGATTATAAAATGAAAGTGTGTTTTATTTCAGCAAAAAAAAAAAAAATGGTAATTTGGTAGGGAATGTTTCGGTGAGTGTGTTGAAGGCAGTTTGTTAGACATACTATGTTAGATCAACCACATATTACCAGATTTTAGCACTTTATTTTTCTTCTAGTTAATTAAAAAAAATTTCCAGTAAAATATGGTTCATTCTCTGAAAAAATCCCCATTTTTTAAACTATTTTCAAAATGTACAATGATTTCACAAAATTAAAAAAAAGAGCATTTAGAATTTTTTTAGTATGCAGTTTTTTGGCGCATTAAATTTTAGTCTGAGAAAATGCAAGTGTCAATTAACTACAAGCTATCACTGAAACTAACACTTTGTTATACTAAAATTGAATGAGCTACATACCCAAAAAAAATTCATTATTTTTTTTTTAAAGTTCGAAATATTGATGAAGTTTTGATAAATGTTTTACACATTTTTTATCAAATTTAAAAAATAAGATATAATTTTAAATAATTGTAGGATAAATTAATTGTGCAAATATGTTAATATGTGTTTGTGCAATAATTTGTGAATGGAGTGTATATTGATGATATATACATTTCAAAACAACCTATAAAATATGAGAACACCATATTTTTACCCGCTGAATCTCTACCTAGTTTTTTTTCCAAAAGATTTAGGTGATACTTGAATATGTGTGTTTTAAGTTTTCAAAAAATTACCATTTCAATTGTGCCGAAAAACTTAAGAAAAAAAAGTCAACTCTGTATTTGGAATCAGCATCGAAAATTTCCTCAGGAACACGTTTTTGTTTGCACAGCTTCCATTTGAATTTCTGTGATATCGGATTTATGTTATTTTTTTTTTTTAATTTTGAACTATGGGGTTAGTTTGTGTCGATGTGATCATTCATTGGAAAGTGAAGCAATTTGACAAACAAAAAAAAAGACGGCGGTCGTTGTCATATCATTTATGCCAAAAAAGTTAGAGAAGAGGAAGCAATGCAGAGCAGGGCGAGTAAAAAAACGCAGCTAATATATAATAAATATATATACATGTCATTTTAGAAACGCAAAGACGTAATACGGAATAACTTCAGGATAAGAAGTACAGCTAAGGAAAGGATACTGCTGTACTTTGACGACAGTCTTCTCTGAACCGATCTATAAGAAGAGATTGGAGTGGAAGGTATTGAATACTGCGGATTCCAATTGAATGAATTTCGATGAAGGTCCTATTATTTATTTCCTAATAGATTATAGACGACTCGGGTGAACGCAAATTGTGGCTTTAAGTTACGAGCGAGCCCATCTATCTAGCTTCAATACATTCTCTGGCCACAAATAATTTCGCACTATGCGGCTTTCACCAGAAATTTACTAAGCTGACTTTCTTTTGTACAAGAGGAAATCAAAACAGAGACCAAATGGAACCCCTCACTTTTTCCGCACGGGGAAGCAATTTTAATGAAGGACTTTTTAGTCACGTCTTTGGTTATAAAAGTCACCAGTTCGACTCAAATTTAATAAATATGTAAACTTGATAACTTTTGAAATTAAAGGTTACGATATCGATATCGATAACCGAAAGCGATAGTAAGAACCACTTCAAAAACGCTCGTTAAAAATATCGATGAAGGTAGCTAAAAAAGAATTAAAATAAGATCGATAAAATGGCATAATAACTCACAAAAATAAACGATGAGAATATTTATAGGCAAGCCACTATATACAACGATTAAAGTTTGGTACATTGGTAAAGATAGCAAGAGAGGAAAGCAAAATTGTATATACCCTGGCGTTGTATTTTTATATGGGCAGTGCCACGGTAATTCTTCAAAATATCATAAAAACTCAGTTTCTATGTTTCAAATCGCAGGCAATATTAAATTTTACCCAACTTGATCGAATAGATACCGAAAAACGAAGTTTTTTGCATATTTCAAAACTTCCGTTACATGGAAGGTGGGCGTTGTTATGGATATGTTTACCAAATTGAGTGACCATACCTAGCAACGTTATTGAGATACAGAGATTTTATCATAAGTGGGCGTGGTGACGCCTATTTTTTCAAAATTTCATTCAAGTTCAGTTTCTTTATTTACAATCGCTCTTAACTTCAATCAATTTGTTCCAATGGATAACGAAAAAATGAAGTTTTGGTATTTTCCAAAACTTTCGTTATATGGGAGGTGGGCGTGGTTATGGTAACAATATGGACAGGCCGATATGTTCACCAAATTTTGTGACGATACATAACACTTTAATTGAGATATGGATATCTTATCATAAGTGGGCGTGGTTATTAACCGATCTTCAATACCAACCCACCCTGTCCAAAGAGCAATATATGTATGTGCCAAGTTTCATTAAGAAATCTTAATTTTTACTTAAGTTATCGTAACCACGGACAGACGGACGGACATACAGTAAAAGTTAAATCGATTCCTCTTTTCATACTGATCACGATTTCAACTTTATATTTTGACTATTGTTATTCAAATTCAAAATATTTTTTTTTTATTAAACGGCTATTAAAAATCCAAAAACTTGAAACAGAAATTTAAATAAAGAAAACTTCGAGAGTTCAGTTTTGTAGCCGACTACATTTTAGTAGGTACAATAAATAAAGTTTCATTACGTTAAAAATTGCGGCAACGGGGATCGCATTTTTTCCATATAACATATTAATTTTTGAATACCGATGATGAAAACAATATTTTTAACGATAATCAACTATATAGCGATATCGATGACTACAGCACATCGATAAATATATGGTTATCGAATATGTAAACAATAACGGTGACTACAAAATTAAAGATAATGATAAAATTACAAAAATATTATCGATAATAATATCAATTAATGATAAAAATTAAAATAAACGTTAAAGTTGATATTTTCTAAACATTACTGATCAAAACACATTTTGTATGAATACTACGGAATTCAGTCGTAGCGAAGCTGCAGCGAAAAAAAAATGTATTTTGTCATTGCGAAAAAATTTCTTATTCGAACATTTCCGCAACTGCAAAAAATCTCCTTATGGAAAATTCAATTTTTTGTCATCAAATGCACTTTCTCCCAACGCAACGAATGAGAAACAACAGAGAGAGCATCGTTTTGTTGCCATATCTAAATCAGATATATGGCCAAACTTGCCAAGTACCTCAAACCCAAAACAGCTGCATTAAACCGCCTTAGCTAACTTAACTGCCTTGTTATGTAATATCTCATCATTGTAGTGTTAACACCCGACAATCAAGCCGGCAATCAATCAAAACCCGTTTTAGCCAGACGCCACATCAGCTCCATATCAGTCCACTTCAACTCACGCGAGCAAGCATATTTACTGCGAGATTGCCATTGAACTTTACTGGATACTGGTTAGTTATTCACTTCCGATTTGCTTGTAAACAAAACAGCCGCGCGTCAGTCAAACCAAAGTCGACAATCAACAACAGAGAAACGAGCATTTTGCACAAACAAAACAAAACAAGCGGCCAACAGCTGCCGGCACGGCCCGACACGCCAATGTTGGCGGCTATTTGTTATGAGCAAGTAAGTAAGAACTTGTAATGGGAATGCCAATACCAGTATGAGTAAATAACGAGTAGTAAATTTGCTGCAAAGCGTTATTTATTTGAGTTTGTATCGCTGCCATTGCAATGTTGTTTGTAACTACTAATCATTGTTGTTGTTGCTGTTGATGGTGTGACGCATTAGTGTGTTTTAGCTGTTGAATGAGTGTGGCATGCTGTCTCCGCTTATGCTTCTATTTATTTCTCCTCGACTCTTCCTGTTGTAGTGGCGCGTTGCTGGGCGGCATTGTCGTCGCGTCGCGGTGGCCCTAAATCAGTCAGGCACTCAACTAGTCACCAGTCTGGGAAGCGCCGCAGTCGCCACTAACCAGTCCTAACTCTCACGCTCCCTCACACACTCACCGCCAGCGTAGCACAACACAAACGCGTTCACTCGCTCATTTTGCAGCAATTGATGAGTTGCTCTATAGCCGGTTGGCGAGCCAGTTCGTCATTGCAGCACAGGCCGCTGCCAATTGTTAGGCGGCGCGGTGCAAAGGTAATGTGTTGTGCGGCGGCTTGTTTGTCTGCCTGCTTGGCTACTTGGCTGCTTGCCTGCCCGGTCATACTCGTACCAGTCAAACCGCCACGTGCTTCCAAGCGGCTGAACCTGAAACGGAACATCAACAATCAACAACACTCGCATCGTTCGCGGCGGCGGTGGCGGTGGCGGTGGTGGCAGCGGTGACAGCAACTAGAATTGCTACCACGCCAGCACTGGCAACAACAAAAGCAATATGTACATTGCTATCAGCAAATCAGCTGTTCGCATTGACGCTAACAAACAAAGCAAACACTTAACAGCTGATGCGCCACAACGGCTCTGTTGAATGAACTATCCTCGTTGTTTTTGTTGTATTTATGCGCTGGGCAAAATTACCCCTACAACAAACCGCGCGAAAGAGTATACAAGAGCGTGCAGGGGAAAACTTGTCAGTCAACAACAAAATGTGTCTGGAGGGCAGCCAAGCGAGGCTAAGTCTCATTAATATTTGTGCGTCGCGTATGCGTATGCAAAACGCTGCAAAAGGGCCAACGTAGCAAAGCGTGCATTATGAGTGTAAGCGAAAAGTCGTTAAATTGCGGGCGTGACTTAGGTTTTTTGAAGGCGTGTAATATTTGTGTTTTTTATTTTTTTTTTAAACGCGATTGCAAAAAATATTTAAAAATCTTATTTGAATTCACTAGGAAACTCGTTTAAACCGAGTTATCATGACAAGAAAATCATGAATCATTTTAAAAACAGTTGCTTGTGGTACTCCAATCTTTTCAATATTCACTTTTCAACTTTGAATAATTTCCGTAGTAGATTGCTCGTCCACGCTGTGGATTATCTGCAAGTGAGCATTTATTTTTTTTAAAAGAGACCGTGTCCACTGTAAACTATAATTTTATCCGAATTTCATCTTTTTTAGTGCCGACTGAACCGATTTCGTCTGCTTCGCAAGAAACTTTTTAAGAGTGCGATGTTCGACTTTCCCATCATTCACACTTTCTTCCCATTTCAGTTGCTTGGTTGCGGTTAGTTCAAAAACGAAACACTCTATTCCAAAAAATCTTGATAGTTAAACTTTTAGTGAGTCATTTAATTCGTTAAGATTTACTAATTTATTTACTTTCATATCTCAAATGTTTTCAGCTCAAATGCAAAAAAAAAATTCAATATGGCAACAGTTGTTTCAGCAAGAAAAAATAAATACGAAAAAATAATTCCGCAAGAGAGATCAAATTTAGTTGTAGTTAATGTCGGGAAAAGTATGCAAAACTCAATTCATACAAGGATTGACAATAGCCGATTTTTAAAAGTAACTGAGTTTTAAAATGTGCTGAGTATTCGCAAGAACTCAAAATTATTCAGGGCTTAAAAGACCTAGAAAGTACGCAGTACTCAAAAGTACTCTCTAGAAGCATGACATTGATATCAGTAAACAGGATCAATTCATAGTACTCAGTACATTAAGGGCCAGTTTTTCAGTGCTGGTTTAAACTCAGTTTAAATTCAAACTTGGTATCCTTTCCCTCAATTAAAGTTGTTGCAACCAAAACGAAGTAGTCAACAAACAGCCGATGGGTTAAACTAAGTTAAACCGTTTAAAGTTGACTGAAAAACTGCATAATCAGTTTCAATTTAGTTTAAACGACAAACAGAGTTCAACTTGCACTAAAAAACTGGCCCTAAGTCGAATGCATGTGCACTTAAAAGTAGTGTTGGTATTATTAAAAAGCATAACTATATTATTTGTGAATAATTAACTACATTTTTGGTTGAATTTACATTTAAAGCTTAACGAATAAAAAATACGTAATTTACAGAATTTACAGAATTTCATTGGCCAATTTGTGCCTTCAGTTTGATGTATTGAAAAAGTATTATATATACGACTTTGCGTTTTAAAAAGTCCTCGAAATTTCCATGTAAAGCTCATGATATACTGCGTCGCCATGTATCCACTTACTGGGCTTCGTTCCCGGCAGAGCTTAACTCTGTCGTTTCGGCTGTTTCTTTCTATCCGTATACATTTTCTCTATTTTAATTATTGACTCTCACGCAACTAAATTGCCTCGAAATGGTGGCGCTTGAGCGGAGTTAAAAATTCGCTTATGTCTACCTTCAGTAAATTGCCCTTCAAAGGTGAAATTTTGAAAGAAAAAAAACCTCACAATACTCAACTTTAAAAATTTTTAAATGACTTTTATAGCAACACAAATTCCGCAAACAGCTAAAAAAAGAAATTACTTTTTTTTAAAAGGAAAAACTAATAAAAAACCTATGCAGATTTAACAAATGGAAAGCTATTTATTTGAACGCCAAATTATTTGTATTATTATTTACATACCGAAAGCAAAAAGATTCATGATATATTTAACCCTCTAGGTATGCAGCATTCAATCATTTGAATTTAAGTATAACAAAAGAAAATATACAGTTTGCTTAAGCATAGCGTTGATTTTTAATAATTTGTTTCGCATAGAGAGGCAGTAAAAAAGTGTAAAAAACCAATTTTAATTTGTAGCTATTTCAAACATGCATTTTATTGAATACAATTTAATGAACTATAAAATTGCATACTCGAAACTTTTTTAGAAGTTTCGATTAAAGGTAAAAAAAAAACTGTATATCGCTTTTTTTAATTAAAAAAAAAAAAAGTTTGAAATTTCACTTTAAGGTGAATTTAACAAGGTAGTGTTAAGTAGCTAGCTGCTTTTTTCGCTTTTTTCGCATTGCTGGACTAAATGTCAAAGGGCGATGTAAATCACCTACAGAAAGCAAAGCAAAAACAAAATACATGGACCCGTTTTACTTATATACGCTTTACCACCACCTTGATAGGTTCGCCTTGCTTCACCTGCTAAAAATCTATAATTAAAATTGAATAAAGGAATAACTTATTGTCAAAATTGATTAACATAAATCCGAGCGTTATAATAGAAAAATGCCAAATGAACGCATTTACACACACACACAAACAAACATGTGATACCAAAACGAATATATTTTTTTTTTTTAATTTACAACATCAAATTTCCCAGTTTAACAGTGACCCTCTACACAATGTCATGAAAAATGCTGCACTACGCAGCGCTACACGAAAAAATCATTAACAACAAACATAAAACGCAAAACAAAAAACTCAAAACACGAACTCAACAGTTTAGCAGCTTATAACATAGCGAAAAAACAATATTACAAAAATAAAGCAAAAAGCTTTTAAAACATTTTTCTATTTTCTACATTTTTTTCTTCGATTTTAATTACGCCTAGACTAAGAGTAGATTTGCGCAGTTGTTGCGCCATACGGCAATTGCCGCGCCGCACCGCCGCAACATTGAAGCAATACAACAACAACACACAATCATCAAATAACTTACGCGAACAACAGCAGCAACAGTCGCAAAAAAAATTACAGTTAATATATTGAGTGAATGCTAAAAGCATGCAAACGTGTGTGCACGCCTGCCACTCCTGTCTGCCAACCACCCCCTGGGACGTTCCCGCGGCCGTCGTCTCTCTGACCTTTGCGCGGAGAAAACTCAACTCGCATAGCTGGCGTTTGAATTCAGAAGAAAAATCAAGCGAATGTATTGCGTTGGCGTTGCCATTGTTGTTGATATTGCTATTATTGTTGTTGTTTTTGTTGCCACCGTTGTTGTTGGCCAGCGTATAAGTGAACGTTTCACGTTAAATTCCCAACTTTACAAGCGTAATGCCAACAACAGTGCGAGTAGAAAATAAAAATAAAATACTATAAAAATGACAGCGCATAACAAATAGCAAATGCGATAGGCACAACAACAAACATAATGTACCTAACAAGATTTAGCACAGCCGCCATGCAATACGAATAACAACAGCAACAAACAGCAACAACAAGAAAGGCATAGTAATAGCAATCTTACAGCGAGTTTCGACTGCCACAATCGCCTCGACTGCCAAACGACATGAATTATTAAGATGCAGCTACATAAATGCGCCCAATGCTTGTGCGCCATACTACGAACGATCTGAACGAACGAACAGCAGGCCCCCATGGACCAGGCGGTTAAGCGCTGATTGCCTGCCTTCTCGAACAGTGAATGCGGCGCAACACGCAAATAAATGTACGTAGTACCATGTACATATATATAGACATACATATGTACATACATGCATAAGTATTTAGGCATGAAGAAATTTATATACGCGCCTTGTATGCGTTGAAAATATTTCTAACAACGGCGAACCGCCGCCGCCGCCGCCGCTGCTGGCAATCAATCGATAGCGGCCATGTTGGAAATTCTTTGTTTTTAGTCACTTAACACACATTTACACATGCATATATATGTGTGTGTGTGTGTGTGTGTGAGTGAAGAATTCTAATAGAAAACAAGAAATGATTTGAGTATAAATCTATTTAGCACTCGTGGGACTTTGAGCTGCAACCAATTTGTATATGCGACTTCGAAAGGTTCAAGATAGGGAAACATAATTTTAGTAAATTTCTGTCTCGTTGCCAATATTATTATCATATTCGACACGGTTATCGATATTGTTATCGGTATCGAAAATATAGTTGTTATCGGATATATAATTTTTATCGCAGTTATAGTTCATATCGATGTCAATATAGGTTTTAAAATAACCATACTCCATTTTATTTCAATTTGCTTTAGTAAAAAATATACGGAGTTTTCAGGTTGATAGGGAACGTTCAAAGCTATCGATATCTTTGAATTGTAATTGATTATACCTCGATAAATGTAGATATCGATTCCGATTAAGTTTTTACAGACACTTAAATTAATATTTATATATTGTTTTAATGGATATACAATGATAGCATATATCGATAATTACCGATAGTTATTGTTATCTATATTTATCGAAGAAATTGAAGATGCACGTCTTTTAAATGATTCAAGATGTTTCAGTGATAAAAGCTCTGAGCATAAAGGGTCAGTTAGTCAAGACTTAACTTTACTTAACTTAACTTAAGAATTGGAGATGATTACTCAACATTAATATTTGAAGATTAATTTTTGTTGCATATTGTTCTTTGAATATCTCCGTTGACACAAAGTACAAAAAAAGTAAATGAAAGCACTTGTGTGATTATTTTTGAATCGCATATTGCTTGTGGCCGCTGTGGTCGAGTTGGTAGCGGTGCGTGCTATAACTCGATATGCCGATGAGTTCGAGGTTCGAATCTCAGTCAGGGCAAGCAAAATCTTAATCATAGAAAAAGTTTTTTCTAAGAGCGGTCACCGCTCGGCAAACAATGGCAAACCTTCGAGGGTATTTCTGCCATGCAAAAGCATCTCATTAAATACATCTGCCGTTCGGAGTCGGCACAATACTGTAGGTCCCTCCATTTGTGGTATAATATAAAGACGCACACCGCAAATGGTAGGAGAAGCTCGGCCAAGCACTGAGCTATAAAGTGTAAGCGCCAAAATTATATATATATTGCTTGTAAAATGTCAATGAAAAATAAATTGTGTCGAATGTTTTTAAGTTTAGCACAAATGTACAAAAATGTTCAAGAAGCAGTCACTTGGTCAGAGCAAAAGGTGGTGGCAAATCCACCTGATAAATAGAGACTTTTTGTTGTGCCAATTTACATCCTGGGCAGAATTTATCGTACACTTCTTTATTGGCGGATACGATCTACTTTTCGTCATTAATTTTTATTTTTAAATTTTCGTCTTGTCTATAATTTTATTTTGAGCTAATTGACGGTTCGCTGTCTTACGTTACCATATCAAACAAAACTCGTTTTAAATGTAATTTTTGCATACATTTATTTTCAAAAATTGTAAATGTCAAGATCTGGTAGGCCTGATTCTCGCACCGCTCTCAATTTATATAACAGGTTGACTTAAGTTAAGTTAAGTTAAGTCTTGACTAACTGAGCCTTAAGACAAAAATCATAGCCATGAAAAACTGTCACAACTGAAGTCGATATTGCAGTATTTAATGTCGATATGTAAGTGTACAAACTAATGCCGAAAATTTCTTGAAATAATCCTAAACAGTTCACAAAACGGTCACGAAAATATCCCCAAATTAGTCAAGAACTAGTGCCGACATTTTTCAGAAAAAGACATGATTTAGGCTCGAAGCGGTTCCGAAATAGTCGATAAACCAGTTCCGTAATGAATCTGCGCTAGTTATGAAATAGTGAGGAAACTACTCTGAAATGGTTTTGAACTATTCCCGGATTGTTCCTAAAATCTGAAATGGTTTTGAACTATTCCCGGATTGTTCCTAAAATAAACGTTAACTAATAGTCTTGAATTTTTCAACAAATGTTAATTTGTATACGCAAGCAGATTTCAACAAAGCACCTCATCCACTGATGTGCATATATAGCCTAAAGGTTCTTGACTGAATAAAATCTATGCCATCTTTTGGTTACGTCATGAGACATTTTTAACCGTCCATGCCATGCTTCGAACACTTCCTGTGTTTTAATCGGTTTCTCGATCTTTGTTTATAGTTCTCTTCTCCCCAACGTAATATCCATATTCATCTGCTTTAGGCCACCACTGAAATTTCAAATATAGTTACAAAAAAGAAGTGAGTTCCCAAAGGACTTGAAAGCAAAAAAAAAAAGCAAACGGCCACATGAGGCACGAGAAGACTGCCAGCTAGCGTCTTACAAGAAGTTGAAAAAGAATTTTCGTGTTTATCTGTTTTCAGCAAGGAGGTAAAAAAAATCGGCAAGCAAGTAACAACAATAAAACAAACATACATTTTAGCGAAAAACCAACAACAGCATCGCGAATAACTGACAGAGTAATGACAGCAACAACAAAACAAACAAGTAAGAAACGGCACAGTCAGTGGTAAAAGCAAATAAGATATATACAACTAAGTTTTCAGAAGTGTTGTACGTATGTATGTATGTATGTATGTATGGATGTGGCTTGCAAGAGACGACGCGAGCACAGCATCAGCAAGACACAAGACGACAATAAAAACAACAACCACAACAGCGACAATGCTAGTGACCATAGCGATTAACAAAAAAGTAAAAAATAAAAAATAATAATGAAGTAAAGAAAAAACCACGAAAAAGCAAAAGCCAATGCCGATTTTTTTAACCAACAACGATATCTTTAGCTACAAGCGCAATAATAGCAACAACAACAGCAACGAGTGACATGGTGGTAAAAGTAATGGAGCTGCTGATGATGGCAGTGGCGGTGTCGGTGGCGGTGGCGAAGGCAATAAGAAATAACAACGTTGTGTTTTGCTGATGGCAGTGCATGAAACATTAAATATAAGCAAAAACAACAAACAACAAATATCTACTGACAATACATACAAAATAAGACAGTGAAAAAAGGCACAGAAGAACAAAACAAAAATAAGAAAAACCACGAATCGAAATGGAATACACAAGCTAAAAGAGCAAAGCAATGCTGAAAAGTAAAAATTGTAGCGAGTTAAATTTGAAATGAAACGAAAAGACAACCCAAAAGAGCCGCTGAGATATAAAACACAGCAGGGCGGCAAGAGTGAAGCGCAAACTGTGGGCGAAGAGAACAATTCAACTGGGAGCAAGAAATGGAGAAATGACTGCCACACAAACAAATCCACAACACCACAAAACAATTGAATAAAACAATTTGATGGAGTGAGTGAAGGAAGAGCAAAAATACGCCAACGAGCAAACGAAAGACTTAAGCCACAAACGCTAAGCTGAGAAGTACAAGCGCAATGCTGTATACGTACAACATGCCAGCAACAACTAAAACAACAACAGGTGCTGAGCATAGAATGAGTATTAAAAGAGACAAGAGAAAACCACTCACTGGCTGAACGATCAACAAGTTGCCAACAACGACTCTTACAGGTACACAACATAGCATCCACAGGCGACAAAACGGCCAAAAGCCACACGCCAAAGTAACAACGAGTGAACACGTAGCTTTGCTTAGTTAATCAAACCACCAGCTGAGCATTGGTAAATATTTGTCGTTTTGCGGCCCAGACGCTGCACATAACGCGAGTACAGGTAAATACCAAGAGAACGATTTGTACGAGTATTTGGAGAGCGCACGCAAACAAAAATTATGTTAGTTTGTGTAGTTAGGTGAAGGGAGAGTTGCGTCGTTCGGTTCTAGTACGATGACGTAGCACAAATGCGATTGCCTACACAGTTGCAGCATGAAGGATGGTGCTGCTCATGCTGCATAGCAAGGAAATGGCAATAAACAAGGCTGTGGCACTCAAGACGAAACAGACACAAAGATCAGCGCCAGCGTCATATCGATGCACTGGCTCAAGCGCTTCCAATAGCAATTCAGCCACACATGCATATCTTTACAAACACACACACATATGTGCGTACATATTGTACACTTAGCAGCGACTGCTCCTACTCCTGTCATGCTGCCACACCGCCGTGGCGCAAACTTTGACTTGGCATGCGAACGTCGTACGCTCGCTGCGAATGCGAGTTTAACGTAGTAAGGCTGCCCGTCAGCCATTTAACCGACCTATGCATGTACTAGTCGTGTCCTCTTGCCGTACGTCCAGCCGACCGACCGCCTGCGCATGCGCCGCCATACAGCTGCCTTTTGACTGCCATTCGTGTTGGCTATGTGAAAAGTACTGCAGACCAGCGATAGTAGGTGAGATGAGGAGTGCGGCTTAAGGGTACTTGGTGTAATGGATTTCGTGAAATGAAAGATGCTGCCATCTAGTCAGCTACATATCCACTGGTGCTGTTTGTTGGCGCGTGGGTTTGGGTTTAGTAGTGTTTGCAAGCAGGAAACATTTAAAGCGCTGGATACTCTTAGCTTTTGCTTAGTTTGTTAATGGGACGCATTAGAATTAGCTGTGGATTTCCGATAGTTACGACCATAATGACAACGATATTGTTATATATCGATAAGTATAACGATAACGATTACGATAACAATAGCGATAGCAATAAGATTAAAGGTTACCATATCGATAGCAATAATTATGCCGATAAATATAACGACAATAATTAATATAACTATAACGATAACAATATCGATTAAGTATATGATAGCGATAAAGATACTGATAATAATAACTCTTGCGATAACGACAAAAATAATTATAAGTACAGCGATATACTAAGTGTCGACGATAAACATATCGAAAACATCGTAATCGATAACAATAACGTTAACTGCCATTATAACGAAGCCTTTAACTAAATTAGAAACTATGACATCGATAACGATATTAAATATTATAATTGTATCACAACTAATAAAAATGGTTTTGTGAATATATGTAGATTACCATAACGATATCGACAAATATAAATGATCTTTGTTCTAGAACTATTTTTTTAGTTTAACAATTAAATGTTTGCTGCAGTAAAAATTCCGACAAAGTACTCACGGGTTCTAGAAAAAGATTTTCAAATAAAATGGTTTTTATTAAATCTTAAAAAAATATCATTAAAAAAAAAAGTATAAAAAAACTCACAAGCGGTTTTTTTATTAACTCTAGATCACTTGGAAAGGACAAAAAAGTGAAATAAGCTATAAAAATGTTGTAAACAATTCAGCCGGAAGCAATTCAATAGCTCTAAGATAGCTGAAAGAGAAGATAAGTTCTTTAAGGTTTCGTCAAAAATAAAATCTTTCTCAAATCGAAAAAAAAACTTAATGTTCAAAATTTAAATATGTGTCTAAGAGTGCAAAAGACTGAAGTTGTTGGAGATCAGAAAAATGTTTGTACGAGTTCTAAATAAAAAAAAAATTAATTTTTTTAAGTCTGAAAAACACTTAAAACCTGTTCTAAATAGTTATACGTCAATAAAAGAAAATAGTTTTAAAAAAGTGTTTTCCAAAAAGTTGAAATTACTTTTTCTTTTTTTTTTAAAGTGGGCTAGCTTTTAAAAATTAAATTCTGCGCAATCACGCCGACATTATTTTTTTTAAGTTTTCTGTTTTTCGACATAAAAAAATTGTAGATTTGTAAATAAATTTT
Organism: Philophylla caesio; assembly: GCA_963971545.1. Taxonomy (NCBI): domain Eukaryota; kingdom Metazoa; phylum Arthropoda; class Insecta; order Diptera; family Tephritidae; genus Philophylla; species Philophylla caesio. Next base: position 96,569,424 of record OZ020606.1, on the reverse strand, counting down.
ATACGCCAAGCTTTTCATTATTTCTAGAAATCCAGAAAGGTGTAACTGTGGTAAAATTTTACTTTCTTCTCTTAAACCTCTCTACTTAACCTTCAATTAGGGAATTATCGAGGTGTCGAGAAATTATAAAATAATTATATTTTTCATTTTAAAATAAGTTATTGTGGTTTTTGTTACATTGTTCACAAATTAAGAAGAAGTGAAATAACACAACAACACACATCAAAATTTATGATTTACCAATATATTTTACTGAATCTGGACTAATGCTGATTTGATTCATTAAAATATATTTAACTAAGCAGACGAAACTTAATGTATGTTTCATCTGACTCTACTCACGATTATTTAATATCGATTCACGATAATAAAGGCTTCTGACTGGGTTAAACTCCATCTAATGACAAGAAACGATTAAATTTAGTACGAATAGCTTTTAAGTTCACACCCCACCAAACCCGTTGATTGAGTATTCAAATTTGTCGCAAAAAATAAGTAAACAATTTTTTTTTCACAACATCGAAAATTGTAGCGCTTATTATGGCACAAATTAAAGCAAGTGAATGTAAACGAAGCGAACGAGGATAAAACATGCAAAACAAGTAAACAGCAGAAATAAATCAACAAAATTAAAAAAATAAAAAAAAAACATACAAAGCACATGATAAACTAGCTTAGCGCAAACTGAAATGTTTGGATTGTTCGATGATTGGAGGCAAGGCGCGGAAGCGAAGGCAATCGAAAGAAACAAGCCAATCAAGAAACAAGTGAACCCGGTTCAAGTAGTCTAACCGCCAGAGAATGCTTATCAGAGCGACCGACGCGCCGGCTTGACGTCGCAATAAAGCGGCATTAGCGGTGCTAAAAGGAGAGCCGCAATTATTAACCAGTCGGCGCACTATTTGTCCCCGCCAAACCGGCGTGATGCAGGCAAATGGAAGGCAGAAGGCCGAAGACAGACACACGGTGGGTTGATAAGAAACCAGTAATCGGCGGCAAGGCACTTATGTAGCTACTCATGTTGCTGCGCTGTAGCGGGACGGGGAGGGCGACGTCATTGGAACCTGTAGATTGCGAGGTACACGCATGCAAAAGTTGTTGCCGCCAGATTACGGCGGCTGATGTTATTGCTGGCATGCTGATGTTGCTCATGTTGTTGGCGAAGATGTTTGTTATTATTTAGTTGTGTTGTTGTGCTTGTGATGTTCTGTTTTGTTGTGTTTTGTTTTGCTTTACTTTCGGATTTGTTATGTGAATGACAGTTGGCGCAATTAATCTGCGGCACTGACTGCTTACTAGGCTCATGGTGATGTTGGCGCTGCATACCTGTGCGTGTGTGTGTGTGTGTTGCAAGGACAATTATCTTAAGTACAAGCAATGCAATGAAGTGTAATGTTGGACGATGGATAAGCGTTGCATTCCTTCGGCTGTCATATTGGCGCCAAAGGGATTAAGAGCGCAACTTGATTTCTCCTTTACTTATTCACTACTCCGTCAAGAACTCTAGCGTCAGTCCGAAAATTTAATCGGTTATTTTCTAGTGCACATTTTTCCCCAGTAGATCAGTTTACTTCCGTTTTGGAGAATTTTTGAATCGTATTCCAAAGGCCATCAGTCATCATCGTCAAGCTCAACTAACTTAAGACGCAGGAAACTGCCGTTTCGACAGGACTAAATCAGAAGGAGAGATGTTGGGTATGTAAGAAGGATATCAAATTTTAAGCCGTTTTGGAGACTTTAGCTTGAACTGCTCGACATCAAAATGTTGAGTCTTAGAAGCGCGGCTTTGTTCCCGAGCTGTAAAAAATTTGCTATTTCATAAGCTGCGTACTTTAGTCGCTGAGGGGCTAAACTGACCTTGTCGCTGCTGGAAGACAACTGGTGGTGACTGATGTCCACAGCATACTTTAATTATGGAGGTAGCACTTCTCCACGCTGCTTAATGGAAGCAACTGCAACAACCTTGGAGAAGATGTTGAACCCGAATCCCCATTCAATGATGATGGACGCGATGTACCATCACCGGGATATGACGAAAATCGGAATGCGATAGCTCGGCTGAAGAACAACAAAGCCCACGGGGCCGACGGGTTACCAGCTGAATTATTTAAGTACGGCGGAGAGGAGCTGGTTAAGTGTATGCACGAGCTAATTTCTAGAATATGGTCGGAAGAACGCATGCCTGCTGATTGGAACTTAAGTGTGCTCTGCCCAATCCACAAAAAGGGTGATCCTGCAGTTTGCGCCAATTATCGCGGGATTAGTATTCTTAACATCGCGTATAAGGTTCTGTCGAGTGTATTGTGTGAAAGACTTAAGCCCACCGTCAATGAACTGATTGGACCTTATTAGTGTGGCTTTAGACAAGAATCGACACACACCATCTTTTTGTCGACTTCAAAGCCGCCTTCGACAGCACGAGAAGAAGTTTCCTATATGCCGCAATGTCTGAATTTGGTATTCCGGCAAAACTTATACGGCTATGTAAAATTTCGTTGAGCAACACCACCAGCTCCGTCACAATTGGGAAGGACCTCTCCGAGCAGTTTGATACCGAACGAGGTTTCAGACAGGGTGACTCTTTGTCGTGCGATTTCTTTAACATGATGCTGGAGAAGATAATTTGAGCCGCAGAACTAAATCGGTCAGGCACCATCTTTTATAAGAGTGCGCAATTGCTGGCGTACGCCGATGACATAGGCATCATCGGTCTTAACAACCGCGCAGTTAGTTCTGCCTTCTCCAAACTGGATAGAGAAGCGAAGCGAATGGGTCTGGAGGTGAACGAGGGCAAGACGAAGTACATCCTGTCATCAAATAGACAGTCCGTACATTCACGACTAGGGTCAAACATCACTGTTGACAGTTATAACTTTGAAAAAGTAGAGGACTTCGATTACTTAGGAACCAGCATTAAGTCCAATAACAGCGTCAGCCTTGAAATCCAAAGCAGAATCTCTCTTGCCAACAAGTGCTACTTCGGACTAAGTAGGCAATTGCACAGTAAAGTCCTCTCTCGACGGACCAAAACCATACTCTATAAGTCTCTCATCATGTCCGTCCTATTGTATGGCACAGAAGCATGGACGATGACAACATCAGATGAGAGGGCTCTTGGAGTGTTCGAGAGAAAGATTCTTCGAAAGATTTATGGACCTTTGCGTTTTTGCGACGGCGAATACCGTGTACGATGGAACGATAAGCTGTACGAGTTGTACAATGACGTAGATATAGTGCAGCGGATTAAGAACCAGCGGCTGGGTGAAATAGCTCCAGCCCTGAAGGTTTTTTACGCGGTAATCGATGGAAGACCTCCTCTGCGGTGGAAAGACCAAGTGGAAAAACACTTGGCTAAAATTGAGATTTCCAATTGGCGCCAGTTAGCAAAAGATAAGGACAGCTGGCATGCTTTGTTGACCTCGGCCAAAATCGTTTAAGTGGTTGATGCGCCAATTAAGTAAGTAAGTAAGTATATTTATCTACTCATTTGTTTAATATTTAGTTCTTAAGTATATATTATTCTCATAACTATAACTGGTCTACCCTTTACCAATTTCGAAAAAAATAGAGTTGATTTTTGGCGCAAGAACAAATTTATTAAGTAAAATTACATTTAAGTTCTCAGTCAGTTGCTACTTCGTGTAGAAACATAAAAAATAACTTCATATAAAATTGATCCGCTAGATGGCACTGAAGTTATAACATCTCGAAAAATAGCATTTAATACAAGAGTATGATGAAATTCAAAATAAGCTTTGGATGCAAAAAGACGATACAAATAAAAAAATTTACCAGGCGATTTGATTACATCTTGAGAATACCACTATCAATCATTGGTCTGCCAATGTTGGCGGATATGTGCTCGAAAGAGGTTTATCTCCTTAAAATGGGTAGGGAAATTTATTTTACTTTATAGTACATTTAAAAAGATAATTTCACGGTTTTATTATCTTTATAAAATTTTGCAATATTTATGCCAGTTAATGACGTCATTGGCAGGAAAAGAAAACCATAATAACCCAGTAATGAAACTTTTCATTTTAACTTTTTGTATTTCCTATTTTCAACCTCAATTTTCAGTTTTTCTAATGTATATTTATATTTTTTTTTTTCAGTTAAATTACAAGCATTTGCCCCATTGAATTTCGCTCAGTTACAAAATCAAATCGAATCGAATCGTTATACTTACATAATACGCCTTTGACTGAAATCGACTTGCTACAACTGTTGCTGGATACATTAATGTGGTTGACATCGATGCTTTTGTTGTTGTATTAGCTGTTGCAGTTGCTCCATTTGTAGTCATTGGTCAGCAACTTTTGAAATAGTTACCAATAATTGCACTTCGTCGCGTCTATCGTGGCTCTACGTACATACATACACATAGATAGTTGTGGTGGATATTTCAACGATATTGCTCACTCTCAAGCCTGCTGTCTGTGATGCTTTTATTGTTGATATCGCTGCTGTCAAGCTGTCTATTGATGTAGATATTTCGGGCTAGTGTTTTAACTAGAGGGAAATCTTATTTGTTGTATATGCACTTTTGTTTTCAATTTTGATTTCATTACGCTTTTGTATATTCGTAATTGTGTTTGTACGTTTATGATTTTTTAACATTTACTAATTAAATTTCTATTTATTAGTATTGGCACTTAAATTCACTGATTTTAATTCGTTTCGCTTACGGCTTATTTACGAGTATTAACACATGTGTACATACAATTTTATTTCAGCTGCCACAATTTGTTTTATTTTCTCTGTTTTCAGTAATCTTTCAAAAATGTATAACTTTGTTTTTGAAACTTGCACTGTAACAAATGTAAAGTATTTTAAAAAAAATAACATTTTCGTGGGTTTGTAAGTGTGTATGTGTGTGATACTACATATGTAACGGGAGCGCTGCGGAGTTAAGGCCGATTTTAGTGCCTCGGCAAACAAAGGCAAGCGATGGTATTTCTGCTAAGAAAAAACCAAACATTAAGCTAATTATTATTCTAATTTTTAATTTGAAAAATAAAACTCTTTTAGTTAATTTGTTTTCCATTAAATCTAAGTTGGCTTTTTTATAAATATTTATCGAAAGCGCTTTAGCTGCAGTAGCGTAATATTTTGCTTGGTACTGATATCGATAACTACATACGTATACCGATGCCGCTTTCATAAGTGATGAGTCATATTTATATAGTTAACACTTTTGATTTTGAGAGAGAAATTGTTAGAGTTACTGGAATCCATGGTGATATATGTATCGATAGCTTTATTGATATCGATAACAATAATGATTTTGGGAGTGTTATAAACATCGATAACTATGCACATACAAATACAGACATCTGTGCAATTAAGTCGATAAACTTATGCTAGTGTACACCGTTAATTTTATTGATAACGTTAACAATGCTGCATATGTTTTCGATAGTTGTATCTATAAAAAAAAAAAATTTTGTTTACAATATAAACGCAAATATTGTTAATAGTTATGACATCAGCGAATTTACATGTGTATTGATATCGAAAATAATAAATTTAGTACGTTGATATCAATTTGGTATTTATGTTGGATTTCTCGTCATCATTATATATATCGTTTGCTATATTGATATCGATAACAATATTTAAATTAATATCGATATTGTTTGAAGGGTTCAAGCCTTTTTTATTTAAATTAAGAGGAGTCCACTTGGTTTTATTACTTTTCCTAGACCCTGTGTGACTCTAAAATATCTCTACACTAAGTATAAACTAAATGCTCAGTAAGCCCACTACGGGTTAATGAAATTTTCATTGTACAAAAAGGAATATTTTGAAAATTTTTGCTTTAGACGCACAAAACTAATCGGCAATTGGCCAACAAAAGCAACAGTTGAACGATGAAGCAAAAGCTAGGGGATATGATGGGCGGCGTGTGTTGCACAACGCACTGCGGCAACTAACTAACAACAGAAAATGGGCAAAAGCCCAACAACAATAACATGCAATTTCATCGACTTCATTGAATTGTAAATCTTTCGACTTTTTTGTTTTTGTTTTCAATGTTACCACATTTTTCGTGTTTCGTGTTGTTGCTGTTTTTTTGTTTTTGTGTTGTATTTGATAAGTGTTGGTTATTGCGTTCCTTTTTTCTTGCGTCTTTCAATGCAAGTTGCATTTTCCTTTAAATTTTATAACCTTTTTATATCAACAACTTTTATTTGGATACTTTCGTATGCTTTCATTCGTTTTCGTCGTGAATATTTACTTTGAACTATAACTTTATTTTTCCACTTCTTCGGTAGGCATTTCAATTACTTAGATATTTATATATTTTTTTGTTTTACTTCTACAAAGGTAAAGGTACCCATTCCGATTGTGCGGAGAAGAAGTGTGTAACATTTTAAACGTTCAGCGATGACTTGAATTTTTTTCTAACCCTTGAAATCCCTCAAAAAGCAAACTCAAACACGAAATCAGCATTCATCATTTGGCCAAGTGGTTAAAATGACGTTGGCCATAAAACTTTTCGAGGGCACTGACTGCCTTGTCGCTGCGACGATGCCAATGATCGACTAAATGGTAATGAGAAAAATTTAATGATAGCATCGTAGCGTGGGAGATGATGTGCGGTGATGAGGGGCAGCACTCAAGCGAAAAGTTAAAGTGGTTCTGGCGTAAGAAAGTACGCTCCGTTTTTTGTTGTAAAGTATGTAAAAGTTGAGTTCTAGGAATGTAAATCCGTGAACTAGAACGAAATGTTATCTATAATATGTACTGTAATGTGCTCGTAAGTTTGCATATATGTATGCTTCGATTTAAAACAAAAACAAACTCTGCCAGCGTTGTTTGGAAATTCAGCGATTTCTAAGCACAAATTTTTTACTTTGTCATTTTTTTCATGCCCACATTGTTCGCTATATTCCAATTCATTATAATTATAGACTGTCATTGGCATTTAACTAAATTAAGCATACATTATCGTTTTCGTTATACGTCTACATGGTGATAATTCCTTATTAGAATATATATCGTCATGAAGACTTTTATCTTTATTGATATCTTCAAACTTTGAAATTAAAAAAATACTCGTTATTAATATATTATCGTTATCGATAGATTATATCATTATCGATAAATTACCGTTATCGACATTGGCTTATTCGTATTTAATATACCTGTTTGATAAATATTTTTTCTATTATCATCGGTTTTATCATTCTGATAATCGATGTCGCCTTTGTGACATTATCAATATTTTTATTCTAAGCGACATAAAATTCGTTGTCGATATTTTTCGAATATCGGTACAGTTGTCTATATATATCGATTTTTATATTTATTAATGTAATGAGCGCATAAGTTATCGTTAAAGTTATATGGCTTGTAATGGGTATCATTATTATGGAGGCATCTATTATTATTATCGATATTGTTTCTATTATCGTTATAGTTATCGATTTCTGCTTACGTTTCTCAATAATACCAGAAAATAATGATAATAGACAATTGTTCAAACATTTTTATTTTTAGTTTTTTTTTTCAATTACATGTATGTATATATGTTGATAGATTCGAGAAAAACCAAAAAAAAAATTAAGTATTAAAAATTTCATATTGAGCTGGTTTTGTTTTTGAAAATCATTAGGAAATGCCACCAAGCGGTAAAATTTATAATTTTTTCAAATAGTACTATAACTTCAACCATTAAAAACTGTTGTTGTTTTTTCACAAACAAATCTTCCATAAACTGGCCTTGAGCTCAATAAAATTATAAAATATTTTTTCAAAGAAATAATAATTTGCTTTGAAGATTCACCTAATATTTGATTTGAACGAAATCAAATCGCTTTGCAGCGAACGAAAATTTTTAAATAAATCTATTCCCACTCAATTTAAACAGAAGAACTTAGTCGTCGTTTTCGTTGGGTGCAATCTTTTACACTGCTTTCAAGAGCTTAACTTTCGTACGACAAAATTTGCTCCGCAATTCTTTTCTGTTTATAACTAAAGACGTATTGATTCCTATAAAGACACTTGGGCAAAAGTTTAACAAAATTTTATCAGGATTCTTAAACAAAGAGGTTTTGGAGGATACCGATTATAGAGTACGCACTTCATTTCAATGTAAATTTGCAATGGTAAAGATTTTCGGTTCGCTTTAAGATCTCTTTCTCTGTTTCCCATAGTTAGTTAGTTAGTATTTTTAAGAAACCACTCTTAAAGGAATGTTCTGTCGAAAATTTGCGAACATGAAATACACACATGAACAACCTTGTTGTGGAAAACTTTGGTAAAAAAAAATTTTCATATTTGGAATTACAAATGTTGACTCTCATTTGCAATTCGTTTAAATAATTTGTAGTTACATCGCACGAAGCTGCCCTACATCTCTGTATTTTGTGGTCTACAATGACTCGAATAAATAAATACAAACATTTGTATATACTAACATACTTGTTTGTATGTATATTGATGATTCCACCATTGTTTAAAACTACTAAATACTTTTTGTTTAATTCATTTGAGCTGATGATTATTGTTATGATTTAAAATTTATTGCAGTGATTTTTCTGGTTATTATTTAGTAAGCCACTAGAGTGTCTTTACTTTACTGGTCTTAGTGCAATTTTTTGTTTTTTTTTTTTATATTGTTTATTAACTTCGTTATTTTGTTTTTGTCTTGGACATACCAGTTATTTATGTTTAAGTTTCGCGCTAATTTTGAGAGTTTGAATACATTACATGCCTTAGTAATTTAAATTGGTTGCAATTTTTTTGTTAAATATCATTTGACACCGTGACTCATATTCAAAATTTTTCAAAATTTAAAAAATGAAATGGTACTTCAACTTGGTAGATTTTTGCTTTAGATGATGTCTTAATAGAGATCTTTAAGAAAGGTGACTTTAATTTATTAAAGTAAAGATACTTGGCTTAGACGCCATAAGCTTAAGATTATTGTAAGGATCGAAAAATATGGTGTGGTCAACGTAATTCTGGTTTAAGAACACAGATCATAAAAGTTATTATATTTATTTTTTAAGTATCATTAAATATTCATAAAAATATAATTAAAGCTCTGATCATGACTCCAAAACTAATCACGATTGCTTTGTTAGCTGCATAACCTATCCCAACCTTAGATCCCGAAGTCAATTAACTTTGCTTTTATTCGTCCGCTAGACACTAAAGCAACTGTCAACCAGTTTTTTAGAAAATTTAGTAGGAATGGAATTGCTTGCCTCGCATAAAAATACAAATTTCCGCAGACCATGCGCACGGCACAACGCACAACCCTGCAAAAAATTGTGCGATTATTTTCTAAAGAGAGTATTCCGGGGTTAGTCTCATTCGGGTATAATTGTAGATTAGTCCTATATTCACTTTTTTCGGGTATAATTAACGTTTAATTGATATATGCCCGCGCTTAGGCAACGGAATTTCATGCGCGCTATTTGCATGCAAGCAGAGCATTCGTTTAGCAACCCTCGGGAAGCAGGTTCGATTCCCACTCGAAGCAAAGATTTTTATTTTTGTTTTTACCAACAGAATTGTCGTCATTTATACCCATTCGGGTATAGAAGGGGACAATTAGGATCTGCATAGAGCATGCTCGAACAAAAGGGAGCAATTCATTCCATATAAAGAGATCATAAGTTGTATTAGTCGCATGTTCCTTTGCGACTATTCCGGGACTCATCCTAGACTAATCGCATTGTTTGCAGGGAAAGGCAAACTGATTCGCTGCCAGCGTCGTGACATTTCGCTAGCTGCGCACACACGATCTGTAGCTGATAGGCTAGCAACCGCATGCAACTCCGGTGTGCATCACTGGTCTAGACTAAATAACTTATAAAAAAACTATGGAAGAGAAGTATAGCTACAAAACGTCACAACAGTTAACTATTTGGCGTTTAGTTCTTCTTTTTTTTTTGTTCGAAAAAATGAACTTGTATTTGGATCACCGGTCTAAGTTGACGGTCAAAATTAACAATATTAAGAACAGAACGTTTTGTTACTTTTTAATAATCAAATTATAACGTCATTAAATAGAAACATAAATATGAAAAATAAACAACAGCGATGTCGATAAAGATATATGTATATGGATGATATGAATACCGATAACTATAATGATAGCAATATTAACAACGATGTAATTTTTTTGATCTTCTCTTTCATGACAAGAGATAAGGGAAATTCGTTCCAACATACATCAACGATGAAAGTGCTAGGACCAGTACCAGATTAGCAGCGCATATTTGCATACGAAAAAAATTCTATAACTGTAATATAACTATAAATATGATGGCATATACAAATCTACAAGTCTAATGTGAATGTGCAAAATAATAAATAAACGATGCCGTTAAATATATACAATATGATATTTGTATTTTAAACGATGTAGATAAGGATAACACTGCCATTAACAATAAAAATTTGATAACAGTAACGATAAATTGTCGCTAAAAATTACAATATCAATAAAAGTATGCACATTGATATCAATGAAGCTTAATTATGAAGTCGAATATGTATATATATATATATAAACAAAATAATATAACCATATTGATAAAGTTGCCCGAAATAATATGTATATCGATAACCATAATGATAGCGAGAGCGATAGCAATGTTGTTAACAATGTGACTTTCGATAGCGCTAACTAGCGGGAAAATTAAATGAAAGTTTTGATAAATATCGGCATTCAGTTTTGGTGGTGCAAGAGTTGCCATCTGTACAAACTATAAATTTAAATGTAAATTGTAAACAAGCCAAATGATATATTGAAATATGGGTTTGAAATGAAAGAGTTCTAAGAAAGAATAAAGAAAAAAATATTTCAATAAGGTTGCCACCTGCTCGAATATACAGATTCATATTATTTAATAAGTAAAATGGCTTTGAAGTAGATAAAAATTTAAATTTAATTTTAATAAAAGTGTATGACATTAAGAGACGATTTCACCAGCAATTTAAGTGTTTCTTAAAACTTTGTTTAAAATTTCAAACAATTAGAATCATTTTTCATTCAAATTACTTTCGTGAAACGGGCTGTTAAAGTTTATTAGACAATAAAAATATGAATATATAACATTACGGGTGTCGAAGAAAAGAGGTTTAAGGAAATCTTAAATTGAAAATATTTGGAATAGGGATGCCACGTGTATAATGTAAGCTTTGGAAGCTTTTTAACTTAAAAAGCGAATGAGTTATCTTTCAGGTTGAACTAGTTTATTATTTACTTCATTAAAGTGAACTAAACTTTCCTGCAACAAAACTTCAAAATATTTATAATTTGACAACGCATATGGCAACTCATTTCATTTCATTTCATTACATGTGTATTTTAAATACTTTGTATTTTATTGGTTGTAAGCGTGTCTCATTTTTTAATGTTCCTTGAACCTAAACTGGTTCATTAAGGTGAACTATAGTTCGATAAGACTAAAAAAGGAACGTGTAAAGAATACGGACCGCTGAGCTAGAAAACAAGTGGGCGTGGTCCGCCTCATTTTACCGCTTTTGATGGCGAAGCCCTCATTATTACTGATTCTCTTATCGTCAGCAGCACAAATAAAACAAAATTTCTTACAAAATTTAAGTTTTAACATATAAAATTATACATCAAATGAAAGGTATTTTTATGGGCTTTAAGACAAACTTATTTTTACATACTATTAATTGTGTATTTTTTTAAGAAAAATATGGTTTTTTATTTTAAAAATGTGCGTTTTTTCAGTTTTTGTTATTTTTCTCAAAATATATATATAATATATAAAAACATATACATAATAAATAAAAGGTCTTTTAAATACCAATATTGTGATGATCGGATAAATAGTTTTTGAAATATTCAAAATATTGAAATTTCCCCCTTCACCCCTCTATAACAACGACAATATCAGTTAGCACCAAAAAAAATTACACCATCGAAGTCAGTGAGAGGAGGCGGTTCACGCCCACTTTTTAATCTTTTTCCAGCTGAATGGTCCGTATTCTTTACTTAAAAAATGCTAGTTCATTGCGCTGAAAGAAAAAGAAGTGAACTTATCTTTAAAGGGAACTAAAAAAATCCACTATTGTTCTATGGTGGAGTAAAGTTTTGGTTTTAGGAAACTATTTTTGGCAGACTTGTGGAATGTTGACTTTCTATTACAAAGAGAATTTGCTCAACATACATTAAGATATGTAGTATTTAATAAATAAAATGGACTTTAAAAAAAAATACGATTTTCAGACTAATTTCTAGTCGCTGAACATGAGTCTGCTGTTCATGTATTTCTCCTATTGCATGCAATTCCATTCCCAATTATTTGGGCGTTTGAACGTGATTCGTGTTCAATAGTTTTTCTTTTAAAACTTCATACAATCTAATTAACTACGAATGGTTTATTAAAATTTTTGGATATTTTTGGATAGCTTGCGGTGAGATTTGTCGCTTAGTCAGCATTTTATTACATTTCATCAATTTCCTGTTCATCTTTTACGGAACACTCAAATCGTTAATGATGCTTTTTTATTGGCTTTGCATTTCCCCAGACCTTTCGCTCGCTGTTGGTTTTGTTGTTTTAATTTATTTATACTATTTCGTATTGATTGTTTGTGATATGACTAAAAAAAAATCCGCGTCTTTGCTAATTAACACTTTTTCCACAGCGCTCCAACATATACATATGCATATCAACACACACATACACGCACACATACACGCGTGTATATAAACATGAGTGGGGGGCGGCAGGGAGACGATTTCAATACGAAACAACACACATATACAAAAGTATAAAACAATTCACAGCCACACATACACAAACACACACACAAACACACACACAGAGAGACAATAGCAAGTTCGCAAGACCAACTCACATCACTGCACCAGCACCATAAAAGATTTGGTGGAGAAGAGAAGCGCGCGCCGCGCGTCGTTTACACAAAACACTTTTGGCATACTGTTGCTGGCAATTTTGCACTGCCACATAATAACAACAACAACAATAATAATAACGAGCCAAGCGTTACACACAGATACATTACAAATTTGTAGATATATTTTTTGTTATTTTATATATTTCTTACGAATGTGTGGCAGCCACGCGCGCCTTCTGCAATGGACTATCAAATCGATTGCTTTAATTTAAGTTAATAAAAACTTTTTTTCTCTTGTTATTGTCGACTATCCGCAAACGGCAAATGGTTTTGTACACATATTTGCCAACACAATTAAGAATATTTTTCACACAGCAGTACTCTTTTTTTTTGCATAAAATATTTATTTAAATTTTGCTTATTTTTTCTTTCACTGCTCAAATTGTAATTATTGGTTATTTTTGCATTTAAATATCACTCGTAGAACGCGCACTTTGTCGCACCAAGGCTTGGCGTATTTTGTTTAAAACCATTCATTTTGTTAAATATTTTTATTTAGGAACAATTCTTGTGAACGTTTTCTTGGCTAAAACAAAAAATATCTCGACTCGAACTCGACTATTATTTTGTGTGCTGCGATTTGGAGTGTGTTGGAGTGGAGTGGTGTGGTTGGTGCCCAAAAGGTGTACAAACCACAAACGAGCGGATGAGGCAACAAGCGAGTGAACGAGCGAATGTACAAAGTGAACACGAAGCCAGCAAGAAAGCGGACACCAAAGCAAGCAGTGAACCGACGAAAACGCAACAAACGAGCGAATAGATGAGTGAGCGGCACATATGAAGGAAGGTAGGTGGTTTGGTGGCTGGCTCAGAGTCCACACACAGATGTATAAAATAGGCTCAGCGGCTGGTAATCTCAGCGCGCCCTTCACACCGCTCTTCAGCTTAGTCGAGACAGTACCAACAACACCTTGGAATTATTTATATATTTGTATGCATCTACGTTGATTACCTGTGCCGCGCTGCTTACCTGTATGCCCGCAAACGCCTACAAGTGCACTTACTCCCTCACACACACACACACACACACGAACGCAGCTCGGGATGAAGAAAATGAGAGCGTGAGAGCGCATTAAATGAGCATTCAAACACCTGTAGAGTTGTGCGTCTGTGTGAGTTCGCTTGTGGATGGTGTCTCAAAAGGTAATTTGCTTTTTATGGTTTCATCTCAGTGCCGCACACAATCGCGCAATCTTACACACACAAGCGCGCGCCCAAGTCTCACTCCTGCTGTATTGCTCTTTTCATTTATTATCATATGTATGTATACTTTAGCATGAGTTGGTATATATACGTATATGTGTTTGTATTTGTGTTTTATAAACTGATCGATTGTTTTTATAGCGGCTATATACATATATACATATTTAGCTACCTTTTTCACATGGAATAACTACAGTCGCCATAGAGTATGAAGTAGGGGGACGAGGCGCTCTGGTCGCGGCAACGATAGTAGCGACTTGCGCGCGCAACAGGCAGCAGCAGCATGCTCACCGCGTAACTATATTGTATGTATGTATGTGTGTATGTGTAACATCCAAAACGAAAGATTCAAGCCACAAACGCGCTAATGCTTTGAACACTCGCGATCGCTGGATTGCTTCGCTTGCTCGGGTATTGGCGCGCAACAGTGGGCTTATGTTTATAATGATATTGCCAACATTACACACATTTTTTAAACTCATATATAAACACTCGTTTTTTAAATTATAAGCTTACATTGCATTGACAAATTTTCACAAACTAATTTTTCATTTATTTAATTTCAATTTTTTTTTCAATTAAAATACAGTAAATTTATGTTAAAACAAAAATAAACGGGTCTAAAATGGTATTGGACTAGTGCTGAAATAATTCTGATTTAGTCCCGATATGGTACAAAACCGAAATGAACCCGAACTAATCCCGAAAATGTTTTACAAAGGCATGATCTAGTTTCGAAATGGAAGATTCTTAAAAAGTACCAAATAGTCTGGAGGGTGATCATGAGCTGGTGCCGAAGTTATCAATAACTAGTCACAAAATGGCACATATGTAACTAGTCCCAATCCCGAAATGGTACTGCACAAGGTACCGAAATTGTTTTGAAATAACCACGAAATGGCACTGAACTAGTCTTAAAATGAGCATGAACTAATCCCGAAATGGCCCCAAACTAATCCCGTAACTCGTTCAACGTTATTATATAGAAGAAATATAAAACGTTTTTCAAATTATATGTATGACATATAAAAAAAAATATATATATATATTTAAAAAAAGTGTATATTGGCGTTCGCATTTAGCAATTCGGATTATAGAGAATTAGTTAATTTTACACAAAATCTCCGGCTTCAGGTTTTTGTAAGATAAAATCTCTCAAAATGGCGCGAATAAAATGTGTGGTTGAAATATTCGTAGCTCTGACCACATACAAATAATTTGACTAATTTTGTAAAAGAAAAAAATTTAAATTAAATAAAACTTACGTATAATTATTTTCGAGTATATGCAGCCAATCATTTGCCTCTTCAATACGCTCCCACATTCCAGATGCAGCGGCTCTTTTAACCCATTACTTGGAGAGAAGGAGATAAGGAGATAAGGTAAGCTATATCCCAGATTGGAAAAGTAAAGCAAGGCGATGATTAGAATTACTGTAAGGCTATTAAGACCTCTCCGCACATTGGAGCGCATATTTAGTTTCATAGAATCAAAAGTCACTCCTAAATACTGAGAAATTAAAACGAGAAAGATAATATTTTCTTCATAACTGACACACTGTACTTCTTTAAATTTCATCCACAATGCCAGCACTCCCTCAAACTTAACTCCGCTCAACTACCAAAAGTATCGAAATTCAATTTCAAATTCGATTCATACCGAGTCGCTTTGGTTGCTACATACATATGTATGTATATACAAATATACGAATACATACCAATATGTATGTATGTCGATGGCAGCGTCTTACACTCCCACCGTCACTTGCATCGTTAGGACTGGCAGCAGCCAAAGACACTAACAACAACAGTAACAATCAATGTTAATGCGACGCAACGATCCCATGGTGATCACGTACATAAATAGTAAACGTGCGTAAACCCCGCGCTAGAAATATCAGCGTACTGATACGAGTATCTACATACATACATATGTACATAAGTGTGTGTGCGTTTTGTTTGTGTATTGTATTGTAGATGTATTAGATATAGTAAGGCTAAGTGATGAAGTCAAAAAGCCAACAGGGAAATTGTTGTTGCCCTTAATAATGATCACAGTGGCGTGGGAAGTAAATTTTGTGAGGAGGTAAAGGGTGCTCATGGTAAAGTAAAGAACTTTTTATGGAGAACGAAAGCACACAAAATCCCCAGCTGTGGCTGTCGATATGCTTGACATTTAATCGTATTCTATTATGTCGAAAATCATACAAAAAAAAATGGTGTGGCACTGACTCGTTTTAAGTTGTAGTCTTCTTGAAACGATCGTTTCTTAAAGTATAGCGTTGGCCAAAATAGGTGAGGTTCTCTGGTTTTTAGCTTTTTTTTTTTGTACCCAAAAACTTAAAGTTATAAGATATTAAAGTCTGGCGAGAAGAAATGTTTTGACGTTTGTAGTTTAATTAAAGCATTTTAATTTCCCAAAGCTAGATATGGATTCGACAAAAGTATGTTATTTTAAAGTAAAACTTGCCGTATTTGAAAATAAAATTGAACTTTTATAAATTGATGCACTTTAGTCAAGTATTAGGGTATTTTAATTTTATCCTAAAAAATTTACATTTACAGTCAATGAACAAAAAATAAATGTGCCTCTATTTGACAAGCTCTGACTGTTTTATTTTCGTATATTGAATTTTAATATTTTTTTTTTCATAAGCTTTGATCTTTTTCTTTTGGTTTATTGAAACTAAATATTTTTTCTTTAATATTTATTAGCGCAACAACTAAAATTATATCAATAAAAGTTTTAAGATTTGTGCAAATATCAGGATAAATCATAAAATTTGTAAAAAAAAAAAACATTTAACTCCGAAATAAAAAAATAAATTAAATATGAAATCTTGTATTTATTTTTATATGGCAGAGAATGGTGAGCGCAAACGACGAGAAAAAAACTTTCACAACACACAAAACTTGTAAGTTTACTAAAAATTGTAAGTAAAAAAATTAAAATTAAAATGAAAATTTTATAAATTTTTCGGAATTTTATATTTAATTTAAAATTTTTTTTATTGTTACAGTTAATTACAGTTTCATATGCACATTATTAAAACTCAAGAAGCAAACAGATAATATTTAAAACATTTCAAAGACATGCTGGATTGCTATGGCTTTACCTCAAACAGCAGATCAAGCCGAAAACGCAAGACTATACCTTTTTTAAAAACCAAACTATTTTAGAGCCATTGCTTTCGAAGCAATAACATCGCTTCTTATTACTGCCTAATAAAATTTGTAACAAAAGAATTCCGTCAGACATAAAACCTTACCACATTTTCATGGTTCATCGATTTACGAAATTGAGAGAAAGTAAAGCGTGCGCCGCCACTGATTGCTGCCAATATACATTTGTATACAGTTCGTGGGTAGAAAGGCGGCTCGCTCGCAAATAGATAATTGTATTGGCCGAAAAGAGTTCCAGCTGAGAGCTGCTGCAGCATTGTTGCCATGGCGCTGTTGCCACAAAACATACTCCCGATGTTCATACATACATACATACATACACTAAGGTCGATCTTATTGCCTCTTGCTGTATACACTTGCTGCAACACCAACACACACACACGCACAAGCACGCACATTTCATTTAGTATAAGTAGACGTGTGTGCGTATGTATGCATGTGTGTGCACTATACGCTTACAGCATTTTAACGTTACTTGTATGAGCAGCTTACCAAATCCTAACCAAAAGCGTGATAAAATATAATATCAAAAAGACAATGAATAATGGAATAAAAAACCCCTTCTACTTATTGTCATCTCTGTTTTTTTATTTTTTATTTCTGTCTGCAAACTCAATTCGTTCGCTTGATTCCTTTGTATACTCGTAGCTTTGTGACTTTGCTTTCCAAGTTTTGTGTGTGTGTGTGTGTTGCTCTCTTTGCCAGTTGCCAGCTCCGCTTACTCGCTGGCAGTGCAACAGCAGCTCGGCAATCATTAGCATCGTTTATTCGCCACTCGCCAACACTCACTAGTTGCTCGCTGATTTTCCGCCAACATTCGTTATTCTTATAGATGCGATTGATTTACTCGCTACTCTTGATACTATTGAGCTCGCCGCTTTTTTGTATTTTTTTTTTTTTTACTGTTTCATCTGCGCCAGTGGCATTTTGACTAGCGCTGCCTTGGTATTCACAGTTGTTAGTGTTTCTTTGTTGTTTTATCTTATTTCGATTCGACCTTTTTAGTATATCATTTCTTTATGGGCATTTTTTGTTTGTTTTTTTTTTGTATTCATTTCAGCAATCTTATCGCTTTGTTTGTCTTTCGACTTGGACGTCGCCTTCTACTTCATTTCTTACAGATGATGTAGTATCAGCATCTAATACTCGGGACTTGCGTACACAAAGAGAAATCCTTATGATATTTATAGTTTTTACAAATTTATAATTGTTTTTATATATTGCGTTTAATATTACGTAGTTAGTTAGGTTGCCCAACAATGTCCAGTTGCATAGAAGAACTGTTGAAGATATGAACTTTTTTTTTGAATATGAACACTAATAACGGTATTTTCATGGCAAGTGAATAACGTGTTTTGCTATTTGAATTACGAATGGCGAATCACCCCGTTTAGACGACGCATTCGCGATGCGTTTGACATTTCTGCTGCTGTTGTAATACGTACATACATACATGCTTTTACGTCTTCATTCACTCGAGTTGTAGCCAACAACTTCTTCGACATGATTATTTTCTTCACAAACTCAACGTTTGAATTCATTATTAATTGTTTCTTGTTTGTTAAATTTTTTTATAGGTGTATCTATTTTCGATAAATTTCCGATTAAAATTAGAGAGGGTATCGCGCTCACAAAACTTTGAATAGGGAACCATTTTGATTCGGTTCGTGATTGGGGAGCCAATTATGCCGTGGAAACATAGTATAATGTGAATTGTTTCGTATTCGAAATTAAAAAAATTACGATAATGTTGAATGATGGAATTAATGATAAAAATAAAAATGATCATATTTATAAATACATACACGATACACGGCATGTACATACAATTCCGAACAATATATGTATGTATATATTTATTTTTTTATTTTCCAATTTAAGTATGTATAAAGTAAAGTGTTAGAAAACTCCCAATTCAAAATACCCAAATATATCCAAATTTCTAACTTATAAAGGGTTTATAATAATTCAAAATATGTTCAATAAGAGTACACATATTTTCCAGGTTTAAAGTCTTATTAATTTTAAAATTAAAAATGTTTGATGATTTTTGACAATTTTTTGTTTTTGTTGAGGGTGATATTATATGAAAGCAAATGCGACAAAAAAATATCCAAAATCGGCGATAATTTTTAGCGACTTGAAAGTTGCACCTCAATTACATTTTTTTTAAATTATTCTTTTAATGAAATTTGTTAAATTATTATAAATCATGTAGATATTCTTTTGAAAATAGGGTTTATAGAATTTTTTTTTGGGGTCTCTGTATTTGAATCGAAATATAAAAATATATGTATAATTGTATTTGTACACACTTTTATTATAGTTATTAATTTAAGTATAGAGTTTCAGAATCCTGCAATTTGCCTTTCTCATATATTTCTTCCTATTTGCCACCTTTCTGTTGGTCACAGTAGGAATCTGTAAACATCAAGAGAACTCTAAGTGCATTCACATATATTAAACAAACTTTTCAACACTATTCTCACACCTTTAAGTTACCTGATCGACTAAATTTTGTCAATGCCAAGGCGCCTAAAACTATGCCGTTGTAACTATTCAAGTATAATTGATAATGAAAAATTAAAATTAAGTGATTTTTACCTAATCACGTCACAACGTACTTTAATTTTCCGAATTTTATTGAAGTACTATATAAAAATATTGTAATTGTTGTAATATTCCCAATCCCTTTTGCCCTCAAAAAACAATTTTAAAAAAATAGCCAAAAACCAAAGCGAAGTCTGTACGAGTTTAAACATGCATCTTTCATACCTTAATTTAATGGACTTCAAAACTGCATACTTAAATGTTTGAAAAACTACAAATAAAAATTTCGAAATTTTGTTGAAAAATTTAAAGAAGAGCTATAGTTTTATACAAAATTAATAAAAAAAAAATTTTAAATGTAGGTAATATGGAAAATAAAGTCACCATTGAGTAAAATGTAAACGATCACTCTGATATATTTTTATATGGAAATTGTTAAGTTTCATGAAGAAAAAGTATTCGTTTTACATACATATACGAATCTTTTTAATACTCGTCTATGTTTCCCAAAAAATTTTCGAATTACAATTTTTCGCTTCCCGAAATCCCGGGATTATTAAAACGTTTCGGGATTGTGTCTTTGGTTCATTGATTTTTCGGTTGCATCAAATAACTGAAGGGAGACTTTCAAAGTTTCGAAGAAACCCCGACTAGTTTTCCCATTCGGCAGTTCATAGACCAGCGATGGAAATTCCGAAATATATATATGTATGTATGTACGTTTGCTTTTCGGCCACCAGCATACATTTTAAGCATTTACCATCATTTTAAAGAAACGTCAACATCGTCCGGCAATAGCGCCACCAAAAAGAACTTCTCAGTGTATTCAGCCTCGATTCGCGCTGGAGCATTGGTTCACCGAAAGCTACCTTTTGCTGTCTCTAATCTGCCATCTCTAAAGTTCTCAAGTTCTGTTGCGCTGTGCAATTCAACGCGAAGCTCCAATCTACTTACACCAACAACGACATACACACACACACCAACACACACACATACATAGAAATCGAACTATGTACATACATACGTATGAAGGCGAGTGCATTCCAGCGCAAGCAAGCAAGCAAGCAAACAACCTTTCGCTCGTCTAAATTTAATGCAAATAAATTAAACATTGCCAAGTGAATGTTTCGACTTCGTCTTAGCCATCCAATGCACTTTTTTCAAGCAATCCACCTCCCTCCTCACCAACAACACCGGCACCATCATCACTACCACCTTTGGCTTTTTTCCTCGTCTATGGTTTTTTTTTTCTTTTTGGATTTTTTTGTCTGAAACTTCTTGTATGTTCTCGATCATTGTTGGTGTTGTTGTTGCATTGGAGTATCAGTGGCATTACGTGCGCGCTGTGCCACATAATGTTGCACTCGTTGTTGTTGTGATGCTGGCATGTGGCGGCGTATGTGTAGGCAGGGAAGCGTCGCGCGACTATGCAACATCGGAGCAGCGGGGGCAGGTCAAGCACCTTGGTAAATTTCTTTGATTTTCTTTGTCTTTCTATTGGTTTTGTTTGTATCATGCTTTTTCAGAAATTAGATTTTAGATAGATTATGTTTGTTTGAACATCCGTAGTAAAAACTTCGTTTGTTTGTTGTTACGAGTAAGCCTTCATCGGCAGTTGGAAGAATAATTTTGCTGCAAATAAAACTAATGGAAATTTTGACAGATTTTATTTGAACATTCACATATAAAACATTTTCACTCAGCGTTAATTTACTATTTATTAGAAAGCTCGCGCTTAATGTGTACCAGTGTCAGTACGAAGAGCGAGTAAGCTGGAGAGTTATTATAAAACTGTCGCGACACTTGCTAAAGTTTTGAATTTCAATAAAAACTTCTTTCTTTCAACAATGTACACAGAAAGAACAGCACAAAAAACTAAATTTTTAGTCTGCTAAATATCGCATGTAAGATCTTATCGACGATACTGTGTGAAAGACTGAAGTCGTATATGAACCAGCTGATTGGACCTTATCAGTGTGGCTTCAGGCCTGGTAAATCCAATATGACCAGATATTTAGTCCACGTTAATACCTTTAAAATACCCTAGATAAGCAAATCGACACATACCATCTGGTTGTCGACTTTAAAGCCACTTTTGACAGCACAAATAGAAGCTGCCTACCTCTGACCTCTCCGAGCCGTTCGAGACCAAACGAGGTTTTAGGGAAAGCGACATACTTTCGCACAATGTCTTCAATCTGATGCTGGAAACCGTAATAAGAGCTGCCAATCTTAATCGCAGTTGAACCATATATAACAAAGCTACTGATTTATGCGGATGATATTGACATTGTTGGAATTAACAACAGGGGCATTAGTGCAGCATTTTTTAGTCTAAAGAAGAAAACAAAGAAAGTTGGTTTAGCAGTGAACGAAGAGAAAACAAAGTACCTTCAAGCAACAAACAAAGAATCCTCGCGTATTGGGACCCACGTCACTATTGGCATTTACAACTTTCAAGTAGGCAAGGATTTTGATTACCTTGTATCCAGCATTAATAACATTAATGATGTCAGCCTAGAAATCAAGCCAAGAATAACGCAACAGGTGCTACTTTTGGCTCGGTATGCAATTCAAAAGCAGAGCCCTTTCTCGACGAACGAAAATCTCGCTCTACAAATCCCTCATCATGCCCGTCCATTTATATGGCGCAGAAACATAGACGATGTTGATTAGCGATGAGAAGACTTTGGGAGCTTTCGAGAGAAATGTTTTTCGGAAAATTATGTTCGCGTGAGCGACGGGTACCGAAGAAGATGGAATGACGAACTTTATGAGCTGTACGACTGATGGCATGGACATAGTCAAGCGCATAAAAATTCAACTCTGCACGCATGGGTGGGCAACAAAAGTAGGGGCGCCCACGAAGTGCAGAAGGACTTGTCTTCACATGGTGTGAATAATTGACGTAACCTCACGAAAGAGAAAGAGAACTGGCGAAGTTTTTTGGTCTCGGCTTAAACCGACACACAGTTAAACTCTATGAAAATGGAATTAATGTTTTTAAATAAAAATTCATTACATGAAGTGCGAAGCCTTGAAACAACCTTAAAATTTACAATTACAAGCATAACCTAATCTCAAATTATTGTTAACAATTTCTTTGACTTTATTTCATTAGTTCTAGTATGACGTTGCATGTAATTTTTGTTCGGAAAGATGCAATATTTTATTCTATCCTTCTTGCTTCTCAATGATTTTTGATTATTTTGGTTTGCCTAGTTTAAAAATGTTTCTTTCATATCCGTATTGTCGAAACAATCAGATTAGGATGCATCAAATTTTCATCAAGCCGGCAGAAGTACTTCTTGTGTATACAATTGAACATTTTTGAAATAAATCATATTTGGTCGCAAGTTCGGAGCTATTTCGGGACTAATCTTGCATCATTTCGGAACCGGCTTAGTTCTATATAAAGAGCATTTTTGGAAATAGTTCTGGACCATTTGGGAATAGTTGAATACTTTTCCGGTTTCATTTCGGCACTGATTCACATAAATTTTGGGATAATTTTTTTTTTTTATTTCAGGACTAGTTTTGGGTCCTTTTATACCGTTTCTGAACCTCTTTGGAATTATTTCATGGAAAAATTTTGAACTAGTTTGTGATAATTTTAGGCCTAAAAAAGGAAAATTTTGGGTTCGAGATCATTTTCGGACAAGAACACCACTTTAGCACAATTTTATTTCTGAAGTGAGTCTGGCACAATCAAAACATTTGCCGACAAAATATTCGAACATAAAATGAAATGAAATTAATTTTTTAATTTCAAACAACTTGAGCTTCATATCAAATTACATGAGTACCTATCAAGGATTTAAATATGTTGTAGTATTTTTTTTTTTTTGGATATTTGCCGTTATAAATAATAAATATCGGCTATCAAAATGTTCACTCTGCTCTTAATCTTCACTCTAGCCTACCTATATAACTTTTTTTTTTTTGTTTTTTCAAACATAAAACATTTTCCAATCAGGGGTTGTTCAAATTTTGTATTCCACTTTTGTTTATTAACAACAAAAAATTTGTGGTAAGAAAATAAAAATAGAGCGCTGTGCAACCCCTTTCGAAGCGGATAGAGATAATATGCACATACTCCCTTCATTGATAAATCTTAAGAAACACCACCCAAGCGTCAGGCAAATTCCATAGCAATAAGGAGTTACGGGTTATGCGAATAAATAGACACAGATATACACATAAGTATACATACATATATAAACATTTTTTTTTTGGTTTTGTTATTGTAACGAGCGCGCCTATAATGAGAAGCAGTCGCCTGTATGGGTGCACGGCATTTGCACATTTGTTCATTAATTATGCGCAGGCGCGGATCGCTAGGATCGCCTGTCCGAGTGCGCTATAGGTGGACAATGGATATCGAGGTGGTTAAACCGGAATTTCCAGTTATGATTTTTACGTTAAAAAAGCAGAAAAATAAACAACAAACGTCTTTTTGCATGTCAATTTGATAGAGGAAGGATATCCTTTTGGGAAAATATGTCCTTTAACGAAGGGATACTTCTTCGCAGCCCATCCGGCAATTATTTGCGCTAGCTAACTATATATGAATGTATATATATATGTATATATGTAGATCTACAATAGGAATGTTTGTCGTTTTATAGGTTTGCACATTTAATGGAATGCGCGCCTGATCGTGAGAAAGCTTTACCAGCTTACAATGTTCGGACATCCGTTTGCGCAGCTGACCACTAGCTGGTTCTATGAATGTCCACCAATGAATCATTCTAACGGCCCTTTAAGCTTTCAATCGCTTGCGGAGTGACTACGCAACTATTCCCAACGTCACTTCAGTAATATTTGTAAATATGTAGCGGTGCGATATGTCCCATTCTTATGCGATCAGTCAATCTTGGCGCGGATTAGTGAACCTCAAATGCGCTGTCGGTTGAGCTACTGCAGCTGCCACAGGAAATAGGCTGCCACAACAACGAACGCTATGTTGGCGGTAGCGCCTATGTACTAAATACATACATACATGCACACATAGATTATCACCGCCTCACCGTCGCCTCACCACACGTTGATAGGCTTCAACGCCAAAGCTCTCTCGACATTTTGACATTTTGCGAGCGCAATGATGCAATCAGCGGCAAATGATATGTACGCGTACGCTTGCGGTGGTGGGCGTTTGGCCACTTACTGCGCCAGCTGTGCGGTTATTTATTATGAGCATGCATGTAAATATATACTATTACAAACATGCATATGTCGGCTGCTTGGCATATATGACCACCATTCATTCATTCATTCATTCATTTAGTCAGTCGTTCGAGTGCTTGCTGGAGGTCAGCGGCGAATTACATTCATAGCCTTTGGTTTATTGCCCCTCAGAGCGTATCTTAGTTTTGGTAGCTGAGTGCTTTAATGTTTTTTTTTTCTTCTTTAACTTTAGTTTATGTGTAATTAAAAATGTTATAAACTCACAAAACGATTTCAGAAAAACTGTGACGGCCATAAGCTATTTCGCAGTTTAAGCGCATATTTTTTAAAATTTGATTTGATGTGTAATGCAAATTTTTTGTTTGCGGATTTTCTGATTATGAGTTTTTGGCTGTGTATCGGCAATAAACTTATTGCAAATTTAATTATCTTACTAAGCAGAGGTTAATTGGACTTTAATTCTGTTTACAAAAAAAATCGAAAAACTCGTGGACGTTAACAACTGAATCCGTGGTATGCGTTACTATATGCACACAAAGAGAGTTGTTGTAAAAATATACAACTTTTTTAATTAAAATTTGCTAATGAATTTTCCGAAAATCCTAATGCATATGTTGATATTAAAAATACGTTGTATGATACTTTTTATGATTGCTTCATGATTATAAAATCTTGAGAAGTCGTTTCACTACTTTTTGAATAGAGTTTTCATCTAACTAATAAAAAATTTCAATAAATATTTAAACCAAGTCATTTATTGTGAACAGTTTATAAAATGAAAAGCAACTCCTCAAGGTTTGAATATGCATATGTTGATTTTGAAATTTTTACAAATAGAGGTAATTTAATAAATTATTTTAAATTACACCAAAAGTGTTATTGTCGCATTAATTCAAAATTCATTGTGTTTTATTGTTCATAAAACACACAAATTTTCTACATATAAAGCATTTTCAAACTGCTTCAAATTGTTATGAACTAAGGTGTTAAAGTTTCGGGGTCTAGGCATGTGAAAAGGTGGGTACCATAAGCATTAAGCATAAATCTGGGAAGTAGTGGGGAAGAATGAATGAAAAAACGAAAGTGAAAAGTGAAGTGCGATCAGCGCTTGTGCCGACAGCCAGGCAGTGCTCAAAGCCCTTACGTCCTTCGAAGTAAACTCCTAAATGGTCTTGGAGTGCATAAATAGGCTCAATGAACTGGCAAAAAGGAATACCATAAGTCTTTTATGGGTTCCAGGTCACGCAAGGATCGAGGGAAATGAGATGGCAGACGACCTGGCCAGGTTGGCGGCTATCTCAAATCCCATTGGACCAAAGCCCTTCTTTCCAATAGGACCAAGCACTATAAAGGAGGCGCTCAGAAAGGAAACTAGACAGCTCAGGACCCAGCAATGGGAAGAGACCCTGGGCCTGCTACAGGCAAAGAAACTATTGGGGGGTATAGTAACAAACGATATAAGATACTAATAGACCTCCCAAAAGCAAAACTTAGAATCCTCACAGGCATCCTCACAGGCCACTGCAGATCGAGGGGGTCATCTGCATAAACTAGGTATCTGGTCGAGCGACCTGTGTCGCTTCTGCGACAGGACAAGGGAGAACCCCACACACCTGCTCCTGGAGTGCGATGCTGTGGCTCGACGGAGGGAGAGATGGCTAGGTCAGATGTTGCCAAAGGAGGAGTACATACACTCTCTGTCACCGGGATCCATCTTGAAATTCATAGATGCTCTTGGTCTAGGGGATCTGTTGTAGGTTACTGATGGCACAATAGACCAATTGGTCGCAGTGCGATCCTCATTTATTTATCTATCTATCTAAGTGAAAAAAAGAATGTGAAAAAAGAAAAAAATAGCAACATCTCACACAACAAAAGCTTAGCAATGTGCGTTTAGATGTCGGCTTAAGTAATACGTCTGATGTCGTGGGTTCGACTCGCGCGGAAGCCAAGAAGAAAGAAGTCTGATGAGGAACTGTAGTGATTTCCGAAATAGCGGCTATAACTTCTACCACTGAAACTTTTTTTTTTTTTTTTCAAATAAAATCTTTCATAAATTGCCGGCTTAAGTAATACGTCTGATGTCATGGGTTCGACTCGCGCGGAAGCCAAGAAGAAAGAAGTCTGATCAGGAACTGTAGTGATTTCCGAAATAGCGGCTATAACTTCTACCACTGAAACTTTTTTTTTTTTTTCAAATAAAATCTTTCATAAATTAACCTCGAGCTCAATAAAATTGTCAGTTGTTCATCAATATTTTTTAACTTTTTTTACATCAATCTTCATCCCTGCATAAAAAAGGAGCAGTTTGGCTAAAATGAATGACATTTATTGTATTTCTAAGTTTGTTTTTTATAAACTTAGTTTCAAAAAATGTCTTTCGGCTGTGTTGGAGCTGTGAAGGAGAAAGAAAGTAAGTTTATTTTTGAGTTTAAATAAAATTTAAAAGCAATCAAAAAGTTTTGAAAATGTCAATAGCAGCGGAGCGAGGGTTGATAGCAATTTCAACATATTTTTTATTGAATTCTTTGGCTTAAAAATTACTTCGTGTAAAAGCCGACTCTTCACTTTGACTTTGATTAGTGAATATTAAATGAAGGGAAAATCGGGCATATTTAAAAATAGGCAAATTCCGGCGAAGCTTGTGAGTCTTCCTTTTTTGAATTTATTTTAAACTATTCAATTCATATTTAATGAGCTGTTAAGAGAATGTTTTTGTAATGATACATTGGCGATTTTTTTGTATTTTATTTAGTTGCCATTACTTTTTGATAAAAATGCAGTTTATTCTGCAACAAAAAACATTTCAACTTGAGTTTTAAACTTGGCAAAAAACTGAGGAAATTTAGCAACTTTTTTTTATCGATATTGCAAACTTTTTTAAATGTGAAGCTTTATAGCTAATTCCATTTCAATACAACGAAGTACAAATTTAAATTTTTCCTGCGTTCTTCTTCCAAATAAAAATTAATTTTGTTTAGTTGTTTTTGAGCTGTAAGGCCTTAAAGCGCATAAAGAATTCAATTAAATAGTTATAGGGCCAGACAATATCCAAAAATTTAGTTTTTTCATGCGCTATATGAAAACAAATGCGGAAAGAAGAAATCTCAATATTCAACATAGTTATTTAGCTTCTTGAAACTTGCACTTTGAATGCCCTAAAAAACTGTATAATCAAAAAATATAAAACTTGCCTTTTATTTTAATTTTAATGGCACATTAATATTTTTTTTTTATAACAAAGCTTAAAAATCTGTTTTATGCGTTTTATTTAAGAGAATGAAGTTTAGTTTAAATAAAAAATAAAGCAAATTAAATTTTAAAAAAATTAATTTTCCAAATTTATTTGTGCGTAGCTGTGCAATAATTGTGAAGGGCAGTATTTCTACTTTATAAAGTAGATAAATTTCTAATTAACTAAAATTTTCTGTCTTAGCCATTAAAAGAAACGCATGCCTACGTCTATTGTAGCAATAATAATATAATTAATTTGTATGTACATATATGTATATGCATTCTATATATAATTAAATATATGAGCTTAAATCGAATGAGAAACCATCAAATGCTTACATTCCACCTGCAGCCATTTTATTTAATACATATATATGTAGATGAAATATGCTCATGACCCACCCTAAGGCTTGCCACACCCACTTCGATCACTTGTTCAATCGCTAATCCCAGTTAATAAGTGGTTGCACGAATCATATTTTTTCTGATATATTTCTTAAGTAATTCCAACTTATTTTATCACACGGAGGTACATTTATGCCACGGCAGGAGGGTGACGACGGCGTGCATCTAATGGCGGGAATTTAGTGTCACATTAGCAACAGTGACGGGCGCCACCCAAAGCCAAGCGATCGTACACGAATGTACACTTGAAAAAAATAAAATAAAAATATGTTAGGCAGTTATTGGTTTGAGACTGCATGGCAATCTGGCCGCTCCGTTGATTCGTTCGGTTGGGCCCCAATGCGTTGTTTGTCGTCGCGCTGCCGCAGGCGATTAGTCAATGCGCTCGATGTTAAGGGTATGGCGGGTTGGGGGCGACAGCGCAGCAGCGCCACACATTGGATGACAGCTGGTACGGCGTTTTATTGCTAGGGGAACAAAAATAAATAAATTAATGCGAAAAAATACTGCAAATTGAAATGGCAATTCATTCCAAGTGAGGCATTTTTGTTTTATTTTTTTTTTACTGTGTGGTTGTATATTTAATGGTATTAAAACGTGAGCGCAATATTTTTTCATTTGCTCGCACTTTTTCATTTAAACTAATGTCTACTGCTCGGCTACGTTCGACAACTACCAATTGCAATGGAGCAATAGAGTGAAAAACGTTTGTAGCCTTTGTTTCTTTTTCTTTTGTTTGTTTATTAAGCTTGCTTGTGCATTGACATTGAGCTGTTAAATGCAAAAGTTTACTTATTTATTTACATATTTCAGAATTCAGCAATATGCCTACGTTGAGTTAAAGTTACACTACTTCGCTGTGAATGATATTAAAATATTTGTTATTTATTTTTCACAAATACGCCGCACAGCGGTATGGATTTAAAATAAAAACAAGTAAGAAACCGATTTTTATATACCCTCGCGATATATTTTTGTATGGGCAGTGCCCATAATTTCATAAAAACCCCGTTTCTTTGTTTCAAATCGCAGCTAGTATTAAACTTTACTCAATTTGTTCCAATAAATACTGAAAAACGAAGTTTTTTGCATGTATCAAAATTTCCGTTATATGGAAGTTGGGGTGGTTTTAAAAATTATTCACGGTAATGCTAATGGTATCAAGGACAATATGTTCACCAAATTTTGTGACGATAGCTTACATCGTTATTGAGATATAGATATTTTTTCTAAGTGGGTGTGGCAACGCCTATTTTTTTATTTTCATAAATAACTATTTTCTTAGTTCAAAATCGCTTCAAATACCGAATTTCACTCAATTTGCTTCAATGGATACCGAAAAATCGGAGTTTCTGCATTTTCCAAAATTTCCGTTATATAAGAGGTGGACGTGGTTATGAACCGATTTAAAAAATTATCTACGATAATAATAGAAGTTTTAGAAAGAAGAGAGATGAATTTTTGTGAGAAAAAGAAAAACCGAAATGAGTGAATAAGTGAGTGCGGTGCATGGTCACCATTAATAATGTATCATCTCATTCTTTTATTGCCACTTCAGATGTACCCCAGGGGAGCATTCTTGGGCCGCTTTTATTTATTTTGTGTATCAATGACATAGGTTCATGTTTTTCTCATGCCAACTTTTTGCTATATGCTGATGACTTAAAAATGTATTCTAAAGTAAATAATTCCGTAGATATGATTAATCTACAATCGGAGATTAAAAATTTTTACACATGGTGTATTAGTTCGCATCTATCCTTAAATATTAAAAAATGTTTTCATGTTAGTTATTTTAAATCACGTACTGGGTTTCATAGTTCATATAGACTTTCTAACTGTATACTACAGAAGGCTTGTGAGATTAAGGATCTTGGGGTTATCTTTGACTCTAAACTTACTTTTAATAATCATATAAACTTTATTATTTCAAAGGCTTACGCTATGTTGGGAATAGTTCGGCGAAACTGTGCTGAATTTACAGATCCATATACATGGAAATTGCTCTACACCTCATTTGTGCGATCAAAGCTCGAGAATGCCACTATTATTTGGCGGCCATTTCAACAGTTTAACATAAACAGGATCGAAAGAGTTCAGAAACTTTTCTTAAAGTATGCTTTACGGTCTTTGCATTTCACTGATCCATTACCGTCGTATAATTCGCGTTTGCTACTATTAGATTAGCAAGGATGCATTTTAACGTTAAATTTAACCGTTCCGAAATGTTTTCTCTTGTTTCGGTTGAAACATTTCAAAATATTATCGTTAAAGCAATTATCATAATAAATTTCATTACGTTTTTAACCGAAACGAAATGCTGGCGTTAACGTTAAAACGTTAAGAAAAACGCTGGAGATTCACTCGTCGCAAACAGAAGCGCTGCATACTTTTAGGCACATTAAAATTAACGAAAACGGAAATTTTATAACGTTGCAACATTAACGATTTGATTTCGTTTTGTTTTGATAACATGGCGCCGAAACGCAACAAACTCATTTCGTTAAGTTAATTTTGCTCGTTAACAAAACAAAATGGTATCGTTTCGTTTGTTGAGCAGCCCTGATTTAAAGTCTTTAGAAAATAGGAGATCAATACTTTCTATATCTTTTGTACATGGCATTATCCAGGGGGCTTTTGATTGTCCCGCTCTTTTAGAGAAAATAAATTTTAATGTTCAAAGAAGAGAACTTAGTAGTTTCTATCCATTTTATGGGAAGTGCAGTAGAACTAATTATGCCTATAATGCACCTATAAGCCGGGCTTTAAATGAATTAAACCTGATCTCAACTTCTATCGAGTAGGTAGAAATATTTTTGTCATTCTCTTGAATTCATTTTTTAATACCAATAATCGTATTTAAGTTTTGTCATAAGAATACTTTTGTTAATAGTCTGTAAGAAGGGTTATTCATAGACTTTAAAATTAAAAAAAAATTAAAATTAAAAATAAATGTTTGCAGAAAGTACGATAACCTAGGGTTCCAAGACCGGGAAAAACTACTGTAGAAACGATATATTATAATCGGACGAACACATGGTTCCTTCTTCTTTTAAACGTTACAACCGTTTGTCGGTTCTTCGCCAGTTCCCTCTCTCTTTCGCTAGATTATGCCACTTAGTCACACCAAATGAAGACAGGTTCTTCTCTACTTGGTTCTTCCAGTTTGTTCATGGGCGCCAAAGCGAAGGGCATGTCCAAGCGATCGCAATCGTTAAATTTGTATGCGCTTGACTATGTGCTTAGTCATTAGTTATACAACTCATACAGCCACGTGAACAGGACCATAAATCTTGCGAAGAGCATTTCACTCGAAAGCTTCCAAAGCCATCTCATCGCTGATCAAGATCGTCCATGTTTATGTGCCATATAAAAGGACCGACATGATGAGGGATTTGTAGAGCGAGATTTTTGTTTGTCGAGAAAGAGCTCTCAGATGGTGTGTGTCGATTTGCTTATATAGCGTATTTTCCAGGATTTGACGCGCTGTTAATATCTGGTCAACATGTCCGCTGATTGGAGTTTCAGTGTACTCTGGCCGATCTTCGCGCTTTGAGTTCTGCTATTTTCGAATCGAATACGAAGTAAACGGTCACAAGATGAAGTATCTCGTGTGATCAAATAGAAAGTCAGCGAATTTACGACTTAATACATAGGAAACCTAATGGTTATCTATAAATTTAAGTTCCAAATCGGCGAAATGTAGTCAGCGACGGCGTCTATTTCAGCTTTGACTTCTTTAAGCCGCCCCAATTGTATTCCATTTGTGGTATCACAAAGAGCCCGATTTAGAGGCCTAAGTGTAAAGTCATTTTTACCTTATCTGAACTTATTTTATTGTATTTTATTTTATTATTTCACTTCGTTTTACCTTTTTAACTTGTTTTATTTTTTTTATTTTATTTTGATTATTTCAAACATTTTTTTGTGTTCACTACTCGAAAATTGCGTGCCTAAATCAAATTTAGCGTGGGTTTCAAACGCTACGATGCGCCCATTTAACCACTTTGAGAGTTGACCGCCCAACATCGCACAACACCCAAGTATGCAAGCAATCCCATGAACATCAAGTAGTGGCTTTCCCTCGGCGAATTTCGCTCCAATTTCCGCACCTCGCACATTCGCCGTACACTGCCTTTGATTGCAGCATCAGTACCAGCAGCAGCAGCTGCATCAGCAGCAGCACCATCAGCAGCGGCAACAGCGGCATCAGTTTGGCATATCGAAATTGTAGCAATTTGTTCGAACGCACAGCAGGGCGCATGCGTTGTAGCAGTTCGCACAGCAACTCCGTTGGCAAGTAAGTAGCTACATATGCACAGCATCGCCAACCAATCGTTGTCCGTCCTAGCATACTATCGACCATGTCAATCTGGTTATGGGTACATGGCCACGCAGCGGGCCACCCCAGCCGGAGTCCAATTGATCGTCGGTGTCGCGCAAGTGCCAGGCAGGCGGTCAGCTACCGTTGCGCCGCATGGATATGGCCAACGACGATAATTCGGGCACGAAATGGAAATACCAAACCAAATGCAATTGCATAATCCCAGCGGCGAGTGGTGTGTTGAGGATGCGCTACGCGCTATGAAGGGAGAGTATAAACTATTAACAAAACCAAAAAAAAAAATAAAGCAGAGCAAACAAATGCTGTGGCGCGACGCATATGCAGTAGCCGCTTACAAGCGCCGTTTTTCATACACAGTTCATTTTATTGTTGTTCAATTTTTTTGATTATCTGCGCCTTGTCGTTTTTATTGTGGTAATTTTTTGCGCAATCGCTGCCAGCCAACACAGCAAACTAGCAATGGACAACGAACTACAGCAACAGCAACAACAGCACCAACAACAACAACAACAACAACAACAACAACAACAACAAATTAACATGTAAGTACAACCAACGCAACATCACTTGTACTGTTGCAACGCCGCATGCAGCAAGCAATCCCTGCCACATGGGCGCATGCGCTTTGTTTTTGTTTGTGTGTGTACAAACATACATTTTGCAAGCCGAATAGCTGCGCAGAGGCGCAAGCAATTGTACGCAATAATTTTCGTGTATTATTTCGTTGCACGGCAATTAATCAAAATGGACACTTGCGAATTGCGTGCCACCGTTCAATTAATATCATTTTTTGACTGCTCGCATCCAATGTGTCTTGTCTATGAGCGTGTCGTCGGTGCGTTTTGTTTGTGTTTTTTTTTTTACTTGTTTTATTTGATTTGCTGCATTTCTAGCTACAATTGCTCTGCATGTCCTTTGCGGGAGAAATCACGCAGCTTAACTATTTTCTATTAAACTTCTGCGATTGAAACTCAGAAATCAAAAATATTTTGCTATTTCGATTCGCTTCAGTGCAGTGACGAAGTTTTGCAAGTGCAGAGCTGCACCGATTTCGTTTAAGAAGTTAAGTCGATGAGGTTGGTCCTGAGCCTAGACAGTCTGAGATTATTCAACCTCGTCATCCTTCCAAGAGCTGCGAAAATAGGGATTGGATGTGGTTTTCCCTGTCACTCCTGATGCAACATATACTAGTATTTAGAGTATAACTGGTGGAATGTGTGGGCTATCGAACTTGACTAATGTTCATAAAGATTTCTTGTGACTCCGGAGAACGAAAGATTTTTTGGAAAAAGTTTTCACTTATTTGCCAA
Source organism: Philophylla caesio (assembly GCA_963971545.1). Taxonomy (NCBI): domain Eukaryota; kingdom Metazoa; phylum Arthropoda; class Insecta; order Diptera; family Tephritidae; genus Philophylla; species Philophylla caesio. Next base: position 96,535,093 of record OZ020606.1, on the reverse strand, counting down.
AAAGGGTACTTAACAGGTCACTGTAGGCTGAGATACCATCTTCACAAAATAGGACTCTCGGAGGTTGCAAACTGTAGGTTTTGTGGCTTTGATGCGGAGACCTCTGAGCATATACTGTGTGAATGCCCGAGTATATGTAAGTAGACACAGGCTTATACAACTTGGAGAGGGACTGTTATCTCCATTCAGAATATGGACAATCACACCTTGCAAAGTGCTTAATTTCATAAACAGCCTAAGGATGGAGTGACAACTTAAAGGGTTAGCACAATAGATATTTTTTTAGGTCGCAGCGCTACTTTGCCCTGATAATAATAATAATAATAATAGCCAAGAAGATAAGGTAATTATTATTCGTTGTTCGAGTTATATTATTGAGAAAAACATGGAGGAAGAATTAATACAAAAAATAAATAATCGTAAAGCACAAATCAAAAATTAAACGTCTTTGCAATATGTCCAGAATTATTCATAAAATAGTCATTACTGCTTCTAAACTCTCTATTTTCACTCCACTTAAAAAGTTCGACTATTTTTTTTTTATCATAAAAGCCTATCCGTTTAAGCAATATTGGAAAATAAGTGATGCCAATAATTCTTATGCAGATAAATGACGGTGAAAGGACAATTAATCCCTTTTGCAAAGAGCTAAAATTAATTAACAAAATTCGATAATCGTTAGATGAAATATGAGTCTTAATTCTAAGCGAACGCAATACATTTTCCCAAAATACTTTTAGAACTCGTTAAGATCCCTAAAATTTGGACTGATTGTCTTCAAACTATAACAGCGTAAATCAGATGCAAACGGTCGCGGGTTGTGTAAACAAGCTCAAATGCATACTGATCAGAGAATAAATTTAATATGCATGCTATAGGAAAGCCTAGAGCCAAATATTACTCTAAGATCCTCAGGCTACTTTACATTATGAAGCACATGATTATCAGAGAGTGCACTGTATACGTAATGTGGATGAAAGATCTTAAAAGCCAAAAAGTGGAGTATCGAGCCTCGTCTTAGAGGTCACGGCTGCACTGCCCTCTATGCTAATGAAAGTGCTTAAAACATTTTTTAATCAACTACCGGTGGATCTCTAAATAAAACTAAAGACAAGTTGCAAATCGGTTCGCTTGAAGTGTGGAAGATTTTGTAACTGCAAAACTCGGAACTACTGTCCGGATAATTTTAAGACATCTGACTACTCGAGAAGACATTGGTAAGAAGACATAGTTCATGGTGGGTATTCCGACGCCACATTGACAGCTCACAATTGGACTAAAAAGTGGTTTGCGGAATGGTCGCTCCGGCGTCTTTCAGGCTTAGCTTTTAGTTATAATGAAAGCCATACTATCACAGTTAAATTTTTGACTTGATCTGCAAACGCTTGACATTCTCTCGCATAGTTAAGCTAATATTGAAACTCTCAACAGCTCTGAAACGAGTTCAAGGACAGAGTTTGAGAAATCTTAACGAGTAAGCTCCAGATGCGACACCTGCGTGATCGGGGTTCCTGACCAAAACGACTTTCAAAGCAACTTCTTAGCAGATGAGCCTGCGAAATCACAAATTTCACTACCTCGCATAAATAGCTTTTACGTTTAAGCTCTGAATGAGGACAAATGCTTTTGAGAAGGTAAATATTAGGTTGGTCAGTGAATCCACTTATTGGATTGCTCGCAATTTTTGGCGTTAACTCAAAAAAGTCAGGATTGACGCGCCTACCAACTAGGAGCGTTCCGACTTCCACTTGGGTGACGGGTATTTTATATGCCAGTAAAATGAGTTTTCGCTGCTGTCACGACGAGGACATTCGCGGTTGCTATTCTCATTCATTGGGACACAAGTTTTAACCAACAACACTGAGTGAGGTAACTAAATGAAATCTATATTATTGCCTACCTATTTAGAGAGTCGTCGAGACTGTAGAGGTATATATTGGCAAATGATATATTGATAGATGAGAGGACCAGTGCTGGTATATGAATAAGCCAGGCCCCAGAATTGTCATCTTGGTGACCAATTGGGCCATCGCGTTTCTAACCACGACGATGTCAAACTCAAAGTAGATATAAAAGGCTCATCTCAATGATCACGTCAATGCTTACTAAGAAAAAATCGGAAACCGCTCTTTGTGATCTGAGTAGGTAGAGCTAAAGCAAATTACTAAACCGGCAAACTATGGAAATCATCAGATAGGACAAACCTCTCTTCCATACTTTCGGTGGAAAAAATGTCGCAACTGTAGCTTACACTGGCATTCACAATATCCACACTATCACAAGCGTCGGCTGAGCATGTCTGTCAGCTAAGTACCATCCATCTTTCGTGTATATCCTCCTTTATGTGCAAAAAACCGTTTACCAATGAGCTTTTAGCGATATATTTTTGGGGCTAAATGCAACTTACAATAGTTGGGATGTGCTTCAGGGATATTACAGACCCCTCAGGGTCCACTCTCTGTCTCCATTAACAGATGTACAAGTTCACATTACACATTTAAAATGAATTAATGTTGCTAAGAAAATAAAAAGAGTTAGCGAGCACTTTAAAATGACGAACAATAATTTGCTTTGTTTGGAGAGGCTCACCTTATTTGGTGATTATTATTTATTAGAGAAAGTCACTCGCAAGTTCGCTATTGCCAGCCAAGAGTCGACGTGCTATTAGAAAAATAAATTTTCCGCTCAAATCCATAACTATGCATAATGCTGCAAGCTCATTTGTGCAGCGAGCTAACGAAAATGTGTCCATCGCATGCAGCAACAATTGAGCGCTCAAGGGCAAAATTATCAACCAAACGAATAGCAACATTGCATGCACATCAAATCGCGGCATTTGTTGGGGTTAATGTGTGCAACAACAAAAACAAAATATACAAAGCCAAAGCCAAAAATGACAACTAATCAACGAAAAATTTTAGCCGATAAAACAAAAAACAAACAAGAAAAAGGTAGTGACAAAAGCCCAAACAACAAAGAGAACAACGCCTCTTTTACCAAATCTATGCGTCGATGCTTCCGCATTGTGAATGTCCAAAGCGGCACTAAGCGACCAAAGCGAATGCGAAAACGAACGCGAAGAGCATCTTTTGGGTAATGATTGTGTGAGCGAAGCTGCAGCGCCGCACTGTGTCTGTGGCCAAATACGGTGCAACGAAACGATACAACGCCGGGTAATGCGATGCGATGCGACGCGACGCGACGCAATGCACAATTCGCAATCTTGATGAATTTCACTGTGATGACCAGCGCCATTTATCACTGCCTTAATTGTGCGCGCCAACGAACGGCCAATATGACAGGTGAAGGAGCCGAGGAGCGGAATGTACGGATGGTGTGCTAGTTGAGGGGTCAGGCTATTTGATGGAGGCGCTGAGGATGAGTGAACGCGTCATACTTACATAAATGACAGCACTTCAGCAAGGTAATTGAAAATGCAATTAGCCAACAACGCGCATCGACGCGATATGTGTACAAGGCGGGGAAATGAAGGGAAGGGGAATATACCATCTAAGTAGACGACGATGCAGCGAACTCCGGCACGCTGAGATTGGTGTTTTTTTATGGCTGCTTTTGTGATCAAACGGGCTAATGGCATGGCGCAACCAATGACCGCAATATAGCTGAGCTTTGGGAGCTCTGATGCTTAACCAAAGATGATACACCACTCGGAGGAATAGGCTAGAGGGGAAAAATTCTAAATTTGCTATTTGTTGATTAACGTGCGCAAAATAAATAAATGCGTCAAAGTGCTGGTTAGTGGCAACGATGAAAAAAAAAAAGAAAATATGTTCATGGGCAAGAAGTCAAGCAATTGTAAAAGCTTTGGGAGATTAGAAGCTTAATTTTCAGTCATTTACATGTTTTTAGAAAAGTGATGGTGCAGCTAAATTTTGGCACGCTTCTGATGACTTTAGTAATACGAAGAAGGCAAACTTACGAGTATAAAGTAATTACAATATAATTTTACTCTATTGGTTGGATCGTAAATAGTAAAGATCATATTAAAGAAGAAGATATTATAATTGTTTAGCGTTGCATTCGCTTTGGACTAACCAACACATGAAGTGAAATTATCTGTTAACATTCAGTTTAAGGACTGGGGCAGAGCTGAGAAGGAACGTTCAAAACGCACCATACACAGAGCGAATATAGACACGGATATCCAACTTCTAACTTCCACGATCCGCATCCTACGCGGCGTAACAGCATCAGGTGAGCTCGACTTCGAGTTCAGACATTCGCACTAGACCGCCACCAATTTCGCTATTAGAGTTTACTCAATTTATCACCAAAATGGTGTACATCCGCTTAGATTTTTTTCTATCATTTTGGCAAACAGTTTGTTAAATTGCGTGTGCCTCCGTTCTCTTGCGCCGTGACAGCCGTCATTACCTAAGGTCGCCACCACCTTCTATGAAATCAATTCCTATCCTTTCCATATCGGAGTCTAGATGACAAGGGACTCAACTTAAGCTTTTCAGAGCAACTTATCATTAGAGATTAATTGAAGCCAAAAAACTTAGACCGTCGTTCTTAGGCATCTGTGAAATGCCTCACAGCGGAGACTACAAAATTTGAAGAAAACTTAACCCGAGTAATTAGGAACATGATATTATTAAAGCTGATTCTCAGGCCAGCCACTATTGCTTCCCTGTATTATCCATTTCAAACAGATTACGATGTATATAAATACATTGTCAATGTGGAAAACCGATGTCTGCAGTCGGGGTCTCTATTGATGCTTAAAACAAATTCGCTGCCAGCTTATAAATATAAGGGCAGGGAATATACAATATTGTCAACCGCCGCTGTGAACTTTGAAGGTCACAGACGGCGTTTCATGTTGATTCTTGCTGTGTTCGTATAGTATGTACAGGTGCAGCCAGCGCGAAAACCCGCCTGGGCGTTGTCGACAGCCGAATGTATTCGTAGATACTGCTTTACCTGTCCCAAAATTACCTCCGAAGGGAGGATTGCGTGAGGCAAAACCACTGAAATAAGTAGGCGCTTAACTTTTCCACAGATATATCAGAATAGCAGAAAAGTGGGGTGTTATGTTACTGAGGATTTACAAAGCTCTCGCTATTTTAAAGACGAAGTGGAATCAAATCCCTTCCCACTATTTCTATCTACATTTGCACTTAACAAATTTGGCTTTTCCAAACAATTTCTACCATTCCTATCCCTCTATCTAAAGCTCTCCGCCTAATCACCCATTCACTGCTAACAAATGTTGACATCAGTCCATTTGTGCAACGCCATTGAGCCCGTAATTATTCAACCAAAGCTGTATGCACACATTCGTCGTATTTGCCTTGCTCTCGAAGGCTGAACTCTGTGCCATTCATCAGCAGCGCAGTAAGAGAGCACGCAAGTCACCAGAAGCATACCTGAAGCGCCTGCGAAATATTTGCTTCCCTTAAATAGAATTATAATGACGGCCAATTAATCATTGTAATTAGTGCTTGGCAACTGCAGTGATCAACAGCGCACAGGAGACTCTTACTCTGGCTACGGCAATGACGATGGCGAGATGCACATGTCGCGTTCAAAAAAATGCAAAGTGGCATTGGCGATCCATGTGCAGCAATGTGGAAAGAGTAGCAACAGTGAGCAGAAGCGAAAGGAGAATAAACCATAGCAGGGAACACATTTGCCAGAGTTGTTTTAATGGCAGTGCTCTTGGTGAATGGTGCCACAAATCAGTGGTTGTTTAATTTCTTAAGACTTTTGCCTGAAAGCTACGTAAATAAAAGTTTATTTTTATTTGTATTATTAAATACAGTTTTATGGTAATTATTTTTTGTAGTTTTATTTCCTTTACACAGGAAATCCATTGGTGAAAGTAAGCATTGAGCTTTGTAGGTAAGTAAATGTGAGCGATTGAAGCTGCACAAAAACACAGGTCTGCTGGAAATGTTATATGAAGCGAACACTGGAGGTGGCTGTGATTTAAAAAAAAAATTTCAATTTTTTTTGCAAAAATTCTACGCAAAGATAGGAAGGATTAACCAGATTGGAAGAATAAACCAGAATAATTGAACGTGAAGTACTCAATAGAGAAATTATTTAAAAAGGTGGCATTTTAAAAAGTGATGTGCAGTTCCGTGTATTTGGAGAACCGGTTCTGTCAAGTTCAGTTACTAGTAGAATCACATATTTGGACCGGTTCCGTTGCCCAAAAAGTGCTTAATAAAAGATTAAAAAAAGTTACTACAAAAATTAAATTTCTTTATAAAGTTTTGTATACCCATTTCACCACGCAGAGGTACTGCAATCGCACATTCACTAATATTATATCACGCTTTTTTTGTGACCTCAATATTAATTTCTTACACTACCCGCTTATTTGGACGTTTTTCATTCAATAATTTAATCGTTTTTATCTGTCGGTGACTCCGTTCAGCTTTTTGTATAAAACTGTAAAACATGTCAAATCCCTCCGAAGAAATGGTCGCTTTTGATTTACAGTTTTCAAGAATAAATTTCTCACATTCTCCGTTATATCGATCAGAAGTCATATTCGCTTATAGCTCTTTTTTTGCAAAGTTTTATGTAAATTAAGGCATCACCTATGGGCTAGACAGACGGTGACGATGATCCGGATTAACAATCTTATTCGGAATTATTTTCAATTTTCGATTTCGTGGATCAATAACGTAAATAATCCATATAATCGTTGCCTTTTGACAATGCTTTTAGAAAGTTATGATATTCACAGTCAGTGATGATGGAAAGCTGTTAAACGAAGTGATTTACAAAGTTAATCACGCACAAATTTTTCGATTTTTCCAGTGCATAAATGGTTATATGCAGAAGTAGTTTACTTAAAATATTCCGCCACTACTTAAGTATTACTTCATTCATCAGCCGATTATGATAATTGAAGCAGCTTACAATGAAATCAGCGACCTTTTGGGGGACTGCCAACCACACCCACAACCAACCAATGGCGGCATAGTAAGGACAAGCTGAGGCAGAAAGAAACATTTTCTTAACGGCGCACGCACCGCCTTCTGCTCCGACTAACTGACTGTCGTCCTATTGTGCGACTGTCTTGGATCATTAGAAAGCGATCGGCCTACAAGAGCCGGCAATGACATGACAGTTGCCCAACTGCATGTTGCAACGGGCCGACGTAGGTGGACGAGGGACGGGTGTTCTGGTGGATGCACCGGAAACAAGCGGACATTTGGACATGCTGACCGCCAGAGTTGCAACCGCATTACGCTAATGAGGCCTTGTACGCGCTCCAGAATAAAGTCACCCGCGGCGATGACAGTGGCAACACAGATTTTCCACCAATTCAGATGCCAGCTAAGTTGGGCTGGCGGTAGTTTTGGTCGGTAGACATTGAGCACAACAACAGACAACTGAATTTACAATTCAATTGCAAACGACGAATCGCATTACAAACGAATTGTATCGAATTGTATCGAATATTTAAATTTCAAGTGAAGCAAAGTTGAGCAAAGTAGAGCAGAGTGACGACAGTGGCATCGACGACTTGTGCCGCCGTCACGGGCGTTGCGCTACAGATCGCCATATCGGTAAGCGTTGCTGATGGCGGAGCTACACACTCTTATGCAATTCACTTAACGAGCAATTGCAACAACAAACGTCAGCAGTTGTTGTTTTTCGGCAGCGGCCGCAGCAGCACTTTTGTTACCGTTTATTAAGCATTGTAGTCATTGTTCTTGTTCCTTGTTTTTTTTTGTTTTTTTTTGTTGAATGCTTGTTGTTGTGGCATTTGTTCTTGCTATTGGCACACACAGGTACATCTGTCATTATGTCAATTTAGGAAAAATGTTTGCAACAACAATGTGCGCCTGCCACCACTCTGCTCTCCACTGTCGCACTCACCACGCTACGCCACAATCACCGTCAGCAAGCAAAGTAGTACTAAGCACTGGGAGGCAATTATGTCATTCCAAAGCGACCACTACCGCATTGACAAGCAACAACGAGCAGTGAAGAACAACAACAACAACAACAACAAGAACAACAATAATTTTAAACGCTAAAGCAAAATGCCAAAATGTCAATAATAATAGCTTCGAGTTGTGCGCTTGTCCTTAGCTGACTCCGCGTTGTTGCTGCATTCCGACGTTGCACCGCCAACCGCTTACATTCGTGCCGAAAGAATAATTCGCAATTCTTTGAGCTTGCTCCAATTCCACTTGTAACTTGAAAAGCGTTGACCCATGCCCAGCCCAGTTCGGTGTGCAATGTGCAATTTAGCGTGAATGCGCCCAGCAACAAAGCCATCGACAGAAATGGCGTATGAGAGTTTCTTTGGAGCGCGCCGAATTTTTTCTTCCCTTCTTAGCTTTTTTGACATTTCGAACAGCCGAATTACGAAGATATCAATGCGACTTCTTGTTATTGTGAGTAATTAACTTGGTAATTTAAATATAATAGACTTTGCGGGTTTGTTCAGATATAACGTTCTCAATGGCTTCCCAACCGAGAAAGGGTCTTGCTTTTCAATTGCCTATCGAGCCCAAAGTATGTAGATATTAACTATATGTAACAGTAATATCGATTCTTACATCCGCCTTGGTACACTGTACGAAATTTGTATGAGTAACCCATGTCCGAGTGGAAGGAAGTCTGTCTTGGCCACTCACTTTGACATATTGGCCTTGATCAATTCAATAAGCATTTTGGATGTAGGGCAAATGGTTGACCGTTGATTTAGTTAGTTCAATAAAAAGATACAAAAAATCATGGCTAGTTACCACTAACTGGTTTGCATCACTTCTTATAAAGAGTTTCGCTTGCCTAAGGCCATCTATGGCATTCCATTACTTGGCTCGCTCTAATTCCTGCCAGTCCAGTATGCATGTTTTGGGCGAGGCCAAGTATTACTGTGTGCGATAAAGCATCTAGTGACAGGACCATGTATCGTCCGTTTTTAATCCATCCGTAGTGTACATAAGATAAGATCGAGATTTGTATTTCCATTATTCCAACTTTCTCGGTCTGAGAAATTAACTAAGAACTTTCTACCAAAGCAAATTTCCTTTGCCATTAGGTCCGAAACGACGCAGTTTTCCAGCTCAGGAATTCTCCCAAGAATATCGGAATGAGATTTTCCTTTTTTGTAATGTCCCATCAGATATTCGCAGTTGCAGCTCCCTTGAGGTTGCCACTACCTGTATGTGAATGTGAAATGGGGTCACTCCCAGGAGTAACTCCATTGCTGCAGCTGGGAAAGTACTCATTAATCCAGTGATCGAAAGACAGGCTAGCCCGTGCAGTTTATTCTGCCGAAGTACGGCAGTTTTTTGCAAGGTTTTCGGCCACCAGACTAAGGTTGCGTGAGGGTGCTTTTGAAAATGCCACCTTCGATGGCATGTGGACTGCTGCTCTACGGCATGGGGTAGATCCTTCGCTGGTAAACTGAATTCGTTCAATGCTTGCGCAGCGGATTATCAGGATTCAGGCAGAAGGGGATCAATACCTAAAGTGCGGAGTAAATAAGGGTTGTCTTCAGGGCGGTGTGCTTTCCCCTTTGCTCTGGTGCTTGGTAATTGACTTTCTTCTTGTCACTCTTGGTGACTCGAATATCTACGCGCAGGCCTATGCGGACGATGTGGCCTGTCTAGTCACGGGCCCATCTCTGTCGGCTGTTTGCAGGAAAGCGCAGACAATACTGAATAAGATTGACACTTGGTGTGACGATAATGGACTATCCGCAAACCCAACCAAAACTAGTGTTTTTCTCTTCACTAAGCGGAGAAGGTTGGATGGCCTCATTCCCCTCACATTTAAGGGAGTCACAATACAGACTTCTCGCGAAGTAAAGTATCTAGGAGTAATTCTGGATGCAAAACTCTCGTGGAAATCTCACGCAGTGTAAGCGGGTCTTCGGCAAAACGTGGGGTCTATCACCAAAGGGTATCCTCTGGCTATGATTCAGTGGTATGGTGGATCAGACTCTCAATTAATAGCGTGGGGGACCTGCTTTAGAGAACAATCGCCGTGTGCTGGACAGCGGCATTCTCTACAACGCCTGGCGCTGCTCTTGACGCATTGCTGCACTTACCGTCACTTTGTATATTCATACGTGCTGAGGCCTTAAAGGCCACCTGCAGACTTAAAAGAAAGGATATTGGTATAAAACGGAGTGGGGCGAGGCGGAAATTGCTGGTGGCAGAGATATGGACACTTGCGTCTTTTCAATGCCACAGGATAGTACGCCATCGTTTCCTATGCTGATGAGACAGCCAAGCTGCACTCAAGGCATTGCCCAGCCCTCTTACTACTTCCAAACTAGGTCGACAATGCCAGTCCCGACTGAACGATGTTGGTAAACATAATGAACTTGCTTTACTCTGGGTGCCTGGTCACTCGGGAGTACCTGGTAATGAGACATCTGACCATTTGGCCAGAATTGGCTCGGATCAGGTGTTCCTTGGCCCGCAGCCAGCTATAGCACTCCCACCTTCGGCCATCGATGCCACCATCAAAAACTGGGTTAATACTTCGCTCAGCAATGACTGGGAGGCATCGAGAGATTGGAGATGGGCAAAACTCATGTCACCTTCAATCTCAGAAGGACTATCAAAATACTTGCTCTCGCTTAACAGGCGAGACTGCAGGCAACTTGTTCGACTGTTGACCGGTCACTTCACGTGGAATAGACACCTGACAATGATAAGCGTACATGACAACTCCATATGCCCATCCTGTTATGAAGAGGAAGAGATGGCGGAACACTTTCTGTGCTTCTGCCCCGCCTTTGCAAGAACTAGATATGAGGCATTTGTTCGCGACGTGTTGAGAGACGAACACCTGAGCTCTTTAACACCCCAAAATCTGCTAAGATTTATTCGTAAATCCTGCAGATTTAAAACAAACTAAAAAGAATATGAAAACAGTACAATGGACGGCAAGTAGTCTTAGTGATGTTTTCTGCACGCGTTGTTTCGTGCCTGATTCCAACACAAAAAAAAAAAAAGTTTGCGTAAGTCACAATTGGACGAACGAACGTAGGGTATAATGAAAATTGGCATTCAAATTTAGTCTGAAAGAAAAAAGTTTTAGACTAAAATAGTTTCGAAATCGTCAACGATATGGACATTTTGAAGAAAGTAGGAAAATTGGGGAATATTATTCAGAATTATTTCACGAATTATCAGTACGTCAGTGAATATGTCTGAAAAAGTATTTTTAAAGATATGCTTTCTCCTCATTATTTTTATTCTACAATCAATTAAATCTGACATCATCAGTTAAGAGTTTACTTTCGGTTTGAGGATATGCCTTGACATTCAGTGTCTGATTTTACTGTGCCTTTACTAGATCTTTCCAAAAACATTATTCGCTGATCTTTCATAACTTTAGTGTTATACCAATTTGTATACGTTCCAAGCTAGTTGAAGTGAGAAAAATAACGGGGAGAAGAAATCACAATATTCCAAGAATCGCCCATAAAGCAAAAGCAGCCATATGACTGGTGTCAGTTTGCAGAAACAGAAGAAACGTTTGGTGTAGTGATGTAAGAAGACAAAACAAATTATCTCCTCTTAACGAACAAAGAGTTCGCACATGGGGACCCACGTCACTTTTGGCAGTTACAAATTTGAAGTAGTGAAGAACTTTGCATACCTAGGAAACCAACCACGAGATCGACGAACACAAATTCTATATTGACATAGATACAGTGTCACGTATACCGTCAACGTTTGCCCCCGAAAACTATGGAAGTATCTGCAATCGCTTGATATGAGGAACTGGCGTTAACTCGAAAATGAGAAAAGTAGTGAATTTTTTTGGACGCGGCGTAAATCAAAAAAAGAAAGGACTAACGCACATTTATATTAAAATTTAGTTTTGTTATTTATAGTTAAATAAACTAAGTACAAATTCATTCTCAATTCTTGTAAGCTTTCTAACACTTGGGGCAAAATCTTTGCATAATCATTACGGTTCCAAAGTTTAGCAACAGTTCCAAAGGTTCCAAAATCTTAAGCTACAAAAACATTTTATAATTCTTTAACTTCACCGACACTTTACGAAACCTCGTGCATTCCTCAGCTGTGAATAACGAGGATAATGTGTTTTTAGCCTTAATTAAATAGTTACGGCATCCAACGTCTAAGCGATTTTAAAAACACATATTCCAGCTATTGAAGTGTAACACAAATGCCATGAACTTTTTTTGCTTAGTGCATTTCAGCAAAAGGAATGTATCAATTAATGAGCTTTAATGTTTCAAAGTATTTCCGTCTGTTTATCGCGCATTTGCTGACGATTAAATGCGTTCATTCATTCAAGTGGCAAAGCATATTCGCCGCTATAAATTCCCTACACTTAGCCAAAGTGATTAATCCAACTGAGTGGGAAGGGTTTGGGTAAAGTAGGGGGTACGAGAAAATAGAGAGATGGCGGCAATTGATGGAAAACTACTTAATTGTCTGCTTGATGAGTATTGCTTCGAAGCAAAAGCGTAACTAAAGGTAAAACTTTGTCGCTGTCACATATGTATGGAGTATCTACACAGGCAATTGCGCGTAAAAGTCGCAGAATTAAGTTGTCAAAGTGTCAACAGTAACAACAACAACAACAACCACCAGCAATGGCCGGCTGCACTGAACTGGAACAAAGGGGGCAACAGCAGCATTAACAGCACTATCGAATCGGCGGATATGTGTAATGGCAGTCGCTTTTAATGTGCCATTAACTGTTGGTGCGCGGCAAGCGTCAACAGCGAAACGGATTAACTATACGCAAGAGCAATAAAGGCCCAAATGGCGTTGCTACGCTTGCGCATGCGCGCTTGCTAAAGTGAAGTCTGCTGCCGAACGCGTTGCTGTTATGGAATTTTTGCATTACGCGCAATTGACGTGCTGACTAAATTCCACGCACACAAAATTCTATACTGCATCACTAAAGGGTGAGGAAGATGTTAGGCGAATGTTGCGAATGGTGCGCGCGCGCCGCAACAAAAGATTTTGCACTCAAAATCAATTGACGAGGCATAGAAAAGCCGTCGCAGACCGCGGTCCATCATGGTCGGTGAATTAAAGCGCATTACGCGCAGCGATAAAAATGAGCATTGTCTGTCGCAAAGTGGATGGATGTTTGTAGAAAAAAAAAAGGGAAGGAAAAGTGGATATTTTATATTTCCAGCGTTAATTTATTCCCAAGTGAGCGCATGCGTGCGTTCGTACGTGCGTGCGTGCGTGCTGCCGCGAGGCACCTAACCAAGCTACACTCTAACGTCTGAGCGGCGGCCGCCAGCCAGTGAGTCAAGCGGCGTATCAAGCATTGCCGCGCAAGTAATCTACGCTTTCAGCCAATCAACAGTAAACATTTCGATGAATCGTTGCATCAGCAGCTCGTCGCATCAATCCATCGCCGCGCGCATCATCTATCCTGCTGCACCACTCTTCCTTCGTGCCACGCTTCACTTTTGTAAGCGCACGCAATTGTGCACATGTCTGAACAGTTTTTAGCGTACATTAGTTGACACTGCAGCCATAACCAGCATCGCAGAGTTGCAGTGTTGTGTGGAAGCTTTTGCTAATGCTGCAGCAACGGCTGGCGATGCAGTTACATAAAAACTGGCATAATCTTTGGCGCATTTTTATATTTCCGGCTTTATTGGCGCAATTGCTTTATCGCTGCTTGCAATGCGCATTGAATGGATCATTAAAAAGCATTTGCCACAAAACAAAAATTTTTCCTTATAGCCAAGTTGAGGTGGTCATTAAAAATTGATACTCAATCAAAATGGAGAAATGTCCAACGATGCGGCATTATTAAGAGAAAATGTGCACGTGATTGCGTTGCCGTGCAACGAGCGATGATTTTTGAGAAACATATGAACGTACATATGTATGTATGCATTAGGCTGAGTCGCTAATTTTATTACATACATATTTTAAAATAAATTTTTTTTTAATCCAAAATAACTAACTGGGACATTTTTAGTAGGCACTTGCAAATTTTCAGATCAATCAATGAATTATTACTGTGTATTCATCGATTGCGGTATTGTTGATTTTTACTCAAGATGCAAGAGTTAAAAAAATCAAGTTTTATTAGGTAAAAATAAAATATCAAAATACCTCTGTATATTGACCGAAAGCCGCCAATGGAATTTTGTGATTTTTTGTTTGGCCGAGCTTCTCCTACCATTTATGGTGTACGTCTTTATATTATACCACAGAAGCTTTTTCATGGCAGAAATACCCTCGGAGGTTTGCCATTGCCTGTTGAGGGGTGACCGCTATTAGAAAAAAACTTTTCTATGATTTAGATTTTACTTGCCCTTACTGAGATTCGAACCACGAACTCAGCGGCATATCGAGTTATAGAACACACCGGTACCAACTCGACCACAGCGGCAATTTTTATATTTAAGTGGGAAATATAAGAATATGAATATTTTAATTTATAACTTTATGACAATTTGTAACCGTTTCAGACGCTTAGAGTTTTCGAGGTCGCTGGTAAGGAATCAAGTGTTAGGTTACCGAAATTTCAAAATTCTCCATTTCCAATATGGCCAGATGCGTAAAAACTCTGCAAGAATCATTTGTAATTATTCTTATAAAAAATTAAATTTCGCTGACCTGTGGAAAAATGCAACAAACATTTGTATACAAAAATTTTAGATGATTTGGTTGATGTTAATATATAAAAATTAAAAAAAAAAACTTAAATATATTTTTAGTTTGTTCGTGAGGATGTTTTTTTATTCGAAACATGAATCAAAGACTGTAATGATTTTTCCTTTGCAACTTTAATTCAAATCGAAATCGAACTCTTAATCCAAATACCAAATTCATTGTTAAAACTAATATTTTTTCAAAAATAAGTGTAGAAAAATAAAAAGTTTACTTGATCATTGTAAAGAATGCCATTAGAATGGCAAGAATATAAACAATATTATTCTACAGTTTTATGACCTGACTTTTTAATTTTTGTAGTTATTTGTCGTTTTTCAGATTACAGCTTAAAAAAATTCTATTGAAGCAAACAAATAGGTAATCGACCCAACTTAATGTGTATTAACTTATCATAAAAAAACATTGGCAGTTCACAAAGAAAATCAAAATGTAACGATGCCGTTGATGAGTAAATAAACATTGTTTTTAGTTTCATTAGCACTTTTTAGTACGGGTAGCCTAAACTAGATTTGGCAATTAACTTGATGTTGTGGCACTCGTATTTAAAAACATTTCCAAAGGTGATTCCTTTATTGTTAATGTATTTATACGAAGAAACTAAACTTTATTTACATTTATTATTTTTTTAGGGTTTTTTTTTGCCGGTTCCAATTTTCGATAACAGATTCGAATATTTCAAAGCCAGCGCGTCAACACGCTAAGTTACCCGACTATTTGCTGGGATATTAATATAAAATAACTTTTGGACACCAACTTTTCAGCAAAATTTATTGTTTACCGGAAATTGCTGCAGCATTTTCGCCGTTTAATGAATAGCAGAAAATTTTGATTAAAACATATTAGTATTAATCACGTAATACATATATTTTACTTAAAAGTGAAATCCAATTTCGCCCACTTCACCAGTTTAATAAATATATGTAAGTGTACAAACATGCATAACTACATACCCTGCTGAAAATGACTAACTTGTTTGTTGGAATTTCGAAAACAAGACACATTTGGATTTAGTTACAAAAAACTAACTGGAAACTAGTAGAAAATATGCAGGAGATCTTTCAACGAGCATTTAAAAACTATATAGACGTTTAAATGTTCCTATTTTCAAATAAGTTGTTTTTTAGTTAGTTAGTTAGCTGAGTATTTTGCTGGCATCCGCACATAAAAAAAATGTAGTTAGCTTGCTGTAAAGAAAATATACAGATAAAAGTGACCTCCAGTTGATTCCAAATCACTTATTAGAGCAATTTTAAAGTTAGATTAATTTACTGCAGGGTATGCATTTATCAACTAAATAACATACATGGGGACCCAAAGGGAACCTGAGTGTCAAAAAACAAAATAGTTTAATCCCCTGTTATTAAGAGTTTACTAAAAAATATATAATTTTCCGAGTGTTCGTCATTTTTTTTTTTTTGGTTTGACGAAAATATGTAGGAATTTTGATATTAATAAATTCTAAGTATAGAACGAAAAAAGTCGATTAGTCCGTTATTTGGGAATAATTGTCTCGAATAATAGAGTATTTTGACTTAAGCTTTTTTGATCGATACTAAGAGGACTCTCACCATGTGAAATAGTTACTTATGTTGTTGGGAAAGCCTGTTTATTTGCATATACTTATACATATTAGACATATCAATCCCTGGATCCCGGCCTCTTTAAACTCCCGAATATCCCGGGGTAAGTCTATTTAAATCCTGAAGTTGTTGAAAACAGTGAATTTATCAAAAATTTCCCTTTCAAGGGCAAAACAAAGAATTTAGAGAGTTCACAATCCGTGTTATTTGTCGTATTTCTATAGTCCGCTATTAAAATAACAGTGGAACCTGTGGACGCAGTGTGCAAGTTCGTTAATTATTGGTTTTTCGTATTCAAGAAATTAATCAGCAATAAACCGTTTGTAATAAATATCAGAGGTCGGTTTCTTAAAAATATGTATACGAACATACTCCATTTAACTTTAATTCACATTTTTTTTTTCGAATAAAAATAAACCTGAAATGATGAAAAACAGAGTTGTATTGAAATAAGATAATTTGACATTGAAACAAAAACAAAAAGTTTACTACTGTTGTATAACGATAACACAATACGACAAATAACACGGCTTGTTAACTACCTAAAGGATTTGTTTTGACCTTGCCATTAGAAATGAGCTGGATAACATCCTGCTCGAGTAGAAAATGAAAGCGATGTTAATAACACAAACGACAAGGTGCTTGAGATTGATAAGGCAGAAAGTCTCAAAGATAAATTGCATCAAGTTTAAACGAGCAGCTTGCAAGTGTCCTATAATCGAAAGGCATACAATTTATCAGAAGGTTTGCTAGAAGAAATTCATTGTTTTATTGTAATAGTGGCGATAAATAACACACTTTAGGCTTGAACTTCTTTAAGCTTGCATTTTGATCAATAATATAATAATAATTTGGCACTTACACTACGAGTATATATGTATGTATGTTGCTCAGTGAATTACCGAGCTTCTCCTACCATTTGTGGTGTGCGTCTTTTTATATTTTACTACAAATGGAGGGGCCTGCAATTTTGTGCCGACTCCAAACGGCAGATGTAAGTTTTTTATGAAAAGCTTTTTCATGGCAGAAATACACTCGGAGGTTTGATTTATATTTTATAGCACGCACCGCTACCCACTCGACCACAACGGCCAATATGAGGAATAATTCTGCCTCGCTGAAAATGGATTGGGTGATGTATTGAATTTTTACTGGTAATATGTACTCGTACATAAATTTTTAATATTGATCTCAAACAGTGATTAAAAATATTTTTACTGTATGTATATGTACATACATATATGCATTTGCTGCTGTGTCAAATATGTACTCGTATATTTGTATTTGAAGAATAAATTACTTTGTATTTTGGTCAGATTTTAAGTTTTTTTTTTTTTGGGATTAAAAAGACCAATAAATATATACAATTTTGAATTACAACAAAGTATTCTTCTTTGTTATACTCGACTTTTTTTTTTTTAAAACACTATAATGGGACGATTACAGACGTTTTAAATTTTTTTTGCCAAATTAAAAATTACGAATGAAAACTTACTGAAATTTGGGATCCCGGGATTGTCCCGGGATTTTGTTTTCAGATCTGGAAAATCCCGGGATCAATAAAATGCCAAAAATTTACATCCCTAATACATATACATACATACATTAGTATGTACAGTGGTGGTCAAAAAGAATAGCATTTATTATATCGATGTACATATATTTACAAATTTTGCCAATAAGTTACTCCCTTATTAAAATTTCATATTTTTTTAATTTTTTGAAAATATTTGAGTGTGCAGTTCGTAGCTTATTTAATTTGTTTAAACAAACTGCAAGTTTCTGTGGGCGAAAAATAAAATATAACTTTGATTATTGACATTTTTTTTTCGCCAAACGTGTTGCGCACTTTTTTTCATATAGCGCATGCACGAAATCTACAGTAATGTATGTAGAAGTAAATGCTCAATTATTCAGGGCATATTTTAGCGGCCGGAAACTTGCACTTTGTTTAACAAAAAATTGATTACAAAACTGCATACTCGAACATTTTGATTAACTAATTAGAAATTTTAAATGAATTTCATAATTTCATGGGAAGACAGTATAAAGTTGGAAACGTGAGCTTTGATAGTTTCTGTTAGAGAATTATCTGAACTTTAAATTTAAAAAATACCAAAATTTAAAAAGAGAAAAACTAACTGTCAAAATTTGGAAATATATATCATTTGTTATTATTTTAACCGCCACTGTACTTATGCTTGCAGATGCACGTGTTTACATACATACATACAAAGTTTCGTACGCACGAGAGATCAGATCACTGTATCGCCTTTGCGCTATCCGGGTGTGCAGTGCGTTCAGAACAACGTCAGAAGATGCCGCCCTAGTAGTGGCTGGGCTCTGCCCAATTGAGATCCTGGTAAAAGAGGCTACGATAACCCCATCGAGCATTACAGAACGTGAGGCGGTGAGGCGAAACTGTTTGCAGCTGTGGCAGAGGCAGTGGAGCGCTGCGAGTAAGGGACGCTGGACACGTAGACTTATTCCTTCGTTAGAGAAATGGTTAGAGAGGCAACACGGTGAAGTGGATTACCACCTTACCCAAATATTGACAGGGCATGGCTGTTTTAAGTCCTATCTATATAAGTTTAAACATGATGATGACCCTTACTGCACCTTCTGTGCAAATAAGGTTGTTGAAGACGCAGAACACTGTTTTTTTGTCTGTCCGCGCTTTGCGATTGAAAGGGATGACTCGAGCACGAAGTTGGAGAAATTGCTTTCGGTTAAAAACCTGGTAGATACTATGCTCGAGTCTAAAGAAAATTGGTCCGTTGTCTGCAATATGGCGAACAAAATCCTAACTAAACTGCGTCAAGCGGAGCAACTCCGCAGAAATTCATAGATTCATAGAAAGGCAATAGGCCGCTCCCCCTCCGCGAAGTAATACCTAACGGTAGTTCCACGGAGCGAGGGAAACGGAGCGGGGGTGGGTTTTTAGTGCGGTGAGTCGAAAGGCAAGTCCCACACTTCGGCTTTCAATGCTTTGTGCCACCTCTACAAAAAAAAAAAAAAAAAAAAAAAAAAAACATACATACATATAATGTATGCAGTATTGTAAACATATCCATGAAAGCACATAAATTGTGCTTATGCGTGCGTACGTATGTTAGTGCATGTGTACATATGTATGTATGTACATGCAGCTTCATGCACTGCATCTACACCGCCACCAACCAATCGACTCAAAAGACCCACCACCTGCAAGCAATCGAGGACACCACAAGCAACAACAACAAGTTGTCGACTAAGCGCATACAACTAGTGAGCCTCGAACAGTTACATATGTTATGTACTTACATACTTACATACATACATATGTATTTAAAAATACGTAGACTTGCCAATATGTACTCGTAAATTTTATTTCAAACAAATTTTGAGAAGTCAATCAAGATTTACGAGCCAAATTGCGATGTAAAGATTAAAAAATAAAGCAATTAATAAACACCTATTGGTATTTTCTCACCCAAAATAGCAAAATTACACTAATAGGTTTAAAAATGTGAATATGAGAGTAAATCAGCAACCCAGCAAACATTTAATTCATGCATGCATATGTAAGTATTTCTAGACTTAGCTACATATAAAACAAAGCTAAATTCTTAAACCGATCGCATTATATTTCAATATATGTAGATTCCCCTTATTTCTATACAACTTTCCTTGTCTGATTTTTTCTCTTGAAAATGTCCAAGACTTAAATTTTTTAATTTCAAGTACACCGATTTACAAGTATGGAAAACTTCAGATATTTTGTGACGTTAAGTCACCTCTTTCTTGGATCTCTCGCTTTCTTGGCGTGCTAATCCATATATTTGTCTCTATCTTTCTTACGTCTTTAATCTTGGGGGTAATGTGCCTGTCAATTGAGAGACATAAGCATTTACTTTTGACAGCCAAATCTGTCATTCGGACAAGACGCATACCACGCTGGATCAAAATTGAACCGCAAAAAAGACACCTAAAAAAAACTTGGCGAAAAAGATGCGTAAACCTAGTTGACGGCGAAAAAGACATGTAAAATTTACCTTTAATATTTTCGCGTCTTTTTTCGCTGTTAACTAAGTTTACAAGTTTTGGTTCGTATTACTTTCTTTACACGCCCTTTTTGCCATCAAAATACTCGTGCGTCTTTGTTCGTATGCCTCGAAAATATGTAGATGATGGCCGAGATTAGTGATACCATGTCGTCTTATGGCACCAACGCTCCTCCCCTGGATTTTTTTCGTGGAATTTAAAGTAGCACGATAATTGGTCCTTACTGTTATTGTATGATCTTTAAAAGCAACGGAAGAAATTATTCTCTTGGAATACCAATAGATTTAAGCATTCATCTTTTTTAGTCGTGGTGAGATTAGACGACGCCTCGCTATCAGTTCTTGTTTTAAAGAGCAGATCATTATAAGGGACCATAGTTTCATTTCCAGTAACAATTGAGTCCAAATCTCTGTCTAACGTCCTTCACAGAGAGATAAAAACTGAGTACATGGCTTCATTATTTTTATTTTTGGAAAGCGGTAAAAAGTTGTTCGACCCCACTTGATCTAACCTTCTATACTTGTTATTCATAAGCGAAAGGAGGGGTTTTTTTTTTAAATGTTAAGTGTTTGATAGAGATCGAGAATTAATACTCGGCTGTTGGAGCTAACGATATATGGGCACTCACAAATTTTGCAAGCGTTTGATAATATGTTGGCTGGATTTTTTTTATGCATATCTATGTATGCACACATATGTACATACACATGTACATACATACATATGTACTTGTTTACACAATTCTTGCAGCACATGAATGCTTTTAAAAAACTGTATATTAATTTTCTTAATAAATGCAAATCAACTTTGGAGTAGTCTAAAGCAGAGCGCGTTATCGCCTTTGTAAATTCTTTGAAAAATACTGAAAGTTTAATTTTATTTTGACAGTTTAATAAGTGATTAATACCGGAATTCAGTAAGCAGTCTCAGTCTCTAATAGAGACAAAAGTCACACTTTTCGACCAGTTGGCATTCTTTAGTTTCAAAATAAGGCCTCAAGTCTCAAAATAAAGTCTCTAAACAGTGACCTGGTGATGAGCAGGTCACAAAAAATTAAAATAGAAACAAAAGAATAAAACGTGAAATCGAGAAAAAGCAATAATCTCCAGCTCATTATGAGACTTGAGATGATACGAAGGTACTGAATTCGGGCATAAGAATAATAATTTTTTTTAATTTTTTTAAAGTATTTTTAAAGTAAAATTCCTGTGGCGGTAGTAAATTGAAAAATCAACCTGGCGAATGCGGTGAAAATTGTGCCGACAGGAATGGTTCATGCGGGGTGTCATGGTTAGGGGTGTCAAGAAGTATTTCTTCTACCCACCATATCTGAACTCACCATCCCAAAACTCAAGCTATGTTACGTTACATTAAGTTGTGTTGCGTTATACCCCAACAAACATTAAAAAAATATTTCTCAAACCTTGGAGAAATTCATAGTTCTCAAGTTGATATCCAACGTATTTCTCCAAATTTCTCAAACCTTGGAGAAATTCATAGTTCTCAAGTTGATATCCAACGTATTTCTCCAATTTGCTCAAACCTTGGCGAAATTCATAGTTCTCAAGTTGATATCCAACGTATTTCTACAACTCTTCTCATTTTTCTGGTATTTTCATATGACTATCAAAAGCAATAAAGTACGAGTATAATGAATTTACATACATTTATTCACGGTGTTTTAAATTCAAAAGGAAGAAAATATATTTTCAATTTTTATTTCAGTACTGCTACTAAACGTTTGAGACCAATTGGAGAATCACATTTGAGATCAAGTTGAGAACTAACTTTTTCTCAACTTGAGAATCATAATTATTGCCATACAAAAAAAATGCCCTTTTTGTTGAGAACGCTATGATTCTCAACTTGAGATGCACTTGAGAAACAACGTTGGAGGTTTGAGAAGCACCTTAGTTCTCAACTTAACCTCAAGTTGAGCTCAAGCCTAAATGTTTATTGGGACATAACATAACGTCATTACGTCATTTGATGCTGTTATCTTATGTGGTCATGTCATGTTATGTTGCCTTTTTAAACATGTTACCCCTTCTTT
The DNA here is from genome assembly GCA_963971545.1 of Philophylla caesio. Lineage (NCBI taxonomy): Eukaryota > Metazoa > Arthropoda > Insecta > Diptera > Tephritidae > Philophylla > Philophylla caesio. The sequence goes on along the minus strand of OZ020606.1, from coordinate 96,512,768 downwards.
GGTTTTGTTATAATATGTTATGTTATATTATGTTATGAGTGTTATGTTATTTTGTGATGTGTTATGTTGTTATGGTCTTTAGTGTCGACGGTAAATTAAACAAGTAATAAAAGCTAAATTCGGGCGAAACCGATTTTTATATACCCTCGCGATATATTTTTGTATAGTCGGTGACCATGATTTCATAAAATTCCCGTTTCTTTGTTTCAAATCGCAGCTAGTATTAAACTTTACAAAATTTCTTCCAATAAATACTGAAAAACGAAGTTTTTTGCATTTTAAAAATTTCCGTTATATGGAAGTTGGGCGTGGTTATGGTACGATTTAAAAAATTATTGACGGTAATGCTAATGATATCAAGGACAATATTTTCAGCAAATTTTGTAACGATACCTTACATCGTTATTGAGATACCTACAGACTTTTTTTTTTAAGTGGGCGTGGTAACACCCATTTTTTCAAAATTTCATAAAAATCAAGTTTCTTAATTAAATATCTCTCTAAATATCAAATTTTAATTAATATGTTTTAATAGAAATGCATTTTTAAAATGTCCGTTATATGAGAGGTGGTTATGGTCCGACTTCAAAAATTTTTAACGATGACAACAGCGATACTCAGGGAAAATATGTCCACCAAAGTTTGTGACGATACCTAATACTGTTATTGAGATACAGAAAATGTTTCATAAGTGGGCGTGGCAATGCTAATTTCTTAGTTCAAAATCGCTCCAAATACCAAATTTCACTCAATTTGTTTTAATAGATACCGAAAAATTTACTTTTGCATTTTCCAAAACCCAGGAAACATGCGATCTATTTGCGAGCTTCTTTCAAAAAGTTTATGAAAAGTATGACAATACAACATATCCACATTTGACCTCTCATCCGTTAAAAACTATTACCACCTTTGATATTTGCGTGAATGATGTTCAGATTGCGATTTCGTCATTACATCCTAGTTCAAAAATAGATTGTGAAGGGTTTTCCCCTCAATTCTTCAAAACCTGCTCCGATACTTTAGCTTATCCCCTTGCGACTAGTGGAAGCTTTGCTCAATTGAACCTCTTTATAAATCAGGCGACCGTAATGATGTGAGCAATTATAGGCCTATCGTTAAGCAAACTACCATAGCCAAACTATTTGATCAGATAGTCCAATCAAAACTATTTGATCACGTGAGTAAAGTTATCTGTAACTGTCAACATGGATTTATGCCTGGTAGATCAACATGCACAAATTTAGCTTTAGCCACGCTCAATTAGACGTAATATATACAGATTTCTCGAAGGCGTTTGACAAAGTTGACCACTCAATTTTATTATACAAGTTGAAGCACTTTGGAGTCAGGGATAAACTTTTAGAGTTCTTCGCCAATTTTCTATTTAACAGGAAATTATTTGTTAAAATAGGTTCTAGTAAACCCAAAACATTAATTGAGGCGGGGTCGGGCATTCCACAAGGAACTCACTGTGGCCCATTGCTATTTATTATTTTTATAAATGACTTGGTGAACCACTTAAGCTCCTCTTAGAGGTACACAGTTTGTCAGACAGTAACAATCTGCAGTCCGATCTAGATGCTTTTGAACTGTGGTGTGCAACAAACCATTTACATCTAAATGTTAAGAAATGCTTCGTGGTAACATTCACCAGAAAAACATCTATTTCAATGTTTAATTACAAATTAAACCACTGTTTCCTTAATCGCTGTCACGAAATGAAAGATCTAGGTGTTATTTTTGACTCCAAGCTATCCTTCTCCAAACATATTGACTATATTGTTTCCAAGTCATTTGCAATGATCGGTTTTATTAGAAGAAACACTGGTGGTTTTTAAGATTCTCAAACCTTGAAGTCTCTTTATGTTGCCTTAGTAAGAAGCCGGCTCGAATACTGCTCGCTAATATGGAATCCATACTGAGGTCCATTCCGTAAAAATTGAAAAGGTACAGAAAGTCTTTACCAGGTTCGCCCTGTGCAAAATGTATTGGCCTAACGGTCCTCCACATTATATAGGACAACGGAAATTGCTAGGTTTGCAGTCATTGCATGATAGAAGAATATACTTTTCATTAATTTTTGTTTACAATGTTATCAATGAGAACATTAACTGCAATGAGTTGGCTAACCTATTTCAATATCATATTCCTCCTCGATGTCTAAGAAATAGTCATATATTTGGTCTTCCAACTTACAAAACTAATTACTCATTGAACGAACCTCTTGTACGATGTGCCCGATTATGCAATGCTTATAGTGATATAGTAGATTTCAATGTTAATTTAGAAAGATTTAAACTTAATCTCTTTACTGTATTTAATTAGTCTGTAAGATACCTTTTTCTTTTTCTTTTTTATCGTAACTAGTCTGTAAGATGTTTTTTCTGTAGACTGAAATGGATTAAATAAATAAAATAAAAATTTCTTAGTGCAAAATCAATCCAAATACCAAATTTCACTCAATTTCCTTTAATGGATACCGAAAAAACGGAGTTTTTGCATTTTTCAAAAACTTCCGTTATATGGCAAGTGGGCGTGGTTATTGACCGATCTTGACCATTTTCAATACCAACCTACCCTGTCGTAAGAGCAATATATGTATGTACCAAATTTCATTGAGATATCCCAATTTATACTGAAGTTATTGTAACCAAGGACAGACGGACAGACGGACAGACGGACGGGCGGACTGACAGACAGTCAGGGCTAAATCGATTTCTCTTTTCATTCTGATCATTTTAGTATATATATGTCTATGTTATAATACCCTTGTGTACAAGTACGCTCGGGTATAAAAGCCGCATTGTGAATGAGACAGAAATGGTTCCGACGACAGTGCTGTACACGGAAACGATTAGAAACTGCAAGCAAATATTAATTGTTCTATCTATACACCTGAACTCATCATCTCTGAATTCACCACATTTAATCTTTCACCACCTTAGCTTACCATACTAAATACAAAATATTACATCTATAAGCCGATTTAACATTATAGCGATGATATACTAGTACGAAAAACTGTCAAAGCCAACTTTTATAAAAGTTGCGCATCTTTTTAGATCATTGCCGACGCGATCTGACCTAAGCTGAAAATTTCAATTTTCTTGTTTGAAACCGGTTTCCAAAATTTCCAGCGAACTGATAAGAACATAAATAAATTAATAAAAAATATGTAAAAATTAAGGTGTACGGACATATGTACATATATGTATATGCATTACTATATTTCCATTTATATCACTACAATAATTTACTTATGCCAACAACTTAGACCTCAAACAATTGCCAAAAGCCGTTCCATCGTCTCACCTACACAATTGTGTACTTGCCGTGACTTGTGCACGCATTTTAGAATACTGCCAGCACGCACTCTCTTTCATAATTATACAACTTGCAATTGCAATGTGCGCTCTTCCGTTTGCGTAGACAGTGCATTATCGTAGCGTACAAATTTATTTACTTGGAATGCTTCATCTTCGTGATAGTCCGTATCAACAACATACACGTCAACTACCTTTTCGATAATGTATTGTTCCTGTAGCAAAGTATTTGTTAACAATAATGGACTTATTTTTATAAGACCTAAACGCGCTGGGCAGACTGTGAGTGGGAATTCGCGTGTCTCACCCGGTGACAGCTTGCCAATAGCGAATTCAGCTACACCACTGTAATCACAGCCGAATTCAAGCTGTGTTTCTAATTTCACCATTAAATCCATTACGCGTTCGGCCGTATTTGTAACACGACACACAAATGTAAAAGGTTCACCAATTTTTACAATATTTAATGCATCGATCACCTCCAGCCGAACATCTTTGTACTCAAATGGCTGGAAAATAACATAAGTAGTTGAGTAAAAATAAATTTTTAAGACGTAAAATATTTACCAAGCGTTGGAGCTGACTGGTCTGCAAACGACCCTTTTCGCCGAGATTCGATCGCCAAACAATATCCAATTTGCCAACAGTATTAGCTTGCCTTAAAGCCTTAATATCTTTTGCAATTTCTGGTTTGGGCTAGAAACAAAAAAAAGCATTTAAGATACGTACATACTGCGTGTATTAAAAAAAAAAATAAATAAGATCAAATAACAAAAAAAATTTTAAGATTTCAAAAGCCGCTTTTTAAGTCATCTTACTTTTCTTTTCTTTAAAACTCGACTTTTCACAGTTCACGAATAACACAATTTTTAGCTTAAAGAAACCCATAATAACAACACATTATATTACCTTTATACAGTAAAGGAACTGACAGCTATTATTTGGCTGCAACATATTTTTCGACGAGAAGACAGACTCGCCGTTGGACAGTGTGTTTAATGGTGTAACGGTATAGTACTCGGAACTGTCCAACTCGACTTTTTCTAAGCAAAAGGGACCTGTTGTTATATTTTGTATTTGCGCCTCCAAGTAGATTTCATCCATTTCAGCATTGTAGAACTTTGTTTTTACATCAAGTGGTTTAAGTACTTGGAATTTGAAAAATTTGCGAAACGATTGTGGGAATCCAGCAGGCGTGGTATAATTCACTTCGCAGACCAAACTGTAATATTATGTACAAAAGCAAGTTATAAACTCCAGTTGACATACAACTTCGCTTACATGTGCGTGCCTATTTCCTTCACCTCGTAACGTATTACGTCGTCTAATGTTTGATCAGGCGATAGCGTTGTGCTCGTCTGTTTTTCATTCATCGGCAGGTTAATGCGAGACGAGTTTGATTGTAGATCCGCCTTGACCGTAACGCCCTCGACAGAGTACGTGGTGCAATTGTGCACACAAATGTAGCTGGCAAAGGTTTCACCTGTACAGAATAGTTTTCGTTCATAGTAGTGGAAGAGCGAGCAATTTCATTAAATATACCCAAATATATAGAACCGAATGATTGAGGTAGTAACATGAATTGTCCCGCTGCTAGTGTCTCCGCACCCGCGACAGTTGTACTCTCATGTTCAAGCATGCGACGCCGAAATGTTTGTTGTGGCAAATCACGATTCTCGCAGGTAATAACTTGTGAGCCGATAAGTGTTGGCCTTGTTAGACGCATCACTAAAGATATATGTATGTGGTAATTTTTTTATATACAAATACACATTGGTTTACCTTTCAACGCCAACAAATGTTCACCCTGCTCCAGACTCATTGTAATCTCAATGTTTACTTTTGCATATCACAGGCGAATAATAAAAGAATAATTCAGCTATTTTTTGCAATTAAATTTAAACGTCAAAAGTGATTTGTAGTGATGTGTGAAGCAAAGCAGCGGCGCGTTGTTGCGTTGATACTCAATGCGAGTTATGTACGCTGATACACCAACTTGTGAACTCAGTAGCGCAATAAAGCGTTGACAGCACAAAAATGCATTCAGAGCGAATCATTGCGTCGAAAGCACAATGAGTTGAGAGCGATACATTGTGTTGATAATACGTTGAGAGCTCAGCAATCACTTCTAGTGTCACGAAATGAATGAGTGTTTGGAATGCCATTAATTAAAAAAAATACATAGTATCATGGCCCAATTGAGACATAAAAACTGCGCCATTGCCCATCCCTAGTGATTTGTAGTGAATTAGTTTGTTGCCAGATGGAAAAACTTGATGTAATAATGTATGTTGGCATTGACGTAATAAATCTGGATATTTGACACAACATAGGGCCAGTTTTTCAGTGATGGTTTAATCTCAGTTTAAACTAAGTTTAATTAAACTCAATTTAAATTTAAACTTAGTTTCCTTGCGCTCAATTAAATTTGTTGCAACCAAAACGAAATAGTCAGCAAACAGCTGATAAGTTAAACTAAGTTTAACAGTGCGCGATCGGTCGTTCAAACTTAGTTTAAACTCCGTTTATAGTTGACTGAAAACCTGCATACTGAGTTTAAACGACAAACAAAGTTCAACGTGCACTGAAAAACTGGCCCTTAGCCCGATTTAAAACATTTTCCATCAAACTATTTTTTTACTCAGTTACATCATATACATTTTTTTTAAAGCCACAATACTTTTTCTATTAAAACCATCTGAAATCGAACGAGTTCACAGAACCTATCTACATATATGAAGTACTCAAACTCAAACGAAATAGTGGTTATAAATATGCAGTTATAAAAAGTCATATTTATGGGAATGAATGTTCACATGGAGAGCTAAACCAGTAGTTTGTATTGGATATTTTCCTAACAAATAATAAAAATAATAATAATTCTTATAGTAATATGTTAGTTTTGTGATGCATATGCATGTATATGTTAAATACTTATAAATTTTTAAGTCAGTAGACCGCAATAAATAATTAAAATAAAAAATTGGTACATGCTAGTTGTGAATAGCCCTTGCTAATCTTGTTCGACTTTTAATTTTCTCAACTCAACAATTGCTTCTGGCAATCCTACAAGAAATATCCAAATAAATACAAAAACACAAACAGCTGACTGATGCCAGTCTGCCAATACCTGACATTTCTCTTTCAGCGCCAAACGCGTAAACAAATGTTTTTTGTGTTCGCTAATTAAAGTGCTGTTACATTTTACTAAACATCTTATACTCCAGATTAATAGTAATTTATGTGAAGATGGAAGGCAACGGCGATGAAGAAATTAGTAATCAAGATCCATTGCCCCTTGAACGTTCTGGCGCTGTACGCGACATTGGCAACCAAGCTGTATGGAGTTTATCATCCTGTAAGCCTGGTTTGTAACTGAATTTGTGCTCTTGAATATTATATTTATACATCAGAAAAATGTCTTCAATAGGATTTGGCGTAGAACGTTTGCGTGATGACATTATCGATACATATTGGCAGTCGGATGGCCAACTGCCGCATCTAGTCAACGTGCAGTTCCATCGCAAGACGCGTATAAGCGCTGTATATTTGTATGCAGACTATAAACTAGACGAAAGTTATACACCCTCACGTATTTCACTTAGAACTGGTTCAAATTTTAATGATTTGCAAGAATTACAAAACCATGAGCTATTCGAACCGACAGGTGGTTAATTCGTATTTTCTATGGTAACTTGAAAGTTATTAAGTGCAAATTACACTAAATTTTAGGTTGGACTGCTATACATGTAGAAAACGGCAAATCTCGCCCCGTACGAATTTACATGCTCCAGATAGCGATTGTAGCGAATCATCAGAATGGACGAGACACGCATCTACGACAGATACGCATTCATGCACCAGTTGAAAATTCAAAGGAGAAATTCAGTTCAATTAGCTTTAAGAAATACGACAATATACGATAAACGGACTGGCGCATAAAACATTTTTTATATATAAATATACAATAAAAACTTACCGCTAAATTATTATTTTATAAAAATATAATTTGAGGTTTTGCTCGAACATAAGTACACACATTCATATGTATTAAAAACACTGATATTTGGTTCCTATTGGTTGAGCTTCCGAAGCTAACCAGTTGATGACTGTATGTCAGTTTCCATAACGTATAGATTTTATTAATTTTGGGAACCACTCCACTAATAAACACAATATATTCACATTTTGTTTTTATTTGACCACAAATATTAAATTATTGAAATTATTAATTGGTCCAATTAAATTAGCACTCACATTTTGTACAAACGCGACGGACATTTTCAAGCGCGGCATTCAAATTAGACACAGGGTGTTACTAATGCAATGAAAGAAGCGAGAGGGTGTACTGTCAAACATACTGGATAAACAAAATCAGCTGGTTGTCAAATTGTCACCGGCAAACAAATTCAAGACATTTCTGCAAAGGAATTGATAAAAACATAATAAACAATAATTGTTGTGTAATTATAAGCGGTAAAAACCATTTGTATAAAGACAATAAAATTTTGTAAGTTGTAAAAATGTGGCCAATCATCATGGCGATACTGCGTCGAAATGCCGTCTACATAACACTTCCAGTTGCTGGTGTCGTGGGTTTTATTGGTTACAACTTGGAACGAAAACTCTCGGACAGATATACACCATATAGCAGTAAGGACGTAAAATATTATCGTTGATTGCTGACATACACATTTTTTTATTCACTTCATTTTAGAGTCCATACAAGAAAATCGTGCGGAACGTTTGGCAGCAGAAGAGCTGTCTGATCCAACACGTGTGGAAAAGTTGCATTTGAATATGAATGTTCTAGAAAGAAATCTGTCTCCATCATTGCAGCCAAAGACGTGAATCAAGAGTTTTGTAAATATGATTTTTGAGTATTTTATATATACTGAAAAAGAATGCAAAATAAGGCCCATTTTGGTCTTACTTTTCTTAAATTTAATTTAAGTTATTAAGAACAGTAAAATTACATTATGTTTGAAAAATCCAGAGTTTAAAAGAATCAATGCGTTCAATTTTAAAATTGCAATGAATCGAGTGAAGATATGCGTCCTCCATCAAACCAATTATAAAAAGCTAGCCCATGTTCAGCCTATCACTCACTGAAAACACTTCCCACAGTGTATTTAAAACAACATAAGACAATGTCGAAAGCATTTTTGGGGACTATTTTTGAAATTACATTGATTGGCTATTTATTGGACCTGCCAGTTGCGCAAGTTTATGTTCTCTGATGTTACAAAAAGTAAAAAGTAACTATTGTATGAGTGAACTCCTGAAGGGCCATTAGCTTAATATGGCCAAGTGGTGGGGTTCAGCACATTAAACACGGATATTATTCCTGCCAAACACAAAGCCAGATTCCGATACCAAACTTACAGCAGATCAAAAAAAAATAAGCACATGTGTAAATTCCGTTAAAAGCTATTTCATTTCATTTATTGCCAAAAATTAGTACAATAAGATCTATGATCTTTTATAGTACAACAAATCATAGGTTAAAAAATATACTATTTAAAAAAAGAGCATCCATGATGATGACATCCCTTGCGGGGATCGAACCCGCGACCTTTGGATTAGAAGTCCAACGCGCTATCCTCTGCGCCAAAGGGACAAGTGGACGGTGGTTGCAAAATGACTCATAGGAAACTTAAGACAAGTAATCACAGAGTGCTTGTGTGTACATTTTTTCAAATAGGGTGTATTCAAAAAGGAAATGATGAAAAAAATCTTGCCGATAAACTGATTTTATTCAATAAAAATAAATAAAAGGAATCGTTGTTATACATATATACGTACATACAGTTTAAGTTCATAGATTTCATATATATGTACATATGAATACATATATGTATATAAGTCCATACTTTACATACATATGTACATTTTTTTTTATTTGAAACATATTAACCATGTTAGAGGATATCCGGGATTGGTCTCAATGGGGTACAATTGGGTATTAATTAATCTTCGGTGCATTGGTATGTATATGTACGTACTTTGGGAATCAAATTCAATTCGCGTCTTTGGCATGTGAGCAGAACATTCGCATAGCAAGCCTCGAGCAACCGGTTCGAATCTCGTTCGATGCTAATTTTTATTTTTGTTTTCATTAAAACAATAGTATTCATTCGGGTATAAAATTGTACAAATTAGTCCTTCATAGGGCATATTCGAACAAATAGGAACAGCATATAAAGAAATAAGAAGTTCTATAAGTTGCATGTTCCTTTGCGACTATTCTCGTTTTCAACCTAGACTATTCGCATTTTTTGCAGGGTTGTGACTACCACCTTCGCGGATTCATCCTAGACTAAACGCATTGTTTGCAATGTACATATGTACAGTAGTTACAATACACACAAATATAGTACAAAGGCAGTAACATTTTATCAACCCCATTACAGTTTCTTCCCGTTCTTGTGGTACTTACGTCGTTTGGCCAATATAGCCTCGGTGGCGCAGTAGGCAGCGCGTAAGTCTCATAATCTTAAGGTCGTGAGTTCGAGCCTCACCCGGGGCATAAGTTTTTTGCTACATTGCCAAACTCTTTTTGTAATTACAAATATTTATACTGTGAAAATTATTTACGCAAGCAATGTTGATCTTAATTATTGTTGATATTTTTATTTTTTCAAATTCCCATGCTTCATTCTTCATTATCCTTTCATTTTGCATTTTCAAATAGTTTATTCCAACATTCATATGTATGTATCTCTTCTTATACACTTTTAGCTTTTTTTTAGCTTAAATCTACATATTTACTCAAAAAATATTGAAACTTAAGCCTATTGGAAAATTTTCAGCTCACATATGTAATACCAATGTCGATTGTATCCTTAAAATTTAAAGTTATATTTTATGTACTATTACACAGTACAGCTTTGGCTCACTTAAGCTTTCTCACTTGCCCATGCGTTGTATAGACCATTCCTGTTGGCAGAGTGGGCAACGATTATTTTGCTTCACCCAAAGTGACATACAGCAATGGTGGAATGAGTGATTGCATTCGCCCCAAACTACCACACAATCCTGCCGGCCGAGTACTTCGCGTTTGTTTTCTGCTTGACAGCGGAGGCAAGCATCTGTAAAAAGAAGGAAACGAATAAATTATTACATATGTATATAAAATATGAAAGGTAAACAAAAAACAAACTAAATTTTGTAAGACGGAAATTGCATAATTGTGTAAATTCATTCATGCATAAAGAATTTGTTGTCAACAGTCTAATAGAGATGACTATAATATATGTATTTACATGCAAATAAATTCATTTTCAGTGCATCACTAATTGTCACACAAAGCAACATCAACAACAGTAAACACTTGAGAAGATTCAGAGACATAATGTGTGCCATAACCGATCCACTGGCCCTGCTCACCTTCATTTGTGTCAAGCAGCAAGAAAGAGTGTTGGTTGCTGTAAGTGGCAAATGCGCCACTGACGACATTGAACTTCAATTAGTAATACGTATATGATTTGCATGCGCACAATACTCTTATGCTGTCGATTTTACAATTTCTGCGTTTGTTAGGCCTTGAAGAGTGACAATAACAACGCGAAAGGAAAGGAAAATAAAAGGTTTACTTTTTACTGCCGCATTTATTTTAAGGCAAATGTAAAGATGTTTTACACAAAAATGGTTATCTTTCATTTTCGTTTGATAAATAATTACGAAAATTATAAAATAAAAAATATTAAAAAATGTGATACAAAATTTATGGTATTTTACATTACACTCCGAACCAAAAATGTCTCTTAATTGAACATGATGGAATAATGAAAGGTGTTGTACGTTGTGACAGCGCCAGTTTGAACGACCTTAGCTCAATGTTGTATTTTGGAAGTATTAGAGAAACATGAATAAAGGAAGGCCGTTCTTAGGAAAAAGTACAAATGAGTTAAGATATTTACATAAAACTTAACCACAATGATTGGAATATTATGAATTTTATATTAAAACTGACAAAAAAAAAATTAATAACATAATTTGTATTTAAATTGCTGGTAAAACCTGCGCACAGTACGCATTTTTAGTGTTTTTGGATGCCAAAATTAAAAAGACAAACTTCTTCGATAATGATTATTATATTATTTAGAAATTAATGTGAAATGTTCAAATATGACGCAAATGTATTCAAACCGTACCAACAACATAACAATGTTTGGCCAGCGATAAACTTTTTTTAATTTATTTCCAATCATTGGATCATGAAGAAACTGAAGGTAATCAATCCTCAATGTTTATGAGCATAAAAGCACTGAAGGCGGAATTTTAAGGAAAGAAATACTAATTAATAACTGAAAAAGCATAAATATACAGGTCCATGGAGTTCGTTTAGCCTTTATGGTATAATTATTAGAATACAAAATCCATAGGTTAAATTTAATATAAAATTAGCTTGTTCCAAAGACGAGCGGAGAAAACGAAAAATTGACGGTGACGAGACGATCGAGTCGGTTGAAGGCGGCTTTTGAGAAATGGAAGTTCTTCTACGACGATGATTTTATGGAGGACTATTTTTGATACTTTATCAAAAAACGGATATTTTTTTTCTTGCCAATAAAATATTGTATTGGAAATGCCAATAAAATTGTTTATCCTGTCTTCCGAAATGAAACCCAGAGCTTTATTCCACTTAATAATTTAACAAATAATGTTTCATTATACAAATACGTGACAATTTTTACAAAAACTTATTCAAATTCTCGCTTTTAGAAAAGCAATTATCAACAAATAAGAAAAATTATTCAAAATGTCAAAAGAATCGATAATACGTATTAAAAGTTTCACTTGAAAAACTTAATTTTCTGCTACAATTCAACATTTTTTTTTTACAAAACTGAGTGTCACGCCCATTTTCAACAAAAATTTATAGTTTATGAAGAATTCAGCCCACATCTTAACAGTAGTACGTTAACAAAAAATTTGAATGTTTTTTGTTTTTAATTTTTAAGGTCATTATAGGTATAGCAATTTGTTTTTCAATTCACCGAGGCAAAAGATTCTCCAATGCAATTCTACACATCAAATTTGATTTGATTTGACACATTAATTATTCAAATACTTTTCTGCAAGATACTTCAAAGAATTATTCTTTATTTTAACAATATTTAAAATAAATTACGACAAAAAAAAATTGGAAAGCACTCTGCTCTCATTTTATTTGGGCTATTTGACAATTCAACTTACACCTTTAATTGTTGATTTCTCCTTCGAGCTTCTGAAAAAGTTAGTTTTTATTTATTATAGAAACAGTTGCCAAAAAATTAAATATCAATAATGAGATTAAGCTAATCTAAATATTCGAAGAGGTCAAGTCTATAAATAAAAGAAACATATTTTTTTTTTTAATTTGAGCCACTTGAAAAACAAGAAGTAAGCATCGGCAAACTGACAATCAGTGTACTTTAATTTTGCATAAATTTGACATTTTTGATTTTCTATAAGGTTATGACCTTTTAAATATACAGTTTTAAATACTTGAATATGTTTCGCGTCGGCCAAAATATTCAAGTTCTTTTCATCTACTAAAATCGGAAAGATCAACAATTTTTTCCGAGATTCCAAATATAGCCGTCCCGTGATTGCCAATGCTAAAATATTTAAAATTTTAAGGCGTAAATTGCGTTTTGCTTGTTTTATTCACCAAAAAAAAAAAAAGCATGAGTAAAATGTTGTTTGTATGTACGACTATACTGACTGTACATACATATATACATATGTATGTACTATTTTCTACCCAATTGTCTAATTGGTTTTTTATTTAATGCTTCCTTTCTTTTCTCTTGTTTTTTGTTTTGAGAATAAATAACACTTTAAAATTTTTTTTTTTTGTAATTTTTACTCTTCCGTTTTTGGTATGTGACGCAAGCCATCAGACACGGCCCACTTTGTTGGTGTTTTTGTAATTGGCAAGTGTCCAAATCACATGATGTGCAGATGACGATCATCATATTCTTCTTCGCGGGTACACACCTCCTTCTGACGTTATATATTTTTAGCAAGTTTGCAAATCTGTGGCAGTGTAAACCATAAGAGCGAACTAGCTAGCCATAACACATTGTTTTACAGAAATTTCAAAACTAATAAAAAAAAATATAGCAGATAAATACGAACTATGTAGCAGGAATGGGGGCCAATGTTAGCAACATTTGGCTTTGAGACCAATGAATAAATTATTTGCAAAACAAATATTTTATTAAATCGAAAAAAAAAATAAAAAAATTAAGGTATTGGGTCCCGTCATCAGCACTCAATTCGAGCGATCGCGAGTGGCACGTTTTCGCCGATCTACATACTATACGTACAGTTAGAATATGTAATTAAATGTTTTTGTATTTCAATTAGCGTAAAGGCGAGAGGATAGAGGAATATGGCGGAGGGATATGCAAACGAGCACGTAACGTCGAGAAGAGGCATGTGATATTTTATTGGTATAGACAGGGCTCGAATGCCTTCTCCCAGTGCTTAAGTGGGGCAAAGGGATATTAGTGAAATTTTCCACTCTAATTCAAGACAAACTAAATATCTACACATACATACATACAGAAATAGTAAACGCATATTGTCCAAGCAGGTGACAGAAAATCGGTTTAAAAAAAGTTAAGAAAAATTTAAGAAATTATTGTTGATTTTAAATATTAAAATCTCAGTTTATATTATATTTTCCAGAGGCTTCTCGAATTTTTTTAGAATTTTCTTGAGTATGCAATTTTGATATCAGTAAATAAAGTGCAAATTTGAAGTGGTTACAAATTAGTGTTTTTGAGATTTTTTTTTTACTGCGTTGTTTGGCTATTTCGTCTATATTAAAAAAAAAAAATTAGTACGCGGTAGATGAAAGCAAAAGCACAAAACCGTTTGCAAAGATACATATATCAAAAATCAACGGTAATTTATAGCTTCATCAAACGGCAACAAAATTCGAATAAAAATATTTTTACTTTTGAGATCTATAAGAGAGTTTATTTTCTATTTTTAATTTCTATAAAGTTGGAAACTATGGTTTATATGGTTTTGGTTTGAGAGTGACTGCGTTGGAAAGTACTGGAAATAAAAAAGCAAATACATATTTGCAAACCCCCTTTTATTAGTTTTCAATAAATCACTTGCGAGTGGAGAATTTTTAGATGCCTGGAAGGAAAGTAACCTTTATTAGCACTACTTTCAAAAATGGCAACAAAAATAATGTTGTCAACTACAGGCCCATTGCCAAGTTGTCAGCCGTGTTAAAGTTTATTTGAATACATAGTAAAACAGAAGTTTTGTTTCATAGTTAAGCGTTAATTTTTCAGACAATCAGCATGGTTTTATGTCTGGTGGATCCACAATCACGAACTTAACAATATTTTCTGAATATTGTTTGTCAGCTTTCAACGAACGCCTTCAAGTTGACACTGTGTATACTGCAAAAATCCAATCAGATCTGGATAATGTTTCAGTTTGGTGTTGTTCTAATGGTCAGCAGTTAAATATAAAAAAGGATTTTCATTTGTCCGTCACCAAATCGCGTATTATGTATGGCGATTGATCTCAGTATATACAAAAGCTCAGACAACATCGCTGATTTTCATTTTTTGAAAAGTACATTTAGAAGAAATAGTGAAGAAATAAAAATATATTTTTAAAAGGGAAACGTTTATGTAACATACTTTCAATTGCCGATAGCCAGTAGCGGGTTGCCTTGTGTATTGGAAATTCTAGTAAAGTTTCCTAGCGGCTACTAGTCTCCATTCATAATAGAGGTATTTGTATACCTAGATTACTACAGAACGAAATAAATAAATGAATAACCTTTATAGGATATAACGAGATATTTAAAAAAAATTTTGGAAAGCATTAATTTTGTTATCACATAATAACCCACACATACATACATCTCGTTTAATAAATAAGTTTTCTTGCAGAAATAAATACATGTCTCAATCTTAAAAGATCTAGACATATACATACGTTGATGATTTTAAGGGAGCGTTGTTAATATATTGTAATCCCAGTCTTAATTTTACACATTTCGACGGAAGCACCAGTGGTAAGGGGATCTCAAAATTGTTGTAAGCGCAAATGAGAAATAATATGTATTTATGTATGTACGTGAATTACTTTTTTGACAAATATTTTTGCGTACTTTATTACCCAGAAACAAAGCATGCAATTAAATATTCGAAATTATTTTTTGCTTTTAACAAATCGAAAAGAAAACCAATATTCAATTCCGCTACAAAAAATTTATTCGTACAAGTTGATGAATGAAAAACATGAAAGGCGAGAATTTAGTGCATTTACAGCCGACCCCACCAGCCCATTCACTGAATGATGAAATACATACATACATATGTACATACTATGTGTTTACATACACATAATACTGCAAAGGCGGACATTTTTTCCTTTCGCAAGTTCACTGACTTCAAAGAAATCGAATGCTTGAGAACTGATTTTGAAACATGATTTTTATTATGTATAGTCATACGTTTAGTATTTTGTTTACGTTTTAATTAAAAATAAATTCCGAGAATGCGGAATTTGCTATTACAAATTTTTTTTTTAAATTTAAAACAATACAAAAAAATATTACAAATCCCATGAAAAATATATTTAAAATTAATTCAATGCGCTCGCCACAACTTTACTCGAGAAATGTTTGTTGCAGTGCAATCGGAGCCGGTCGACTCACATAACGGACATGCCAGATTACAAGTCGAAATACAGGCTTTTTAGCTGTTTAACGACAACGTTCCCGAGACCATGTATGCTTTGCCAAAATTTTTGCTTTTGTCAACAAAATTGCCACAACTGCAAAACAAATGGGCCGCCGGCCAGCAAAATGCGAAAGTTGTGGGAATCCAATAAAGACAACTCCCTCCCCGAAGAACCGCCACTCGAGGGGTGTTGACTATGTTTTACAATAGTTATTGTGAATTCGAGTCATCGCGTCGAGTCTTTTGCATATTCAGCAATTTCGTACATTGACCTGGAGTGCGTCACCGTTTACCTTTAAATAAGTAAAAATAATATTGCTGATTTGAGAACTAAAATGGAATTTTGGGTTGGGAAACTACGACTTAAATTTTTTATATGCAGTTTCGTTGAGTTAAGTCCAGAGCTGGAATATGCAGCATTTTCATTACCGCCCCTCCTCTAAAACTTTATCGCAGTGGCAGACAAAAACCGTAAAGAATCGCCTTCAAACTAATTTTTACTGGTTGATTTTGTATTTTGCGTGCGCATAGAAATTAAAAGAGGCAGTTCATTTGCACTTACTAACGTTTGCACATACAAATTTATAAAGAAAACAAATGCTCAAAGATTCGTATTGCGGCTTGCCATTTAAAAGCAATCAAGTCAATCAATTTCTTGCAAAGGCTATCGTTTTAAAAAATGCACAAAACTAGGCATTGAAAGTCAATGGTATTGCGTCAGTCGAAATAATTCGTTATATAAGTTCCATTAAAGCGACCAGTAACCACAACAAGCCAGCATTTCATTAAACAATAATTGAAAAAAAAAAAAAACAAATAAAGAAATAATAAATAAACTAACTTGATTTCAAAGAAGAAATTGGCACAATATACTCATACATTTGATGGGTGTGGCCTCAAGAGCTAATGGAAATTTTCTGGAACAAAAGCAGTGTGAAGAAATCTTTGCCACAAGTAACTGTACATATGTACATATGTACATATGTATGTAAACAAAAAAAAATCTTGAAGAAGTTTTCGGCTCTTATCTAGTGACTACAAAGTGAAAAAATTAAAATTTATTAATTTGTCAATTAATGAATAATTGGCGCATGCTGGTCATATTTAAATTTTTTTAATTGTGGCATTTTTACGATTTGGCAAAAAAGGCGTGAACTTAAAGCACCCAAAGCAGTAAGCGATAATTTTCTTGTCCGATGTCTGATAACCTATAAAATTTTTATATCTCGTTTTAATTTTTTTAAGAGAAAATAATGGGTAAAATATACGTCTGAATAATGAGAAAGGCTAGAACATAAATAGTAAAATTTGTACGAGAAAGACTTTCGTAGAATATTTTAACCTATTCCATCTAAGAGTTTGACTCTCCACTTCCCCCTGATTTAAAAAAAATTTACAATGTCTTTCATGGTATATAATTTTCGGTAATTTTTAATAAAACAAGAATACAAAATTAAACTACAGGTACATAATTAAAGTAAAGTTTTAAACTTTATACAGAAATCGTAGTGATTTTTGAAATTCCAACTCAAGTATTAAATCTGTTTTTATATTGTAGAAAATGCACAACACTCTTGACAAAAAATAATATCTCAAAAATTATAGTAATTTTTACCGACTTGTAACTTAAACTTTGTTATACTATAATTTTAAGGGCTACATTATGATTAAAAGTTTAATATATTATTGAAACAAGTAAGAAAAGCTAAATTCGGGCGAAACCGATTTTTATATACCCTCGCGATGTATTTTTGTATGGTCGGTGCCCATAATTTCAGAAAATTCCCGTTTCTTTGTTTCAAATCGCTGCTAGTATTAAACATTACTCAATTTGTTCCAATAAATACTGAAAACCGAAGTTTTTACATTTTTCGAAATTTCCATTATATGAAAGTTGGGCGTGCTTATGGTCCGATTTTAAAACTTATTGACGGTAATGCTAATGATATCAAGGACAATATGTTCACCAAATTTTGTGACGATACCTTTCATCGTTATTGAGATACCTAGAGACGTTTTTTTATAAGTGGGCGTGGTAACGTTAATTTTTCAAAATTTCATAAAAATTCAAGTTTCTTAATTAACTATCTCTCTAAATATCAAATTTTAATTAATATGTTCCAATAGATAAATAAAAAACGAAATTTTAAATAATTTCTTAGTTCAAAATCGCTCCAAATACCTATTTTTTTAGTTCAAAATCGCTCAAATACCAAATTTCACTCAATTTGCTGTAATAGACACCGAAAAAACGGAGTTTTTGCATTTTTAAAAAAACTCCGTTATATGGGAGGTGGGCGTGGTTATTAACCGATCTTGACCATTTTCAATACCAACCTACCCTGTCCAAAGAGCCATCTATGTACCAAATTTCATTGCGATATCTAAATTTTTACTCAAGTTATTGTAACCACGGACAGACAGTCAGAGCTAAATCGATTTCTCTTTTCATTCTGAGCATTTTGGTATATAAATGTCTATATCTATCTCGATTAATTTTTGCTGTTAAAAACAACCGTTATGCGAACAAAGTTATACATACATATGTAATACCTTGTGTAAAAGTACGCTCGGGTAAAAAAAAATTTTAAATTCGAAAAATCAAAACAAGTTATGTACAAAGCTGGAAACGTTAGTTTATATGACTTCAGTTTATTATTGAACACTTGTTTAAGTTTTAAGTTATAAATAAGAAAGGGAGTTAGAAAAAATAATAACTTTGACCGTTCGGCATTACTCTTTATATGAATATGACTCGGTCTTAAGCTTAGAAAAAGTAAGTTCACGATTTGAACTAATATTGAATATCAACTTGAAATATTTTTTGCTTCTATTGGAGTTCATAAAAATCGAACCGAACTTAAAACTAATGTAAGAAATGAAGACACCCACTTAATATGCTTTATTTAAAAATTTTTTTATTTAATACAAGTTCTACAGTATATTTGAAGTTTTTTTTTTTAAACGAAGACAATTAATTTGCAACGTAGGTAACTGTAACGCACAACTTTATAGAAATCCAAACGATTGTTAATTTTTTATCAACCAGTTATTTTCCATTATTTATGGCTGAGGAATGTAACGAATAATTTTGGCACTCTCTGCCACGAACAAGAGCAACAAATTCTCTTCTAAAAATATCGCTTCCGGCACCGAGAGTATGTTTTTTACGATTTATCATTTTCAATTGCTTAGTATTTCGATTACGGAAACAGTACTCGTTGAAGTTAGACACAGAGGTACACACACAACACGTGCAAAAAAAAACATTAACAAAAGTTTAATGGCTTTTAGATAAGCTTTTTATCAGCACGTTTCGTAAGAATGTATGCGTGCGGTTGAGAGCACCCTTTATGTATGTATGTATGAATGTAGGTTGACTCAACGAAAGTAATGCCGAAAGCGTTGATAAAGCATTTCTATATTAAGAATAACCTTGAAATTTAATTTTAAAGTTTCCAACTTTACGTTCCAACCAGATTCTGATCTCAAATAACCACGCACTTGCTTACAAGAAATTCGTCATGAGTCATATTTGAATATTTTTACATACTCGCATTTTTTTGGTTTTTATACCAAAATATATTTTTATTTCGTTTATGCAAAAAATTTTGAAAGGCGGCCAGGTATTTATTTCGCCCATAAACTAACAAAAGTCATTTAAAGAAGAGATACAAATTTTATTTTCCATTAACTGACGAGTATCGGAAGTGCAATTGTTTGAATCTTTACAAAAGCGAAGAAGACAAAATAATTTACCACACAAATACCGCAAATTTCATCATTCATTTTCGCACGACGAACTTTTGTAGGTCATAAAAAAAAATGGAAAAAATGTAAAAACTTGTTTTGACGGACGAAAGCAAATACCAAACGAAAGAGTGAAGAAACAGCGTTAAATATGAGTGTGTTTGTAGGTATGAACGAGTGTGAGATTGTACGCACACTGGTGCACGTAATCGTACACTATAGTGTTCCAAGATATCAGTGTGAGTGTTGTGGCAAGTTTTATTACGTTCATATGTACGTGACGTCATGCACGAGGGGCTTGTCAAATAACAACTGTCTACATAAGGCGGCCTCCAAAAAGGCGTCAGCGCGGCGCAATTTGTCTTACACATGGCTCATATATAGAAGGTGAAGTTGCTAGAGCAGTTGTTGTGATTTTATTCGCCTTACATTTATGTATGTTTGTATTTTATTTTTGCATTTACGGCGTCGACTGTCAAAATGCTAAAAGCAAAAAGCAAAGTACATGGAACTTTTGAAAGTTCACGCCGTAAAAGCAAAAAACAAAATACATATAAATTTTATTTTTGTTATACCGATACACTTTATACGAATTCGCCATGGTTGTACATTTAAGGAACTAATCAATTTTTACCCAGCTAGCTTTCGGAAGACTGGTCTAGTCATCGATTTTAGCACACGCGAGTTGTTTGCGAGTCGTGTTGAAGGTTGTTTGTCGATAATTCTTACCCAGGATGATAAAGTTGTAGGACAAATATAATTTTTATTTGGAATTGAAATTGAATTGGAAAAATAACAGCAGCTCACACAGCGCGTTAAGATGCCGGCTTAAGTATTTAGCATGATGTCGTGGGTTCGACTTCGCGGAAGCCAAGAAGAAAGAAGTCTGATAAGGAGATGTGGTGATCTCCTAATAATTTCTCATAAGCTTAAAAAGAATTATATAAAATAGTTCGAGATCGAGTAAATTAGTCTTCTCTAAATATTTTCTTTTAATTCGTATTCAAGGCATACGTTTTTTCGAAAATATTATTTCTTAATCAAATAAAACAAATACCATTTCGTTACGATAATTTTATTAAATACAGTAACAGAACAAAGTAAATAACGTTATTCGAAGTGGTTTGTAAAACCTAGTTACAGAATGGCATATAGAGGAGATATAAAGAAATACAATTTTAAATAGCCAGCGAGCTGAAATCTCGAGTGTCCAAATATACACAACATGAAAATTAATCGAATCGTTAAGGATTCGCAAAAATTAAATTTCGAAATACTAACAATTCGAGAAATACAATTTTTTGTGTTTTCAACGATTCAATGGAAATTTTCTCGTCTCGAAAAAGTGCAGAGTTCGTTGTTTTCATTGGCAACATCAATATGATAAGAAAATACGACTTCCTATCGAGTCGCCAATGACTGAAAAGGCTGACTGGGTAGATGGATGGATGTGTGTTAGTCGGTGGTTTATTTATATTTGAGCAGCCGCACGGCGCGACGATGTTGGAAATATAAGTACTTATGTACTTGTACTAATGTACATATGTATGTAAGTAAAACTTTCCACGTCTGCAAACATATATGTACATACATATAAGACGTACATACATACATAGGTGCATACATATCTACTAGATAAAATAAGCAATGGGGAATTTCTATACATTTACATTGGAGAACCTAAAGTTGGCTGACCATAACACGACTGACTCTCGCCTTTACTTTAAATCCACTCTAGAGTAAGCCACAAGAGGAAAGCATCGACTGTTCAGTCTAGTGTATCTCGAATCATGAAAAATAATTGCGACCCCAGTCATGGTAAGAAAGTCTCTATTGCAAGCATATGGACTCTTTCTTACTACGAGTATATTTACATTGGGCAAACTCGTCGCTTCTAAGTTGTTAAGCGAAAATACTGTGTATCGGCTGAGCGCTCTGCGAGCTATTTGCGGTATTCGTACAATCTCAGATCAAGCATCCGTCAGCTGGCCAAATCCCAATAGATATTTAGGCGTATGAAATGAATATTCAGCACTTACATTTGTTAGGTTCTAAAATAATATTGAATTTAAAATCAGAATTCCAAAACCCCTAGCAATCAGTTTAAAAAAGATCTATTTAGTTTTTCGACTTTTAGAAATGGAATAGATCCTCAAGTGAAGGATTAAAGTAATACAAACGATGGTCATTTAATGTTGAATTCAAGTGTCGTAATATTAGCAAAGAAATGATTAATTTTCATGGAAAATATATTTTTTTTTTTAAATTAAAACGGAAAATCGATCCAAATTTGGCTTAGTCATCCATATTTTTATAAATGATTTCTTCAAACAAAAATTAAAGAAAGTTAATAAATGTCTAATTTTGATTCCGTTGATAAAATGTTAAAAATCTTTTAAGCAATGCTTTTAAACTTAAACTCTTCTCTCATCTGAGACTATTTTTGAGAAAAAAAAACTATTTACGTTTATTTATAAAAGTAAATCTTAATATTTTTACTAAATATTTTCGCGGAAGCCTTAAAATATAAAAAAAATTGTATAACCCTTATATGCATACATATAAATAAAAAATATATATGTCCGTATACCAAGTTATGAATTTTCTAATAGCGATTAGCGATATTTTTTGGTTTCAATGGAAGATCGAGAGTACGATAGTAAAAACACCACCGGTTGATGAAGCAGGTGATATATACTTATAACTCTCCTATTTGTAGCTAACCACTTAAATCAACAATTAATTTTTATTCGCGTAATAAAAAATAAAACACGAAAGAGAAAATAAGAGTGACTTAGGTCTGGTCATGAATCACATGGCCATGTGTAAAATATCACATTGAGTGATTAAAAAATAATACAAAAAAGAGACGTGTACGTGAGTATACTTACCTGTTACGAGATTTTAATATAAAACAAATTAACTGTGTAACTTCAGAATTTATCGGTATGCTTAAGCATCAGCGACTTCACCGTAAGACTAACTATATATATAGATATGTTTCCCACCAGACAGAGCAAAGTTACATAGCAAATTGTTTTTACCTAAATCGACTAAAGTTTGAACCTGGATACTCGGCAGCATTCTGAATTATTACACGCACCGCGCAGAGCGGTAACAAACCTATCGAAGTTTATCGGCCTTTCTGTTGGCGTGAATGTCTCCTCGGTGTCCCAGGGTTGGATAAGGTAATATGTGCCGACGTGTCAGGTCCCTAAAGGAATACATGCAGTGTTACAGTCCATACAAGGTTCAATGTCGTAACATAAACGCTGAATGTAAGTTTCGCTAACATGACGTCCAGTCCCAAACCACACATGGCAAAAACCCCTGCCGGAAAACACTCGAAGAATATGGTGAATTAAGGGTATCCTCGTACATATAATCCAATAGTAATAATATATGCCATTTCTTTCTTATTATTAACTGTCACATTTGCACCATTCTTACATATTGAATCGCCCAAAACACCCGGGGAATTATCATAGATAGATAAGAAAACCCCCATACAAAAAATTTATTTTTAAATTTAGAACAATTCTTCAATTAATTTTATAAATGTTGAACAAGAACCAGCTCATTTAATATTAAGCTTTCGGTTAGTTGTTAAAGTGTTGGAACAATAAACCAATGTGTGCATGCTGGAAAATATACACCTTTTAGGATTATAAAACATATTGTCCAAAAGTACATACATACATACATATACGCACGAGTATTTTTGTTTGAACATCGTTCCATCATGAAAACATTTTCGAACAAAACAAATTTAAGTACATAATATTTTCAACGTTAACATTATCGAACTATTGTAGGCAAACATGGCCTCAGCTCATGTTCAGTGGATCCCTATTACTTGTTTTTAATATTTTCATGTCCATATCGTTTAAGACTCAGTATTTTTGCACAACGGCGAATAAGTAATAATGTAAAGTCTACAGGATATTGACTTTAATTGTCATAAAAACACTTTTAAACATGAAGCCTCATACTAAATTAGTAGATGTTCGAGGGAATGTAAATAAATCGACTATTTGCTATTTGCTTATTTGTAAAAAAAAAATAGTTTGTTTTAGTCACGTGCGTCACATTTTACAATCGTCGCAATTTGCCATGATGCAATATTGAAAGGTGTTGAACGCCCTTAGAAACTGTGTTGTTCCTTTGCCGAATTTGATTATCAGTTTTGTAAAAAAAATTTGAATTCTAGCAGAAAATTTAGTTTTGATTTTTTTTGGCATTTTGAATTATTTTTACTTATTTGTTGATAATTAGTTTTCTGAAAGCGATATTTTGAATAAGTTTGTCAAGTATTTGTATAATGAAACATTATTTGCTAAATTATTAAGTGCAATAGTGCTCTGAGGTTCATTGCGAAATACAGGATCAACCATTTTATTTGCATTTTTAATTCAATATTTTTTTGGCAAAAAAAATATCCGTATCAAAAATACATAGGTTATACATATTTCTCTATGGGCTCTGAAGATATCCTCTACATCGTTTGATAATCTGCTCAAACTTCAGTTTTTGACGCTGCTTCATAAAAACATCGTCACAAAAGAACACCCATTTTTCAAAAGCCGCTTTCAACCGATTCGATCACATCAGCTCTTACATTAAAATTACAACTCAATGATATCTGAACGTCAATTGTTCGTTTCGTCGCTCGGTTCGCCTTTGGTACAAGCTACCTGGTAAATTCTGGAGCAGGGTCACATTTCAAGAGAACATTACTTAAACTATACTGCTAGTGAATATAAAACATATGTATTGCCGTTTACCCTTGTCATATGTCAATCTTTATGCATTGTTCATTTTTACCCCCTTCCCTAATTTTCAATCTTTTAATTCAAACCTCTAATTTCAAATTTTTGCGTTCTTTTCAGTTTCAATGTTGTAGGATTTTAAAGTAATTGTAATCAGATTTATAAACCTTTTCGCTTTAAGGTTTGAATATTGTTTGATTCTGTAATCATTTTAATTTTATATTCCATATAACCAACGGATGTTGTATTGTAATAACAATAAAGGCTAAAGGACCTACATTGACCTGTATTTGTGATTTTTCAGTAATCAATAAGTATTTCTTGACAAACAAAAAACCCGCTTTCAGTGCTTTTATGCTCATAACCATTGAGGATTGCCTTCAGTTTCTTCATGAACCAATGCTTGGAACTAAACTAAATTATGTGGGAAAATTTGTGAGGTTCTACTTTTCCGAAAAAAAATTAAGAGAGGGACAAACATTGTTATGTTGTTCGTACGGTTTGAATGCATTTGCGTCATATTTGGCATCCTAAAACTGTGCGCAGATTATATCAGCAATTTAAATACAAATTGTTATTCTTTTGTCAGTTTTCACATAAAATTCGTAAAATTCAAATCATTGTGGTTAAATTTTATGTAAATATCTTAACTAATTTATACTTTTTCCTTCTTCTTTTATTCCCGTTTCTCTAATACCTCCTAAATACAACATTGAGCTAAGGGCGTTCAAACTGGCGCTGTCACAACGTACAACACCTTTCATTATTCCATTATGGCAATTTGCTAAATTATTTTCAAAATGAAGTGATTGTTTTGATAGAAAAATTTTTCTGACAGATTTAAGGTTTCGTTCAAAAATAAAGTTGTTTACGCCGATTTGAGCTTAGCAAGTGAATAATAATAAAAAAATTTTGGCACTTACACTATATACATAGCTCAGTGTTTGGCCGAGTTTCTCCTACCATTTGTGGTGTGTGTCGTTATATTATACCACAAATGGTGCCGAATCCGAACAGCAGATGTATTTAATGAGAATCTTTTCATTGCAGAAATCTTCTTGGAGGTTTGCCATTGCCTGCCGAGGAGTGGCCGCTATTAGAAAAAACTTTTTTATAAATAAGATTTTACTTGCCATTGCTGAGATTCGAAATTATCAACGTTTTTCAGAAGTGATTGGAAATTTTTAAATGTCTACCTTTATAACTCCATTCAAGTACATTAAAGTGCAAGTTAGAAATACATATATGTACATATAATAATATAATGGCAGGAAAAGCTCTGAGCCAAACACTGAGCTATATAATGATGGATAACAAGATTGTACAAACAATCGAATTATTCATGGTGTGCTTTATAGCAAGACAATGAGTGTCAAAACTAAGAAATACGTCGAGTGTCCAGAAATAAGCTCATTTACCCTATAAAAAAAACAGTTTCACCAGTGTGCCGTAGCAAAACAAGCTGATTCGGTCAAAATCGCAAAGAGAGGAATAGCGGTATAGAGATGGGCGCAACCTTTGTTTCTCTCAAGCGTGAGTGACAACAACTCACAACAACTCAGGCGTTGTGTTAGCTGGCTTGGTGTCGTGGGTTCGACTCCCATGGAAGGTTTGGAGAAAAAAGGAGTCTGATGAGAAGAAGATCTGAAGATCTCAGAAATAGCTGGTATTACTTCTAAGGCTTTGAATATTTTTGTTATATCCTTATAATTTGTCCCAAAAAAAATCGAATTCGTCTTAAAGCTCAAAAACAATTAAATAAGATAATTTAGATAGTCGTGCTAAAAGCAGCTATTTCTTTCCACTACCTCGTTTTTGTAATTTACCTTTATCACGTTTATTACAATAATGAAGTTAACATTTTTTTTTTAATAGAAGCGCAAATTTGTCTTGCGATTAGTTCGATCTGTTGTTGCACTGTTCGATCAGCATGCCCGTCTTGTCAGCATTGTCGCCTGTTATCTAGTAGATGCAATTTAATTCAACGCACAGCCGGTCGTTTCGTTTTATAAACCATCAAAAAATTAACTCTACATGTACTTACATTTGTATGTATATGTATGTATGTTGCGTATATGAGCAAGTTGTTGGGTATTAATGGAAAATTTCCACATTAATTTTCTATTTTTACACTGCGGTAATTTTCCATGAAATTATTTTATTTTTAATACCATAGCATACTTATGTACATACATACATATGTATATGTTGGTATGTATGTATGTACATACATAATCTTACATATGAACATGAGTAGATACTTGAACATATTTTTAAAACGGAAAGATATTCATACTACGTCTTATTAAATCACTGCACGCTTAATGTAGAGCGCTTCTGGAATATTCCACAACCAAGATATTTTATATGCCTGGCAAAATGGCTAAGACGTTCGTTGACTGCGACGGATGATGACTGTTGCAGATGATGAAAACCGAAGAGTCAAACACGAGTTTGTATGCTCATTCATACCTGCATTATACATACATATGTACCAGTAGATGTATGGATGTATATATGTGTATGTGGACGTACATATGTGCGTATGTAGGCGTACGCATGTGAATTTAATGGATTGGACGATTTTGATTATAGCAGTGCGAAACCGTCTTCCGATCACGTTTTGCACGTAGACAGGCGCCCTAAGATGTAAGAAAAAAATGGAAACAATGTGTGATAACGCATACATACATACATACATACATATTCGTATGTGTAGAATTGAAATAAAATCCCGTTATTTCAATTAGATAATATGAAAAAATTGCAAACGTTCGAATACCATACCGCATAAAATTATACCCCAGTCGATTAAAAAATTAATTCAATTGCAAATTGCTCTGCAAGCAGCAACTGGTTCCCAATTTGCCGTTTGCTTAGAACATATAAACATCATACATACATACATACTTACATACATACATATGTATGTACATACTTACATGGTATGTATGCAATACATATTTTTTGCTGAGGTGTGGCGAACGTTTAAAGGTCAAAACCGCCCCACTTTTTGCTAGCAAAAGTGCCGAGTAATGTTTATGTTACATACGATTTGTTTTTCTTTTATTTACTTTAATTTTCTTTTTTTGTTTAATAAAAATTTAATGCACTTCAAAACGTTCTGAGAAAAAAGTTTGGCAAATTTGATAAACACTTTTTAAGGTATTCTCTTTAAATTTTGAAACTTGGGACTGGATAACGAAAAAAAAGTTTTTGCACGGACAGACGGACGGACGGACAAACACTCAGGGCTAAATCGATTCCTCTTTTCATTCTGATCATTTTAGTATATATATATATGTCTATATCTATCTCGATTATTTTTTGCTGTTACAAACAACCGTTATGCGAACAAAGTTATAATACCCTTGTGTACAAGTACGCTCGGGTATAAAAAACTGTTTTGCCGAAAACTATGTACATATGTATGTATACATACATATATCTTCTTCAAAGAGCCGTTGACTTGTAAAACAGCCCTCGTACATACATACATATGTACACACATTAATGCATAGCTATACATTTAAGTTTTATATCAATAAGATATTACTCGCTGTCGCAATTACAAGCTAATATTTCAAAGATCAATTACGACCACAATAACCCCACGTCAATCATTTGCACGCAAGTAACCGAACGCCGGCAATTTTAAAATAAGCAATTAAATGACAAAATATTTACGACGCCATGTGGATAATTTTAGAAAAATACCTACAAATGTAAGTACTAATCTTTACATACGCACATACATACAAACATATATACGAGTAGATATATAGAATGCAGTTAAAGCAAAGAAAAAATATACATATATATGTATGTATGTATGTACGTCTCTCGTATTTTATTTTTTGCATTTAAGAAATAACATACATATGTATGTAGATATTGGTCTTTCGTATGTAAGTTTTTCTTTTCAACGAGTAAGAAGCGTCCAAAGCCTCCAGCCTGTCAGTCTAGGGCTTTAACCTACGTCCATTACCGTATTGATGCTGTCTGTAGTCAAACTAGTCCACCCAAGTCCGTTTATTACTACCCGTTAGTCGCATTTCTTCGCGGTTGAAAAGGCCTAGATTCCTAGCTGCGCTCATCGCGGGACTACAAATGTAGTTCGGGAACAAACTATTCCCACTTAATTTTTAATTTAAGAAAAGATAAACCAATTAAATTATTATCTTACACTCAACTCAACTTACCATTACTCACTTCACCTCAACCCAACTCATCTCACCTTAACTCATCTCACTTCAACATACCTCACCTCAAGTCACCTTAATTCAAAATTCCAAAATAGTAACGAGAATCCCGAGAATGAAATTAAATAAATGCTTATATCTAAACTTACTAGTTACTATGTGGTTGTACATTTCCTATTATAAAAATTTAATTACATAATTGCTTATTCATACTTAAACACTTGAGGTCATAAATATTGTCCCACCCAAAAGATATTCATATGTTTTAACGCAATATAATATCTACATGAACATCTTATTTATCAAAGTCACGTTTTCATAGGAAAAAAAATCTTAATCACCGATCGACTTCTAATTGACCGACAATTGTTGGAATTGCATTGGAAAGCTATGAGGCCAAAGGTACGCTCGAGTTCGGTGCAACTTTGCAGATACATGGAAAGTCAAGAAATATAAATATTTTATATACGAGTAAGTTTATATGTATTTATTAAGAAAACATTTACACCTCACCACAAAACCTATCCACATACATTTGAACACGTGTATGTATTTGTTTAACAAATACTAGCAATAAAAAAAGATTAAAGTTTCAACTACTACAACTTAAGCAAATGCATACATGCTCGTCAAAGCAAAGCGAGTACTCGAAAAAATAAGAAAAGGAAAGTTGAAACACAAAAAAAATTTATATAAAATAAAATATTAACGATTGTGTCAGAATTCAAAAATTATGTATGTATGTACGTTACCAGCCAGTATTAAGTGCTGGCTGCCTTTGGTATTAAGGTTTAAGTACAATAAGCCTTCAATAATTGCACATCGTAAAAATGTCTAGTAAAAAATTGCAATTTTTTTATAAAACTTGTTAAGCATGATAAGACAGTTTAAGCTTATGTAAAGCGTCTGCATAGAAATATTTTTAAAACATTTCAGCAAATTAAAATGTCTTAGTTTTTCTGATGAAATATTTACAGAGGGGTCAAAAAAGTTGATTTTAGCGTGATGTATTTTATGAACGGCCCCTAATGAGCAATTCGTTTTATGAATATTATCTTAAAAGGGGCGAACGCGCCGTACCGTAGCTCTTTCAAAATAAGGCCGAAAACAGCATCAAAAATCTCATTATTTTCATTGTGTTGTAAAAGTTTTTAAATATTTTTATGCAGACGTTTTAAGCTTTAACTGTTTTATCACCAACGGTGATTGTTTTCAAAAAATATTTCTGGAGGTATTTTTAAATTCATCAAGCTTTTTTAGATTTGTATGAACATACATCTAAACATTTTTAAAAAAATATTTTGGTGGCAACCTTAGAACGTAATAAATTTTATAAATACGGTTGAAAAAAAACGAAACTTCACAGCTTCCCAAATTTTTCAAAATTAAATTATTTACCACTTCCACAGATATTTACAAAATTTGGTCTCATAATTTTGTAACTATACAACTAATACATATCAACTATTGAACACTGCCCGAATACCGGCATTATTGTGGATTAGATGATGTTGTAATAAGTTCAAAGTCATTGCGGGCAGCCTAAAAACATTCCGCCACTCACTGCATTAAATGTGGAGAATAATCAGGTGAAAGCAACATTACTATTTACACGTACTTGTAAATGTGTATATACAGTGTTGGAAAAAATAATAGAAACGTACGGTTTATAATATATTTTTATTGTTTGTAGAATTCTTTCATTTTAAATACATTACGATTTAATTGATTTGTTAACGTTAATCAAAATCTAGACTTATTTTGCAAGTGCTATAAGACACAAATAAATTGTGGTCTATATTCTAATTTTGGCCTGGAAAAAAAATAGAAACATAATATAATTTCTTCATAAATTAAATTTTGACCCAAACTTCTTACAAAAATATTACTGTTTCAATATTTTGTTGAACCGCCGCCTTGTCTAATTACCTCTTCGCATCTTCGGTGCATCGAATCAACCAAATTTAAACAAACGCTTTTTGGAATTGAATTCCACGATTTTTGAATCTGGGTCCACAATTCGTCCTTATTGCTGGCTTTAAAAGGTCCGATTCTCTTCTTTAGGTCTGCCCAAAGGTGTTTAATGGGGTTTAGGTCTGGCGATTGCGACGGCCACTCCATAACTTGCACCCTTTCTTTCTTAAACCACTGCTTTACCAGTTTCGACGCATGTTTAGGATCATTATCCTGCATAAACTCCCACCTTGTAGGCATTTTGTCTTTAGCATAGGGAAGCACTATTGTCTGCAATATGTTAACATAGTCAACCGCGCACATTTTGTTCTTTATCCAAAATATTAGACCAACGCCTTCCTCTGAGAAGCAACCCCACTCCATAATGGAACCCCCGCTGTGCTTAACCGTCTTTTTAGTGTATTTTAGATCAAATGCTGTGTTCGTAGGACGTCTTACATATTGTTTTCCATCTGATCCAAACATATTAATTTTTGTCTCATCAGACCACAGCACATTTTTCCAATTTTCACGGAAAAGATGTTTTCTGGCAAAAGCAAGCCTGTTGTTTTTGTTTTTAAGGCTCAGCAGGGGTATTTTTTAGGTGTTCTGGCTAGAAGTTTGGCATCTGCCAACCTGTACCTAATGGTTCGGCTTGATACATTTAAACTCAATTCCGCCTGCAGCTCTCTAGAGGACAGAAAAGGGTTAGCTTTGCAATGGCGAATTAAAGCCAGCAGTCATTTTTCGTTTTCTACCTCGTGTTTCAGGCTTTTTTACGCTATGAAGGGCAGTGAACACCTTCTTCTTGGAGCATTTAACCATATCTGCTATTTTACTCATTGAGATTCCTTTTTTTCTCAAGTTTATTATTAAATTCTTCTCCTCTTCCGTGCAGTGTTTGGCTCGGCCAATTTTATTAGTTTTTATGGCAAAATAACCTATAGTATAAATTTAATTTATTTTACATTATTTTAAAACGCAATTAGAAGCATCAAAAACAAATTTTTTACCTTTTAAAAAGCAAAAATATTAACAAACACGTTTTGTTTCTATTCTTTTTTCCAAGCGCAACTATTCACTTGTTCACTCTTTCGGATATAAAGGCAAAATAAGACAAACTAGCAGAATAAAACGGGTTTGCAAAACAGTAACTGTTAACAGCTATTTGTGCAGGGTGGACCATTTCAAGAAATATTTTTAACTAGTATTGATATAATTGATTTATTATATGTCAACAACCCGTATGTATGTATGTATGTATGTAGGTACAGTGGTGGATATGATTTAAGTTCATTTATCTGTGAACTACTTAGTTGGGTCTCATGTTCTCAAAGTTAAAATAGGTAGCACAAAAACGGTAGAAATTCCAGAGAAAAATGAGGTTAGGTTTAGTTCTACAAGGCCGAATCCTCAAAAATTGTTTTCTAGTACAAGAACCTTTCATGATTTAAAACTGAATTAAAAGTGTAAAGGAAGTGAAATTTTATAATAATAATTTCCCAGCAAAAGATCAGTGCAGCGCCTGTGCGCTGTGTTGACATACAGCCGCTTAATGTAAACGTAGAATACGTGATATTATAAAGAGCACGTTCAAGTTAATAGCAGAAATACATTCTTGAAATACTCCTATCTTTATAGAATTGAGTTAAGAAAATCATTACAAATACAAAAAAAATATTCCATAAGGTTTAAGGTTTTCTATGTCCAGCGTCATCTGTCAGTTCATATTTGACCAAAATTCATTCAATGCTTGTAAATCAATCATCTTGTGCAGGTTTTTTTGAGCTGTATTTATTATAATAAAAAACCAATGTCTAAAGCTAGGTTGTTTGGGTTAGACCACATCTGTATATTAGCCGGACACAATTACAGTTGTTGACCTTGCATGGAAAAACCTGCAGTGAATAGCTCATCTACATAAGCATTCTTGTTCACGAACTGGTTTTTAATGGGGAGTACTCACACCAGTAGCCACTGTGGTTCAGTGTGTAGAAATGTGGAAGTTTCAAAGCCATACGTATGTATGTATGTATACAAAAAAATAAAATTTCATTGCGGGCTGCCGACTACGATAATAATAACTTTAAAACTTAATATAGTTCAGTTCTTGTATTCCTAGTTATCAAACTATTAGAGCGAAATGACATTTCATTTTGCTGCTGCTGATTTACAAAAACTTAATTTAATATTTATTAAACAAACGAAAATCCCCTTAATTCGGGTCAAATGTGGGTAGACAACGGTTGAGAGTGTAGTGAGTTGACTCAATGAAACCCAAGCACAAATCATTGCCCGACAGCGACACTAATCCCAATTAACTACGAAATCGAACTCATTAATATCCAAGTTATGTGATTAAAATAAATGAAGATAAAGAGTGTTTAAAAGAGGCTTAGCTTTTTAAAATGCTCATACCTTTTTTAAATATGCTGATTTTCAAATTGAATTTCAACTGGATCATTTTGCTTTATCTAAAATTACATATGTGGATCAATTGGTTTCAATGAAGTGCTGATTTTTATCAAATATTGTTATGTTGGTTTTTACTTAAGAAACAAACTTAAATGAAAAGTTCCCGAAATACTGCGACAGACAAATGTTCAACATTTATTTCAAAATCAAATTCAGAACATTTCAGTCGACTACTTAATTAAGTTTCGAAACTTTCAACATGCACAGTCTTGTACAAGTTAGGAAATTTATTGTAAAACAATAATAATGAGCTGATTGAAAGATTTCGTATAGATTTGAATTCGAAGTGAGCAAGCACGGGCCTTCTACGTTAAGGCAACGAATAAATTATAAATTTGAATTTCGAACTTGCCTATCCAATGGTATAGCACTGACTAGTTTATCAACTAGTGTGATCTTTGGCAATTGACATTTCTTAGGATCTCGCTGGGTTCAAAACACCATATCGAAAATGTGCGAGTGGATGCGTGAAATAGACTATCGAACGAAAAATTTATTGGCTACTTCCGCGCTTCGGTTGGTTGTTTCTCAAACAGCTGTTAATAGTTTGAAAAACATTACTGATATTGACTAGTAATTTGTCTCTCTTCTCAGCGTCGTCGCTTATAATTTATCTCATGATTTAATTTTTGTAAACTTTGTTGATACTCATATTACTCTGGTTATGACTGTTATGACTGAATGATGATATCGATGTGTAATGCAATTTCACCATTACATTGTGCAAATAAACACGACAATACTGCAATGCATTGCAAGTCTTAACAGATACAGTTGTGTGTACATATGTATGTATGTACATGATTAAAAACAAATTCACCTTTATTTAAACATGCATCCACACATATGTTTGTAAGTACATACATACATATATAAATAATTAACTCTCTGAAGTATACTTTCAACTAATCTCATTTCGAGAGTTGCTGCATTAAAATATGTATTAAATAACTCGGTCAGCATTTGCACGTGTAGACGTTTCTTTGGGCAGCAGCTTTCTGCTTAAATACAAATAAATATCACTTGTTGTTGGCGAGATAGCCACGCAGCGAATGCATCTCAATATATTTTTTTTTACGAATAACCTGGAAAGCCTCAATACACAGCGTAACAGCGCTCCACTTTTCTTTATGTGTCATTGTACCCAAAACTGTAGTATCTATTACATAAAAGTTTTGAAGTGCAGCGATTATGGATTTGGTGTAAAGCCTGGAATTTTCAAAAAATGTCTATGCTTATCACCAGACAATGCACTTATTGAAATAACTGCAGAAAAACAAGCATTAAGCCAAGAGAAGCAACACTTACTCTAACAGTACTCGTTTATCAGTTAATAAAAGCCGATGACTGCCACTATTGGAATTGAAATAATAAATAATCGATTTGCACTTTTTTTTTATTTAAATTAAGGTAAGTTAAGCAAAGCCATTTTAAACTTGAAAAGCTGTGAGATCTGAAACCGTGTATGAAGTATTTTTATTGCAAGAATTTTTTAAAAATTCACCACATTTAAGTTCACCGGTTATTAATATTTCAGAGTTATTACAATTGCATTATTAGTAATGTTACAATTAGAAGAAACCTTAAAATAAAAAACACTTTTTTTTTAAATAACTCAAAATAACTAAATTGGCATCGTTTGATCAAATTGATATTATAGACAATATCAGCATTTAATTACAATAACTCTACAACTTCATACAGAGTCTATTAAATTATGGAGTTGTCTCGCTCGGTGACTTGGCGGCATCTGCAATTAAAGAATTGACCGCCGGAATAACTCACGTCAGGCTCGGTCTACTTTGTTCATTTTTTTTTAGCAAAATACCAAATACTTACGTGTCTTTTAGAAAACTTATAATTGTACTAAAATAATAAGACAATATATTATCAAACTCAAAAATAGACTGTAATATTATTAATGCATACTAGCGCTGCGACCTAACTAGATCTATTATTGAGGAGCACTTGGGTGGGTTCTCTAAGGTATGTATGTATGTATGTATGTATGTATGTACACATATTATATAAGTCTAAGTCCACTTCTGTATATGCGCGCATTAATACAAAATTCACTTCTGCTAAAATGTGTGAATAAAAAGAAATTCTTTAAGATTGGTGTTGACCTGTGTTGGCTCAATTTTCAAGTGCAATTAAAAGTTATCAATCCGCTTTGTATTCCCAACTATATCAACAATTGTAAAGGGCAAACAAATGATTGTCAACTAACTAACTGCAGCATTTCGCATGCGAAGATGATGAAAGTACACACGTATGGCGTAATTAGGTAAACAAAAATGAAATGCTCACTAACGCATAGTAAATAGTAAACAAAAGTATTAAAAATTGGGCGCATGTTTTCTACTTTATCTTTTTATTATACATACATATGTATTTACATCCATACATGCCTGGTTTATTTGAAATGGTGAATAGCGAACATGGTGGAAAGGTTTTTTTTGATCTTATGATGTTCAGAAAAACCCCGAAGGGGACTGATGACCGCACAAGAGATAATTCTAAATTTGGGCGTTCATAAACAAGTTCGTTATGCTTACGAGTATGTACATATATAAATATGTACATATATACATATGTATGTATATTAGGTAATGGCTGATGGTTTTTGTACTTAATTGCGCGAAATTGCCTATTTGCAAACATACTATTTGTGGCGTCCAATAACGAACTAAGATCTGATTTTGATTCTCTCACTCACCAGGATTGCACTGTTTAATTATTAGTTTTTTTTTTTTAAATTTAAATCGCTCAAAGAGCTCAAGATTTACCATGTAATTTATATGGAGAAAACACAATTTTTTGTGGAAAATATCAAAATATACATACATTTTCAATCGGAATGGTCAGTTTCTCCTAAGAAGACTTCAAAACCAATAATCAAATGCTTATTTAACCATTTTAACTATTTAATCTTATATACATATGTATGTATATAAAATTTACGATTTTTTTTAGGGATTCTGTTGAACGCTAAACTAATTTTTTTTTGTCACACAAATAGATGATTAAAGAAATTTTTATTATACAAGTTTATTATTTTTCTGCGAAGTCTTATCTATATTAATTCTCCGAAAAGTCGTTTTCCCCATACAAAATAATTACATTAGGAATTTGAGCGCATTCTTTAAATATTTTTGGATTTTAAAATAAAAAATGGTGGTATATTTGATCGATATAGCACTTTATGTCCCTGTACGCACAATTGTGCGGGTACGTTTAGATTTTATTATTTTCTTCAATATCTGTCCTAGTGCAATATGACCTGAAAAGCACAATTGTGTGAGTTGTTTTCTTAATAAAAAAAACACAACGGACCGTTTTCGGTGCCCGTTAGTTTTGGTTAATTTTTCTATTTGAACAAAGCATTTCCTTGCAAGCACGACAATTGACCTCTAACCTCACTACTGCGTTTACGACCCTCCTTCCCTAAAGGGAAGAGTGAAAAAGAGGCGCTGTGTATAACAGATAGCTAAAAGACTTGGTGGAGGTGTAACTACCCAATATCTGGCGATATCGTTAAGATTTCGTCTTCAGCACCACTGTAAAGTCGTTCGGTTGGAACTGATGGCAATTGACGAGGCCAAAACACTGGTACGTTACGAAAGGTTTATGTAGCAGATGGCGAGAAAAGATCTCATCGAAACCGCCAGTGTTAAACGTACAGGCTCATTCATTATTAGGTCCATCTGTCACAACGGCACATTGCTTGACAGGTTAGCATGGCTACCAATTTTGTGTGAGATTACATGAATTATCCAGAATTTATAAGGACGAAAAGGAGAGAAAACCATACTGCACCCTTTTTACCTATACTCTGTTTTATCCAAGCGAATACACACCAATCTGGGCAGATAATTCGTCGGAATCAAGTATACAATTTTAAAAATTCGAAAGAAGAAATATATTAAGCTCATCGTCGAACTTCACAACATGTAAAAGATAATGCCTAAGGTTGAACAGCGGGAATAGTTTATGAGTCTAATTAATAAAAACGAAACTTATTGAAATGATTCAATTGCCGTTTTTTTTTTTTTTTTTTGTTCTTTATTATGTTGTTCATGACAATAAAAAAAGCATGACTCAATACTAAATAAATATGCCTACAACATGGCTAATTTAAGTTACTACAAATAAAAATACTTTTATAAACTTCCAACTGCATTGTTAACTATTCAAATTAATTTTCATGCTTACAAAATAATTTAATTAGGAGGAAAGTGTTTTTATACTTTTGGTTTAATCAGTTTGAAACGTAGTTAATTTAATTTCGTATTTATATTAGAAACTAAAATTTGTATTTCCTGATTGTAAACGTCACACGATTATAAACTTTTCAGCGATTATTTGTTGTACAATAACAACAACATGCTATAGCATACGTTTAGCCCAATTAAATTGAGTAATCAGACAGCCTTCACGAATGCCATTGACTTCGGCGGAGATCATCTGATCTTAAAGCAGATCATTTAAGTTAATGAAGGCATACGCTTTATGTTTACTTGAGAATTTGTAAGGTCTTAGGGTTATCTATTCGAGTTACATTGTAAGTTTTTTTGTTCTTTTAATATTCGCTAACGCACAACTTTCTGAAATCTTAGCGGATTTTATTTAGAATTAAGTTGCTAAGCTCAACGGCAAACTTGAGTTAAACACATATGTATGTATGTATGTGTGTCTGTTATTTTGGAAGTGTCAATTGTCTTAAATCGATGGCAATTTTTAAATACTTCAAACTTGCACTTTATGACACTAATATAGAAGTTACAACAAAACTGAATACTTAAATAAGCTCTGACGTTATTTTATTAAATATTCTTTAATACTATTAATACAATTTCACCGAAAAATAGCAAATCGTAAATATGTATGTATTTATGTATGTGTGTTTATGTAACTGTGCAT
Organism: Philophylla caesio; assembly: GCA_963971545.1. NCBI lineage: Eukaryota > Metazoa > Arthropoda > Insecta > Diptera > Tephritidae > Philophylla > Philophylla caesio. The sequence goes on along the minus strand of OZ020606.1, from coordinate 96,474,660 downwards.
ATGTATCTAATTTAGTATATTCTAAGTTCTTAACTAAGTATGTGAACAAGCCTCCGCCGTATGCTAAACAATGGCAAAAAAGGGGCGCGCCAGAGGCAAACACGCTAAAATCCAAATATGCGGTGAACGTGATCATGCGCTGGAATTTCACTGTAATTGAAGGAATTCACCACAAACGCCATACCAACCAAATCGCATTCAAGGGAATTGAATTCAATAAAAAATTATTAAATATTAATAACAAATTTATTGAAAAATATATGATATAAGCGCCTGAATAATACAAAAATACATACATACGTGCGAGTACATTCATTTGTATGTAGGTATGTATATATGTATATGTACGTATGTGTTCATTAATTGTGGCCCCATCAAGTGTACATACAAACATATGTATGTATGTACATACATATGTGCGTGCGTGCAAATGCACTCGGATAGCAACTGGTCATGTGGGTTTAGTTTTTCATTTGTGGTTATTTTGAATTTCTGTGTTTTTTTGTGTGTAATTTATCGTATATATATATCTATGTATGTATGTATGTATGTATAAATATTTTATTGGTCGATTGGAGGCTCGTCTCGCATTCACTTGACGTCAAAGCCCCTGATGGCTTTGCCTCCTATTTGACTTTACGTATGTATATCTACGTCTGATGTTTGTATGTATATGTATGTATACATACACAAAATATGTATATACATTTTTTTGTATGACTGAGTGTATCTGAGTTTTGCACACAAACACTATCAGACAAGGTACTACTAAAACAAGTTATGAAAATAAACCAGAAATGATGATGTAAAAAATAACTGAAAAACAATCAGGAAAATCGAAGAAATAATGTTTAAAAAGATCACAATGGCGCGTATATACATACATATATGCACTCGTAGCTATATAAATATAATAAAATGGTACTGCAACGATCGGTGAGCACTTAGCCAAGTTGCTACCGTGAAACATGTGATTCATTTGTCTATATGTACATACATACATACATATGTAAGTATGTACGTTTGTACTTGTTGGCACAATTGGTAGAGCAATGTGCGGAACGTGAGTAACTGAAGGGATCGTGTGACTTTCTGCACACCCCCTAACACATACATACATACACACTCTAGTACATGAAAATGTACTCATAAGTAAGCATGTACACATACATATACATACATATACATAAATGCATTAAGTAGAATTAACGCCATGATTACAACCTTGTAGGAAATAATAATCCATTGGGATTATTAGTAAATATTTTTCTAATTTAAGAATCTAAACAATTTAAAGCAATTCATATCCATATACTGCTCATATACATATATACATATGTACATACATATGCACTACATTGGTGGCCACATGATTTGCAGCTAACTCAAAATTATATAACACGACCAGGGCCGCCAGGAGAAAATCCGGGCCCGGGCAGTATTTCTTTTATTTATAATATTTCCTATTATGTCCTCTCATATGTATATCTCCTTACATATTGAGTCTGAGTGAAATGTAACAAACAGAAATATTCAACTAATTCTCATTCGAAAACTTTAAATTTAATTTTCTTGGAATATCAGTTTCAACGATAATGCATCCACATCACATAAAAATACCGCCAATTTTCTAAAAACACGTCTTTTGTTTGTAAATACTTTTGAAAAATCCGGGCCCCTCCGAAAACTCCGGGCCAGTGAGGAATCACTACCGACCCCACCCCACTAATAACAATACCAGAAATAATTCGAAAACCCCCAGCTTTAGTCCGATTTTAACCTTTCCATGCTGGCGTGACATTACATTTGCTATAAAAGAAAAAAATAAAATGCATATAAACTCTTGAAGTCTTAAATCCTAAAGCATTAGCAATAAAATAAAAACTTTAATATAGAAAAACCGGCGATAAATTTTAGCAACTTGAAACTTAAATGAGTGCATAAAAAAAAATTTTTTTTTTGAATTTTTTTCAAAAATAAACGTCAAAGTTGTCCCAATTTATCAATATAGGGTTGTGCTGCGTTTTCGTCGTTGATATTACAAAAGCAATAAAATATTTATTGTTTTCACAAATTACTTAACTTACCTCTTTGACTCATTCTACATATGTTCTTAGGGTATAATCTTTCAACTTTGTTTCGACTACGACTACGAAACTGCGGTTCAAGTTTTCGCTAAAGCAATCCTATACGTATGTATTCCCACCGTATAGGTTTAATTTTCATTAAAATTTCATCATGAATACATATTTTCAAAATATCTCGATTTATTAGTCACCTGGTGTATAAGGAATAAACTTTCTTAAATGTGGTAATTTAAAGTTTTTTTTCACTTAAAATAGAAATAAAATATCTCGATAGTCTTTTGAAATTTTCATTAATTACTCAGCACTATGAACATATAAATGCTTTGCAGGGTTTCCCAATATTTCATCTCCTGCGATATCTACCGCCTCATTTCTTTCTTCGTTTTATTTATTTTCCAATACCTCGACACCTGTGTCACCTAACACCTAAATTCACAACTTTTACTGTAATTTCATGGGGTTCTGAGCAATGCTGAAAGTTGCAAGTCCTCCAACTCGTGAGGAAGTTTGTTTAAAATCTTAGTTCGTTTGCAAAATTATTGGACAAACAAGTTGCGCAACACGTAGTATGTAATAAGAATAAGAGGGAGTTAACGTGTTTTAAAGGTGGTAGGTTTTCAATTTCCTACTGGTGTTACACTAATACATGTATGCAAACAACTACATGCATTCCACATGCCAATGTTATATTTAGCTTTCGCCAAAAAAGTGTGCTAACCATACCCCGACCGCAACTTTGTATGCGTACCACAGTGATTTGCACTTAGTCAAATTGTGACATGCCGGTAGAAGTGTAGGCAACTTTACGCTAAAAATGAACATATGTACATACAAAAGTGTATTTTTGACGCCGCTCTTCATTATCTTTTTCTCTACTTATTGATGCAGTGAGAAGATCTTCTTAAATTCAATTAGTTGAGAAATGCGAAATGGCAAATTTACGCTGATTCTGTCTAATTTGCGTGGCGTGAACTTCGCGTTTAACAAAGACGTACTAACACTTTTATATTTGCAAGTAAATGGCAAGTTTGTTAAAAAAAATACTACAAGTAAATACGTAGTATGTACACTCGTGATCGCCAATTAAACCACCAAGAACATTTTTTCAATAATACCAATTTTTTTGTGAATACTCATTTTCGTTAATTTTTTTATCAAACTATATTTCGGTCTATAATTAAAACCATATCAATTAAAGTTTCGGACTTCACAAATCAATCAAAATTTCATGCCTTTTAAACGGAGTTTAATAGAAAACAAGTGCATCTTGAAAGTGACTAAGAAGTACCTATCGTTGATTTTTTAGAATTTGTCTCGCATTAATTGTACATTTTCATTTATTTATAAATAAATTTTGTCCATTCAACGGCAAAAAAAAAAATCAAAAACCAACGGTGCATTTTAGTAACCTGAAGTTTGCTTAATAAAATTGAAAACTGCATTAACAAAAAAGTTTGAAACTAATATTTTAATAGCAAAAAGATACATTGTTGTAAGGGGTTTCACTTTTAAAACGATGACTAACTAAGTGTTTGATACAATGGGAAATTTGTTTTTGGCGAAAATTTACAATATTTCAATGCTGTGGCAAAGTATTCCGATTATTAAATTTTACAAAACAAACTCATTAAAAAGCTGCTACATCCCCAAAAAGAAGCAACTTACAGGCAAAAGAATTTTAGTTTCTTCTCATGTCATTCATTCTCTTTAAAATTATACCCAATTTGCGGCATTTCTCTGACGTTCAATTTTTGATTTTTGGTCAACGGCGGCCTAGGGTGCACCGGCCCACTCCTTAAAACACTGCGTTAAACATAAATAATTCAACAGAAATGATATTAAGTTTCGAGTTTTACGAAAAAATTTATTATTTGGGAAGCAACGTTTTGTAAAAAAAAAGTTTAAATATTTCAATTTTATAAGCATTTTTTATTTCAGCACATTTTCAAGAGTATTGCAAAAGAAAAATACACATCTGTTTAAATACGAGTATAAAATAAACGCAATTCTTTTGGTCGTTAAATTCATTTCTTTTTTTTCTTCAACAGATGTCGATTCATTTCATTTACATAGAATATTTTTTATTTGTTGTTGTTTTTTTTCTGCCAAGTCATTGACTACACCTATTATAATGTGCTTATGATATTAAAGAAAGTTCTTTTTTAATGATTAAAATAGTAGTAATCATTAGATAAGGAATTTTTTTACTGTCAGTGTTATCGTTTTTTTCACCACTTTTGGTATTAACGGTATAACGAATCATACTATGCGGATATTACAATGGTTAAACCAAGAACATGTTGGCTATACCACGAAACTACTCAACTTTGCTTCTAAGTAATAAAGTTGTGTATTTATATATATTTAGAGAACTTGTTCAGCATCGAAAGTACAAAATTATGTTCATGAGTAATTTTTCAGTAAGTCATTATCTCGGTTTACATAAATATGTGCCATGTCAAGTTCATATTAAAAAGATTTTTTACGAATAATCACCGGGACAGAAATTTGTTCGCGTAAAAAAAACCGCGTAAAAATTACCACATTTCAGTTCAAATTTGTTTATTCGTCCCTATTTTGCGAAAAATCCGCGCAAAAAAAGAATTCTGCGTTAAAATAACCAAGTTTATACCCGAAACCCATATTTGGGGAAGTAAACAAATTTATTACATATTCCCTATGATTTGTTTTAGACGATTTTTACAAAAAAACATAAAAAGATCACCTATAACTTTAATTATATTAAACGACGAATAAATTCATATTTCATTTCTTAAAATAATCTTTCAGTATGTCGTTATATAAACCCCGTTAGCACTTCAAAGCATTTTTGAAGTCGCGACGAAATTTCGCTAAACGTTTATCATTGGCGCATTATTCCTATTAAACTGGCATTTAATGCATTTAACATGTATTTTATTCCTTCTCTGTTTATGTGTGTATGTATCTTGTAATCTTATTTCCGCCGGGTCTCTCTTTTTGTATTAAGTATAATTTATAGATTAGGAGAAACATTTTGCATGTTTTCCTTGTCGATTCGTGGTATAGTTAATTATCTAAGAACACGTTGATTTTGGTTTTCCTATCAAAAGCTAAAGCATAAAAATGTAGTCCAAACGCATGAAATGACATTGCCATTGGCCATCAGAAAGACGTGAAGGTCCACTAATCTTTCGAAGAACCTTTACTTTTGAACACTTTGCGAGCCCCCTCATGCAATAGGACAGCCATTATAAAATACTTATAGATGTGTGTTTTGATGTGCATCTCTTAGATGGGATGGAGACACTTCTCTCCTTACCCTCCTTCACCTATCGACCTATTCGTTTCTCTTCTCTATACTGTTTGGCAAAGGATTTGGTTTTTTATTTTTTTTTTCAAAAGTGTAAGCATATCTTCTTAAATGTTTGCAATTATTGCATCACCCGACAATATATTTATTTTCAAACAAACTTTTACTAGTTTACTCTTTATTTCACCAAAAACAAAAAAATAAATAATTGCCGTATTTCCTTTCAAAGTTAAACTACGAATCCGCGTCACTATTCTAACCAAAACCTCACCTTGCCATTGCAAAAACTAATATTAAACGAAGCTCTTAAATATTTGTGTCTACTTAAAATATTTGTTTAAAAATAAATGCTAAAAGCTTTTTAAATAACATTTTAGCTTGACTTTTGCTTTCGATATTTTATTAAAAGCGTTCTGTTGTTATGTTCATATATGTACATACATACATACATATGTATATGTATACATACATGTACATATGTATGTATGTACTGTTAAAAATATCATTTAAAGACCACAAAATGTGTCCACTTTAAAATTGTAAACAGTTTATGGGCATTCCTGTAACAGGCAAAATGTTTAAAAATCGCAAATTTGTACACCAAATTATCCTAATTGAATGCGAGTGGCTGTGCGAACATAGTATGTATGTATGTATGTATGTATGTATGTATGTACATACATATGTATAATCACTGCCAAGTTGTAGGTCGACGCGTATCCGGCGTCAAATTGAATATGATTAAATTAACTTAGTGTAAAAATAGCATTTACTTAGGAGGAGCACACGTACGAGGGACCGTCAATAAGATTCTATTCAAGTACATATTAAAAAAAGTATCCGTTTCTGTACATACATAGATTGACGGACTTCATCGTTAAAAAGAATTTACTATTAAAAAACAAAACTTACGTTTCACAGGAAAGGATTGATAGAACCTTTCGTTCTGAAAATACTCCAAAACGTTTTTTCCAATGACTATCGCAACTATACTTCCTACATACGAGTATGTGACAGATCAATTCCTTTTTAGGAAAAAAAAATGTAGTGACAAGACCATCTTATCTAAAATCCAGAGACTTTGGCGTACACGCTTGTAAATGACTTGTATGTATGTATTTATTCAAACACACTCATTCATACACAATGTAGACGTACATATGTATGTATATATACGCTAAGTATCTTAATATGTTCACAAATGGAGACACATTTGTAGTAAATCTTAAGATTTAGCTTTTTATAAATTTGTAGTATAAATTAGCACGCCAAGGGTCAAGTAACCCATTAATATAAAAACGTTTATAAAGATACCAACATATGTACATATGTATTTATATAGACGTAGTATGTAAATATGTATGTTTTGGCACACATAGTAAAAGTGATGTACATATGAATGTACATATATAAACCATGTATGTACATATGTAATTCGGTAAGAAATAATGGTAATTGTATGTAGCTTTATACATATTTATAAGTATGTATGTAAGTAGGCAGTTACATACATATGCATGTATGTGCTCGCCTCAATGAATTTTCAATGCCAAATGAGCGCCAAATACAATGGACTTTTTGAACATTCAACAAATGGCATCCATTACGATAACGCTCACGATCATTCTCAAACATTCTCATATGTGCTCTCGCCTTCAGTTCCTCTCCTAAATTCGGTTCTGTTACCTGGCGCCTCAGCATACAATTGAGCAAGTGTATCTTTCATCAGCTATTCCGCATCTGTAACAAGATCAATGATCGCTTGCGTTTCATTCAAAAATCAACATTAATTTCCTTTCTATATTGCATACCACCCCCGTCTCTACTTTTCTGCAAAAACGAGTTAACGTGGTTAGTCTACTCTCACGACCATAGTTCGGCTATTTTATTTTCAAATTACGAATATCAGATACACTCACCAACTTTGCTGCGCAAGCGAAATTTGGTAAAGTGCTGCAAAAGCCAATCAGCGACGGCAGCAATGGCACTTTTGTACTGAAAGAGCAAGAAGAGAATAAGAAACTCGGCAGCTCAATTGGATATCGGAATATCGTCTATAGTCGGCGTCAAGTGAGCGCACCACCGTCACCAACGAACGTTCGAGCAGCGACTATATAAACGCTGTGCATTTTGATCGCGTGCTTTAGTTATAGCGTGGATAGATTTTCAATTTCAAATTCGAAAAGGTAAAATGCCAAATAGAGATAATAGTGTGCGACGACAGCGAGCGATATTGGCGTTTGCTAAAATTTACATAAATATTATACACTACTCGTATTGTAGTAAATGGTTATTATTATTTTTTTTTTTTATTGTGTGCGCGAATTGTACGTTGGCTTGAAAAGTGGTGGTGACACACACACAAAGCGCGGGCTGAGGTGACAAGACTGAGTTTTGAAACAATTAAAAAGTGCAAAGTATTAAATAAATTGCAGTGTTATAAAATGCAATATACATATGTATATACATATTTTTTTTTTAATGCCTGATTAAAAAAACGATTTGTTACATTTCGAACCGATTGCCCATTGTAGTTAATTGACGTTAACGACAAAAAAAATTGTAAAAATAAATACAAAAAGAAAAACTATTAGTTTACTGTTGCCTGTCGACTAGAGTCCGGATATTTCAAGGGAAATCTATAAGATACAAACAGGAACAATAGATTGCCGTTGGTTTAACCATAGTAGGTTGTGTGACAAATTTCTTTCTGCTAATCACAGCCAACATTGCATCAGAGCAAGCTGTAGGAAGTACTTAAATACATACATACATATATTTGCGATGCGTGAAAACATATAAAAGCAATTAGTGACGTGAAATGGAACTGAAGGTCGAATATACAAAAATCACAACAAAAAACCTATGCTATATGCACAATATAAATTTGCTAAAAAAAACGTATACAAATAAAAATGATATAGAAAATTAGAAAAACAAAAATAGAACAATGGATATTATGTAAATGTTGCTTAAAGCTAATGAAGTGCGCGAGAATTGAATTTTAGCGAGAAAATCGCGACTAAAGTTAAAAAATATATGTATATACAAACATACAGCTACCTATGTATGTATGTATGTATGTACTTACATACATACATATGTATATGTTCATATTTATAACACGAAAAATTTTATGTACTACTTTTTGCTTATACATATATGTATGTATCTTTGTACATATAATTTAAAGTGAACGTTTCCAAAATCTTGCTACACAAAAAATAAAAAATAAAAGTTTAAAAAACTTTAAATAAACCAGGAACTGTTATCGCCTCACAATAGGCGCAGCATAAGTAATAAATAAAGATTAACGCGCAAGTGCGAAAACTTGAAATCGACTAGATATTGAATTTTTTTTCTAAATATTTTAAGTCAAACGCTTAAAATTTGGCACTAATATTATTTATGATACATGGCTGATGTCTGTTTTATAGTTTATTAAATTTTTTTTTACAAAAAGTCTGCGATTCACACAAAATTTATTGTATAAATTTATCAGCAAACAATTTAATTAACTTACAAATTTGTATACGTATTAGAATTACCTGCTTAAGTTGCAAACAGAAAAAAATCACAAAAAAGTTAAAAACAAATACGAGTAAGTGCATACGAGTAAATACATACTTATACATGCATACATATAAAGGGATATGTGTGTGAGTTAAGGTCGAAATATAATGGCAAGATGAAAGTTGTTTTACTCTTTTAAAAATTCAATACTGGAGAGAATGCAAATAGGTACAGCTTTGAATTTGGGCTTCCATGATTGCTTGAGCAAAAAACGTATACATACATATGTATATGTAATTCGCATTGAACTTCTATGTCGACTTGGACGGTTATTGCTTGTCACCAAAGATATCTACATGTTTTCCTTTATGCTGTTTTGTATAACAAATACTATATAACAGTAAATCGTGTTTGAGCTTTCCTAAACCACAATTTTTGTCAGTTGTTTATTTTTTATTGTTATTTATTCGGTTAATCAATGGCTTAAATATGTTAAGTTCCCTATTCCAAATGGCTTCAGTTTGCCTTTTAGTAGCGACGAAGTCGGGTTTTCCATTCATCGATAGCAGCATGCAGCTCTTGTTTGAACAATTTGGAAATCAAATTGGCCGGAGAGCTCTTGTTTTAAATAGAAGTACATAGAAAACGTTAGTTTTTAAAAATGTGAAATATGTAGAAAAGATTTATTTTTAATTATTTTTATAATATTACTAAAATTTCAAAGCATTTGTCGGTGTAATTCAAATCAAGAAAAACTAATGGAACAAATTGAAAATTGTATTAAATATTAAATGATGCCAATAAACAATAACTTACGAAAAAAAACCACAGATATTCAAATACAAAATTCTTCTGAGTCAACTTAAACATTTAAATATGTGCTTGTATATCTATGTACATACATACATATGTGTACATATGTATGTGAATGTGACGAACATTTTAGTAACATTCCCAAGGTATAATCGAGTTTCCAATGCACTGACTAGGTGTGTGTTATCCTTTAAACAAATTGGCCCCTTACAGGCAAAAACAATGGAACTTCATTATTATTATATTTTGCTACTCTTGAAAAAAGTAGTTTTTAAATTAAATTTAAAACTTGGCAAAAACTTCACATTTTACCTAGCAGTGTTAAAGTACATATATACATAGGTACATGTCTATATGTATGCATGAATGTATGCGCGATATGCATATACAAACATACATATGTACATATGTATATACATTTGTACATACATATATACTCGTATACATATATTGTATATAAATATATACATATACTGTATGGTAACAGTCACATTTTTGCTATTTAAAAAACACTTCATAAGCGAAAATACCAGAAGAATTCGTATGCAAATGAAAGAAATAAAAATAAGCAAAAATTAGTAACTCAAAATTTGCTTATTCATATGTACATTCATGCATATATATACATACATATACGTAAGTATGTACATATGTATATAAGTGTTTAATGCACAGCATTTTCGTTAAAATTCCAAATAAAAAAGTAAAAGTTCAATAGCAGGAGACACAAAATTATTTAAAAATAGATACATTTAACTATATGTAGAAATATTCAAATATTTGCCAAAATTTGTATTTATAAAACAAAAATAGCAAAACTGGTTACCCTATACATAAATGAATTACTGAATGAATGAATATGCAAAAGACTACAATTAGAGCAAAAAGGTTGGCGTTTTTGGCATCGGGAAAAAAATTATATTTCTTATTCTTTGGCCATATAAATTTAAACAATTAAAAATAAACTAAATATTTAAATGAAATAATAAAAAAATTAAATAAGGAAATAATTAATGAATATAAAATTAAATAAATAAAGAAATAAGTGATAAAAAATATTGCTTTGATATAGTGCTGATGAGAAATTGCTGCACCACGACAGATTTACGCCGACGCCGTCTGGCAGAGGTTTCTTATGACACTTTTAATAGTACAAATTCGCAAATTCACCATTGCTCTAAAGTCGTTGAATTGAAAACAAATAATAAATTATTGAAATGGAATTTTTCATAATTTTTTTTGGATTCCTCATTCAGAAATACATATGTAGTATATAGGAATACATGATCAAAACATCGAGAGTCGGTTATCGTAATTATCCCGAATGAAGTTTTAACATTTATTTAATTTTAGAGATTTTTTTATTTCATGCACAACTTAAAAAACGAGTAATCAAAATTTTTAACTTCTTAATCCGGATTTTGTGAAAAAAAATATCAAAACTAAACCGTACATTTTAGCTATCCTGTACAAGACTGCACACAAAAAATTTCTAAAAAAAAAAAAAAATTTGGATTAAAAAGTTTGTTGAATTATGAACTTTATTTTTATACAAAAAATTTACGAAAAATATTTTCAATTAAACGTACATATTTATCTAGCTATCTTAGTTAATTAATTCCACGCATACAGTAAAAAAACACAAAAAATGTAGTTGGATAAAATTGATAGCACTGTCTGCGTTATTTACGTAACACATTTATTTGCTAATTATTTTCTTGAATCTGCTATTCTTCATTGCTAGTCGAACGGCAAGCGGGTAGAGCGAACATGACGGAGCGAACTTTTGCTATGCAAAAGCAAAGCACAAAGACCGTGAATGTTATAAATAGAAGAACTTTTGAAAATCGAAATCGCAAGACCGAAAGCAGTTAATGAACACACGAGTACTACAGTTCAGTGTTAATTTGTCTATACAATTGTTTGTGTATATCTGAATTTGTGCTGAATTCGCACGCTAAATAAACGCCGAAAGTAAACATACAAAAATAAATAAAACAAAATAGCGCTTAGTAATAGAATAGGAATTTAGAAAGGATATAATAATAAATGTAAACAAACAACGTAAAACAAAACCAAAAGAGAATTTAAGAATTCGCAAATATCGGACGGTGTAGTGGAGACAGGTGTGTGCGCCATATTTGCACTTTCATATTCGCCCAAATGACATTTGAAGTGCAAACGCCACTAAAATAACAAAAATATGAAATAAATGCTACAAGTCACAATTGCAATCAGCGCACACAAAATTGCAACAGCAAATCAAAGATACGCCCACACGCTCGTTGCAATCACAACAAGAGCGGAGAACTTAAAATAGTGCAACATTCAAACAAACCAATCTCACGTACCTGCTTACTCATACTCTTTATCTCTCTTTTCTCTCACTCTCTTTCAGCGCATATACAAATCAGCAAAAAATAACAGTTTATGAGTGGTGAATATCGAAGATAAAATAATTTTGAGTAAAATTCAACAAACCATTCAAAAAAGAAAAACTCAACAAAAGCTACACCACAATGAGTGGACGCGACAACCGTGGCAGTGGCCACCAACCGCTCAGCAATGCAATGGGCAAGATAAAAGATAAACTCACACGTTCAACAGTACTTATAGAGCATTTTGTTCGTTTTGCAGAAACAAGTAATTAACATAATCGTTTTTATCTAATTTAGGACTCGTATCAACGTGTCGAAGAAGGACTTTCGCAATCAAACACAGCAACCAGTCTAGATACAATTCTACCTGAAGATCCATTCCTCTTTCCACGAGGACCAACACCACAGCAACGACAAATGGCAACAGAAAATAGCTTCAGCGTCGACGATACACCACTACAGTTTGGTCCGATTATCGAAGATAATGACATACGTCCCCCACCAACTGTGAGCCAAACGAAAATTGCCGGCAAACAGGATTTCATAGCACTACCACCTCCACCAACATCACAGAATCACAGTCACCGCGACCATCACCAGCGCAGCACTGTCTCGCTGGCCACTGATGACCTGCAACGTAGCAAGCAGTCGTTGAAGGGATCGCGCGTATCGTTCGAGCGCAAATCTGTGGACAGCAGTGATGAGGATAGTTTTGAGAATCTGCGTACTGGTTTTCAAAAACAGAAAACAGTCAGTGTCGACCACAAGGGTATACTGAAGGTAGGCGAAATGAATTGCATTTACTTTAGGTTTCGAAAATTCACACGCACTTTTTAGGACCTCAAAAACATACTCGCTAATGATAATCGTCGACAGTTTCAAGCTAAGAAACACGTTTCACTCGATGTCAAGGGTACACGCTTCCTAGAGGACATGCTAAATGAGTCCTCGTCGGAGGAAGAGTTTCGTAAGAATCGACGCGAATTCCAAGGACGTAAACATCAAAGTTTAGATCCGCGTGTTAGCTTCAAGTTGGATAAAGTTTTGCAAGGATCGAGCACAGACAGCGAAGAGGAGGCGGATGATTTGGAAAATAAACGTTTAATATACCGCCCAAAGGATATAACCAAGCCGGTTATTATTGACCTTAAAGATTTTGAAAGTGAAAGTGACGAAGATTATGTGACAAGTCGTCAACATTTCCAACAACAACGCTCTATAAGTACAGACTCCCGTAAGAGGTACGTGTCGGCGTTCTTTGTTCGTTGATGTCGAAGCTGTTGTTTTATATTTTTTGTTGTCTTATCACAGCCGCAGACTGTACGAAATGGATGAAATGGGTAAGAAGAAAAATGAAAACCTGCGCAACGCTGTACCATTCGTCAGACAAATCACCGAGGATGGCAAGCCCAAGCTGGAAGTGTACAGGCCGACAACGAATCCGATTTATATTTGGACGCAGGTGAGTGAGAACTGATAGCTTTGAAAAGTTTACGGCCTTATCATGTTGCTCGAAACTGTCACATTGAATTAAACTTTTTTGAAATAATATGTACATATGTATGTAGTTCAATAATGAATCGAATACCGGCAAGGGAATCAAGGCACATCAAATAGGTAGCCGCAGCAAACTTTTTTTTTTGAACTTTTTTCATATTTTATTTTAATTTGAATTGTCAAATTTTGAATTTCGTTGTGATAAGAATGCTTTCAGTACAATTCAAGGTAGTTGATAAAATATTTTTGAAAGTTTAGCTTTTAAAAGCAAAAACAAAATATACAGAGCTCAACATTTTTTTTTTCAATTTTTCTACTGCTGCTACCTATTGAATGTGCCTTGAAGGGAATGATGTTTATTACGATTGGGCACATTGGGAAAGGCCGAATCAGTTTTTAACACAGTATAGGAATAATATTTATTTATGCTACTTTGTTAGTCTTTAATAAAACCCGAAGTGAGTCACCTGAGGCGAAAAGTTTAATTCATTTTATTTTCGTTTTTGCTTTTACGGCGTCGACTGTCAAAACCTACTTTGTTAGAGTGAAAATTGTCGGCAATATTCCAGTTTTGCCACAGTAGCTCTGAAGTTCTCCAAAAATATCGACAATTGTCGCACCACCTGTCCCTTTTATGAAATAGGCACAGAAGGTATTTAATACTAAATTAAAGTGCTATTCTCCAACAAAACTCATCCAAGTAATAGAAATTTATAAGAAAAAAAAAATGTAATAAAATGCAATGAGCCTTCTACGCTTTCACGTTATTTTTATTTATAATTTGTATTACCTTCTCATCGACTAATTATAATGTCGAGACTTTATTTTGAATAGCGAATGAGTTGACAACTCGTCTAAAAATTTAACTTTTCTCTATATTCGAGACAAGAGGCCGCTTACAGAATTCAGTGATAAGTCTATTTAAATATTTTTGCTTCAGTATAAACTATGTATGCATGTACATATGTTCGTTCAATTGAAAATGAGTTGGGGACTTTCTTTTTACTTTCAAAACTACCTTATTTTGGAGTAGATACTTTCTTAGGAGACTTATGAATTCCAATTGGTAAAAAAAATGTGACTTTTTCTGTCTCCATTAAATACTGATGCTGCTTTCTGAATTCCGGCTTTCCGGTTAATTTTTTCGTTTGTAGCATTTTGTTAAGAAATGTTTTTAATACGAGTATATAAACATATGTAAGAATACTCGTGTACCTAAACTTATGCATTGAACAGTTCTTATATTTTCATTTTATTAAATTTTTGGCATTTACTTATTTATGTATATATGTATGTATGCACGTGCGTATGTAGTATATAACTGTGCACTGTGTACATTTGTATGCAGTGTATAGTGATAATAGAATTTTAATTTTACTTTCGCACATCATTGATTTCGCTCAATGCTAGAGATTAGTACGTGTGTTTACCTATTTACATTTCTTCGAAATTCGAAAATAAGAGTAAATAAATGGTTTTGATTTCGAAACAATAAAAACATGCATACAATGTACAAATTTATATACATATGTATGCATGTAAACATATAACAGATAATCGAAATTTGCGACTTGTCCAGAGATTAAATAACCTCAAAGTGTGAATACAATTAAATTAAAATATTAAAAAGAAAAACGTTCATAATCAATTTAAAAACATACTGATAAAGATTCAACTTAACTGTACCGAGTTAGTCTAGGAATCAGCGTATAGTGAGTGCATATCTGGAGATGAAAGCAGCTGCGTTAAAAACCCAGCTCAGTTAATAAATCAATTGTAAATCAAGAAAATATTAATATTAATATATTAGAATTTACGAACATAGGATAATTAATTTTGCAAATTTTTAAAATGGAAAAAATGGATCCAAATGTTCAATTTGACATAAACGAAAACTATCAGCCGATTTATATTTGGAGTCAGGTAAGAGTGTGGCAAATTGCTGCCAATGAGGATGTTTTATATAAAGAAAGATAAAAGAGGAAATTTACTTGAAATCAAGCAAAGTGCAACTGAAAGTGAAATTTCGAAGTATCTGAAAGCTCGTAATGCTAGTTGTTGTAGGAAAAAGATAAAAAAAAATACAAATAAAAAGTTTTGAAACCATAAAACTTTGCGAACCAAAGTATGTAGTTCTGAGGAGTTGAAGGAGCACTTGGAAAGTGATGGTGTTTTAGATATACAATTTTTAATTACTTGAAAATATGTTGCGAAATAAAAATTAAAGATCCCTCTGTAATTAACTTACGATTTTAATTGCAAAAATAAATTGTGAATTGTCGAAAATGAATTTAATCACGCTGTGAAAATGGCCTTGAGCATCTTACTGTACACTCACACACAAAATTGAGCTTATAGTATGTTTTGTCCTTTATTCTCATAGTTTCTCATACAAGATTGTTTCCTTAAATTGTATTTACAATATATCTCCATTTTATAACAAAATAAGAGTTGAAACATTGCCGAAAACTCGTGAAAATTCTTCAAATTTTATATACTTACAATATCACAATTTAAATCTTTTTATCAGAACTTTTTAAGAAAGTTTAGAATTTTGGTATAAAAGTGCAAGTTTAAAATGTCTCAAAATTCGCGTGATTATTGATTTTTTGTTTTCTTTCAATGTGTATTGCAACTTAATTTTTTTTTTACAAAAAATTCAAGTTCAACTTAAAAAATATCTCTCTCGCGTTGATTTTAAGCGACTACAAAGTTGCACTAAGATATACTAAAGTGCATTGGTCTAAAAAACTGCATAATACAATTTTTTTTGTTTGAAGTTCCCATAACCGCTTCACTTGTGAATCTTAAAAAATATTGCACGAGAAAAATTCAAGATTAAAAAAAAAAATGTTTTAAAAAAAGGTTATAAAAATTAGTATGCAAAAGAGATAAGTCCGCTCATTATCAAATAACAAATAAACTCAAATATAAGAATTTCAAAAATATTTTTTTCTTGTGCCTAGTTCAACTTAAATAATACAATTTTAAAAAACAAACACCCCAGAAATACTAAATAATTGAAATATAAATCAACATATAATATTTTGTAATTTTTTATAGTTTTTTCAAAATCAATTTTGCACATTTTTTTTTTAAAGATTTTATAAAAAATAATATATTTAAATTCTCTTGAGGTTCTTCCTTTACCTGATACTCATGTGTTTAAATCATACATACTTTTACATATTTTTGGCAATATTTTTACGAAAGTTTGATGTCCTAGCTTCATAAGTACATACATACATATATGTATACATACATACATATGTACATATGTGTCTTGAGTTTTTTTATGGTTGCTGTCGCACTTTGAAATATTTCAAAAGCTGCATGTGGCTTGCTTGCTTTGTTTTTGAATTAACAGCAGTCTCATTGGCTGCAATGGGTTTTCAAATATCTATGTATAAATTTTTTTCTATTTGCAAATTTTTGCAATTTTTTCTCAAAATGAAATGTCTTACTCTCGCTTCCGATTTGTTTGGATCGTTTTGGTCTTCCGAAATGGATTTTGAAACATTTGGTAATAACTTATTGGAGGTCTTTTAAAAGCGAATTCTCTTATTGCTCTTCATTAAAAGCAGAAGCAGTTCCTAACTTCAATATACATACATATATATTATTGTACTTAAAATTTATTCACTTCCAAATTTCAGACCATTGGACGAATCGAATGTTAGTAGCCTACTTTAAAGCAATAACATGACCTTTATTGAATTATGTTTGTATTTTAACGCCTGTGCGCAATAATTTTTCAACCAGCGCTATATTTATAAGCAAATATATAGCTCAACCGTACCAAGAGGCTCTGTGGACTCCTCAGACATACTCGTACATAAATTAAATAAAGTAAAAATATCGCACTAAATAATGATAGCAATTTCATTGAGTGCGTGGGATGTAACAAAGCAAAGTCAAGGTAAAGAGGACACGTACTCCTTTGCGCACCGTCACCGTTCTGCGTCCATTCCAACCAATCAACTTTTGATGGATGGATAGGCATTGCTACCTTGACTTAAGCTGGAGCGTAGTGCAGTTGGAAGTCGTTGCCAGTTGCAACTGAGTAAACTAAACGACAACAAAAATAAAGAAAAGAAAATATACAAAATAAAAAAACATTTTGAATTATGTGCTTTAAGTTTGTATTGCACTGTATTGGCTTGCACAGCCTGCATTGTTTACATTTTCTAAGTATGCAATTCAGTTGTATGCAAAACGAGCTTAGTCGCGGTTTAAGCAGCGAAGTGCTAAACACAAACTAATAATTTAAAGAAAAATATACATATGTATATATATTTTAATATATAGAAAAGTATGTAAAGTCGCTTTTAATCGCAAAAGAAGCTTACACATAGAAAATCGGGCGCTCGGCACACTAGACAATTATCAAAAACAAAAAAAAAATCCTTAACTGCTTTGAACCGAATTCGAATTATCAGTGTTATCTGAGTAATATACGGAATTGCTGCTGCTGCTGGGTTTGTCATTGCTACCGCCTCTGGTGCCACTGATACTGTTGTTGCTTTTGCACTTTTAATTTCTAGCTGTTATCAAGAGACGCTCGCCGCTGCCTGTAGCCTGTAATGCACATTCGAAAACAGCGTGATTAGCAGCTGAGCATCGCTGAACTCCTAACGAACTGGACGCGAACATATACAAAAAGGAAGGTTTTTTTTTACTAGGCATTCGCTTGCTTTTTCCATTACATTATAGACCCATTGACATTTGATAATAGGCATAGCTATAGCCGAAATTGTTTATTATTTTATGCAGGCACTAATGAGCAGCGTAATTAGGTAAGCAAAGCTGCAAAAATATGTGTATACATATCTACATACATACGTGTAAAAAGATTCCGTAACTTTGGCAGGGTCAACAGGGTCCTACACAGTGACACGCATAATCTTATTTCGTTGTATTTCAACGAAGCCCCTCAGCGACAGTGACAGCGATGTCGAATTACAAATTTAACCTTCAATTCAAATTTAGAAATTGCTTTGTGCAGTTTGTAAATGTAAACTTGGCTTTTTGATGCGTCGGCAAGAAAATGTAATTGTTGCAATTAAAATCCAAATTCCGATAGTAGTTTCATATGAACGAATTTAATAATTTTACGAAAATAAAAACAAACTTAAAATTTATATTTTAGAGGTATTAAATTTAGATTGCCATATATAATGAGAACTATTAGGCGCAGCTACTAAAACAAAAATGATTAACTATAATTTTTTTTTTTAATAATCGTTTAGAAATAGTCAAAAAATAATCGTAATCTTTCGCGTAGAAATTAAAAATTAACAAATAATTAATTTTTGTTATTTCAGCAGTTACAAACCCCAAGTATTTCATAATAACATACATATTTTTTTATTGCAATGGTAAAAATTATGACGTTTTATCACACCTGAAAGTAGCAATAATAAACTTTTGGAAAAATAATTTTAAATATCGCTGCAATAAGGTAAAACTAAAAAAAAACTTAGTCATGAAGTAGTATTCAGACTGCATACTCTCATTATAATTTCGGTTCTTGTAGTTAACACAAAATACGTATAAGCATTTTTATCAGTAAATGTTAAAAGAAACTGCACAATTTCATATACAGGTCACTTGAAACATAAATTTATCTTTAGAACAACCTGTTAACTTTTTAACTGCAATTTAGTTTACATTTTTCAGTTTTTAAAAGCAGCAAATAGATTTTGAGATACACGCGTTTGATAACGAAACTCAAAATAATTAAAAATCTTAATTGTTTACAACTAATAGCGAAATTTTCGGTTTGAGGGTTACTATGTCAACAGAAAATTAATCTGTCTAAAAGCAGAGTTTAAACTTTTTTACTCAAAAGTCTTCACTAAGAGATAAGACATAAAAAAATTTCAACTAAGTCGAAAAATTTCCCAAAATCCAATGTACGGGTGGTAAAAGTTTTTGTAAGAAAACTAACTGAATATTTTGAAAAATTTTTAAATTACTAAGGCTGTAATTGAATGTGGTAAACGCCACTAA
Source organism: Philophylla caesio (assembly GCA_963971545.1). Taxonomy (NCBI): domain Eukaryota; kingdom Metazoa; phylum Arthropoda; class Insecta; order Diptera; family Tephritidae; genus Philophylla; species Philophylla caesio. The sequence continues at coordinate 96,455,068 of OZ020606.1, read as the reverse complement.
ACTTTGTTTTGTAAAGGATTTGTTAGAGAATTTTTTGTACTTCAATTGAAAAATAATATAAATTTAATGAATAAACTGTTAATTGCCACATTTGCTGGCGTTACAAATACGTAAGGGGTATTTGTATGTATACTTCATCAATATAAACAAAATTCAAAAGCGGAAGCAAAAATTTCAAAAGCTGCAATTTTAAATGAAAGAGTTGCTGCAAGTCAAATGCATGCCAACTGACTTGACGTCCGACACTTCTGCTCGCACGCGCAAATGCTTATGTTTAAACTGTGCTATTATTTCATATCAATAAGTTGGCAAAAAATATATACATATATTTTTTTTTATAGAAAAGTAATTAACTCCCGCACAACAGTAGAAGTGAACATAAACTCAGTCCAACACTGTAAAATCGTTCATTGCTGATTGTTGCTTCATTAACAATCATATTTTAAGGAAGAAAAAAAAAAAAAAAACAAAGTTTGAAAGCAAAAGTTTTGAAGAAAAATGTAAACATCTCAAAAAGCGGTCGCAAACGGTTTGAAAGTCTGTTTCTCAATCAACCTTCGGTTGCACACATCGTGTCTTTGTTGCGTCACCTACGCCATTTAGCGATCCCAAAAAGCGGCAGCAGTAGGAGCAACAGTAGGCGCAGTAAAAGGGTAGCAAATAAATAGCAACGATAGCGCAATGAAGAAAATAGCTTCGAAAATCAAACCATTCGCATCAGTTCGTTTTGAGCTATCGTGCTTGTGCATCGTTGTGAAAGTTGATATCGCGTACATATTTTCTCGATAGATCATTTCGGGAGTGCCTCTGCTAAAGTTGTATGCGCAAAAATCTGTTGACACTAAGTTTTAACGGTGTAAGAACGATTGTTTTTCTTTAATTCGCCTCAAAATGAAGTTACTTGCAAGGGCCGACACTTTTATGTCTTTCTCGGTGCCGGAGGACGAGCCGAAGCCGCAAGGGATTTTCCATCAGGTGCTGTGATTTTCTTGATGTGACATTCAAGATACAATTTCTGTAGAGCGCTTATTTCCAAGAAATTCAGTTTGAAATATTTTTAATTTAGAAATTTTATTAATACATTACTATTATGGTTTTGAAGATATTCATTTTATGATTTTCGTGTTTTATATTTTTTTTAGGTACTTGCCGCACTAAGCGTTTCCCTGGGTTCATTGGTTGTTGGTTTTTCATCTGCCTATACCTCGCCAGCTTTGGTCTCTATGACTGATCGCAACTACACGAATTTCGATGTGACGAAACAAGCGGTAAGTTTTAAACTTTTTGAAACTCGATTTACAGACCTAGTTGGCTACAATGTCCGAAGACATTCCAAAAAGAAACAAGCATTTTTGGAAAGTTATGGCAATGTCTACCTTTTTTGTAGATCAAATCGTTTTTAAGCAGAAATCGTATTTAAATTTAACGAAGGTGATAAAGTTTCTTTAAACATATCTAAAAATAACAAAATCAGTTTGTAAAACAGTTTTAAAATAATATTTTTAGTACCGTTTTTATACTGAATTGAAAAAATCGTATACTTTTTTTGAGTTATTTCTGAAATTGGTTGATTTTCTTGTCGGACCTTGTTTTACATACACATAAATGTATTTAAGTTTGTTACAAATTCTTTACTTCTCTTCACTCCACTTGCAGGCCTCTTGGGTTGGCGGTGTCATGCCTTTGGCTGGCTTAGCTGGTGGCATTGCAGGCGGTCCATTTATTGAATATCTTGGTCGTCGTAATACGATTCTCGCCACCGCTGTACCCTTCATCATCTCCTGGCTGCTAATCGCTTGTGCCGTTAACGTAGCCATGGTGCTGGCTGGTCGTGCACTCGCCGGCTTTTGTGTGGGCATTGCTTCCCTCTCTTTGCCAGTGTATTTAGGCGAAACCGTTCAGCCGGAGGTACGTGGCTCACTGGGTTTGTTGCCTACGGCATTTGGTAACATTGGCATATTACTGTGTTTTGTCGCCGGCACATATATGAATTGGTCCCAGCTAGCTTTTCTGGGTGGGGCGCTACCGGTGCCATTTTTGATGTTAATGTTTCTCATACCAGAGACACCGCGTTGGTATGTCTCGCGCGGACGCGAGGATCGTGCCCGCCGTGCATTGCAATGGCTGCGCGGTCGACAAGCCGATGTGGAACCAGAATTGAAGGGTCTATTGCGTACGCAAGCTCAGGCGGATCGACATTCATCAGGCAATCAGTTAATGGAATTGTTCAGACGAAACAATTTAAAGCCACTATCCATTTCGTTGGGTCTAATGTTTTTCCAGCAGTTAAGCGGTATAAATGCAGTTATATTTTATACTGTATCGATATTCCAAGACGCAGGATCCACCATTGATGGAAATGTTTGTACGATCATTGTTGGCGTAGTGAACTTTATAGCAACATTTATAGCAACCATGCTCATCGATCGCCTAGGACGTAAGGTAAGAGGATTTTATGAATATGTACTTGCAAATATGAACATACCTACATATGTATGTACATATCGTCTGTAGCAATTAAAAAATAGTCACAAGTGAAATTTGAAATTTTGAAAGAACGAATATTTAATTAAAGCCGTATGCTATTTTTCCTTTAAATCCGCATTTTGACTTTTTGAACAGCCAAACGCACTTTGTTTCTAAAATTTTTGCATTCTCCTGTCTTGTAAAATTGGTTTGGAAAATTATCATTGGCATACGTCTGATCAAATACTTAAACTTCGTATATTAAGGGCCAGTTTCTTAAAGACTGAGGACACTAACAGGCGGTTAACTACATTCAGCTTAATATTCAGCGCTTTCTTAATTGACGTATGGCCCTAACCGGTTCCTAAAGCCCGATTAGCCCTTCACCGGCTTTTAAGAAACAGACTCTAAAATTTTGACTATTAGATAATATACATATAACCTAATACAAACACGTACAATATTTTAAGATATCTAAACCGCGTCTGAAAGATTAGGCAGAGAAATATTACTGGAACTAGCAAAAATTAATTTAAAAAATATCATAAAAAGTTGTCTGAGGCTTATGGTAATATTTCAAAAATTTACATACATAAATCTTTACTTTTAGCCAGCCTCAATTGATTTAGCTCAATATAGTAGGAAATATTTTTATATTGAAATATTCTACAATGCTTTCCGTATTAATACCCATTAAAATCCATTTAACCCTCACTGACATTCCTATTCAATACTCCTAGACAATACTTTATATGTAAATATATATTTTTGATTAAATATTTAGGAAAATTCATCAAACTGTCATACAAATTTTTTCATTTTGCGTGATTTTATGAGTTGCGAAGCGAATGAAAATTAGATCGCAATATTTCGATAGATATGATGAAGGGAATGGCGAAAAAGAGCGAGTTAATATTCCAAGGCTTTCAAGCATGATCAAAAGCATGGACCATTTTCGCCGTTTTCTTTTTTGCATCTTTCGAAATATTTTGACCTTTTTTTTATTCACTTCGCAAACTTTTGAAGTACGCAGTTTTGTAGCCCATTCAATTGTAATTATTAGATACATATGTAAAGTGCGAAATTCAGTCTGTATCGTTTTGGGGAAGAATTTCAAATTAGATTCCAAATGTTGGCTTGTAAGAAACTTATAAACTTTTACAGGCATAAATTTGTATGCACATAACCTGCAAATCAAAGATCCCCAAATCTTAACGAATTTTTTATCGGATTATCGGAGATGTATTTTGAACTCTGCAAGAATTTCTTCAGATAATCGTACGTAGTGGCTTTAAGAATTCTTCTTCTTCCCAGTTTCCTTCAGAAATTTCTAAATAAATTCGGCGTAAAAACTTCACCTTAAAGACTTCGGCGAGAAATGGGAAATTTTTTCAGAAACCATGATTTACAGCGTACATAGATATGTACATATGTATGTGCATACCAGTGTATTCCGCATGTAGATACATACATACTTACAAAAGTATGTATTGAGAAAAGCTAACTTTTATAATGACGTTATGCACATTGTGATTTGTCTATATGTAATTATATGCTTTTACTTCATTGCCATTAACTTGTATGATTTCTTGTTCCCACAGATTTTACTCTATATCTCCGATGTGGCCATGATTATTTCACTCTTCACGCTTGGCGGTTTCTTCTACTGTAAATCATCTGGCATGGATGTCTCCCAAGTCGGTTGGTTGCCGCTGGGCAGTTTTGTTGTTTACGTAGTCGGCTTTTCACTCGGTTTCGGTCCCATACCTTGGCTAATGATGGGCGAAATATTGCCGGCGAAAATTCGTGGATCTGCCGCATCAGTGGCTACAGCCTTCAACTGGTCATGTACATTTATTGTGACGAAGACTTTCCGCGATATGATTGGTAAGTACATACACATTCATATGTGTGTAAGTATGTGCGTACTTTACAGCCAAACAATAATTATAATTTTCGACTTCGATTACTTACAGATACAATGGGCGCGCATGGTGCATTCTGGCTTTTTGGTTCCATATGTTTGGTGGGCTTGTTCTTTGTGATATTTTATGTGCCCGAGACGCAAGGCAAAACGCTGGAAGATATTGAACGCAAAATGATGGGACGTGTGCGTCGTATGTCCTCTCTGGCGAATATTAAACCATTATCCTTCAATATGTAGAAGGAAGTTGTTACTCAAGTCTTGCATGCGTAGAACGTATGCGTCATACATAAACATACATAACATATACGAGTACATGCATGCACAGAAATACATACATACATATGTATGAATGTATGCATGTGTGTGTGTAAATACAACCAAATACTAGATTAAGTGCCTTAAATTTAATTATAGTTTTCGCGTCACCGCAGCAGCTAAAAGACCAGTGTGAAGCAAAGTTTTGACGAACAAAGCGAAAATAAAGTTCGCGGTTAGAATTTATGAATATTGTTTAGTTGTTTAAGTACCTAGCAAGTCAAAGAAATTATGTAGATGAGATTTATAATATTCGAAATGTGATGTAGTCTATTAGCCGTTGGACGGTAGGAATTTGTAGAACTTCTTTTCGTCGCTGCATAAGAATTGATGTTTTGCAAAATTAAAAAACAAAAAAAAAAATCTAACTATGATATGCAAACAAAACCTTCATTGTGTTATTAGTAGTATTTACCATAAAAATGTTGTAGTGAACTGTGTATGTAATTTGTTCTTAATTGAAAATAATAATTTTTCTATTATTAAAATAACCAATAGTGCTATATTTATTAAGTTAGCAGATATAAATGACCCTAATATCAAAATCAAATAAGTAAAAAGCAAGTAATGAGATATCAAAAATTGGTAAAGAATATGAACATAGTAAAGAAACTATGCTATTATTACTATTATTGTAAATCGATATAAATTATGTACCAAACTAATCGTTAAGAACTTGTTAAACAGAAGAAATTAGTTTAAATATAAACGGTCTATCGACCAAAAAATGAAGTGTACAATGACCGAAAAAATCAGGACTTTCATTTACTGCTTATATTGTTTCTAATATTCTAACAACGCTCATTAAGTTTACTTCTCAGTGCGATTATTAAAGCATAAAAGCGACCGCTTACTTTTTTTTCATTCTGCCAACGATATTTCTTTTGGATTCTAATGTATTTGTAAAATTTTATATTTATTACAACTCAACTGAATGGCCGAAATCAGAAGGGAACAACGTTAATCTCTCATATGACAGTAATTTACGAAAACTCAAAAACAGAGATATTCGCAATTAAAGCATTAATGTGCAAATTTTCCAATTTCAAACTATTGGGCTGAGTAGATTGACCTTTGGATACATATATATCAAAAACCAGAATATCAGGCAGGTAAAGAATCGACACTGCTCACTAGTCTGGGGCGATTTGTATGGCGTACAATTTATCGATACCCCGCCGACAAAATTACGATTCCTCTTAATATTTTGAACAAAAAATTATTCTACAACATGGGTCTAAAATTAATTTGTATGTTGCGGAATTTGATTTTTATGGGATCAGGTTAGGGTTTAGAAAAAACTTTAATGTACCAAAATCGACAAAAAAAATAATCTGACCATTATAAAATTTTGATTGAAATTGATATGTATAAAATGGTCAGATTAATTTTTGGTCGATTTTTGTACATTAAAATTTTTCTAAAACCTAACCTGATCCCATTAAAATCAAATTCCGGAACCTCAAAATCATTTTTGGACCCATGTCGTCGAAGAATTTTTTTGTTCAAAATAATAAGAGGAATCGTTATTTCGACGGCGCGATATGGGTTGCAAAATCGCTCCAGCCTAGTGCTCACAATTTACAAATGCAAATATTCTCCACAGGAATTGAGATCAAAAGTTATGATCGATACTAAACGTTATTTTTGTAGTTACGTACTCAAGAACGCTAAAAACCCTAAACTTTATGAGAACAAAACGTTCGAAAGTGAGAGCAAAAATTTCGAGAACGTTCTCAACACGAATTTTTTAAGATCAAAACACTGGGCAACGTTCCCGAAGAGAACAAAATGCGAACAATACATTTGGGGACATATCTAAGAGAAAGAAGTGGGTTTTAAGTCCCCGGAACGTTTTAACAAGGACCAAACGCGAACAAGTCTCAGGAACGTTCTCTCTAAAATTAAATTGGGAACGAAGCGGGAACAAATTTTCTTAGAATCAGAAGAATAAAAAAGCTTTTAATTTAAAAGCTTTTATTCTATGCATAACTTTTAACAGCTCTAATTTTTTATAGCGAGAAGACAAGCGCAACTATTAACTATGTACATATATTATAATGCAGAAACGTGAATTTTGGCAAAAACTTTCCAATAAATATTTTATTAGAATTAATAACTCAGCTAATAGCAAAGCAAATATATAATAATTAAAAGAACTTATTGGAAGTGAAGAAGGTTGGTTAAGATTTTAATTTAACGTTTTATTATTGTTATATGTAGGTCGCTGAAATTTTCGCAGGATTCCTCCAAATACCCCCCTATTTTTCTACCTTTTATTTTCGTTAGCTTTCTGTTCTACTTGCGAAAGTTCCTGAAAGTTGTGTTCTTTTTGATACAGTTCGCGAGAGTTTTTTTCTATTTTCCTTCTTTTTTGGAACTTACTCAAGCGTTGCGTTCGCATTTTGTTTTGCATGGGAACTTTTCCAAACGTTTTGTTCCGATTTTTTCCCGATTAAACTGCTTTCAATACTTATTTTTCCGTTTGGTTATTGGTTTTGGTTTTGATATTACATTTTGTTCTCATGCAGAAAGAAATCACGCGTTAGGTTTCTCAAAGCTTGTTTCTAATTTTACAAAAGAAATAAGTTTTAAAACAAGGATTTCCTGCCATCTTTTTCAATTTTACACATTCATGTTTCTGTAATATGGTCGACGATATACATACATATGTTTATCAATCGCAACACTTCGTCAACCTCGATCTGATTTGGTGAATATATGAATATAATTTTGGCCCGTTTACCGATGTTTTGAAAATTTCTAAATTCGCCTAATATATATGCGATTTGCGAATATGCGAAAAAGGCTATTCACTCACAAATTTTATTTAAGATTTTTAGAATACGGGCGTAGCACAACTGTCTTTTATTATTTTGACAAATTTCGGTAATTTCTACTCATTTTATTCACTTTAAATATTCTAATTAAAACAAACCGAAGTTTGGAACTTTAAAAAAATGCTAATAACTTAAAAATAAAATATCAAAATTCAAACAGACTGTTTTAGCAACTTTAAATTTATTTATTATATACATATGTATGTATGTATACTAAAACTGAATGAAATAAAAAGCTGCATACTCAGAAAAAATTCTTTTTGTTATTTTTAATTTGAAATTTTTACGAAAGTTTGTTGATATTTTTTTATTTTGTACAAGGTTTGTAACTCTGGTTTTTTAGTTTTTGGTAGAGGGTCAACTGTACTTTTATTTGAAAAGAAAAATAAATTTGAGAAAACATGTCAGAGACCCAGAATAATATTTTTTTGTTGGTGGGGCTTTATGAAAGTCAACCGAATTTTTAAAATAATTATACGATAGTAATTATGGGTCAACAAAATTTTTGAATCATCGATTGTATTATTTTAAGATTTATATTATAAAAGCCTTTCCATAATACATATGTACATAGTTGTCAAATAGATAAATATTTTTATATATTCAAAGACTGTTTTTGAGGTTTATGTAGAAGAAAGTGGGGATAGTTGAACCACTTTTTATGTTTATTGATATTATTGTTAGAGTGTTGCGTAATAATGATCGTTTCAACAGTAATATTAAAGATCTAACATTCTTTTGCAAGTTTATTAATGATTTGATAAGAAATATAATAGTTTTATATCTTTTTTACTCATGCACATACATATGTTCATATGTGTCGAATTTTGTTCAAGTGTGCTTGCCCGTTGGGATACTTGAACCACCCTATGGGGATAGTTGAACCACTTATTATGTCAGTGAAATCTGCACAAATCCAAGATATATTTTATATTTTAAAGTAGTAAAACGAATTACCTTGGTCACTGTTTTCGAGTTGGTAGCGGTGCGTGCTATAACTCGATATGCCGGTAGGTTTGAGGTTCGAATCTCAGTTTAGGGCAAGCAAAATCTTAATCATAGAAAAAGTTTTTTCTAATAGCGGTCACCCCTCGGCAGGCAATGGCAAACCTCCGAGGGTATTTCTGCCATGAAAAGACTTCTCATTAAATACATCTGCCGTTCGGAGTCGGCACAAAAATGTAGGTCCCTCCATTTGTGGTAGAATATAAATACGCACACCACAAATGGTAGGAGAAGCTCGGCCAAACACTAAGCTATATAGTGCAAGCGCCAAAATTATTATTATTATTAAAACGAATTACCAAATCCAAAGACAGAAATAATCATACAATCGTATAAAAAAATTTTTTTTCATGAATACATATCTAATTTAATACGGAAATCAGTTACATTGAAATGCCACATATTAGAATGTAAAAATCGTCCATGATGCAATAATTAAAGGTGTTGTACGTTGGCAACTTCTCGCTCTAAAACGGCCATCTTAAACGCCCTTAGAAACTGTGTTGCTCCTTTGCCAAAATTTAAAAAAAAATCTTTAAATATCAGAATTAAATAAAGTTCTTCATGTGAAACTTAGAGAAGGCATCATTGATTGTCTTGGCATTTTGATTCCTTTCTAGTCGTTGAAATATTTCAATTTTTTGTATAAAAATATTATATTTTTTCATTTATTAGATCTATGGAATGCAGTGCTGAAAACAGGAGCAACAATTTCATTTGAACTTCTCGGCCAAGTGCACATGCAAGTATGGTCAAATCAATCATTTGTAATGATATCGTCAGCGACCCTTTTTGTTCACAGGTTTTTACAAATTTGTGGGCTTTCCCGCGCAAGTGCAGCTCGATCTTTGCGGCTTACGTGTTTTTCTGCTCCGACATAGTGCAGCGGTTTGATACATGAAAGTTGTTGTGTTTTTTTTTTTCTTTATAAATCTACTTAACGCAGGTTTTGTGAAGCAACTCGATCTTTGAGGTTTGTTTGTTCCAACTGCTGCGTACAGCGACCAAACACAAACCGGTGCAAGTTCGAAATGGAGTTTTACTTTTGGATGAAAGTTTGCCCTATGTGCGCCGAGTCGGGGAACTTTATGCACATGTAACATATGTCGAATTTTTCGTATAGCAGACCCAACGTAAAAGACGAAAGCCATCAAAGCGTACATATTTTGTTGTTTATTATCCCATTTTTTGCGACATATACATTAGAATGTACATATGTATGTATGAGAATGGACAAATTCAAAAAAAAAATTGTTAAATGCTTATACATACATACATACCTACATACATACATATGTATGTGGGCATTACTCCTTGTTAAGATAAAAATATCAAACTTTATACAAAATTTATAATAATCCAAAGAATTTTTTGAGTACGCAGTTTTATAGCCTATTAACCTATTTTTACATGAGTAAATATGGTTTTAAATCACTAAAAATTAAAGCTTTTTTTTAATTATTTCAACAAAACATTTCTATTGTATATAATTACGATTTTCATGTTTTATGAATGAAGTATTTAAAATTTAAATTTTGTTGTTTTATACATACATATGTATTATCTTCGATACATAAGCAAAAATATACAACAGTTTGAGGAACTCAATGGACTTGTATATACATACATATATGATGTAATGTACATTAAAATAATATCGACATCAAAAGAAATGAAAAATTGCAATTTGCGCGGATTTCAACAGCAATTTAAATACAGTTGTGAGCTTACATACTTATGTAAATACGAGTACATACATATTTTATAAAATTGAAATCGTTGTAATTAAAGCTTATGGTAAAATCTTTTCTAATGATTATTTTTACCCAAAACGAACTTCTTTTCTTCCCGTTTCTCTCATATTTCTTAAATACACCATTGAGCTAAGGGCGTTCAAACTGGCGCTGTCACAACGTACATCACCTTTCATTATTGCATCATGAGAATCGTCAACATTTTTTACATTTTGTTAGTTTTTTCATGCTCCTTTTCTTGCACGTTTTTGAGAAATATTTTTGTTCCTTGGCTTTTATATTATAAACTGGTTCATGTATTCCCACAGGCAATGAGAAAATTACAAGTGCACTTAAAACGATACAAAATATTCTAACCTTAAAAAGTCTCCGTGGAAACATTAACTTATGAATGTCAAGCAGACCTAAATTGAGCAATTTCAAGTCCTAAAAATATCTTTTGTGCGTGCAAGTGACAGCAACCACTGCACATATGTATCTACAAACACGTAAAAGGTTAGGTAATTATCAGAACTACCAACACATAGCACTATAAGATAAAAAGTCCCAGGGATTTTAAATATATTTCAAGTGGTTCACCTATCCCCATGGTTCAATAAACCCCACTCTTCCCTATATGTACATATAATAAATCTAATTATAATAAATATAAGAAAAATTTCTATCGGTACATTTGCAAGTCCTTCAGGTTCATTTCAAGATTAGTTCGGTAAATTTAAGGAATCATTTCGGTACAAATTCGAATTTTTTCGGTAAATTTTTTATGTATTTTTTGGCAACACTTACATTACTTTTTCGGCACATTTGAACTGCCTTTTCGGTTCGATTTTGATCTTTACAACCAAGTAAATAATTTGACTTGAACTACTCTCAAAACATTCCGAAAATCGTCTCGGAACTTATCTCGAAAAAGTCCTAAACTAGTCCCGAACAAATTCTGAGCCAGGCCTTAAATGGTCATGAACAAGTCCCGCATATAAAATAAATGTCTTCTAATGCTTAGATATATTTTTATCGCTGACAATTGTTATATGACTTACGTATATCATTTAAAAAAAAAGGGGACTTTCTATAATAATATTTTCTCTTTTAATATTTATATATCTTACATACAAACATATGTATGTATATGCAGATACTCGTATTAAGGAAGTTCAACTACTTTTACACATTCCCTTTTCGCTTTTTATTACAATAATTACTTTCCTTGGGAGGTCACATTACAAATGAATATAAAAAGAGGACTTTGCAGTTTTCGCTTCCTAAAGGGCCGTACTCATAAGACTTTCACTTTGCTTTGCTTCAAAGTTTCGCTTTGACAGATAAATTGAAGACCTGCTGTTATATGAGTGCTGCTAAATACAAGGCGAGAAAAGTAAAGCAAAGCAAAACGAAGCAAAATCATGGCGAACTCTTAACTTTTGTACACTTTGACTACCAACTGTTTATATTTACATTTTATTTCTTTTAAAAAACGAAAAAAGAGCAATATGAATTATTATTGTTATTAATATTTCATATTATATTGTTATGTACTTTACATAGATAGAATAACATGGAGGAAAGATTAATTGAAGCGATTAAGAGTCACAGTGTCCTGTTTTAGAAAACACGCCCATTTGAAAGATGTCTTGACTACAATCATGCGCAAATATCTGCTGTTAAAAGCAAATGTATATAAGTTTAAAATTATTATTGCAATATCTACTTTTCGCCTTATGTAGGTACTTAATTAGTATTTTGCTACTATCGGTGGTCCATTCAAATATTTTGTCAATCCTTCCTAAACAAGTCCAAAAACAAATGAAACACATCTTTGTTAACCACCCTCACTGTTTTATTAAACTCCCATGGATCGTTTTATTTTTTATTTTTTGAAAGATGATGAAGATAAAGGTCTCTTTTATATCGCGGTCTTAATAAAGTTTATTTCACTCGCGAATTTCAAACATTAGTAGTAAACTTTATTTCTTATTCTCTTATTAAATAAAGTTCTCGGAATAAACACTTTAGCTAAATCAATGTCAAAAAGATCTATCCTGAAACTTTATCTTCTCGAATTTTGCCCGCGCTGTGCAATCAATAGGAGTTACTGAAATTGCCACTTGATTCGCTTGGACATAAATACATATAATTTACAGATATTATCTGGTGCATTCAACTCAAGTATTAGCAGTTACAATTAGTTTTTGCGCAAAATGGTGCTAATTTCACTCAATGTACACAATAAATAAAAAAAAAGCAGCCCAAGGTCGAGGAAACCCTCAAAAGGATATACAATTTTTACATACATATGTATGTACATATATACTTATAACCCTTTTCCCTCCTTATGTAGAAAACGCTATGTTCAGTAGATGAACTCAGAGCAGTTGCATTATGCGTGCTAAGCATATAGTATTTGGTTGATCCAGAGATTTTCGAGATCTGAAAACGAATTTCCGGCATCCCGAATTTCACCAAGTTTTGATTCGTAATTTTTAATTTGCCAAAAAATGTAACACGTCGGTAATCGTTGTATTAAAGAAGTATTCAAAATAACATTAATATAACAAAGAAGAATGATTTATTGTAAATCATGTATGTTTGTTTGTTTTTATTGGTATTTTCAAGAAAAAGAAGGTACGAATATAAGTTAATATTTCTGTAGAGCATAGCCTTTATCACCTCATTACATAAACTATCAATTTCTTTACCCAAGCCTTCTGATACATTTTATGCCTTTCGATTATTGGACAATTGGAAGCTGCTCGTTAAAACTTGAAGCAATTTATCTTTGAGACTTTCTGCCTTATCCACTTCAGTTACCTGGTCGTTAGTTCTATTAACATCGGTTTCATACTGAGGTTCATTTTCTACTCGAGTGAGATATTCACTAGCTCATTTATAATGGCAAGGACAAAACAAAGCCTTAAGAGAGTTAACAAGCTGTGTTATTTGTCGGTTGTGAACTCTCTAAAGGCTTTGTTTTGCCTTTGAAAAGGGATATTTTAAGAATGATACAAAATTTAAAAAATAAATGGCTATTAAATTTATTGTTTTCTACAATTCCGGGATTTGAATAAAATTATCCCGGGATATTCTGGAGTTGAGGCCGTGATCCCGGGATTGACATGCCTAGTATGTACATACATACATATATTCGAAATATATTTAAGATGAGTAAAGTAACTAATTGTATTTGTTCTAGGAACAGCTACACTAAAGGTATTAAATGAATATCAATCAGTGTCCTTTGGGTAAACCACTATCAAATAGCATGAGCATTTCAACTTACCCATAACTTGAACACGGCAAATGGCACAAATATCGCACTCCACATCCCAGCTCCACATTGCTACAGCATTCCATTTCTTCAAGGTGAACATTTTATCAGGTTTGCTGCCATCATTATCATCGAATTGCTTGTCCATTGAACTTTCAATATCTTCACCATCGGCCATTGTTTACACTATTTCGAAAGAACGCTAGCCAAAACAGTTTGTTGCAGTTTATTTTTTTATAAATTCCAGAAATTTGACAAAAGATTTTCACGCGAATTTCGGTGTGAATTGTCAAAGTCAAGCAACATTTTTCGTACAGAGCTTGAGAGGCGCCATCTCTCGGATATTAGCGAATTAGAGAACAGCAATAATTTTCGCTCATTATTGACAGGCGCCATCTCTCGGACGAGAACAGGAATGCGGTCGAAAAATAATTTTGCAGTCAGATGGTTGTCTTAGCTGGAAGCAACCCTGCAAGACATTTGTATCCGATATAGCAATAACTATACTTATTTTAAAACTAAAATAGTTGCATTAAAGTAGGCTCTAAAAATAAGAAAATTTTGTATTTTCTATATTTTATTAAAATTCAACTTATTTGAAAAATAAGGTAATCTTAAGATGCTTTTTACATGTTTAAACATAAGTACATATATGAAGTGCCTGTACTATGTATATTCAAATTTCGTCAACATCGCTAATGTTCTACTTATAACGAAATCCATCTAAAATGTCAACCCTTTTTGAGGCAAATGAAAGATGTGCGCGTTTTTGGATATAATTCCACTGATTTTATTTACATATAATACACGACTACCTGGAAAAAAAAATTACTAAATCCCTACTGAAAGTTGGAATATTCACTCCATGATATCACTGAAATTACTACCATAAGTAAGCGAGATATACATACATCAGAGATCAGCTGGAATTCAAAAATGTATGCACATAGTGCCCCTCTCCAACGTTTTACAACACGAAGATGATACATACATATGTACGTGCCACCTTTGGAAGCATACTTCTTTCTTAGTACTCGTCGCTTACCGTCAGACATTGTTGTCAATATACAAAGCGATTGGAAGGTCGATTATAAACTTAACTGCGCCAATTTAGACGTCTGGTATAAGTAGAACCCTTTGGCTGAAATTACAGAACTTGTAAAAGCTACACTACGTACAGCGACTGTTACTTAAGAAACATCGTCACCGTAAGGTCACTATGCTCCTGATTAACGTTATGGTCACCAAGCTATTCCTTCACTCGTGACTACCGTGTAACTCTGGCTTAATTTACACCTGCATAGTGTAACATATTAGCAAATAAACCCCAAAATCGCCAACGCATGTTCAGCATATGGAGATACCTCAGCAATATCCTATTGACATTCGCTCAAGAGTATACTCGTCGAACATCCCTCCCCTTGTAGTACAATCTTGTCGAAACTGCACGTTACTCTGACCACGACGATAACGATTTCTGGAATAAATCACATTTCAAGGATTTTCGTGAAAAATGTGTCAATAAAAATCTATTTCTTCAAAAATCACAAAAAATATGAAAAATTTTTTAAATAAATACGGTTTTGAAAAAAAAAACATTTTTTGAAGCTTAAAAAACTGAAACTATTTAGGCATAATATATAACAAACAATAAAAATTAACAACGTTTTTAATTCATCACAAATATATGCGAATTAACTGTGTTTTTTTTTTTTCTATGCAATTTCAGCATTTGTCGCTGTGGTCGAGTTGGTAGCGGTGCGGTGGCCGCTGTGATCGAGTTGGTAACGGTGCGTGCTATAACTTGATATGCCGGTGAGTTCGAGGTTCGAATCTCAGTCAGGGCAAGCAAAATCTTAATAATAGAAAAAGTTTTTTCTAAAAGCGGTCACCCCTCGGCAGGCAATGGCAAACCTCCGAGGGTATTTCTGCCATGAAAAAGCTCCCTCCATTTGTGGTATAATATAAAGACGCACACCACAAATGGTAGGAGAAGCTAGGCCAAACACTGAGCTATATAGTGTACGCGCCAAAATTATATATATATATTATATATTTCAGCATTTGCTGTTGAAATCGGGAAAACCAATTATAAAAAAGACACGACTTCAATGGCTTTATTTGGTCTGGCAAATCTTTTTTTTTTACTCATTCTTAGCCAAGTACATTTGCTTAGCCGATTTTTCCACTTTTTTAACCCCATTGGATTATCTTTTGTATAGTTAATATTTTTTAGTTTTTTTAGAAACACTTCCTAGAATTACTTCTATAATTTATACGAGATGTTGGCGGGGAAATTTGCCTGCTGGTGTTCGCTTTGTCAGAGTTGATCTTGGTATTTTGAAATTGCCCCGCGATCGCCAAAATTTCCTTTCCTCCTTTTTTTGAAAAAAAAAAAATGTTAAAGATCAATTCCACGCAATTTTATATTTGTATTTAACAATATGTATGTATATATACATACATACATTTGTACATACATTATAGTTTGTAGATATCGCAATTAAAATTTTTATTTGATATCTACTGCAACACATACTTGAAAGTGATACTTCACTGAAGCCGCCAAAACAGACAGGAACGAGACGGCCAGTCAAACTTGGCTGCTCAAAACAGTTTTACATTACAGAATTGCTTCATTGCAAAATTTCGAAATTATTGTGTGCTGGTGGCTCATCGTATACTCATCGTATACAATTAAGCCACACACATCTATTATCATGACTCACTCGATTTTTATGAACATTTGTATGTTCATTTATTTGCGAATAAATATTAAAAATCAAATAAATCGAAATTGTCAAGTTGTCAAGATATACAAAAAAATAGTATGCATTTTATCCACAGCAAATTTAGCGATATTTAAAAATCTGTTTTTTTTGTTGCCAATTTTTAAACCAATTTTTGTTTAGAAAACCTTTTTTCTTAGTTGCAATTGAGATTGGCTATGAACAAGTAAAATCAATGCTTCAAATTTCATCCTTGGTTTGAAAAAATAGAAATAAAGTATTAACTTGATTTAAGTAATTTTTTTTTAAATTTAGTAGCGCGCATGAAATTATGTTTACATATGTACAAATGTGCATTTATATACATACATATGCACATTGTATATTTCCATTTACGAACATACTTACATACATACGTGCAATGTGTCGAACTCAGGTGCCACAAAAAGTAGCTAAAATTTCAAATAGCCACACGCATAAATTAAAAAAAAATTACAGTGAGCTACAATAGTAAAGTTACAGTGAGATTTAACTATATTCATTGTGCTTTCCGTGATCATTTTTCCTAATTTTCTTTTTTACATTTTTATTTAATTATTTCAATTCGATTAGTCTACAGAGTAAATATTCCAAAACTAAGACTAAACTTTAATATTGTTTCCATTATGTATGAGAAGGTACATTAATTGAAAATTTTGAACAGTGCATATAAGATTTTATATGTAGCTTTTACAAAAAGTTTTGCAGATCCGAAGATGTACTCCTATAAATGGCTCACTCGCAATAAATAGATTGCGGATTTATTGACAGTAAAGATTCCAGATGATGACTCCATATTCAAGTATGCTCCTGACCAAAACAACATAAAAAGATTTCAGTGTAAGAGGATCTTTAAAGTCCCTACAGTTTCTTTAAAACTAAAACCTTACGTAGAATAGGCTTTGCTTACTACATAACCTACATTTGAGGAGAATTTTGATTTGCAGTCGAAGATTATACCTTAGCCTTTGATCTCATTTTTTCGCGGTAAGGTAGTTCCACCCAATGAATAATTGAACAATTTTTCTTGGAGACTTCGAATTCCATTCAATCCAACATAGAGTCTTAAATTATTTATACTACACCAATCTCTAAATGCGCTCAAGTCCTGTTGTAGATTTTGAATGCCTGAGGACCTTTTTATAAGGTTAAAGGTTTTTACATCGTCAAAAAAAGCTTAACACCTTGACTAAGTAATTCGAGTGTGCATTAGTTATATTACTTTATAAATCAAAGTTTTAAAGTATCTTCAAAATTAAGAAAACCAATCAACAAATTAAAAAAAATGTGTTTATTTAATTTGACAATTTTAAAATTCAATTTTGAAATTTAAAGGTCCATTTAATTTTAGTTCAAGCTAAGAGAAATTTGGAAACGGTTTATATGCGAAAGATTTAATTTTTTTTTTTCAATATAAGGTGCTCTACTGCAAAAAGCAATCAAGATATTTAAACTTTCCCAATGTGGCAACACTTTTTATGAGCTTGAGGCGAGTTTTATTGAAATAAAAAATAGTACCAATAAACAATAGTTCAAACGGTAGAAGAAACAGGTTCTGTTTTGTAGATCACCGCAAATAAAATATATTTTTACGCTTAAGCAAAATTTGTTTTAAAAATAGTTCCAACTGTTAAATTTATCCTTTTTCGTTCATGAAATTTTAAGAGTTATTTGTTTTTAAATATTGTAAAAGCACAATACTTTTATATTTGTATTGCTTTCTGCATCCGACAATGTAAAAGGTAATGATTTTGGGACGTGCATGGTGCCATTTTAAACAGTTTTCTTAGATGTATTAAAGTAAAAATCGCAGTGCTTTAAATTTTTGTGTCTCACTGTGTGTCTGCACTTAATACATCGCTGTAAAAATACAAAAACTAGGCCATCACTTAACAAAATTGCCAACTTATTCGCATACGAGTATCAATTGCACTTGGTTGCATTTACATACATATGTATGTATATGTATGTATGTATGTACGAGTACATACATAGTATGTATTTATTCCTAATTTTTGCAATCGACATGAAATGATATCTACATTTATATGTACATCTCTGCACAAGAGCGTATATTAAAAACCACATATTGAATAGCTTTAAATGAAATATTTACAATTATAACAATTAAATTAAGGTTTTGGATTCCCCTATCTTCTCTTCTTTATATATATAATTCTACTGTACGTGTGTTGTGACTGAACTCCTCCTAAACGGCTGGACCGATTTGCATACATTTTTTTGTATGCGTTTGGGTGGTGCCCCGGGTGGTTTAGATTTACAATTCGGTTCAAGTGGACAATGGGGCGTGGTAACTCCCATACAAACCACAAATTAAAAATCTATTATTCCTGCTCCTGATAACGGTATTTGAACAAAATTTGGTACGTCGGTTTGGTGTACATATTTTAAGTGCTGCTGTAAATATGGACGGGATTGTACAAAGGGGCGTGGTACCTCCCATACAAACCACAAATTAAGAATCCAATATTTCTGCTCCTGCTAACGGTATTTAAACAGATTTTGGTATTTTAGTTTAGTGAACATATTTTAAGTTCTGCTGCAAATATAGGCGGGATTTGATAAAGACGCGTGATACCTCCCATATGTATGTATATAATTCTACTGTACGTCTGATGTCACTGAATAAATTTTTTTTGGTCATCGAGCTTATTTGTTTGCTTTTATTTTTTGACATCTCACAAATTCGTTCTCAATCTGCTTTTCTTTTTTAATTCGTTGAGTCGCGCGTCATTTTATGAAACAAAAGTAAAGTTTAAATTAAGCAAAAGTGGTTTGTTTTATTTCGAATAGCAAAACAACGAGTGTGGTGTCATTGAAAACTACACAAACTTAAATCAAGCCACAACTACGGACTCACGTAGGTATTCTAATTTGAGTGTATTACATTAAGTGCGTTTTGTTATTTTCACATTTAAATTTTTTTGTACCGCGGCTTTGGATATTTTTGGTGTCGCATTTTCAGTGAATATTAAGTGTATTACATTCACACATAAGTTACGTTACTAAAACAATGCCACGTCTTCGAGGACGAGGAGGAAATATTGGTCGACGGACTATCCTTTCACAATTACAGTTGCACTCCAAAATCGTTCTATCTGAACGATCGGTTGTATGGGAGCTATATTTATTGCTTATCTCTATATACAACATATGAAAGTAAGTTGCTAAACGCCCATAACTCGATAATGGATTGTCCGAATCACCATAAGTAGACTTTTTTAAATTGTGTTTGTTTTTGCCCAAGAAAAATGTTGAGAATAGAGAACGTCGATAGGCGGCGTTGTTGTCGCGTTCTAACAAAAAATCGTATTTATTGTCCGATTTCAGTTATATTCTATAAATGTATTGGTAAGGGGTAGAAAAAGACCTCTGCTATAGGTGGCGCTGTAGTCGAGTTATTTATAATATTCGCATTTCTAAACCGATTTTGATAAAATTCATGTTGTACGTACTTATATTCTACTTGCATGATGAAAAATGGGGAGATATACAGAAAACTATGCATCTTAATTGGGACGAGGAAATAGTGCTTTTATATTCATCAAAACTGCAGCATTTTTAACTTGAAAAATCTGACATAAGTATAAAAAAAAATGTAAGGAGATACGAAAACGCGTGCGAAATTTAGGTGGCAGTTTCATTTACCGCACTAAATACGTGTACAACAGAGTTCAAAAAGTGTTTGATTTACTTTTAATAAATTTTGGGCGGGACAAAGTTCGCCGGGTCTTCTAGTTTATTATAAATTATTTCTCAATATACATACATATGTATGTAAATTTGTATTAGCACAATGCGTAAAACATGTATGCGTTATGTGTATACACATACATACATACATACTAATGTGCATACAGTGTGTTCACATAAATAGTACACACATTCAAAGTGACATTATTAGCAACTTGCCATCATTAATTTATTTAAAATAAATTTTATTGATTTTGGCGATCTTTCCATTTTAAATAAGGTGTTTTTTTGCTAGCTCGACTTGACCTCGTAATAAAACAATAAATTGTATTTCTTTTGTCGATATATTTCGATTGCACTCCGGCAATCGTCTTCAGGGCAAAACTATTTAACAACATAAATTAAAATACGTACATACATTTTTTAAATAACCATACTCATACATACATTATTTAACACGTCTCTCTTTTGACGTGGAGTTGTATACTAATTTTATATTTATTTACATGCTAGCAAGTGTCTGTACAAGTGAGCACAATTATCATGTCCGTTTTGTAGCATTTCTAATGTAAATCGTTTGCTGTAGTGTTGTTCTAGTTGGAGAATCTCTGTTTTATTACTTCTTGTTTTATTACTATAAAAACTTGACCTCGAGCCAGCAAAAAAACGCCTTATTTAAAATAAATTTCGTTAAACAAATTATTGTTCTCGATATAACAGAAACCCTATACATATATTTAAATTTCAACTTTTTAACAAGAATTTTTAAGTTCAGTTCATGCGGCATATGGGTAGCACCGTCAAAACAAATTTCTCAAAAATCAACCTTAGCGACCTGAAACTTGGACATATTGAATGAGCTACAAAACTGAATATTGAAAAAGAAATGTTCAAACCTCGACGCGGGATAGTTTGTAGATGACGCTCTCATTGACTTTAACATCTTCTTCACACATAACCCTATTTAATAGAACTTTTTCATGTTGGGAAACATTGTTCAGAAGAAAAAATTTAACTTTAAAAAAATTACACATTGTAACTGAAAGATATCATATATAACGAGGTGTCGATCGTGGATTCAGGTAGTGGATTTAAAAAATTAAACACGTACATATGTATGTATATCAACTTTTTGAAAGATTTCGTCTGATTTTTAATAAGTCAAACCACAAGAGATAACTATATTTTATCTAGTTATTACTATTTATTTTTCTTTTATTTCAATTCCATTATATTTCTCTTAAATTTCGGTTCATTCTCTTTTAAAAGTCAATAAATCCATATTATTTTATACCAACACAAAATTCCAAGTTTTCCTCGTTATTTCCTGTCATTAAATTAAAAGACCGTGACGTCCCAATTTTCTTTGTTTTTTTATGCCACAGTTTTCATAGCACAGGCAATATTTGAACGAAAATTTAAAACTCGTCGCTCGTTTTTTTTTTTTGCAAGAAGCACTGAAGACAAACAATGGAAACAATAATATTACACGTTCTTTAAATTTAATAAAAAATAAATAATTAATTCACATATTTATATTTCCATTACATTTTCTAACCTGCACATGTTCAAATGTACGCATATGTATGTATACTTTTGCGTGTTCGAATACATATGTATGTATGTACATATGTACATAGGTAAGCATTGCAAACATTTTAAACGCATTGTTAGCTTATAATAATGATGGTGCAATAATCGAGCGAACTCTTTTGCATTATATAACACTAGCTCGTCTTTGCGAAAAAGTTTCAACAACCAAAAAAGAAAAAAAAAGAAAGAAAAAAAATGCATTCAATGGCTACCAAAATTTTGGTCTGACATGCAACAGGTTTGATAAGGCGCGTTCCACAGGTGCATAGCATTTGAATATATATTGGAAGATGTGTTTGTATGTTTTGGTCTCCGAATGGCCTCTGGTTGCATTTATTGCCTTGAGTTGTATATGTATGTATGTACATACATATGTATGTACATGTTTGTTCAAACTTTCGCTTTCATTCGCTAGCATAGATTATAGAGTGCTTGAAAAACCACTGGAGTATGGCAAATAATGGCTCTGTTGTTGTTGCTATTATTGTTGTTGAAGTGCAATTAAATTAACTGTAGCAAAAAATGTGCCAAAACTGGCGTGCTATAAGAGCGGAACTTATTATTTCAAATGAAAAAAATATTTAATGATGTAATAGATACTAGTTATGCAATAAAAATAAATTTCAAAAATGCTCCACTCTTTATATACCCTTGCACTAGTTAAAAAAATATATATGTATGTATATTAAAAAAAAAGCAACGTTCAAAGTAAATTACATCGAAAATTAGTTGCAGCTAAAATAAAAATGTGAAAAATTTGCTTGATAGTTCCTATTCGATGATATGCATTTTTATAACTCCAACAAAACTTAGCGAACAGTTTAAACAGAAAAAACGAGAGTTTGAGTATTTAAACTTACCTCTATTTTACATTACCATAGTTTTGTAAATAGTCAACTGAATCTTCTCCTTTAAATAAAAACGAGAGTTTGAGTATAAACTTACCTCTATTGTACATTACCATAGTATTGTAAATAGTCAACTGAATCTTCTCCTTTAAATAAAAACTGTTCCAGTGTTTGAGTGTTTCTTTAACTTATTATTTAAATAAAATAACATTAAATCTAGGGCAGTTTTCAAGTTGTATAAAAAAAAAAGATGTATATAACACATTTGGCTTATAATACAATGGAAACAAAAAACGAAACAGCCAAAACTTTAGACTGTTCCATTGAACCCCCCATTTCCATTGGATTGTTTATCTTCTTCTCCTCCTCTTCATCCAACGTCCTTCCACTCCTCTTCTAACAGGCCATCGGTCCTCCTTGTTCTCGTTATTGTGCTAATTGCTTCCTCGTTAACATTCTCCTCAATGTTGTTGGTTGTTGTTGTTGTTTTGGCGTTACTCCCCTTCAGCTCAACATGAATGCGTACGGACTTTTTTTTATTACCTTCGGATGGAATCAATCGGAGTGGTAATTTTATTTGTTTATTGATTTAATTTTACTACTACTTTCATCCTCTCCTTCGGTTTTTTGTTCCTACTTGTGCTCGCGATCTGTGGTGGCAATGCTCGAATTTTAGCATATCTATGTTTTTAACTTGTTTGAATTTAAGTGTTTCTATTATTTCCCGTGGTCTTCATCTAGTTTGCCTTGATTGATTTCAACTGTGTGTTCACCCATTTTGCTCGTACTATGTCATTTTACATCTACTCAGCCTTCCCGTTTAAGTTTTTCTTTTGTAATTTTTTTTTTTGTGTTTTTATTCGTGGTGATAGTCGTGATGATGATATTCATGGTGTTCATGCTTTTTGAAGATTGGCACTTCAACATGGTATTTTTCTGGAATGGGAATCTCCTTGTGCACTGGCACCTGCACTTCCGAATAAACGGGGTAGGGTTTCTCAATTGGCACTCTCACTTCATATGGTACTGGTTTCTCAACTGTGTATGGTACTTTCTTTTCCACAGTGTAAGGCTGTGGCACGGGTATCTTCACATGCACTGGATATGGTTTCTCAACTTCAACTTTGTAAGGCTTGTCGACGGGCACTTTCACTTCGTAAGGTACCTTCTTTTCCACAACGACTGGATATGGTTTTTCAACTTCGACGGGATAGGGTTTCTCAACTTCGACGGGATATGGTTTTTCCACGGGTACTTTGACCTCATAGGGCACCTTCTTGATTACCTCATAGGGCTTGGGCACAGGTACTTCAATTTTTACTTCATAAGGGATCTTCTTGATGACTTCGTAGGGTTGTGGCACAGGCACTTTCACCTCATAAGGGATCTTCTTAATGACCTCGTAGGGCTGTGGCACGTGCACTTTCACCTCATAGGGCTTGTCCACTGGCACTTTCACCTCATACGGTACCTTCTTTTCAACAATATATGGCTTTGGTACATGTACTGGCACCTTGACGTATTCCTTCACGTGTACGGGTACCTTTTTCTCCACAATGTATGGTTCGGGCACAGGTACCTTCACCTCATATGGGACTTTCTTTTCCACAGTATATGGAACGTGTTTGGTGACGGTGTAAGGCACAGGAATTTTCTTCTCTATCGTTATAGTCTTAATGTGTTCGTGATGCCCATGATGCCCATGATGCCCATGATGTCCATAATCGCCTAGATGAAGACCACGCTTCTCAACGACTTTGCTATCGTCCTTTCCTTCCTCAGCGTCTTTCTCGCTCGCCGCAACAAAATTATCTGCTTTTTCGGCCGCCGGCGCACAATTCGCAATTGCCACGCACAAGGCGAGACAAGGTAGAACAAACTGTAAATAGAAAAAAATTTTATTTTAGTAAAAAAATAACACTTATGTATATCCACTTTGATGGCTGCTGTTGCTTTTGGAAGAAAATGTTGGGTATCCACAAATAATTACCAAGCGCATTGTTGAGCTGTCGGTTTGAACGGTCCAAAAGAGGAAAATTACTACTGAGAGTTTGTTTAGCCAATAACGAGATCCAAGTTGGGACTGACTTGTTTAGCTGTGGTCGCGTACTTTATATACACGTGAAAAAGCAACGCGCGCATGCGCTTCTGTACCAATTGCTGCGCTTGATGTGCGCTGCAGACTGCAGTATATATTTACATATATGCATGTAAATGTATATATATCTTACATATATACATATATTTATACGAGTATGTATAAACATTCGAATCTTTTTAACGCCAAAAGAGTGCAGCAATAACAATGCGCTATAAGTGCCACATAAAAAAAAACACCACATATACATACATACATACATACATACATACGAACATATGAACAAATTAAGTATGTGTGCTGGCTTGTACATAGTTAAATGCAATACCAACACTAGCCGTTGTAGCTATAGCGAACAAATCAGTGGTAACAAATACGAAAAAGCTGAAATAATGAGTTATTAACATAAGTTTCGCCACAGTTTAAATACCCGATACCGTAGATCTGCCAGCGATATTCCATAACCATTTTGAACGGAGCGGACTGAAAGTGTTGCACAGATGTACATATGTTTCTAAGGCAAAAACGCCTATTTTCTTAAGTTTCAAAGCAATGAAGGTTGCTAGACGATCCTTCGAAAGCTAATTACAAGAAATTCAAATTAACGCTTGCTATTAAAATCAAACGAGGTCGAGTTATCGTTCCAAGCAAATGCTTTGTGTTGCTGACATGTTGTTGTAAACTTACGTCGTTACTCAACGTCATTTCACATAGTCGCATTAGTAGAACTATGTAACTTGTTCTCGAGTCTTTCTGATATTTGGTAAATCATTTCAAAAGCCCGGTCGTTTCGGGTCATGATTTTAGATTTTAACAAAACCTTGATATGTTGTTTTTGGGTCAATTTAAGGAGACACGTATTTTTTTTAGCCAAAAAAAATTTGTTTGTGAATTTTTCGCAATTTCATTTTTTCGTAAAAATCAAGTTTTCTCGTTCGCTTCACAAACTTTATTTTTTCAACATGCATAACTTCTACAAATACCAACCGATTTAAGAAATTTTTTTTCAAATGTTTGTAATTATCTTCTTTTAAATACATGACAATTAAAAAAAAATGGATTAAAAAATTGCCAAAAAGTTGCAAAATTTATTTTTTCAAAATGCTTTTTTTCAAAATTTTTCCAAAAAAAATAGACAGTTGAAACTTTAATCTGGCCAACTGCCAAGTAGCCGAAATTTGTTTTTTGAAGTTATGATTTTTTATACAATTTTTTTTTTGCATATCATATAAATCAGGAACGCTACATTTTTGGTATCACAAGAATAAAGTTGAAGTTAAATTTTTCATTCGAAATTCAACTTTTTAATTTTTTGTAACGTTTTTCTTTAACAATTTTCACACGTGCGAAATAAAGAGAAGTATTAAGGCGGAAGCTTTCAAATCGAGGAAGCAATCTTTTCCAGTTACACTACATACACACATAAGCATAGGTGCCAGATTAAAATGTGATAATGGGTGCAGACAGGTAGATGCAACTTTTTCACGGACTGCATCTGGGTTGGTACTGTCGTAGAGACTCATGTCCAGAACACACCGGCCGACGAAATATTTTACGGTCGTATCGGTTGGCGAACGTTACGCGTCAGTACTGATTTGTGGCGGTTAGGCATTTGTGCTTCTTTCCCGTTGAAAAAAAGTAAACATACATGTGTATATAGTATATATGTACATACATACATAAGTATATAAAAGATAAGGACGATGCCGATGAAAAAAGGACTATATCATATCAAACTTCAAGCCTCTAAAGCTTTTCGCAGATGCTACAAAATCCATTGTTTTTGGGGTATTTAGAATACAACCTGTTTGATGCAATTCTCTCAAAACTCGCTACACTTAAAACTATGGCACAAAAGAAAAGCGTTCAACGCTTGGTTGATTATGTCAACGACCTGTTTTCCGCAATCCGTCGCGCATTCATGCGTCGTCGTTGTCTTGCCAAAAGGAAATGGTACAATGGTATACTGCTATACTCCTATACTGAAGAGGAAAATCGCCAACGTCTGTATACATATGTATGTATGTATGTATGCGCGGCGAGCTCTTGCTTGCAAACATGAAATCGAATTTAAGTAGATAAATTCATATATTTTATATGTATTCGTATTTACGAGTATGTGTCTATGTATGTATGTAGATTGGTAAGTAAATTAGCACAAAGCTCGCAGAGATATTATGAAACCGCTGACACTATGTGTACACCTATGCTCATGTAGATACAGAAGTACTTTCTTGCATGTATATACATACATATGTACATACATTTAAGCTTTTGTGCCAATTTACGTTTTAGTGACTTTTCAGTAAGTTAGTTCAATGAAAGAAATGCTTAGACATACAAATATTTAGTTATTATTGCAAAACCGCTGCAGACATTGACAGCGAATGGCGGAGTACATAAAGTCGCTTCCGTTAACACCACATAAAATCCACCAATGTCCTTACCTTTGCGAATTATGTAAATGAACTTGAATAGCCCTCATTACTTGTACACCGACAACCCGCAGCAACCTCGAAACAACATTCATCGTCGGCTAGCTGTAGGTCTTGAGTTCGTTTTCAATTACGGAAGAAAGTGCCTAGTGGCAGCCAAGCGCAGTGGTTGTTGATCTTCAGCAAATCGTCTAAGCGTTGTTATTGAAAACCTGATAGGCCAGAGTGTATGTACATGCTAAAGCCTTCCTGCATTTTACGTTTTATTTCTTGCACTTTTGCACTTTTCATTTTTGCCTTTTTTCGCAATATAAAACATACATACAAATATAAATGCATACAACTGAGTATTTAGCAATGGAAGTGCGTTAAACGCGTTGATTCGCTTTTTATAGCAGGGAAAATTCGGAAAATCTCATTTATTTCCCAATCTTTTAATAATAATTTATGAAAATAATTTCTTCGCTTTAGTGGCTCTACGAGACCAAAAAACTACGACAGTTGCATCGTTCATCCTTCCGTTGCGTTTCACGCGCCCTTTCTTTCATTGCCCACCAACAAGCGCGGGCGGTCAAAGAAATCTTTTCATCCTCGCATCATCATCCATAGGTCAATGTTACCTTACTAACGTAATCGTCGATATTTTTTATTTTGGACTTAAACCATTACATATATGTACATATGTAGTTTATACAGTTCACCATTCCATTTTCCGATACTCGTTTTGTTCTCGTTCACTGCTGGACCATTTTCTTTTGCTTCCTTCTCTAAATTGGTGAATGCTGCACTAACGCCCCATGCGTTAAACTCACCGATGTTAATGTCATCTGCTTACAGCAGCTATTGCTGCGATTACTTAACTCCATTTATGCAAGGGAAAGAGCTCGGATATGATCTCACTTTTATAATTTGTGTGCTCGCTGCAGCTGTAAGCAGACCAATTAGGGCAAATGGCAATTCCCAAATGAGGACGCTTACATGTAGTCTTTGTACAGTGCTTATTGGATGCTCGAGGTGCAATAAGCATCACATTTTAAAAGAAAAGATCGTGTGAGTCGATTGGTTTATCTAACATCTTTTTCAGGATTTGGTGCTGTGAATATATGCTGGGAAGGCTTTAGGCTTACCACGCGGACTGAATTGGGCAAAGTTAACTGAGACTTCAATTCCCTGTCATTTTGTTCCTAAGTTATCTTACTGCTTTTTTCACCTCGTATTGGTCAAGTAGAGGGATGTGAACATTTTATCTAAGTTGTGGTCTGGTACATACTAAATAAAATTCCCAACCAACAAAATAAAGACAATTCATAATGAATCAGGTGGCAATATTTTACAACCGTTAATAAATATAAAGGAGTGATTTTCTTGAAATGTTCATACTGTTTTATACTTTTCACATTTGTTTCCTTTTTATGAATAAAACTCAGTTTTCTTAATTCCTTAAATCACAAAGGTGAGTTCTTAACCTCAGAAGTTCTGGCAAGAGGAAAAACCTTAAGTCATTAAAAAATCTGAAAGCATAATCAATGTTTTTCATTCATAAGAAAAATTATAGCCAAAGAAAATAGGGTAACTTTTGCGCCACCTTGTACATCTATTTTATAAACTGTTTACTAATTTAAATCTTAATTATTGCTATAACTTCCTTCGTATTTATTAAACATTACATTATCGGTCGAATTTTCGCGCCATACTGGTCCTGTATACTTAAGGCTGACTGCAACTTATATAAAAAGAAATCAATTTTGGAAATCCAAAAATTTTCTTTTCTTTTAAGCGTGAGTTCTAAAATTGAAATGTCATCCTTTTTTTTTTTGTTTAGACTTAATGATAGAAAAACGTGCTTTTTTGAAACGCTCTAAACTCCAAAATTTTTGGATTCCCAAGTTGAATTTTGTTCATGATAGTTGCGACCAGTCTAATATAGTAGTCTAATATACATACATATTAACTAAACGTTAGCAATCGTGTCGTACTTTGCTATCAAAAATTTAACCTAGAGAAACCCAGATATCAGTCTACCCTTCTCGTCCTACTATGATTTAAGTGTGTAATAATACAAAAAACATCTCACACGAACCCGTTTTAATGAATATGAGATGCTTCTTCATTCACTTTATTTGCTACTTACTCGTGTGTATGTATATGTATGCACATAAAATTGCTTTATAATGCATACAAATTTATTTACATTCAAGTATAACACATTACATTCATTCAGCAGCAATTTTGGTCGTTTTTTTTTTTGGTCAACGACCTTCATCTGAGAATTACATGGCTTTTTTATTATAATTGTCTATGCATCTATACATAACTACATATGTACATACATACACACAAATATGCATACATACATATATTATTAGTACATATGAAGTTATTTATGTTTTTTAACTTTTGGCTCATTCCACGGAAATCAATACGATTTTTTATAAATATTACTGATCCTGTTTTTGCAGTCTCTTAAAATTCAAATTTTAACTGTTTAAGGCTAAGCAAATCTGTCAAAAAAGGTAACGTCGAATATTAATCTGAATGGTGACTAACCGCAAGTAGTTTTGATTAAACATAGAAAAATTGGCCTTAGTTCTCAAGGACACCAGTCACAATATTGTTATATATAGTACTGACTGAAACGAAAGTTTACACCTATCTCCGTGGAATGTGTCACTTTGTTTACAAAATTGTTGTTCATGTGATAGAAAGCAATTCAAAAGTTAATTTTTTTTTCTTGAATCGATAGGCTACCGAATGAAAGAAACTAATTAACCTTGACCATAAAGTATATATGTATGTACATACATAAAAATACACAAAGAGGAAACCTTACAGACAATTGGATCATGAGTTTATATACAATTCCACATACTGAGGGATCTCCGCGAGCTCTTTCATACTAGGCGAGGTTTCAGACATTACGCTAGTATATGATTCGGCTAAAAAAAAAATGGCCATGAACAAAAAGTTGTGCAAGAATATAAAAAAAGGTTAATCACTGCTCATCATCAGATAACAATTTAGAGACTTTTTTCCCGAATTCAGTAAGCAAAATCAGTCTCTAATATAGAAAAGTCGCAATTTTAGACTAGTTAGCGTTCTTTAATTTCAATATAAAGACTCTTTTCTGAACATAAAATAATTTATTTTCAGTTATCGGCTGTGTAGATGGTACACACCTTTGCTTCGAAAGGGCAAAACAAAACGAAGAAATTTACTTTAATAGGAAAGGAAGACACAGTCTAACACCCGAATTCAGTAACTCAGTATCATCTCAAGTCTCAAAATGAGCTAGAGATTATTGCTTTTCCTCGCTTTCACCTTATCACCAGGTCACATTTTGAAACTTCATTTTGAGATAGGCTATATTTCGAGTCAAATGGATGCCAACTGGTCTAAAATTGTGAGATTTGTCTCTATTACAGACTGAGACGGCTTACTGAATTCGGGGGTTAGAGACTCTATTTTGAGACTAGAGGCTTCATTTTGAAACTAATGAATACCAACTGGTCTAAAATTGTATATTTCGTCTCTATTAGAGATTGAGACCGCTTACTGAATTATTGGGTTAGATACTTTATTTTGAGACGAGGCTTCATTTTGAAACTAATGAATGCCAACTGGTCTAAAATTGTAACTTTTGTCTCTATTAGAGACTGAGACTGTTTACAGAATTTGGGGATAAACCTTTCTTAATTGTTTTAAGAACTTATGCTGGTTTTCTGTAATTTTTAATAATCTCAGGTCTCAAAATTTTAGAATATAAGCTTGAAATTGTTACCTATTTTCGCTTTCTCATTTTTTATTTGCATTTCTGTTTAAATTTAATTTGATTCAATTTTTTTTGTGACCTGCTTATAACTTCGCTACATTTTAAGGAGTTTATTTTGAGGCTAGAGTCTTTGTTTTGTGACAACTGAATTCCAAATGGTATAAAAATTAATTTCTTGTCTTATTTTTTTGACTGCTACATAATTTAGGCATAAGTAAAAAATTCGTTCAATGTTTCTTTCATCCGAAAATTTTACTCTCAATTTAAATTTAAATATGCATTTAAAATACGGCCATCTCCATTTTTTAGTTAACATGATCTCTAATTAAGTGTTATACCATAATATTAATATAAGAACACCTACGACAATAAAACCTAGTGAACTATCCAAATGTATGAAGCGTAAGAAAATAAGGATATGATCGAAACTGTTCTGGCTTACCATTTCTGTACTTTATAAACACTTTTATTTATTACGCTGTCAAATATTTATTGCGAATTCTCGTTATTACTCAATCGAGCATTATTTTTTTTAAATCCACTTAAAAAAGTGGGTTTTCAGTTTTTATCCCTGAAAACTTCCAACAAGCTTACTTTTATAATAGACTTGTTATATATCATTTTTAATGGTTAATAATCCTCGTTTGGAAAATATTCGAGTTTTCAATAGATAAGTTCACCAAGCACATACAATAAATTTTTTTTTTTTTTCAAATAAAGAAACATTGGAGAGTTCAGGGAGTAATATAACACTTTTCCGATGTTGTACTCGATCTTATCTGTACCCTCTACTAAGTTATTTCCCATGTGTATTTTCATTGTAGCACCACATTATTTTTCATTTTTTATATTTTCTAATTGTGGGTGGTTTTTAAATACATAAGTTCTTGCTTCGGCAGAACATATACTAAAATTGGAACGATACAGAGAAGATTAGCATGGCCCCTGCGCAAGGATGACACGCAAAATCGTGAAGCGTTCCACATTTTTTTTCTATATGGAAACTCTCCAAAGTCGACCCTAAACACTCTGAAACCACCTTACCACCAAGGAATCCGCAAAAGTCTTTATGCCTTCCCCACAACACCCATTGCTAACCTACTAACCGAATCAGGTTTACCGGCAATAGAAACAAGGTACACAACATCATTACACAAACTTTTACCCAAAATACTATACAAGAACAACTCAATAATCGACGCAGACGTCGACAAGGCAATAAAAAGCAAAAAATCTTCAAAACTGATCTCCGCTATTCACCGTATTCTAAACGCACCTAACCACTATAACATACATCGACCACAGGCCAAAAAACTTCAAAAATCACCTCCTTGGCTCTTTAATCCAAAAACATGTTCAACACATCTCGATGAACTCACAAAGGATAAAACTTCACCCGAAATCTATAGACAGTTATTCGCCGAACTTATATCTAGATACTGCAACCTCAAATATGAGATTGTTTACACAGATGCATCAAAAAATTCGCATAACGCGGCATACGCTATTGTTGACTCTCAAGGTCGTACCATAAAGCAGCAAAAGATGAATGCCATCTCCTCAATATTCACTTCCGAGGCGGCTGCCATCCTCGATGGTATCCAAACATACAGCAAACACAAAAATTAGTAATTTGCACCGACAGCCTCTCGGTATTAAAAGCTGTCCAAAACAACTTTAACTGTGAATGGGGCGTAATCAACGCCATTCGCGATCATCTATACAATAATAAAAACATCCAACTGCTATGGTGTCCTGGGCACGTTGGGATATCAGGCAACGAACTCGCAGACAAAGCTGCCAAGTTAGCATGCCTTTCACCAATTGTCCAAAACCCCACAATAGAAAAAATCGACTTCCAACACTTCATCCACCAGCAAACAAAGTTATACCAAAGCCAAGTAGCCGCCCAAAACCAACACCACCACTACAAAAGTAGCAACCCACATCACACACCAGCACAATACCCCACCAACATAGAGAAACACAAAATCAAAATCTTTTCCCGTCTAAGACTCGGACACACCACCCACACCCACTCCCACCTACTGGAAAAAAATGGGACTAAACACTGCCAATTCTGTCGAATCTCCAACAACTCAGTCACACACATCCTAGCAGAATGCACAGCTCTATCCAACATCCGCCGCAGAACATTGCAGAACAAAAACCCAATAACTCTCCTCCAAACCCCAACACTCGAAAACATCGCAAACATCAACAAATATATACAAGCAATCAACATCAAAATATAAAAACACATTCATACATATTCAGACACCAAAACACTAACATTTTATTGTTGACTACCTAGCCGATGGCCTCAGCAGCTAGCGCTAATTTCACGCTTTAAATTTATAATTAATTTATAAGTTTAATATATTAAATAATAATAATAATAATAAATACATAAATGCAGATACTTTTCTAACAAACTAAAACCACACTATACATGCATATGTTAAATAACAGAAACAAACATTAACCCCCGAATTCAGTAAGCAGTTCCAGTCTTTAATAGAGACAAAAGTCACAAATTTAGACCAGTTGGCATCCATTAGACTCAAAATAAAGTCTCAAAATGGAAAAACAAGAAAAATCCGTTGGTTTTGGTACTCATCCTTTATTTTTTTAATATAGCCAATCTCAATCAGAAAAAAGGTTGGTGAGGGCGTTTGTGGATTAATGTAATGAATATTTTAGGCAACGCATAGCCTGCAGTTCTTTCAGTTTCATCTTTTCCTGATATTTGATTCGGTTTTAGAAGCCCTATCAGCACTTAAAACAATATTAACATATAAAAGGTTTCAATTCGATTTAATTTAATTTTTGTGATTGTAAAACATATTCATTAATGGCCACCGGAGTAGAGTATGCCAGCATCCCTAAACAGATAATAGCAAGTATTTCAGGCTTTTCAAAACAAATATACATTCGAACTTTACTATTTGATTTCTGACACATCATCCGACAAGATATTAGTGCAACATGCTATTTTATAGATATTTGTTGGAACGATTTTCCATCATCCCTTGTTAATTTTGGTTTGGAGACAAACTTTCGTTCTTATAAAAATGAAAGATACGCCTGATTGTGTTATTACATTTATAAAAATGCGTAACATTGACCGAAAACGATTGTATTTGCCAACAATATTATTTCATTTATTTACAATCACAAGAACTTACAACGACGACTTCAATAGAGACAAAACTTTTTTTTAAATACTGGGGTTTCGAATGAAATGAATGTTTTGAGGAATATCTTTAAATAGATATTTTATTTAACCCAAATCTTCAGGATTGAACATGCCCTGTAAAGGATAAAAGTGTTTATTTTAAGGGTTTATTTAAAGGGTATATGTAAACTTACCCTGGCGCGTCTCAAAATGGAATCTTTACTAGCATCATATGGATGATCCTTTGATGGAATTTCTAGCACAGATGGCACTGGTGATGTGTGTGAATCAATCACGTGACGGATAAGTTCGGCGCAATTTTGGTTTATCAAGATAATGTCGATATCATCGCGCTTCAAAAAACGCCTAAAGCAATCTTCGAGTTCACTTACAGGCGTATCTGTATTATTGCAAAATGTGTTAAGAGAATAGAGCTTACAATAAATCTATGGAACAAATCATTACACTAACTTTTATCGACCACCATAAAATTAGGATGACGGTTCTTGTTGATTTCGCCAACTCCACCCAAAAGAAAACCAACGCAGGTGTCCTTCAAATAAACGTAGAGTAGTGTAAAATATATTTGTAAATGGTTTTACTCACTTCATCACCAATAACCGATATAAGTTTTCCTCTTGCTGAATGCAAAGCCATTTTTTCACTTTTCTATCAATAAATTACGTTTGCACAGGCAGCAGGTAGAGCTCGGGAATGGTCAGCTGACATATGTCAAATTAACTGTGTCAAATGACAAAAAATTATCTACAATTCAAAAGCTTGGCTAATGAACCAAATTCATCGCCGATCAATTTCTCTCTCCTATATATTTTCGGGCACGTAGTATAACATTTATATACAAAACTTCTGATGGAAAACGGTATCTCGAGAAAAAATTTAGTATAATTATCGGTTCAGTAAACACCGTACATAAAATATTAGAAATAAGAACACTAACAGTTAAATAACATATAATATTAATATCGAATACCCCTAACATAGGTCTCTGGTAAAGTTTTGATGAAAGTTGACAAAGAACTCTAACCGAAAATTCTATATATTAGGGAACCTCACACTGAGCTCGCTAAGGTTTTAATAATTTTTCTATGTATTTTAATCTTGTTATTTTATTACTATAACTAAGTATTTGTTTAACATTTACCGAGTTAACAGATATGATTAAGGGCCAGTTTTTAAGGGCCTACTACAGCTATGATTAAGGCCCAGTTTCACCAGTTTTCAGTGCAAGTTAAACTCTTTTTGTCGTTTAAACTAAGTTTCAACTCAGTATGCGGTTTCTCAGTCAACTTTAAACTAAGTTTTAACTAAGTTTAAACGGCAGCTCGCTGACAAAGAACGTAAATCTATAAGAAGCGACAACACGCTGAAATAAAAAATTTCAGATATTTCTGAGGCCGTATGGTGCCGTCCATCTCCAGGAGTTCACCACATGCTTTGATACGTTGTCCGTTCGAAAGTAGAAGAAAATATTTTCGCCGACATGTTTGCGATCAAAAAAAAATAAAAAATGACGGTGGAATTTTAAGTGCTGCTTGTTTTTATTAAAAATTCAATCAAAAATCCTAAATATTTTGAAAAATGTGCATAATAAATAATAATAGATGTACGTTCTTTGATATGACCGCCACAAAATTTGCTAGCTATTACTCCTGTTTACTTGCGGTCTTCACCTGCTTTCAACGCTCGCTTACTTCTGAAAGCAAGCGACATGTCGCACGTGAAGACCGCAGAAAGTTGAAAGTATGCTTCGTCTAGCAAACCGATCGGTAAGCGAGCGCTCGCTTGCTTTCAACTGTCATTTTTGTAGTTTGACAACCATTTTCGCATTTCGTAGCATCTTTCATTGAGGCAACATCGTTTATCATAGGCTCTTCGAGCACAAAAAAGCTTTTTAATAAGATATATTGATAAAATCGAGTGTCGCGTTACTGATCTTTGTAAATTAATTAATTTATACCGACAATATGAGTGGGTTTGGAGTTTGAATAGCACGCAGGGCACGAACCTTCTTGCTCTACGACATGTTGCAAATGAAAAAGTATGCTTTCAAAATGCCCAGTGAACAAATCTCTCTCTCGCTTGCGACGACAAGAAGCAGAAAGCAACCTAGCATTGAAAGCAGGTGAAGACCGCCCGTTATATGGGATATAAATAATATGGCATCATCCCGTCAGATTGGTTGGCATTACTGCCTTTTGACATTTCTATTGACAGCATTGTGGACGGCAAAAGTGTTTGGTCATTTTCCCAACCGCTTTTTATTAATACGTTCATTTTTATAATTCATTGAAATTTCAATTAAAATGTAAGTTTATGGGACTCATTAAAATAGCCGAAGCTCTAATGTCTATTTGATATATTTCAGATGTTTTTGACGCGAGCTGAATATGATCGAGGTGTAAATACCTTCTCGCCAGAAGGACGCCTTTTCCAAGTTGAATATGCCATAGAAGCAATTAAATTAGGATCTACAGCCATTGGAATCTGCACAAGTAGTGGTAAGTCTTTGTCAATGAAATCATGCAGTGCACTGTTGAAATGGCTTGTCTCAATATGTAGGTGTAGTACTTGCTGCCGAGAAACGAAGCACATCTGACTTGATGGTATCTAGTAGCGTTGAAAAAATCGTCCAAGTTGACAGACATATTGGATGTGTTACATCAGGACTTACTGCTGACGCGCGTACATTGATTGATCGTGCTAGAGTTGAATGCCAAAACTACTGGTTCATATATAATGAAACAATGCCAATCGAATCGTGCGCCCAAGCAGTATCAGCTATGGCTATACAGTTTGGTGATAGTAGCGATGGCGGCTCGGCAATGAGTAGACCCTTTGGTGTAGCCATGCTTTTTGCCGGGATTAATGAAGGTGTACCTCAGCTTTGGCACATGGATCCTTCGGGTACATATGTTCGATATGGTGCTAAAGCTATCGGTTCTGGTAGTGAAGGTGCACAGCAAACACTCAAGGATGAGTACCACAAAGATATGAGCTTAGGAGAAGCGAAGAAGCTGGCAATGTCCATACTCAAGCAAGTAATGGAAGAAAAACTGGAATCGAAAAATGTTGAATTGCTGGTGATGAAACCAAATGAAGAGTTTCGCATGTATTCAAAAGAAGAAGTGGAAAGTGAAATTAATGCACTGTAGATCAGTAAAGGTCTAGAAGGTCTTATGTGTAGTGACCTCTTTATAGATACATATTGAATTTGTTTTGCTTGTGGTACTTTGGATTTAAATAAAATGAGGAAAATTTAAGAGGTGCACCTTATCGGAACTCATACATGCATACATATGTCGCTCATTTACTAAGAGTGTCATAATTCAAAAAATAGATAAATCAAGTTAAACATGCAGAAAACACCGTACAGAAGAAAAAATTTATTAATGTTTACTATATAAGCATTTTTTTATTCAAAACTTAATTTATTATTTGTTAAAACCAAGGTACATTAATATGCCTTGATTAAAACTGTTTTCTCGATTCTGTTTTTTTTGATTTATTACACTCTTTTAGTAACAGCGATATGGAAATATGTACATTAAATATGATATAAGAATTTATTTCGACTAAAACTACATATGTACGTTCAAAAATATTCAAATTTACAAGACTCTCAAACTTAAAAAAATCTAACTAAAGGAAGACACTATATTATTTGCCGTTCGCAACTTGGTATTTTAAATAGGATATTCCTATAAATTTCGGTGTGGTGTGATTATTATTACTACTGCTTTTCAACGCCGTTACTGCCGCTATCCTTACGGCGTAGCAACAGTGTTTGGCTAGCATGTGTATCGGTTAGTGAGTATATTTCGGGTTCAAATACAGGAGGACACTCCATATGCGGGTACTCGGGCGAGTTGATTGTCGCTGCGTTCGCACCAATGGCAGCAGTCGTGTCTTTAAGGCTTCTGGTGCTGCTGTTACCCTCGCGATGTTCGTGAGGCGGTAGAGGTGGTGGTGGTGCTACAACGTCTGGCGCTGTAATTACTGAGCTCGATTGAGATGTCGTCAAATGTGCATGTCGCGAGTTGTTCGCTCCACTACGATCACTCTGACAGTGGTTGGAGGATGGCTGTTGCTGATGGTGTTGTGCGGTGTTCACCTTGGGAAATATTATCTGGGAAAATATTTCGCGATCGTATTCTCGCCCAGTGCAAGTGGGTGTCGTGGGCATTGAAATACCGCTCATATTATGCTGATACTGTTGGTGATGATGATGATGCTGTGTACCAAAGACGGTACGATGCAGCAGTGGGGAGCCTAGCAGTCTTTTCTCTTTGCTACCCTTAGCGCCGCTACCTGTCACATTACTGTTGCTGTTTGAACCACCAGCAACACTACCCCCGCTATTGCTGCCGCCACCAACACCAAATGTTGTGCTCAACTTTGTCAAAATAGGCACAGAGTTTTTGCGATGTGCGTCATATTTAGCACCCGCCTTCTCTTTCAAATCATTATTATATGTATGGCTCTTTTTTATACCAATACTACCAATACTGCCTCTTCCACTGTTCGATAATTCCAAGTCGCGTTGACTGGGCTTCTGCTTGTTCAGCGGCAAAGTCATGGTCATCGCCGAGCCACCACTATTATTACTGCCCGTATGCTTGTGGAACTGTTGAAATATACGCTCACTTTTGCTTTTCTTTTTAATACTGCCAGAACGTTTTTCGCCGTTGCCGCTTGCCAACTCTGTAATTGATGACGTAGAGGAACAGCTATTACTCGAATGTTTCTTATTTTTGTGCGGCAGTAGCGCAAATGAACGTGATTTGATACTACTCTCCGTTTGATAGTCGGCATTGCTGCTAGCTGTTGATATATTGGAATTTTGACGTGATGCCGTTAATATACCAGTAGCTCCGCTACTTATTGGTTCATCACCGGATATTAGTTCATAACCAAAGTCTCGCAATTTTAAACCCTCTTTGGTGCGTGTGCGACGAATATCTTCATCGTCTGGCTTGAAGCTAATTTCATAATCGGGAGTCTTCGGCAAACTGCGATTCTGCGTTTTCGATAACTTACTGCTGATGCTACCGGCACAGCTCTCATCACCATCTCCGCCACCGCCAACAGATCCACCTGCCCTATTCTGCTGCAAATCCTTCTTTTCAACACCCAGCAACACACGATTGTTATACATTTCCTGCGCCTCTTCCTCTTGCTTGCGCAACATGAGATCTTTTAAGGTGATGAAACTCTGTATATTATGATGTGCATCCCAGGAATTGGCGGAGTTGATTTTCGGCAGCGAATAGTCAAGTGTTTTCGAAGTTTGAAAATCAAATTCGACTAAATTTGGATTGGAAGCATGTATAAAGTTGTAAGGTATTTTTCGCATAGATCTCGACGAAATGCTTGAAGCTGTTGAGGAAGTACTGTGGGCACCAGGTGACTGATGGCTCACAAGATATGATTTATTGCGTTCCGGCGCCGGTGCTGGAGATGATGGTGGACCCAAACAGGTTGTAGACAACACTGCAGATGTTATTGAAAAATCAGTACCGTTGCTAACGATTGACGTGTGACTTGAAGAGAGCGAAAGTTTACGACTTAAATTTTGTACAGTTGGTGGTGGCGCTGGAGCTGCTGTAACTGGTACCAATTGCGCTTGTGAAGAATTCAATGAATGTGTAGGCGGACTACTGCTGAGCTGTGTTTGAAACGTCAGCTCGTGGTGATAACCAGGCATATTGGTGCCAATCTGTAAACCAAAACTGCCGCCTGGTACTTTTCGATAACTTCTATATTGATCTGTAGGCACTGGAATGTCACTCGAAGATTTCTTCTCGCTTGACGAAGTGCTGCTTTTAAATGGCAATGTGCCCTTTGTCAATTTACGCAGCGAACCCAAATATCGTCGCTCTTGTTTTGGCTGTGATGTTATGGGCGTGGATGTGGTGATCGATAGATTCGCCACAATATCCTTTCCTGAGGATTGAGGCGATGGTGTACATAGATTGTTGGAGACTATAGATTCCGTTTCTTCGCCAGAGCTATCAGTTTCAGAGAATAGTTCTTTAGTGTTGATATCATCCATGGCAGCACCGCTACCTGTTACAAGTTGACGGATCGATTGCGAGTTAGGCAGCGGATGCAAAGTTGCTTGTTTGAGTAGTTCCACCCACTGATTGAGAGCATCTTGTGATTCAACTGCGAAATAGAATGTCTTGGCCGCATGGTATACTTTGAAGGCATGTGGTTTCGAATGAACTTCCTGTGGAAGACAAATAATTTTAAAAAAATTTTTTTAAATAATTTTAAATAATTTTTCAAGCTATTTCAAATTTGTTTTTACATCCATTTTGTTGGCTTTTATATTAAAATTTACAACAATTTTTCTTTACTTTTGGTGTTAAAAATAATACCTAACGCCAAAAAAACACACACTGTGCATTTGCTGGATTTACAAAATTAAATCATACATATACACATGTATCTATGAACGAAAAGTCAAATATATAGCTGCCTGTGGTAACGTTTTTAATAATAAAATTTGTACCGATATGAGTATGAATACCATTTATACTTTTGTACATATGTAATTATTTACCTTGGCCAGTGATACTGTGAAACCGGGTAGAAAAATTACACAACTAGCTTTCGTCGCTTCTTTGGAACGAAATCCATATAGAATCGTATTGAGCATTACAAAATAAAGTCGCGCCCAAAATGTAACACCACGTCTATCCTTTGTGCGTCGGTACAAATGTCCCTGTATATCACCAGTGCCGAGTACCTTCAGATTAACGTTACGTCTTTTAGCTACCAGGCTATGCTTCTTTTTTAGCGACAATGTCCGACTTTTTGTCGGTGTATGCAATTCATTGATTTGCGATGGTGGGGATGTCACAATTGTTTGCATTAAAGGCATAGTTAATTGCATTGAAGTATTGAGTATAGCTTCTGAACTACTAGTTGGGGTAGTTAGTCTAATGTTCGAAGGTGACTGTAAAGAGCCTGATGATAACAATGCAGTCCCTACTAGGTTTGCTGGTTTTGGTGGAGGTGGTGGCACTGGTTGTGGTAACATATCTCGTTGTTTACGTGGTCGAGGTGGTGGCACTGGCGGTGTTTGCTGACGAAATTCTTTACGTGGCTCAATAGCGGGAGGAGTGTCACACTCTACGCCGGTATTGTCGTAAGCTGGTGTGCTGTGACTTTTATCGAGACGGCCGCGACGTGCAACGATTGGCATATTAACGGCTTCAATAACTGGTGGCGCAGTAACAACGTCAGGTAATGGTGCTGGCGGTTTGGGTGTTGTTGGTGTTGCTGTCGGTGTAGAAGAAATTATAATTGAAGTTCTGCCATTTCGTATCGCATTGCGCTGCATATCCAATACATCTCCATCCTCTTCATCTGCAAATAGTATTGGCTCGAATGTTTCTAAAATTGTATTTTCTACATTGCAAGTATATTTCTCATTCACTGGATAATCTTCATATTTCATATTAGCATCAAAACGCACAACCTTGCTGACTCCAGGCTTTGAGCGTTCTATAGTATTTTCACCGTTGTCTGCAGTTGTCTTCGATTTATTAAATACTTCCTGCAGTTCAGCGCCTCCTTCACTTTTGCTGGCCATGCCTATGCAGGTTTTCGGGCGCGAAGTGAGCTCCAAGCCGAAACCGAACGACTTGCATTTATCTCTGAGGCTTGGTGATGAGGGGTCACCCACTATGCCAGCGCTTGGTTTATAATGCTGTGTCACGTCAAGGCCACACTTCAAGTCACCACTAATTGTATGCCTACGCTGTAGCACTGTACGTGGTTTTTCATAATACAGCCGACTACGTTTCTCCGACGTCTTTGTTTCTGTGGGTGTGGACGTATCACTGCAATTTGATTCCGAATCTGAAGCGGTAGTAGCTGCTTTTTCTTCAGATTTCAGTGATAACAATTCAAATGCAGCTGAATTGTTAGGCACTGTTAGAAAACCTGTTCTTGCGGTTGGTAAGTTTTCACCCCAACGGGATCCAACTGTACGCTTCTTGCTCGGTAATCGATATGGTTGCATGTAAATTTGACCATAAATTTTCGTATGTTTTGGCCGCTTTTTTAATGTTAAAAGTACATCGGTTGGTGACACATGTAGCTGATGCCATACAGTTTTGCCCTGCCACCCAACAACTGTCTGATAGTTGATTTGTACAATTTCGTCACCGTATTCTATTTTGCCTGATGTGTGAGCTGGAGAATTGTATTTAATCTCAGTAATCCGATGAACACCGTGATAGTTCGATTCGATTTCAAATCCCGGATCCATTTCCCTTTTCTTGACCGTTACCAGATTTAAAGAAGCTGGTTGCAAGAGCATAGGATCAGAAATATCTTGTATGATATAATTGGCAAGTCGTTCAAGTTTCTCGGCGGTTCCACGAATTTGATCCACTGGACGTTCAACAAAGCGATCACGTCGAGCCGTGGTGGCCATTTCTAGGCCAAGACGCAGCAAATTACGACATATTTCAGTGAATTGAACTTGTCCCTGGAAGGGTGCGCGTTCCAGCCAATCAATAAGCGGCTTTATTGTACCGATAGTGCGGGTAATATCACTTAGAATTTGAGTCTCGATTTTGGAGGAGTCACTATGTGTGACCAATTGTCGATGCAAGCTATGCGCTGCAGTAGCAACATGTAATGCCATAAATTGCAGATTTTCTTTGTCTTTTAAATCTCTTACGAAGTTACGCAAATTTTCTACAGCTTCTAAGACAATTTCTTGATGACCAATTGAGTACATGCCTAGTTGCTCCAATTCGTAGGGGCGTATATTGAGTAGTTGACGACCACCGACTTCATTGTTTGTGAATGAATTGATATAGTGTTGCATTGACTCATCCAAACCTAAAAAAGGGATAATTTTAAAAAACGAACTTTGCACAATTCGGGAGTGGCACTCACTCTTTTATAGGTACTCTGTTTCACAAACATTGCAATCTTGAAAACCTTAATTTTTTTTTTTTTGTTTTTACTTACCTTTCAGCCAGTCTGTCACTTGGTCTGGGGTCCACTCCTCAACATTTATATAGGCCATTGTTGCACTCTATTTTAGAAGCACAGCCGGAGTACCATTTGTAGGAAATTAAAAAAAAATGCAATGCAAAAACTGTTCCGTTTCTCACGTCGTTCCGTAAACTACACCCAACTTTTGCTATCAACAGCAATAAGAAAGCAAAAGCACTGACATTATTTACATCTTTACAAGAAACTATCACCTTCTATAAATATCTCCCTTTTATTTGTAACGAATTTACTGATTAAATACTTTCACTCCGCATAAAGCATCTACGTACTTAAGTAATTCAGCTTAAGACTTTGCAATTCTGCCCAGTGGAACTGCAAAACTAGCTCTGACACTTTTGATATATCGATAGTTTTTTTATGAGGGTGCTCAAAATTTTAAAATATTTAATTTTCCAAATTCGCATATCTACAAATC
Source organism: Philophylla caesio (assembly GCA_963971545.1). Taxonomy (NCBI): domain Eukaryota; kingdom Metazoa; phylum Arthropoda; class Insecta; order Diptera; family Tephritidae; genus Philophylla; species Philophylla caesio. Next base: position 96,411,615 of record OZ020606.1, on the reverse strand, counting down.
GTAGATGTTAAGTAATGATTAGATAATGCTAATGATTGCTAATTAACCTTCTTTTGTGAAATTCTCTAATTCATTAAACAATTAGAATTAGTTCAATTAATTCCCATTAGATAATTGTAATTTTTATTCTAATCGTAAATCTAATTGCAGTTAGTTGCCATTAGCAAAAAAATTTGGTTTACCTTTACAATTAGAAATCTAATTGACTTCGTCTAATGAAATAAGATATTCAAATAGCTTGAATTAGAATCAATTATTTTGATAAAAGAAATTGTTTCCGAAGAATTATTGAAGTGAACGAATACTGTCGTAAGTCACTGTATGTGCAAACATACAGGAGAACCTTGCTGCAACAACGGAAAATCCTAAATGTGAGGGTTCGTATGCTGACTCGACCTTTTATGATTTCAGTGATAGTGGTAAGTTCTGCATAAATGACACATATACATATATGGTATTTTTAGTAAATCAGAATACATTTTGCAGAAGAAAGTACTGATTTATTGTGAAAATTTACTGAGGGAGCTGAAGGCCTGCATTTTATTTCGAATATGATGCATCAATATTTGAATGATGCTGAAAAACTTCCAATATATGGTGCAAATATCCTACATTAAAGGAAATAGCACTGTTTTGCAACACACCGCTTACGTCTTCAGGCCCTGTGGATCGTCTATTTTCCTTTGCGGGCATTATTAATAGTCCAAGGCGGGGTCGCTTGACGGACTTTTCTTTTAAAAAGTTCGTATTGCTGAAAGCGAATATACCCGGTCATTGTAGTTATTAAACAGTTAGTACGTACGTTAAATATGTGTGCATATATGTAATATATGTACATACATATGTAAGTAATAAATATGTGTGTGAAATTCATATTATGAATATTTTAGTTTTTTTTTGTTTTTAAAAATATGAAAATAATTGATTCTATTTCGAGCTAATTGAATATCTAATTGCATAGTCAATTATATTTCTAATTGTAAAGGTAAACCAATTTTTTTTGCTAATCGCAACTAATTGCAATTAGATTTACCATAGTTTCCATTTTTAAATCCAACTAAATCTTTGGTATGGATAAGCGCCATGGTTTGAAGCATCATTTTAACAATTCTTAAGGAAAGTACACAAACTAAAAATAGACTAACTAAATAGGCTAACACAACACATTTCTTTCTTGTTTTTTTGGTAATTTATTACTTAAGTCGCTGTCCACAACAAATATTTCAACAAATTTTCGAAATTAAAAAACGTTTTACTCAATCATTCAGATTCACTTCGTTTTCCTTCATATTCTTTGTTTACTTTCCTTGAGGAATATTATCGGCCGCGGAAAGACGTAATCTTGTAAACTATCGTTCTCGATGTTTCTGTTAGAAAATTACAAGTAATTTCGATTAAACCGATATGACGTAATATTCAATCGAAATCTATTTCGATTTCTTACAGAAAAACACTCGTTATTATTATGTTCCGGATTTTAATTTTCAAATCATCTGAGTTGTAAAATTTGTCTTTGGACCAAACAACTAAAAAGCTACACATACATATGTACTTTGTTATTGAAAAATCACCGGTTGAGCAAATGGTTCCGAATATGGGTATGGGAAGGTAAAAAAAAACGTTTAGGTATTACAAAGGAAGCGCATCTTTCGCTCCGTTCCGCTAATAAAATTTCTCGACCTCTTACACCATACCGGACCAAGTTCGACATTCATTGATTAATATCAGAATCTAATTTGATGTAATTGGATTTCCATGTGGTGAAATTAACCGATATAACTTGCCATAGGGAACGAAACGACATGCTACTTCTTTCCCTACAAGACACGACTACCCGAAATTGTAATTCCCAGAGTTTCTTCGGGTATTTATAACGTGATATCACTGTTAGTACCATGATTTAGAAAATACAGCGTTTGCGCCTTCCGCAAACCGCTATTCGCTCTCAGCAAATTTGACAGAATCAGCTGTGTATGCTACGTCACAGAACGCGGTTAGTTTTGTTTGTATGTTTGCAAGCATACAATTGTTTGTGCTTAAATTCAATGCTTAAAAGCAATTTTATTTAAAATAAGGTTATTAAACTTGAAGTGCGCAGTGTTAAGTGTTAAATCGCAAAGTCTATCAATGATACGGGGCTATAAAACTCGCTAAAAATGATGTGAAAGTGCAGCTGTGCGCACTTGGTAGCAAGTTAAGCTTCTTGTGTCTCCTAATGCTGCACTGCAGTTTTTTTCAAAGCATCCAATCAAACACAGAGCATAAATTAAGTTATTTGAATATAAATATGTTGCATAAAGTGCCGAAATTGGTAAAAACTTTAAAATTTAGAAATCCTAGCAGAACCTAACCTCAAATTTTTGTTTACAATCTCTTCCGATTCTCAGTAAAACCATGTTCGTGACGTTGCACGCATTTTGCTTCACATCATTTTTCGTCAGGAAGGCGCAATCTTGTAAGTATTCTATCGTTCTTGGTTAGTACTACATTGAGTAAGCGGGATCTGCATATACATATGTATATATTTTACATACATACTAAATTGCACGAGTAAGAAAGAGATGGAATATAAGAGTTTTCGGTAGACTTGTCAACTCGGCCTTAAGAATTTCATAGAAACTTTACCTAAAATCTCTGGTAGAGCTACCTGGTATATCATACATTATCTAGCCGAAAGTATATTTGCTGCGAAATGCAGATCGAATTTATCAAATGTAAAAGGATTAATTTTTGAAGTATGCATCAAATGTTTGGAATAGTTTGATTTTCCACAAAAAAGAAGATCATTTTACAGTATACGAGTGCATATTTGTACTATATACATATGTACATATATATCGTGACCAGTGCGATAATGAATAATTTATAGATTTGCCCAAAATTGAAAAAAATTGTTATTTGCATCAAAAAAAAAAATATGTATAAACAACTTTTTAAGAAATATTATCTTTTTGTATCAGTTCGTTATACACATTTCCGACACGTTAGTGGTACATACTTACATCATTTTTTTGAGATTTTTAATTTTATTTTACATATATGTTCATAAGTATATGAATAACTAATTATTTCCCGCAACACTTTTTTGCCACTTAAGACTTTAAGAGATACTTTAATTACATATCTTGACCTACTTCCCAAATTATTGCGGCATACCCTTGAAGGTTCATTTGAAATTGTAGGCCAATGATTATAGCGACCGAACCTTATCATCTCGCTCATTACGGGAGCGAAATTTTATTTGCACAAATTTCTGATTATAAAGAGGCTTGACAGGATTACACTTTAATGCGAAGAAGTGATATAATTTTTTCAATTTTGCGTTCGATCGATCCCGCACGCATATACATATATTGTATACATATGTATGTCCACTCACCGGTCTCATAAACCGATTAACTGCGTTATTCCGACGGCATTTATAACTATTTAAAAGACTATGACAAAATTAATGGCATGACTATTGAATAAACAACCGCGTCTAAAATACCTCGATTTTAAGCACTCTATGCATAGAGAATTTCACCGATACAATATTTGTGACAACTGTCATTTGATGAATTTTGTCATGTGATTTTAAAACCACTAAAGTCTCAAAAATGCATTCCTCTTCTAAGGTAAAAACTTATTTGAATCGTATTTGTTGGTAAATAAGCAAAAAATATTATCCGCTTAGGTTATAATAGCGACAGTCGACACAAGAGGCGTTGTCTATATGGCTTAATAAAAAACATACCATTATCCCTATCGTGAGTTTCGCCCAAGTTTGATGGCAGGGCTATTTAGTCCATTAAGCCTCTGTCTATTATATGTCTTATTATATTAATCTGAAGTGATTTTTGACGTGTAACTTTTTTTTTTTTTTTTGTTAAACTGCAGTTCGAATTTGCTGGGTTATTCAAAGTGGACTTAGTTTACTAAGAATTTTATCGAATGCCTGGATTGGCTGTATTGATGTGTAATACAGCGATTTTTCTCTATTAGTTGCTTTCTATTTCTTCTTTGGTTTTGTGGTTAGACCGGACGTGGTGAGACTTATAACTCTGCTGGATATTCTTCCAGTTGACCAACTGATAGTTCTTCGAATGCCTTTAATACAGAATACTGTATTTGTGGTTTGAGTGCGTTTTAGAAAGGCAGTGGGCATCTTATGATGTCAAACATTAAAATCCCATTTTGTGCAATGAGTAAAAAAAAATAAAAAAAATTAACAAAAAAAACAAAAAAAACAAAAAAAAAAAAACCAAAAAAGTGGAAAATTTTGCGGTCGGCCTCTTCTGAGGCTTTTATTTTTTCAAAGATCGCGTGGATGTAGTTGTCAGAAATAGTTATTTTTGTTGTCATTTTTAAATTTTCCAACGATTGGCAATTATATTGTAATACTTTTATCATTATCCGTATTTTCTTCGTCTTCCATTCTATCGTTATCTTTATTGTCAAGTCTTGTAAAGTGTTGTTTCAATCTCATTCACTCCTGCAGGGAGCATCCCTGGCAAACTTTGTCATTTCCGTCGTAATTTTTTCGATTTCGGTTACAACGTGCATATTTTGTTGGCTAAAAGCCGCATCGTTATTCATCGCCTTTGGTTGGCGCCTTAGCTTAACTTGCTTTTTTTTCTGTACGTTTTTATTTGCATTTTGCATCTTTTGTTTGTTTGCTTTGAGAGTTCTTGCGTAAGTTGTGGGTGTTCAAATTTCAAATTTCAAATTCTATATCAAGTTTTTTGTTCCTAATCATAATTTGTTCTATGTCTAATGGTGGAAAATGTTCTTCGTTCATTAGTTCAAACCAATTTGTTGATTCTGCTTTGTCTTCTTTTATCACTTCCCTCCTAGTTAGTTTTGTGAGAGTCATAATTTTTATAATTTGGGTTTCTTTGGCCCATGCTGGACATTTGGTTTGGTTCAACCCGTTGTGTGTTTAATCCCCACAAAGAATGCATTTCGACTCTTCACAGCTACTCTGACATTCCCTTCTAACCGTTCACACTTGAAGCATTGTCGTAAAATTGGGAAAATATTATCCACGTCTAGAATTGTGTAATTAAGAACTACTTTTTTAGGGATGTTGTCCCCTTCGAAGCCAATTTTTACTGATAACGTTGAAATTATTCTATCAGATTCCCTACTTTCTCTACGCTTTAGGCTTAAAAGCTTCATTTGGCTCCTCTTCCACCAAATCCTCTACTGAGCCACTTGACGCCATGGCGTCACCTGGCTTTAATACACCACGTTTCACCTTGCCTGTGATATTCACTTTCAACCACAAGAGTTTTTGTATAAAAAAGTATGTTGCAGCTTACCTTGGGCAGGAAAACCACCCAAAAACCACTTACAACTACTTTTATAAAAAACCAAACTGCAGCAATTAAATTACTGACTTTGTACACTAACTGCTTTAAAAAAAAATTGCCTCCGCCTTCTTTGCTAGCTCACATGGAATTGATATTGAGTTTATGCAAAGTTGCATTTAACTAAATCATAATTACAAACCCCCTTCTAGAAAGTGGGCAAATGTTTTTAGCGGTTCCTGGGTAAGTTTGGCTTACCTGAAGACCTTCCAAAAATATCTTCTGATGTGAGAACTTCTTTACCTGGCAGGGTAAACAATTAATTAAAATAGTTATAGTTTTTTATAAGTCAGAATTATTTATCAATAACTCTTATCTATGTATGTTGGTAAATTTTTGGAAAGATTTTCTTCAATTTTTGATTTGACAAACACACATGCATACATACTTATGTGCCTACAATATATCCGTCTGGTCTGAGCGGAATACGATTATACTTACTTATAATGATAACTTTACATCTCCCTACTTGTCTACAGATAAATGTCCTACAAATCCTTAGCCCACCGCAAATAAAAGAAAAAATGGATATTCTACCATCATCGATTTATTGGTTTTTGAGATTTTTTGGTAATTTATTGAGGTGTTAGAGCAGTTTCAAACAAATTTTTTTGTTTAATCTAGTTTTATTTTTTATTGTATAATCTTTTTTCACTTAAAATAAGTAATTTTAAATATTTTCAAATATTAAATTGAATTTAATTACTTGTGTTTGTATAATAATGCATGTATGTAAATGTGTAAATGCTTTTAACTGGTTTAAATACTATCATGCATATAATACCACAATGAAAAATAAATATTTGTAAGTATTTATTTCCAGTAACAATTGTTAAGTGTGTATGGATGAGCGTTCTTTAAATTACTTTATGGTGACTATTTTCCTTTTTAATTGTTACTGGGCGTTATTTTTATGGAAGTGTTCAAAGTGAGATTATATATTTATCCGTAATTTTGTGTACCTTCATGAATATTTATGAATAATTTGTTTTTGTTACTATATTATAATAACTAATTAATACTTTTCAAAACTACTGTGTATATGTGCGCTGTTGTTTCATATTATAAGTAGAAGCAAGATTGATAAATAAGAGATTGCGCCTTGCGTAGGTCCGTTACCTTTTTGCTTTACGATATTGGCAATCACCTGCTCAAAATGACGTCACATCGGCAAAGTTTCTTTAAAATTCCAACACGAGTGAAGTGAATATTTGGTGTTCTATAATTTTAAAGGGTTAATCAAAGTTTTTTGTGAAGTGCAACGCGATTTTATTATTATTATTCGAACTTATAAAGCAATTCTCCAATCAAAATGAGAATACGTTATGCAGGTGTGACGTACATGCGCAGATCGTAAATTATTTTTGGTAGCTGTCGGCGCAGTCTCTTCTATATCAATCTTGAAGTAGAAGTATATAAAATGTATAAAGAGAAATAAATACGACCATGGTACAATAAACAGGTAATATAATGTTAGCAGCTGATTGGAGTTTTTTCTTATAAGTGGTCCATAACAAGTCAAACTTTGTTTACAAAACAAAATTTAAAAAAAAAACAACTTTGTTTACAAACCAATATTTGTTTACATTTTGTTTATTTCTAATTTCTAATTTATACAAATTTTTCAATAACGCGATTTGGAAAACATAAGGTCGGATCTTGCTTTTCATATCCAATTGGAGCAGAGCTTCGGCATGCCGCTTTCTGCAAACGGTTGGGTGCGTTCCGACCATTTTTTGCATATTTGAAGCCATGCCTCGTTAGTCTTTCCAGAATTTTGTGACCAGGAGCAATGCTTCCTAAGGATCCGTTCAAGCAGGATGTGTCTTGTACTGTTTACATTGAAATAAATGTATTTTTCAAGGAAAATGTTGAAACGGTTACATTTTGTTTACATTTAGAATTATCAAACTCGTCAAGTTTGATATGCAAGAATGATAAATTAGAAGATTGCGACCAGAGAACTTATATTTGACAGAGAAGCCTTATCTCGGTCCATTCCGACTCACATTACTCTGAATTTGAGGGGTACTGTATATGCCAGCATGGTTCACCACAATATTTTTCAAAATTGTTCACCACTATTCGACAGCGATTGAGCGAAAATTTAACAGCAACAGAGCGGGAATTGATAAA